>JALIZH010008026.1:1200000-1847500 GCA_030522465.1 Rhipicephalus appendiculatus | reverse complement strand
ACAGAGCAAAACCGCAACTATGCGACCAAAACTTAAACAACAAAATAATTACTAGCCGTCCTCCTATGCAGCGAGCAACCGAACTCATAGGCAGGGCACCCGTACTTGCATTATGAGGGCCAGATGGCTGAACAATAAGATTAAAAGATAGATAAAAGAAAGTAAATTATCGACTAAGCAGGCGCGCCGTTTTCAAGGTGATGCCGTTCCTCTGAGCTTCCGCCAAGCACGCGCACAAAAAAGGAAACAAAAAGAAATTAAAAATTGGGTTATTAAAGGGACCGCATGCAGCGCGAGTGACTAGGCGGCAGGTGTGTGCGATCATACCGTATAGTAGCGCAGTTATTTTATTTATTTTTTTTTATTCTTCTTCTTTAATGCGCCAGTCCCGATCTGGTTCGCCGACAGCTGTGTCACGTTTAGCGACTCCGCAGCGCGCAGAGCCCTCAAAGCGTCCCGATGCGACGTTAAGGCTTTAATTCTCAACGATAAGGATCGAATCGTAGCGACCAAAGTCGATTTCGCGGCCCAAATTAATCCCGCGGGGAGTTCAAGTCGACACCGGCTGTTGCGTTGTTGCCTTCTGTTACGACGACGTCTGCTCGGAGAGGGAAAAAAATGGCGCGCGCATGCGCAGTCGCGACTCCGTAGCAGACGACGTTGCCGGCGCCGAGAGACCGAGACTGCGCGGCGGCGCAGATTTTTTTGCCAGTCGTCGTCAGCTGCTCCGTTTTGCAGCCGGCACACGGCGACGCGAAAGCGTAAAAAATACACGACGATGAAATAAAAGACACGAAAAAATGCGGGGAGAAGACGCTGACGATCCTGTTCGGTGCTTTAGGGCTCACCTTTGAGCTTGACAAGAGCCCGACGCAGACTCGACCGTCTCCGCGCGAACACGCAAGGTCCAACCGGCGCACCCAAAAGCCTGGGCGGTCGTAATCCAGCGCGGAGGCTTGACGGTCTCGTAGTCCTGGTCCAACCAACCGGCACGCATCCTTCGACGGCATAACCGGGCGCGCACGAAGCGACGAGATAGATCCAAGACAGCGAGCGGCCGCGAACTTTCTGACACACTACCGTCCGGCGGCTAGGTGTCATCCATCCGTCCGTGCTCGCTTTCGAAGCTCGCGCACAACCAAACTCCCGAGCGGCGCACGGGCGAATAAACACAAAACACAGGCGCGCGAAACGTTATAAACTTGCGGGGAGCGGCTCCGAACCACACACGAGTCTCTCGTTTCCTTTTCACATTGCACAACACCTCCACAGAGCGGTTAAGCCTAACGGCAAGCGCAGACGGCCGGTCGTCTGCTTTCGGTGCTACGGAGTGCTGAGACCGATTCAGACGCGTACGCACTTCTAGAAAGACACGGTTTCTCTTTCCGCAGCGACTCGTACGAAGCAAAGGAGAAGTGATCAAAGAGTTGACCTACCTACCTTGGCTTTCCTCCTCGCGTCGGTACGATCCGATAGTCGACGACGACGAACATTTCTTTGCGTAGTTGTTTTTCTTTTTTTCACTCGCACAGCCCCGCGCGCACACACACGCACATACACAAACACCTACTCAGTAGCAGGCGGCGGCAAGGCGCAAGGCGGGACCGCACGATCGGTCCGGATGTTGTGATAAGTCACGTGACCCGGTCAACAGCTGACGCCGAACATCCGGCGCCACTGCTGTCGGCCAATGGGAAGCGGCGGCGGCAATTCGAAACCGCGATAAATAAACCCGGTCCCGCTGATTCACGAAGATGTCGCTGACGCTAATCCTTGCGAGTGTTTGAACACTGGAGGCTTCTAACGTAGTCTTCTTCAAGATGGAACTCCGATGACTACTGCACATTCACGACGACGCTCGAAGCCACTGTAAGATGCTAGCGAGGAAATATGGTCTCCATTTTGTTCCTTTACCGTTGCGGTGGCACCGGTGAAGGAGGTTGCGAGATCAGAGCGGAAAACGCCGAAGCGTTTCCGGACTCTAGTGGGAGCTTCGCTTCTTGACAGATACGGTGACAACGTTATGGCGGCGGCACTGTCTCGCTCGCTGTTTTCCGCGTTTCTCTTTTCTTCTTGCTTCCGTTCACGAAGAAGATACTAAAACACACCGTAGGCCGAGTAGTCGAAGGAAATGTACCGGTAGTTTCACAAGAACGCCCACACGGTCAGCGAGAAAAAAACTGCCGAACGAACCAGCAGTGGCTTCGACTGTCGAAAGACGTGATCTTGAGCAGCAGCAGCAGCAAGCGAACGGCATGCAAGTTGGTTGGAAAGAGAGGAGAGGGGGGGCCCCGCTGTGACGTCACCCAGCGTATTTGCAACTTAGAGGCGGGCAGCCAGTCGGAGATAAAAGATGTGCTTATTTTTAGAAGCCCTCCCTCTGGGAGCTCCGGGGAGCTGCAAGCGGCTAGAGGTGAAGGTGGGGGGAGTACAGGCACTCGGATTAAAACAAGCGACCCTAGCGCTGTGCCGCTTCGCGGCGGCTCCACACCACCCTCCTCTTCTCAGAAGCCCAGCTCACGCGAGCTTGGCACACATTCTTCCTTTCATCAAAATATTTACGCCTCGGTGGCGTCATGTGTCACGTGACGCGCGGGAGCTACAGCTCCGCTGGAGCTAGCAGACGACAGGGCGACAGTTGCAGAAGTACATTGTAAGCACTTAAAGTGCTGTCGTCTGCTGTTCGCTGAACTTGAGTCTTGCGGTCTTTCGAGCGGTCTTTCATTCTTTCTTGGCATTAAAGGGACACTAAAGAGCAAAACTATCTTTCCCGTACTAGCAAATTATCCTTGCATTAACACAATCACAATCATTGCCCCGACAATACTTTGTCCCCATACCCCCCCCCCCCCCCCCCTTTTTTTTTTTCCGTGCGCACGCCTATAGGCATATGAAGAACACAGGAGGCGGACAAGCGCACGCGCGGCTTTCGTGACAGAGAATGCGTGTCGCATTGCAATCCATCAGATGCAAGCCGGATGGTAAAGCGATGGTTTATTTGCGACAGTTCGTCACCGCCACCATCTACTCGGATGTCGCGGTTTATTGCTTTCGGTTAGCCGCCGCACGTTCTGCGCACCGATCCGCGCTGACTATTATAACGCGCGCGCGGCAATGACCTCGGAAATCTGACTGTCGCGAGCCGTAACCGATGCCCCGTTAGCGTCGCATATACATTTGCACATCGAAGCGTATATTGCTTGCGGAATGTTTACACATATACTGCGGCAGACAGGGGGTTAGTGACTCGGATCGCATTGCAACGCGATATTATATCCGCGAAAAGTGAACGGTGTTTCGTGACGCTTAGCAATGTGCACGCCTTTTTTCAAGGACAGCTCCCTGGGAGTGGTAAATATGCGTGATCGCTCCAAAATGCACAGCCGAAGCAGCGACGTCAGCCTTTGTACCCCTGTGTTCATAGGCGTGCGCAGGGTTCCCCTTCAGGGGGGGGCCGAAGGCTCGTCGCAGCGGCCCCCCCTTCCCTATTAAGTCAATGTATGGGGCAGACTTTGCGCCCCCCCTTTTTTAGGTGACTAGGGGGGGGGGGGGGCCGCCCCCTCTGCCCCCCCCTCGTGCGCACGCCTTTGCCTGTGTTCACAGTCCAGAAAGGAGGTTCTTTCCGCTAAAGAAGGTCTATAAACCCCTGACCAGTGGCGTAGCCAAGTGGGGGGGGGGGGGGGCTTCAACCCCCCCCCCCTCGAAATTTTGCAATTTTGCTTGCGCATATATACACGCACACATACAAACGCACGCCACGAACATACATAAAGTATGGTGAATTTCTGGCTACGCCCCTGCCCCTGATAGAAGTCAATCTGTGTTAAATGGACACTAAAGCAAAACCGATGAATCAGTTTAGACTGATACATTATGCTCTGAAAACATTTTGTCGTTAACTTCAATATCATAGGCTCGTCAATAGAAAAGAAAATCGAGGTCGAAGTTTCATTCTTAAACTTCGCGCCAATATCTCCACGCGTGACGTCACAGATTTCAATGTCTTATTCGTATTTCGGCCACTCTGGCTCAATGAACCTTTGTGAAACTTGGCATGGCAAAAAATCTGGCCCCCCTCATAGGACAATGTACTTCATATTTACCAGTTTAGCAACAACGTAGGCGCTAGGTGACGCCGTCAAACTCTATGACGTCACGGCGGCTGGTGCGGGAATTTCAAGGTGGCGTCGCCACCAGCGTTTTCTTTTTGCGCGTCTTCTCGCTAACCAAGCGTCTTTCCGAGGAAGGCGTGGTCACTTTGAAATTGTTAAAGACTAACTAATGCAAGAAAAATAGTTTTTCTCTTTAGCGTCCCCTTAAAGTAAGATGACCTGCTATGGAAATCCAACGGCTAGCTTAGAACGCAATGCAGCCTTCTTCTATCTTTCAGCACGAAGACTGCAGCAGTCCGAAATCTGTTACGTCAACGTGACGAAACTAAATAAGTGCATTGCTTAGGCCTAAACTCGCATTTCAAACTGCGACAGCTGCACACGTTTACGGAGTGTTCGGACCTACCCACTCCCAAAAAGATTAGATCTTGCCTATGCCACCTGTCTGATATAGACATATTACAAGGCTAAAGCCTCCATAGCCCCCCCCCCCCCCCGGTTAGCCTACACCAGGGGTCGGCAACCTGCGGCCCTCAGGGTGACGTCAAGCCCCTCCCCCCCATTCCTTACTACCATTTGAATGCCTACATATGGCAGTTTTGACCTAAAATGACATTTTCGCTCGTTATCTATGTTCGATTGCTACTTAGCGACATGCGTGCTGAAGATAACCATGGTTTCTAATCCAGTCTTGTAAATTGCTGTCAATTGCCGAATTTTTTCTCGGCCTGCAAAGCTCTGTCCCCCCCCCCCCCCCACCCCTTCCCGATTTCCTGTCCGGCCCCCCCCACTGGGCTGGCTTCATGCAACTTGGCCCTCTGCCTGGAAAGGTTGCCGACCGCTGGCCTACACAGAACATCTTAAATGTGTTGCTACAACTGAGCACAAGTGTGTTTTTTACAGAGAGAAAAAGAGAAGAAAACACTGAGAAGTTTCCCTTTATATTTTATTACAAGAAAAAAAAAAACTGTTTGGAGGTTTCCGCACTCTCTTCACAAACAACACACCTTCCAGGCACTCTCAGCACTTTTGTACAATGACAAAGGCATCCTTCAGTCCACCAGTCCGTCTCTCAAGTCCAACGTCACACCATCGCGACACGTCACTTCAAAACACAACACTCGTATCGAAAACCAAAAAAAAAAAAAGGAACACAAAAGACAGACACGGTCAATGCGTTTCTGGAAAAAGTATAAAACACTCTCTTCCTCCGTTTCGTTTCTCCTTTATTTAATTTAGGCCGTCTTAAATTTGTAACTTGTCTAACTAGTGTGAACGCGGCCATTCCCCCCGGCAAGTCGAAAAAAAAAAAAAAAGAAAGAAAAACATTGGCTCGCAAAGTATTTACAACGCCTTCCCCGAGGGCTAGAGTGGATGTGGAGGTGTCGTCATCGTCGACGCGCAAAACGCGCAAGATGCGCGACAAGATGCGACAAAACAATGTGCGATAGACAATGGAATAATTAGCTAGTTGCGTTGACAGTGAGGACCGCCGTGAGCGATGAGACAGGGAACACCAAATTTGTGCTCAAGCGACGATTATTTCTAGTTCAGCGACATGAACGTGGCATACTGAATTGCAAGAGATAACCTTTCCGCCTGAGCATTTAGCATTACGAAGACTTTTTCACTTGCCAACCGAGTTTAGCTTCTATGACCTTTTCAAAGGTAATTTCGGCGTTCCCTCTTGTATCCCTCTTGACTGTAGATCAAGGCAAACCGGCCGGGCGGCCACTGCCCCTATGGACACTTTGCATATTGGACGCGACGCGCGAATACGTCAAATCTGAGCAAACAGATACAACGTTCGCGACGACGGCTGCCGAAAGATTTCCTCGGGTTTGCAGCCTTGGAAGAAACGCGGTGTAAGCCATCAATGGTGATGAAATGTCACTTTCATTGTCTTGTTGGTTGACGACAAGAAGTATTTGTATTTGTTACATAAGCAACAGCATCGAGAAGAGAACTTCAAGGCCAACTGCAATGAAAACCTTGCTACAACACAGTTCATTTTAGATGTCTGTTGTATTGAAGAAGCTACAGCGAAAGCGCAGCACTTGTGATCAAGGCGCTGTTTAGTCTGAAAAGTCTTAAACAGTGCTCGCAAAGATACAAGGACGACAAGTGGCAAGCGGAGATGATACACGTAACAAAAAGACTCGTACGTGCGCTTATCCTGGCGTCACACCTGGACATGAAGATTACTTCATATCTATACGGTCAGAAAAAAGATTTCTAATACAGACCAGTTTTATTTAAGATGCCCTTTAAGAAAGTTTGACAAATTTCAAAGGGACCATATAAAGAATAAACTTTCACAAACTTGCTCTTTCCGAGACGTCTCATTGCTTGAGACGTGGCAACTAGCAATAGTAGCTGCACATTATCTGCTAACTAAACTGAAGAGGTTGACAATATGCCACCAACAAAGAAGTGAGAAAAATCTCTGGGGAAAGATATCAAATGACGTAGCTTTCCATTGAAGATCCTTCTTGGATCTTAAGATTATGCTTGAAGAGATTGCAATAAGGCTATAAAATGCCTTTTTCTCAAAATCTGAAATGTGGAAATTTCGCAATGCTTTGCTCTTCTTGAGATGTGAAATTTAACGTGTATCATCTCTTCAAAATGATCACTATTCTTAATTCTGTTGAACATTTTTTTTTGCAAGGTGTACTGAAATCCACACAGTACAGTCTCAGTAAATTTAGTGCTATGCCATAAACATCTACGTCTCTCTGATGTGCTTATGACGTCGGCATTTAACCGAAATATCTTGCTTATAGTTTCGACTTGAGAGATATCCTTAAATACACTTGCAGGAATACTTGGCACGTCCTGAAATGCTTCCAAGTTCTGCATCGGGGAAACATTTGCCAAACAGGAAACAGCAACACTGCGGCCAGCATCGAAATTACTGTGCTTGCATCCTCTCAAAACTTCACTGCATAGAAATTGCCAACGTTACGCGCTTAGTAATTCTATCTCGCCAAAGATGTAAGCAACACTTCGATGTGAAGGTGAGGGTGATCATGCCGGGCCGGAAAGGCGAACTCCCAAGTTTGTGGAAAAGGTCAGCACAGAACTTACCCTTGGAAACCCCACCAGTCATTGAGCATCAACAGACGCTAATGCATCAGTGAATGTCAGTGTACCAGTGAATGCCAATGCACCCGACTATGCCAATGCATAAGTGAGTGCCCAATGTATCAGAGAATGCCAATGCACCAAGAACTGCCAATGCACCACCAAACGGCATCTCCAGACGCTAGCACAACACTGAATCCTGATGCATTATCAAACGCCAGTGCATTGCTGCATTCTAGTGTACTTGGGGCTAATGCATCAGTAAATCCCGATGTGTCACTGAATGCTGATGCACTGACACACGGCATAGTTGAACACTAGAGAACATCAGCAAATGCCAATACATCAGTGAATACCCAGCGAGCACCACCTCATCGAATCACCTGACACCATTGCTTCAGCAAATGCTAATGCACTAACAAATGATAACACATTTGTGAACTTTACTGCACCACTAAATGGGCACCACTGAATGCATCAGCAAATGCCAGTGCATCAGCGAACACAACACTGAAAATCGCGCAAGTGTTTTCAAGAAGGTGAAGATACGAACATGCATTAACAGTCGCTTTAGATTAAAAAATCATGCAAAGGGCCAGCATAGCTTTTCCACTAACACATGCGGAATTGAAAAGTGCAGTAAATCTGCACACTATACAAAAACATCAGCACGCAACTTGTGACGTGACACCGTATTGCGTTGACCTTGATGCCGAGACATTTTTTTTTCTTGAACTAAAGAAGTGAATTGCAGAATTAATTTTCAATAATAAAGGCATTGGGCATGGTATGATTCGATGTACACCTGTCATGGGGGGGAGCTGTTGTGTATACATTGTCACGCTAGACAGCATAAATGTCATTTTCAGTGAATGATTCAATCACGGTCACAACTTCAAAGTTACACAATGACATACGAGCTGTTTGAAAGGTAATTCTTGCACAGCCACATTTACCCTAAGGCCATTTACCTCAAAGGTCAATTTACCAAAAGGCTATGTGGATTCAATTAACCAAAGCCCATTTACCTTAGCCAGCCCCAGGTTGTGCCGGCGTTACCGGTTATGACAATACCAAAGATGAGGGCACTGTCTAAAACATCACACTTCTTTGACATCCAGGATTTGGGGCATTCGCTCTTGTAAAATGTCAGCTTGGCCCACCATTAATCAATCTACTTGGACCACTGCAATATGAAATGATATTGCGTACTGCAATATGCAATGCATACTGTAATATGCAATTCGCACTAAAGTAGTGTTCACGTTTCACTTCTTCAGTGTGCATCACGCATGCACCACTTGCCATTTTGCTTGCAGTCTTCTATCATGCATAAGCAAGCATTTATATAACTTTAAAAAGACTAATCTCATCAAATTTGTCACAAGGATCCTCAGCCATTTTGAAAGCAAAGTTCTGCCGAACCTTAAATGCTGGCTAAAACTTGAAGTTCTGAAGATGTAGACAAGGGGACAAAGTTGTGCAAACTGCTAAATCGACTCGAAATGCATGTGTAATTACAAAAAAAATAGTGGGATGCTACGATTCCCAAGATGCAATGCATCGGGGCATGCAGCTGCAAACACCAGACGTGCTCAAGAAACCAAACGACGCGATGCGTTGCAGAACTGCAACCGTAGCAGAAGCTCGCATCAGGGTCAGAGAATAACTTATTAGCTAACAGCTGATGTTTTCCAGTAATTATGAAAAACATGCATCACACCATTTTGAAACATTATCTTATAACGAAAGCAGCTGAAGAAAGTCAATGAAAGTTCTTTTCTACGACGCCATAAAAGTGTTGACAAGAATACAGTTTTTGCTCGTCTATTTCAATAAATGAAGTAAAAACATAAAGATAATTGCAATTAAGGTAGTGGAGGCGGCAGTAAGCGCAGGGAGAGCTTAAGCCTCAACTTAAGCCTAAACTTAAGCCTCTCATGGCTACCTGCAGAGAATTCTTTACGAGCCTCTCAGACACCTTTCGTGCTTAGAAACGGTTTCCATGGGAACACCTACAGAAAGCGACGTATAACCGAAGCCACCGCTACTGTTTGGCTAACCTCCTAAACATTCCCACGAGTCGATGTATCTAACGAAAAACCGTTTAGGTCTCGCTTCTATTAGAAAATGTTTCAAAGGCTTACGGAATTTTCTAAGCAGTCCACTGGTTCCTCTAAGAGCCTAACAGGACTGCTAGCACGCAGGACATTTGACGGGGAGCAAAGTTCACACAAAGCAACATCGTTGTTCAGCTCAACTTCCAAACGTTCTCGCGATGCAAAAGCAAGAATAAATATTACAAAACGGAGCCGTCTCGATTCTCGCTCCTACGGACGAAAAAAAAAAAAGAAAACGTTTCGAAAGACTTATTTTAAGAGTTCTAGAGAAATGGTTCGCGTCTCCACGATCGCAGTTGTCGGTAGGCACTGTACACTCCAGTCCGCACCTCGGCACAAACACACTCGTTGAAGAAGAAGAGAACTTGCAAGACGTCGGGGTCGGAGCGGAGACGTCTCTCCGCGATCGCCACTCTAGACGAGGAAAGCAGGCACGAGCCAACGGACAGCCAGAGAGAGATAGCCGGCTAAAGCCGTCACTAAGACGCGTCGTCGGCTTGGTTGTAGGTGGCTTTGCGCACTTCCTCGATGGCCTTGCACCAAGCCAGGGCGTAGCCCTCGGGGTCCTCTAGGTAGTAGGTTCGGTTGGGCTGCGAAAGGTCCACCACACAGGACAGTTACTTTTTGTAACTCGGGAGAGGTAGCTCTAGATTTGTCAAAGGAAAAATTCAGCAGATCCCAAGCCTCGTGGGAATCTGTTTCATGCAAAGCAGCCGGCGAGTAATTGTCTATGCTGCATTTTTTATTGGCTTCGAGGCAAGCGTTACGAGGTGGATCGAGGTTAAGTGCAGTAGTTGTGCGCACATCATGGGCTTACCAGGTACATCCACTACACTGGCGTCTACTGGTGACTACACTGGGTAACTTACAGTCTGATGACATAACGTCAGCACTCACATTAGAGCCTAGACGTCAGGATTAATGAAACGAAGTGCACTTTAAGGTGTGACGATACTTTCTGTAACTCAAGAGTGGTAAGCTCTAGTATTGCCAAAGTAAAAGCTCGCATTAAGCAATGCTAAGGAGAGCAAAAAAAAAAGGTATGCTACTGTGAGGCACTGAATCCTTAACAGTCTTGATATTTTGAAAAGTTTCTATTTAAAGTCCATATTGAATATTTTTCTTCTAAAAAGCAATTTATTGTGTCTGAAAAAAAAAAGAGCATACAAAGTCAAATGACCTTAATGAAGTTTACTGGTAATTACTCAGGGAAAAATGGCTGGCTACTTGCTAATAACAATATATAAAACAAAACATGCACAAGAATGCTGGCAGAAAATTTCAGCATTCTGAAAACAGTTTCATCGATCTAACAATTTCAATCATCCTGGCAACAACGAAAAGCTTTTCCGTTAAGCAGACGAGCTAGGCTCGTCCATAACATTTTGGGGACAGTTCCCCAAACTGGGGACAATTCCCAAGGACAGCTCGTCCTTTCCGCACTGTCCCCAAACGGGACAGTTTGGAAGGATGGAATAAACCCTGGCATCAGCCGTGAATTTCATCTTTGCCGAACGCACTGCTAGCCGGACTGAAAGTTCGAGAAATGACCTCGTGCTCCTCTCGGACGATTTCGGTCCCTTCTCCATTCCTTGCGATGACGCAAACGTCGTGTGCGCGATGTCACTGGGGCAAAATATGTGGACTGGTTGACCAACGAAGGACCTGAGCTAGCCCAGTCAAGGTGGGGTGAGACTTTCTTTGGTGAAAAAATTCAATTTTTGGATTTTCCTATCACTTGATAGAGAATTTCTTTACCTTTTCGAAAAATGGGCACTCCTGGTTTCAAAAATATATTTTCGGTCTTATTCTTTGACATGTTGAGAGGAAATGCGGGTGTACCCCCTTCAGCATTCTTCTCGAAAGAACATTTTTAAAGTTTGTGTACTTTTTTTCTCAGGAAGTACTGGACACTAGAAAATGAAACTTCTCATGTGTGTTAATTAGGGGCATTTACACAACTGGAACTAGAATCGCAAGCGTAGATGCATTCATATTTTTTTTTAGTATAAAAAAGTAATTCATAAGTGGCCAATTTTCGCACATCGCCGAACGTAAAAAAAACGTAACAAATCTAGTCTTTATTGTACACTCGCGATTTTAGTCGCACTTTCGTTAAACATCATTGGCTAACTTTGTGCCACACTGCTTTACTCCACCAATAGCACATCTCAACAAAAAAGTGAATAGGTAGAGAAACTAAAAAACAAAAATAAAAACACTAAACGCAATTCGAAACTAATTTCGAGCTCCAGAGCAACCTGCACCTACCTTTAAAATACCTTGCAAATTTTACAGCCATAACTTTTACAACCGCTGCTGTACAGTCAAATTTTGAAACTTGCATTCAAAGTCTCACCCCACCTTAAGTATAAGGGAGAGGGGACTTGCCCATTGCGTGCCAACGATCCTTCTGAGTAGCTTCCACTCGGTCCACTTCGCGCAGAGGTCAATCAGAGAGGGCCAATGGATGAGCCTCGATTTTGATTTTCTACACTTCTTCCCCTCCCCTGTGGAAGCCTGCGCGGAGTCGGTGAGACAGGATTATGCAAAGTTACGGAAATGCGGCTGCCGTGTCCGGGAATCGAACTCGTAGCCTCGGCTGATCGGCGTGACGCGTCGGCAACTACGCCGCCGTAGTGGGTGAATGGTGCCTTATGAATCGTAGGGTTTCCTTACGATACACTAGAGGGAACTTTGGCGCTGGTGTCTATGGGAGCTTCAGCGCATGGGGCTTTATCAGCCAGCATGGGAATGATGAGTTGTACACGCATTTGTTGCCTAAGCCTTGGTTCTTTCAGCTCTGTTTGGCTCCACGTGGCCTGTAACTGCTTTGTCGGAAGACGTAGTTCGGCAAAAACTCAGAAGTTCCACTACGCCACCTTGATCTGCTCACCAATTCAAATCGGCTCACAAAGTTCACAACAACCCTTTCTTTAGTCCAAAACTAATGCCAAAACAGCAATAAACAAAGCCACAAGTGCGTTCGAAGCCACAAACACGAAGATTAGGGAAATCCATGTACAACCCGTCATTCCCATAGTGGCTGAACGATTGCAGCACCGGCGTTCCCTCTAGTAAAATACCGTATTTGCACGAATATAACGCGAGTTTTTTTCCAAAAATTTGCGAGTTAGAAAGCGCCTCGCGTTATATTCGGGTTCGTGACAAAAGTGACACAAATATAGTGCGAAATTTTTCGAGCCCTTTTTTTTTCTTTAAAATCTTTGTCCCTGTAACGTGCGCCGCACGTTCCAGAATGGCGGGAGGTTCGTTGCACCATATAGCACATTTTATTCCAACTTGCGCCTCCAGTGACCGCGCGAAGGCACCGTGGCGCCGACGCCTGCCTGGCGTCTCGGAACACCGCCGCTCAGTACGGAAACCTCGTGCGTACTGCAGTCGCGCACGCGCCACCACGGTATGCTGCGGCGATCGTATTGTGCCGCTAGCGCTGCTAGCGCCACAGGGAGCCACAGTGGCAACACCACAAAACGTGGACAACAACAGTCATTTCGGACGCCTCGCGCTCGCTCGTCGCTGTGTTCGGATCGCAGTTTCTTCCGCATTGCCTGTCATAATGAACAAGAGGAATCAACACACTGCCGCGTTTAAAAAACAGGCGATCCTGCTGGCCGAAAAGAGAGGCAATTCAAGTGCGGCGCGGCATCTCGGGTGACGGAGTCAACCGTTCGAGGCCTGCAGTTCCAGCTTTCCCGTTCCAGCTTTCTGCGTCTGTTTTGCTAGTGTCTGTGGTGTGCCGGTGTCACTGCGGCGCACGTAACCCACGACGTGCCTCTTCGCGGTTCTCAGTATTTTGCAAGCGTCCGTGGAGTGCCGGTGTCACGGGGGCGGCCGTAACCCCCGAGTCTGACAACCGATGCGACACCAAACAGAACCCTGCCCCAGCCTCGAACGGTTGACTCCGTCACACCGAGATGCCGTGCCGCACTTGAAGCAGCGAGGAAGAACAATCAAGCGAGCAAGTGATTCTATCATTTTCGACGGCTATAAATATAAATAAAGCTCTGCGGGCGACCACTTTTTGATTGCTGTTTAGAGTTGCATCACTTCGCGTTATAATCGTAATAAACTTTTTTTTTTTTTCGTTGAGACCGATAGTACCCCCCTCGCGTTATATTCGCGGTCGCGTTATTTACGTGCAAATACGGTATTGTAGGAAACTCCGTTGTGAATGTAATGCTTTCAATGGAGGTGCCACGTAAGCACTGCCTTGTAAACGCAAAGCTCTGCAGTGGAAGCCGCCACCCAGTTGCTATTTATGCCTCAAGACACACCTCTTACATAGCCAAAGGGAAAGGGGGAGTGGCTTGGGGGGTACAAGTTGCTGTCTCCATGTGACGTCCCTCTGCGATGAAACGTCACTGAGAAGCCGCCCCGTCAATATTGAAATCGAAAGTTTTAATAAAAATATGTTCGATGCATTCCCAGGCACCACAATACTTGTTTAGGCTTCCAGACACCAGCATTTTTAATTTAGAGCGACAACTGAAAATTTTCAAAATTCGTGTCAGCACTACTTTGAATCTATCACTAACGATCCAAAGGACTTATGTTACCGGCTCTATGAGCTTCTAGAAGATCGTCGAAACAATTTCCAGGGTCCTCTCAAGTAAACCAAAAAGAAAGGGCAAGTAAAAAAGCACGCACGCTCACCGTGTGTACGAAGAAAGTCTTGAAGTTCTTGGGTTCGGGCCTCAGCTCGGGGGACCAGGGTATCTCGCCCTTCAACACCATCGCCTGGGGGTCCACGTAGTACAGGTGGGGCCCCGTCGTCAGCAGCAGCATCCGCCGGCGCGCAAACAGGCCCTGCTCGTCGGGCATTTGCAGATCGAGATTACGACGCGTCACACGCCAACGGCGCCGAGCAACGCGCAAAGCTTCCTCCACGAATCTCAATAGGGGCCCCTTAAAGGGACACTAGAGAAAAAAAACAATTTTCCTATCATCAGTAAATTACTCTTTTACCATACCAAAATCACCACGCTTTCTGCGAGAATGCGCATAATTAGCGAGAAAACGCACAAGACGAAAATGCGGGTGGCGACATGTTCCCGCGCCAATCGTCGTAAATTTTGACATCATCTACTAGGGCCTACATAGTTCCCCAATCGGTGAATATGAAGTGAAATATGATTTTGGCTTCCAAGGGAGCGAGAGACTTAGAATACCAAGTTTCAGAGCAACTCATTGAACTATTCGTGTGAAGATACGCAATGAACGAAATTTTGAAAATGATACTCTGACCTCGATCTTATCTTCTACGCATAATTTATCAGTTTAAAGTGATGCAAAGTTTTACTTTAGTGTCCCTTTAAACAACAACCGAGCAAGTCACTGGAAGAATAGGTATTAATTTTGAGGAATACACACGACGCCGGATACAGTAGAACACCTGTAACATATTTTCTGTGGGAGTGTGTGGGGGGGGGGGATGCAGTAACTCAGAAACTTATATACAGTTGATTTCGGACATAATGAACCAAGGGGATTAAAAGAGTTCCATATGTAATAGGTGATCCTATATGTAAAATATTTTGTGTATTGAAGATATATTCAAGGGGATTCTTGAACTGTTTGATAAGCACGATAATTCGTTATACGTGGGTTCGATATGTGCAGGTTTGACTTCGTAATGCGAACATGCAATCATTAAGAACATCCCTATTAACAAGCTTTGCCATGAAATGACAGATATGGTCGAAAAACTACAAACATTAAGTACAACAAAGGCCTCTCAAGCATATAAAAAGCCCAGAGGGGGGGGGGGGTCCTTGCCTTGCGCTTGTCGACGAGACCTTGCTTGAGGATGAGGTTGCCCTGGACAAACTTGTGGTATGGATTGGACTCGGCCTGCTTCTGGAGCCGCCGGTTGTGCTCCTCGGGGCCAAAGTCCAGAATGTGCAGCTGCGTCCGGGAAATGCGCTGCTGCGGTCGTTGTTGCTGTTGTTGTTGCTGTGGCTGCAGCTGCTGCTGCGGGGGTTGGGGAGCAGCCGAAACCGGCGGAGACACGGGCGCGTCGTCGTCGAACGCGAGCCCCAGGAGGCGCGTCATCTGCTTGTCGTCGAGGCCGGGCTCCAAGTCGTCTGGGACCTGAGCGAAGTGAGAGAAAAAAAAAACGTATGCCAGCTCCACTACTGTGAAAGCTCAGAAAGTGCGTAGAACGGGCATTCAGCGATTTCTGATTGTATAGGTTCCCACTGCTTAGTTTACCAAAGTGTCGATGACGCCAATGTTTGAGTTCAGCATGTAGGGTTTCCATAATGAGTAGAATCTTGTTAGGGAGATTCTCAAACACAGTGTGCGACATGTGCGCTACCTTTTGCTGCACTTTATATAGACTTCCTTCTTATTACAGCAGTTGAGATACGTGTCGTCTGCAGCGAGTTCCGTCCTGTTGTTCATCCCATCAAATGTAGCGACGCAGCGCCGGCACAGAGTAGGGGGAGGGGCATTTCCTCGCTCAGCGAGGCAGTGGCACTCTCTCTAGCATGGCCCCGGTGTCGGGCAAAGGTTTCCGAAACGTTTTTAGCGATTTTTCGTTAATTATGGCGATTACTTCTGGGTTATTTCAGTTAATCACATTATTTTAGCCCTTGTTTGTTCATTTTAACCCCGTTTAGAGCATTCCCTAGCCTTGATGCGGCCTGTGCTGAGCGCTTTACTGTGAGTGTGATTACGCCACATGATACGCATGGACGAATGACAAGCCGGGCCCCTAAAGTGCTCCACACTGAAAACACCGTGACGTCATAGATTTTGACGCCGCCTACTGGGTCCTATGTATTTTTTCTAAACGGTAAAAATGAAGTACATTGTCATCTGTAGGTGCCACACACCTAACATACGAAGTTTCAGCAATTTTCATCGAGCCCGACTCGCGAAAATACGAAAAATACATTTTGAAATTCGTGATGTCACGCGCGGAGATCTCGGCGTGAAATTTAAAAACTGAAACTTCAACCTTGATTTTCTCTGCTAATAATGAACTTATGGTAATGAAACTTGTGACATTAGAGTTCTCAGAGTATAGTTTTTATCAATCCAAACAGAGTCATTGTTCCACTTTAGTGTCCCCTTTAAGTTCACCCATAAAGGGCGAACTTGTCTTTAACAGCCCGACTGATGCCTTCTTCACCGTCAAGACCACATGACAGTACGAAACAGGAACATATCAACAGGTGTTCTACTGTATAGCACTCCGCCAATGCATCATGGAGCTTACGCAGTAGTGGGAGCGCAGCTCTTCGTTGCTCGATGTGCCGGGGAGGAATGGGAGCATCTTGGGCGGGTCCATCTCGGGCAGCTTCTCCCACCGGACCTCAGTGAAGAACTCGTGCTGCTTGAGCACCGGGTAGCCGCCCCTGGTCGCCGCACCCAGCCGCTGGGTGGGATCCAGCACCTGCACGCAATCCGTGTCACGTTCCAAGTCGTTCGCACACGTAAAACATAAGCCAAAGAGACAGTAAAAGAGGACCGAAGAAACTGGTCGATGTTATTGATTGTCAACAATTTATTTCAAATAAACTGTCACCGTAACCGCTTAGTGAAGTCAGCGAGTGTCAATAATGAATTATAAATTGTCAATGTCACTGATTGGTGATGCAACCAAGCGTCAATGCATAGACAGTCAAGACAAGTGATGTCATTGATTCGTAATGTTATCGACTGTCAAGGCATTGACAGTGAGCGATTAATTGCTCACAAATTAATGTCAGTAATTGTCACTGATTGGTGATCTTACTGATCATCAATGAATGACTGTCTACAAATTGTGCGTCAATGTCAATTGACTGGTGTTATAACCAATGCACTGATAGAAATGATTGGTGATGTTACCGAGCTGTCAATGCATTGATTGTCAATGTTTGGTGGCCTATAAATCAATGTCAGTGAGGTCACTGATTGGTGATCTCACTGATTATCAATGAATGGACTGTCTGTAAAGTGTGAATCAATGTCACTGATTGGTGATGTAACGGACTATCAATGCACTGATAGTCGATGATTGGTGACGTTACCAACTGTGAACACATTGACGGTCAATTGGGCAACTGCCCATAAATCAATTTCAGTGATTGCCACAGGTAGGTGGTGCCAGTGATTGTTGATCTTACTGATAATCAATGAATGATTGTCTGCAAATTGTGAATTAATATCACTGATTGGTAATAATAATTGCCACTGCACTTATTGTCACCGACTGACTGAACATAAATTGTCTATCAATGTCAGTGGGTGGTAATGTCATTAATTGGTGATGTCACTGATTGTCAATACATTGATTATCAATGCATAATCAATCGATGTCACGAATTGTTATTGGTGATGTCATTTGATTGGTGAGTCACTGATGGTAATGCGTAAAAAAAGGAAATTTTCAGGGGCTAGTTTCTTGGAAACAACCTTAAGGAAAACCAGCATATTTTCTGGTTTTCATTATGATTGTACTAGCTCAGTACCACGGACAGAACCTTCGAGTGCAATGACTGCGTCCATGCACACAACCAGTTCTTGCCAGTTCTGTCGACTGGTAGCCGAGAAAAAGCACGGGACACCACGCTATGGATGAATCGAACCGCCTGCACATTCAATATGACTTGCCTTGACTTCTATGTGCTAGGTGCTCCTACAGAGGATTGCATGACACACGGAAAAAATAAACTAACAAAGAAGGCATCGCTGATGCCAGGCCAGCCAGCAAAAGTCAGACAAATCTTTTGTATTCCTTACAGCTGAACCTCATTGTAACGAACACTGTCATACAGCGAAATGTCGGTTATAGCGAACTAAGCATGAACTTTAATTGGCCATGCTTCATTTCAGTGACATTCGTAATTTTTATGAGGAAGCCGAAAACACGAGCAGTGCCGCGATATCGGCTGTAAGAACAAATA
The DNA here is from genome assembly GCA_030522465.1 of Rhipicephalus appendiculatus. Taxonomy (NCBI): domain Eukaryota; kingdom Metazoa; phylum Arthropoda; class Arachnida; order Ixodida; family Ixodidae; genus Rhipicephalus; species Rhipicephalus appendiculatus. Next base: position 1,829,263 of record JALIZH010008026.1, on the reverse strand, counting down.
CTACAGTCGACGTCCGATTTCCCGGACCCTCAAGGGACCGCGAAAACGTCCGGGAAATCGGGCAGTCCGGAAAAACGAATGCACGCGAAAACGCACTTTTTTTAGAGGTATTTATCTCTGACGGAGAAGGTCACGGCCAGAGTACTGGATTCCCATTGCAATTCAGCGAATGCATGGTTTAGGTGGTTCTAAAAAGAGCCGTTTATAATAATAAATAAAAAAAATAAATCCGACGTAGCCGGCGCTACCTCATAGGTCAACACTTGGGCGCAATGAAGTCGCTTATTTTCTTTTGCATGGCGTTCCGCTTGCCCGCGATGATGTCTGCCTCAATTTCAGCTAACGTCATGTTGTCTCATCGATGACAGTGTCCATCAGTGCTCGCGTCAGCTCCGAGCTCTTCGGCTGTGTAGGCGCTGCCTCGTCGTTCTCGGTGTCGGAGTCGTCGGAATCCTCCGTAACTTGAACGATTTCGCCATCGGTCGATTCCGTACAGAGCTCGTGGTCTTCGTCAGCGTCGGCGAAGCCCTCAAAGGTTATCCCGGCTGGATTCGAAACGCCGGCAGCGCGCAGATCGTCGAAGGAAACGTCCGCGAAAACAGTTCCGGAGAGTCTCTTGCGTTACGAGAGGGATTTGTGCGCTTCGAAGGCGCGGACGAAGACGACGGAGCAGTCGGTGCCATCGCTGTCAACGGCGAATGCTAAAGATCTGGAAACGCAACGCTGAATATCGTGCGCAGCAGCACATGATCTACCGCAGAGCTTACAATAGAAAGCGTGAATGAACACAGTGAGGTTTGGCTAAGCTACGGCTGGCAACGGATTGGCGTGTGCTAGATTGTGGCGAGGGTACGGTAGCCGCGGCGCGGTGCGGCTGGCCACACCTGTTCCGGTGGTGCGAGCATGGCCTTCGAGATAGCGCGCCGGCGTGCTATTTCGGAGGCCATCGTGCGAGTATGGGGGGGTTCGAGGGTACGAGGAAAACAAAATGGCGGCATTGATGGCAACTTCGAGTCAGGGGTTAGCGGTAAAAAGTCCGGAAAATCGGACGGCGAAGGCTATAAGCGTCCGAAATTTCGGACTTTTTAATACATTGCCTCTATGGGCAACTTGACGGTGCCGCAGATGAGTCCGGGAAATCGGGCATGTCCGGAATTTCGGGCGTCCGAAATCGGGACGCCCGAAATTCCGGACGTCGACTGTATTTAGTTTGTACGAGGCTCATGACTGAAAAGGAAGCATAAAAAGCAGAATAATTATTCAGACTATTCAGAACCACATTTTGAAGAAAAAGTGGCTGGGACATTAAAAGTCTGGTTAAAAATTCTGTCACATTCTTCTTCAAATAAATGTGAAAGGCGAGCCTGTTTTCTCAAACAATGTTTGTTCGGTTGTAATTTCACCTGCTCATGCTGTGGTCTTTCTGAAATAGCTGAGTAATTACCTCCTTTCACCGTGGTTTTGAAGCCTAGAACAATTGGCTTTTGTATCTAAGAATTTTGCATGAGCCAGACTGCTGATTTGTTAGTGCCAATATCCATCTCTACCGTTCCGACGAAAATCGAACTCATTTACGCATAGGCGTGCGCAGGGTTCCCCTTCAAGGGGGGGGCAGGGGGGGCGAAGGTCCATCGCAGCGCCCCCCCACTCCCTATTAAGTCAATGTATAGGGCAGACTTTGCGCCCCCGCTCTCTTGGTGACTAGGGGGTGGCCGCCCCCTCTGCCCCCCCTCGTGCGCACGCCTATGCATTTACGGTCCCCGTGCTGCTTTGTTATACCAAGGTTTGACTGTAATCGTAAGAGAAGTAATATCGATGGTGCCAAAAGCACAACTTACCAAGAGGTTCTCCACAAGGTCCCTAACCACGGGGTTGAAGCCGTCAGGAAACTCGTACTTCAGCTTCAGGATCTTTTGGAACGTTAAATACTCGTTCCTGGGCAGACAAGGAAAGAGGGCACGCAGAGGCTTTACGCACAAACCTACACTCGCAACTCAACTAGTACTACAACACGTATCGAGCAAACAATTTAAATGGTCATCTTTACCGCGATACTAATACACCTGGAACTGGTCCGGAGCGTAACAAGAGAGAAGAAATGGCCGAGCCGGCCAACACAACAGGACAGAGCGCTTTGCCGGCTCGGCCGGCAAAGCATTTTGGCCGGCTCGGCCGTTTCTTCTTTTCCATTATGTATGCGTTGGACCAGTTCGAGTACGACAAAACAACTCGCCCAGTCTTCGACACTTGTGGGCTAATACGCCATGCGTTACATCGATAACTATCTGGAGCAATTAAAGACAGTGAACACAAGGCAATATCATAGTGTTTTACTGTCCAGTTCAATGCAAAAAAAAAAAAGCAGGCATATCACAGGATCGATGAAATGACACCTGCAAAGAGCTAGAGTCCTTCCCATCATCCGTCCATCAAGTGGCAACTTGTCCAGACACACAAAAAAAGAAAGTGTGCCCCTAAACTTTGCGGTACGTTGTTGGCCCCTGATGGACGAGTTCTTTCGCAGTTGATTTGCATGCGCATTTTCTTACATTATGCGCCATCTGTAAAATAGTAAGTAGACTTCTTTTACTAGAGCTTCGAGTCTTTCAGTTTTGGACCAGAACGGACAGAAGGTGTTTTAAAAAAGGTTTCGGACCCCAAAGGAGTTGCACACAATTTTCACAGTTCACGACACTGCAACAGTACGTTAGATTCAGAGAGGTCAAGCATCATAGCTCCACCGGTTGTCAGTATTTGCACAGTAGCGATCACTGCCAGTAAAGTCGAGCAAGTTAAGCAAGTTTTGCCTACTAACTTTATAATGACTAACAAGGCCATAATACAACAGCTCATTGAATTGTTGGGGATGAAACATGGTTACCATGGGAGGTGGTGACAACGAAGAAAAATTATTCACGAAATGAAAAAAATTTACTTACGATGCTCGAAACGGGGGCAGGCCGGAGATCATCTGGTAGACGATGCAACCCAGAGCCCAGAGGTCGGTGCTGTTGTGCAGACGAGAAACGGGAAAGAAATCAAGTAATGAACTCGCACGACTTTTCAATCGTTATAGAATCACAGATTAGTAGGTCTCATGCTTCATTGCCGTTTACTTTAGGGATTTACAAGTATTAAATCAGAACTTGAAAGGATGTCAGAATGAGCTTGCTGGCGGTGATACACGGCGCAACTAAGAAGGACACTCGATGCGAGAAGTGAAGACAGGACGGCGCACATCAACCCATCTTTACTTTCTTCATCGACAACCTTAGTGCACCATTAAAAACTGTTCTTGTCTGGTCATTCGAATGAAATGTTCCCACTCAAATGCGAACCAACTCAAACGCTAACTTAATTTAACCCCCCATTCCCCCCCCCCCTCCCCCCCACCAAAAAAAATCGCGCCATATCCACGAAGTGAATGATGATGAGTGGGCGAAGCTCGATCGTTTTCATCCATGGCAGAAAGAGAATGTGTGGTCTGGAACGCGCTTATACTTAATGGTCATCAGCGTCATCGTTATCACGTGTAGTGGGTACATTCCACTGTACTGGAATGCACTTATACTTCATCGTTATCACGTGTAGTGGGTACATTCCACTATACTGGAACGCGCTTATTCTTGATGGTCATCAGGCGTCATCGTCATCTTTATCACGTGGAGTGGGTACATTCCACTATACGTGGCTACCTACCTACCTAGCTACTACTACTACTACTACTACAGAGGAGGGACAGACCCACACCCTAAGGAGCTTCGCCCCTAAAACCTCCTGCCATCCTTGGCTGCACCTCTAATCCCTTGGTATCCAAATGTGTCAGGCTTGGAACACACAAAAACTTGCTTGCGTTCAAAGCTGAAAGCTAGCACAAGCAACTTTATCCCTTCAGGTGCGAATTGCGATGCACTGTCTGCAAACGTGCCAAATTGACACAGCAGAATTCTAGGGCATTCGATATTACATTCCAAGAAAGAAAATGAAGTAATACGCTGTTTTGTCTGAATTTCAGTGATTATTCATAATGGGCATCTAATTAAATATTCAAGTATTTGACAGTCGGTCATGTTGTACTTTTACATAAAAAGATGAAATGGTAGGCTCAAAGTGCATACGCAACTTCTTTTTGGTTGCATGAATTTGGAGCAAAGAAAAATATCATGCTTTTAGCGCTGGTCCTGGAGTGTCCTGGAGTGGTCCTGGAGTGCCATGTCTAACATCCCGTAAAGTGGGTTCACAAAAGTCATCAGCTACAGTCATACCCAACACACTTACGTTAAATCAAGATACATCGACAATGCGGAGAGTTCGATTCATCCTATGTGCAGTGTATCTTGCTCTTTTTTGGGTCAAGAAACTGACAAAAACAAGTTGCTTCTGCATATGCAGACGCTGCGCCTCAAGGAACGAAAACGAAGCCTTGCAAGGCTCTTTTATGTCATGCAGAGGTCGCACAATACAGATGGCACGACGCACTGGCCAGACTGACCTGGGTGAACAGCTTTTGTCCGAGAGCATCTCCGGCGACACGTACTGGGCCGTGCCCACAAAGGAGTTGTGACCGTTGAGCTCAATCTCCCCAATGTCCACCTCATCTGCAAAGAGAAAAAAAAAAATTTCGATTACGAATTCTGAGTGCAGCTTCGTGTTGGGGCAAGGCCAACTGTGTTTGAAGGTTTGGCTTTCCGCATGGTATCGACTACGCCATAAATCATAATTTCTGTGAAGCAGGACAGCACCCAATACGCCATTATTCGTCTTTCTGCAGAGAAGCGAGGTACCCGCTACACGCCTGTAAGGCATTATATGCTCTTTTGCTGATGACGATGAAGAATTACGGCTGAGTGCTTTGCAGTGGGTGGGAGACATTAAACCACACACTAGTTGCGCAATCAGCACTGCGTGATGCCTGGTTGTTATTTTACTCTTCCGCCACGCTATACTACATATAACGTGGCAGAAGAGTAGAATATTACACCCATTACATGGGTTAACACGATTCCTTGTCCAACATGACGCCTGTATGGAAGGTCATTTTGCAAGAGAAATGAGCTTCGAGCACCAGCATGGCTGTGTGTGCTAAAATACTCGACCACCACAGACGGCCCGGGTTCAAATCCCATTCTATCCTGAGCATTCTTTTTCTCCTTTTATTTTTTTTTCATGTCTATCAGTTGCGCCACCAATGACAATGGCGACAGCGATACCGCTCAACGCAGGAACCTAAGAGCTGCGCTGTAAAGCATTTCATTTCGTTTGTTTACTGACACTGTTATAGCTTTAAAAAGAGGTAGCCACTACCGGCGCACGGAACTATAACCGGTAACTACTGCCAACAAGAATGACAGCACACTTCCATTAAGGCAAACTCGGAGGGTCCGTGAAAGCTCATTCGAAAGTGCCAACAAAAAAAAAAGAAAGAAAAAAGAAGTGGCCACATGACCGGTGCATCCAAATATCTATTACTCGCAAAGAGTGAATGAAGTTGGCTTCATCCCAAAAGAAGATTGCCTTCTTCTACGATGAATCCTCAACAACTAGCACAGCATTCTGTGAACTGAATTCATTATAACTGCTGAGATTTTACTAGCCGAAACTATGATACGATTATGAGCCACCTATTAGTGGAGGGCTCCGGAAATTTCGACCACCTGGTGTGCACCGACACTGCACAATATGCGGGTCTCCGGCATTTCGCCTCCATCGAAATGCGACTGCCATGGCCGCAATAGAACACCAGACGGTCGGGTCAGCAGCCGAGCACCATTATCGCTGTACCACAAGGGCGGCTTGTCATTTTGAAGGCTTACACCCACAATAGTTCGGGCAAAGCAGCAATGAGGAAGCCCGCTTATTACTATAATCGGCGACAACTTATCTCGACATTGGAGCGAAGGCTACGGAGGTGGGGCTTCCGCACATTCGTGTTGCTCCGCAAGTAGTTCGACAGCTTGCGGCTGATTTCGGTTTTGCTCGCACGCATCGTTAACGCGTTTAGAAAAACATACACGAAAATTATCAATGGGAGAAACATTTCAACTGTTCAGAGTCCTATTACGAGTATATTTTTCTCGGAGAACTAAACAGCGCGTTTGCGACCGCACACTGACGTCACGGACGCCATGTTTCCTTGGAAAACGGGTGCGCTGAAAAGGTGGTGCTGTCTGAGAAATTGAAAGGAAAGGAAAGCATTCTTGCAAGGTTAACAGTCACTGTATTTCACCTACAATCTCCGGCAACTGTTTCAGTCTCATGATAAATGAAGCAGTACGTATTTATTTATGCAAGGCAAATAAGAAAATTATCGGTAAACTCAAGTACAACTTTTTTGGCGCGGTAGCAGGCATGCGCTTTGGTTCTGTAGCTTCCACGGTGCTGTCAAGAAAAGTTGTCGCCGAGTATAGAAGGATTTCTCATTAAGAAGAAGAAGGCGGGGTGCGTTAAGCAAGCCTTCCGACCCTCTGCACACGAGTTAATTTGAATTCCTCGAATCGCATATAAGATAGGAAATCTGTTTCATCATCACTTCTTGCCTATTTTCAGGAATGGGTCGCGTTGTGGACAGCTTGCCACTACATTCTAGCCTACTTGCAGGCCCGTGTGAACATTCACTCATGGTCAAACGCAGACCCCCGTAAACTAGGTGTAGACTTCATGCGCCCGGTTCCGTGTATCATCTTGGCGCCAACTTCATATCTCAAAGCAGTTGTGCCCTCTCCCGCGCGCTGTACCGTGGTACTGAAATCGAATCACACGCCCTCGTTGGCTACTCTGTTAAGACAAGTTAGCCGACTTGGGCCACCCACCGGCAGTGGGATACGAATCATGTATTCACCGCCTTCCAGGAACGCAGCCTGTCCATTTCTGACCACGTTCATGGTGATTATTGAGGTTTCAGGCACCTTATATATGGTGCCCTATGATGTGGCACTTGCAGACATGCATGGTCAAAAAGCACAACATCCGAAAACATTATCGGAAATAAATGGAGGTGCTCTAGAGTTGCAAAAATGTCCGAGTTTCGCCGGAACGGGGAAGCAACGAGTGAGATAGCAACACATTGGAATGTACTACGAAAAAAAGGAGGTGTTCCACAAGAGGTTTTCAGGGCCCTAGATTGGGAGGAGTTAGGGATGAGAGTTAATGGAGAGTATCTTAGTAACCTGCGATTCGCTGTTGACATTGCATTGATGATCAACTCGGGGACGAAATACAGCTCATGATTACTGAACTGGACACGAAAAGCAGAAGAATGGGTTTGAAAATTAATATGCATAAAACTAAAGTAATGTGCAACAGTCTCGGCTGAGAACAGCGCTTTGCGATAGGTGGCGATACACTGGAATTGTAAAGGAATACGTCTACTTAGGACACGTATTACCGCGGAGCCGAAACATGAGAGTGAAACAACTAGAAGAATAAGGATGGGGTGGAGCACATTCGGCAAGCATTCTCAAATCGGGAATTGTAGTCTACCGCTATCCCTCAAGAGGAACGTATATAACAGCTGCATCTTACCGGTACTTACTTACAGAGCAGAAACCTGGAGGCTTACAAAGAGGGTTCAACTTAAATTGAGGACGACGCAGCAAGCGATGGAAAGGAAAATGATAGGTGTAACCTTAAGAGACAGGAAGAGAGCAGAGTGGGTCAGGGAACAAACGTGGGTTAAGGATATCATAGTTGAAATCAAGAAGAAGAAATGGACATGGGCTGGGCACGTAGCACGCCGGCAGGATAACCGCTGGTCATTAAGGGTAACTGACTGGATTACAAGAGAAAGCAAACGCGTGAGGGGGAGACAGCAAGTTAGGTGGGCAGATGAGATTAAGAGGTTTGCAGGTATGACGTGGCAGCAGAAAGCACAGGACAGGGTTCATTGACGGAACATAGGAGAGGCCTTTGCCCTGCAGTGAGAATAGTAAGGCTAATGATGATGATGATGATGACGACGACGGCGAAGAAAGGCTGCAGCTCACTCGTTTAGCGAACGCGGCTGCTGATGCGAGCATATACAACGAGAACCTAATTACAAAAGGACAATTTACTTCGCTCTGCGCGAAGTTTCGAAAATCTTATGCCATATTAAAAAAGTGCGACTCACCACAGAATTCCCTTGAAATAATCTTCGCAGAGCCAAAGTCGGTGATCTGAATGTGCATTCGCTCATCCAAAAGAATGTTCTCAGGCTTAAGATCCCTGTAGGGAAATAAAAGAGAAACAATAAATTAGTGACATAAGCAGCACTGTTATAATAAATAGTAAAGGGACACTCTAAAAAATGATTGGGTCAAACATTTTTAACGACTATGTAAGCAAGCAGCAAAATGCTTTCGTGGAAGGCTATTTGCTTTATTCGAGGAATGATGTGCTTGAAGTCATGCAATTCTTGCTGTGCGGACATTTAGGCAGTGTCTGCTGTTAAATATATAACATACATATCAGGGTCATTGACCCTCTAGGGACAGTTTGAAAATGAAAAATATGTCAAATCTTTCGGAAGAAAAAGACTGAATATGCACATATGCATGCACCCTGTATGCTATCAAAGACGGATGCCTGCGATTTATCTAGATTCGCTAGGCATGCGAACTAGTTATTAATTTAATATCTGGGGTTTAACGTCCCAAAACCACGATATGATTATGAGAGACGCCATAGTGGAGGGCTCCGGAAATTTCGACCATCTGGTGTTCTTTAACGTGCACTGACATCGCACAGTACACGGGCCTCTACCATTTCGCCTCCATCGAAATGCGACCGCCGCGGCCGGGATCGAACCCGCGACCTTCGGGTCAGCAGCCGAGCACCTTAGCCACTGTTCCACCGAGGCGGACAGGCATGCGAACTAGGTTCGGCTTCATTGCAGTCTCTGTACTTTTGCGTATCACTGGATTTATCTTGTACAACCAGTCCTATTGTTGAGGAAATAAACATTCAGTTCCTAGCGTGCACACTTGTGACCGCCTCCCTTTAATTGTCCTGACTCCTTAGTGCACTCTGGTGCCATTCGCTGCTGCAATCAATCAACTAAAACCAACGGTAAGTTTTGATTGGTGCATCTGTCATTCATTGTCCAGAACACAAAGTCAGCTGGAACGTTTGGCATATCATTGCCAAGCTTACGAGCCAGTAGCAACCCCCGACAGTAGATTCTGATTGGCGTGCCATTTCAGTCAGTTATTACACGGGGCCAGTTGCTGTCGTTCGTTGTTCAGCATGCAAGGTCGTATCAAACGTTTTGCTTTAGGTCACCAAGGTTACGAATCACAAGTTTTACTTTAAACCACCAAAGTTATGAATCACTAGCAGTCTCGGAGCAACCACACTCAAACAAAGCTTGCTCACCTGTGCACAATGCCTAAAGAATGAAGGTGCTCCAATGCCGAGATGATCTCGGCCGTGTAGAATCGCGTCACGTCGACATCAAACGACCCATACTTGACAATGTGCGGTAGGAGCTCCCCGTTTTTTGCATAGGTAACCACAAAATCTGCACGGTGCGAGGTCAAGGATTCCTCAATGCAACAGCTCGAAAGCTCCCGAACTTTATTCAATATCCGTATTTACTCGCATAATAGGCGCACTCGCATAATAGGCGCACCCCCAGTTTGGTCGCGAGAAATCAGATTTTTTTTATTTCCGCGCATAATAGGCGCACCCCGAACTTGGCCGTGATCAGTAGTTCTGTACCGTATTTGCACGGTTGCAATTCTACGTTAAGTGGAGCGAGGAAAAATAAAAGAAAAAAGACCGCGGCAGCGCTGCGCGGGCTCGCCGAGTGAGGAAGAAGGGCGGTTGCCTGGGCGTCGTAGTAACCTTTGCACCTGGCGTGGCTCCGGCCCCTTGACGGCCGCGCGCGCTCCGCGTGGAACGTGCAATCGCGTCCTCATCAAGTGCGCTTTGAGTTTCCTGTTGGGAAAAGCGTCGTCGCGCGTTTGCTACCTCGTCCGCAAATTTAAAAGCTTTTCGGCTTTCCGACGCGAGCTTTCGCGTTTGCTGCCACTACGCGGACTTGCATAAGCTCAGCGGACTTTTGTCGCCGCTGATTTTAACATCGTATCACGCGCCCTGCTCTTGAATCAGTGCTTTTCGACGCCCAATCTTCATGTTGTCGTGTACAAACTTCCCGCTACAACATGCCGAATCGTAGGCTAGGCCTAATCAGCGTTGGTTGCTTTTCGGTGGCGGTCGCGGGTGATCAAAGTTGCGGTTTTGTACGGAATCAACGTAACTCTTTGCGGTGGCTCTACTTGAAGGAAAGGGGGGCATGGGTGGCGCTTGTAACACTCGAATGGTGGTTCGCGATTCGATGTCTTCGATATGGGGTGCGAGCCCGTGAAATCGAACGATCGGTACCGTTCAGAGTACAAAATTTCGGTCGTGATAATGCGCATAATCTATACTGGCCTGAAACGTAACCAGGTGAATTTCCGCGATGGCGTTTTTAACTTGCGTAGTTTTTTTCTCCGCATTCATTTTCTTGGCAACACGGGTGTCTCGATGTTAATGTTTGGAAATTTGAATGCTTGTAAGCACACCGCATCGCATGCCTCGATTCTCGGACACGCGAGACTGCATGCTCAACACGTTTCGCGCTAGTGTAGCCTATGAAGAAGGTTGTTTCGGCTGGTGCGGATATTCGTGGCAATTCGGTAATTTATGTTATCAGCGCGCTCTATGCTGTAGTCGGAAATAAAATTTTCGGAAATTTTACCCCGCGTAATAGGCGCACCCCGAACTTGGAGCCGGATTTTCTGGAAAAAAAGTGCGCCTATTATGCGAGTAAATACGGTATCAACTTTAAAACACAAAATTCTTTCGAACATACGGGTAATGCCTACAGACAGCAAAGCCAACAAAAGCATGGGCTTTTAAACTGTGACTTCAATCAAGATATCAAAATAACAAGGTGAATCAGACTCGCACAACACATGCAACAATGTACCAACCAAGCCATAGATGCATACCTGCCAAGTTCAAGGATTCTGAATCCGGGAGATTTCCCCGACCGGGGGGGAGGGGGGGGGCGTGCCGCATATACAAAAAAAAAAAAAAATCATCGTGAAAACACAGAAAGAACGGGGGGGGGTACCTTTGGACGCGCGTGCACTTTAGAAGTTCTGACCGTGTCAAAAGCGAGCGCGGTTTCGTTCACATCCGTTGTGGCACGATGACCACAGTTCTGACAGTAGACAGATTTAGTTGGGCCTACGCAGAGCTATTGCGGACGCTCAAGTAAATCTGTTCGATGTGTGTGCTGGTCGCACGCATACTTGCGAAGCTTCAGCACGCTGCCCTACACCAAAGTTCGTATCATGCGCGCCGCGACGCGGAGAAGTGTTCGGGACATCCGAATTTCGGCCCAATGGACACAGTGGAATTTTACGAGTTCGTATCAGCGGGTTTCGTATCACGAAGATTCTACTGTACGTTTACATTAAAATGCGACGGGTTCACAAGGAGCCTGGATCGGATTGGTTTGGATTTTTGTCAATGCGGCCAGATCACGCACAGAAATTCCGATTTCCGGGAGATTTCCCGGCCAACCATACAAACGTAAGAAATGGTCGAAATCCGGGAGTCTCCCGGACAATCCGGGAGACTTGGCAGGTATGTAGATGGCAACAATATTAGCATTCTCTGTCATAGTACTAATCTTTTCTCTGTTTTAAATCTCAACCTGCAACTTGTTATAGCTGGTCAACTTGTCATACAGTGAGTCTCTGTCAGAACCCATAACTATTTAGCGATACTACATTCTGATGAAGCTTTTGTTTGCTCACCTGGGACCAATGTCTGAATGTGATTATTAATTGAAATTTGCCTTAAACAACAGCCTCCCATCTTTCTCATGACAGTGTTACTGGCAGCTAACATGCCCAAGGCCAAATAAAAACAAAACAAAAACGATGGCGAGCGAAGGATACAGAGCTTGTTTGCATCGTGGAACGTGGAGTGTAGACGGATGAAGAAGGGGTGCGGCCGGGCACTGAGTATCCGCAGAATCTGCTTCTCGCGCATGATGGCCCGCTGCTTCTTCTCGCGGATGATGTGCTGCTTGTAGCACACCTTGACTGCAGGTGACATAGAAAAAAAAAAGCAAGAACCAAAATGAGGTTCGCGTAAAAGGACGTGCCAAGAGTGCGGTAGCAAAAGAAGAGAACCACGTGCAGTGCTCACAAATCGAATTGCGACAATTTAGGCCTAAAGCAAATCCACGAAACTTCATTTCCACCCTTTCTAGTATGTGCAGTATGAAGATTAAATCGGCTCGAACGTTTCCATCAGGACATGGAGTAAGATGGGCAACAGCGTTGACTCCACCGCCGCGCGATGCATTCGCTCGGGACAAACTGTGCAACGCTCATTCCTCTGTTCTCTCTTTCCGCTGCTCCTTCACGCTTTCGCACATGCTTTCTCTTTCCCTTGCCCTTCCAAGCCGACTACTCACAAGATGTAGCAGCATACGTCGAGGCACATGGAAATAATTCAACAGTCTGCTCTCGTGAGCACGTGCTGACTGGCAAAGGCCGGCAGTGGGGAGCGGTGTGCGCAGAGCAGACGACAAAACGGGTATGAAAGCAGACGCGGGAATGCGGGAAAGCATCACTGTGCGCTACTGCTATCGTAACACGAAGACCACGCCGCCCGCAGCTCTGCTCGAAGATTGGAGTCTCTCCTCCACAGCTTTTTTTTTTTTTTTTTTTTTTTTTTTTTTTTTTTTTTTCCCCATTTACAGTGCCATCTCGCACTACAAATGAAACAAAAAAAAAAGCTGCAGAGGAGAGACCCAAACAAGATTCGGAGTTTCAGAATGTGTCCCTTCCAGATGAGAGGAGTCAGCACTCCTGTCTGATCTTACTCTGTGCATTAGAGCCAACCTTACCTTTCAAAGGCAAGATTCATAGCCACAGGACACTTATTCCAAGCAGTTGTGCATATCAGCATAGGCGTGCGCAGGGTTCCCCTTCAGGGGGTGGGGGCGAATGTTCGTCGCAGCGCCCCCCTCAGTGTATGGGGCTGGCTTTGCGCCCTCCCCCCCGAGTTGCAGCACCCCCTCCCTATTATATCAATGTATGGGGCTGACTTTGTGGCCCCCCCTCTTATGACTGGGGGGGCGCCCCCCCCCCTGGCCACCTAGTGCGCACGCCATGCATATCACTCCTTACAATAAATGTTTTGACGACGAGTTTCAATTCGTGAGCACTGTACACAAAACAGACAATGAGGGTGTGCTGCACTCACTTGCATATTCCTTATTGGTACGGACTTCCTTGGCCAGGTAGACCTGCAGACAACAAAGAGCAGACGACGCATTGAAGATTGTCCTCGCGGATATTGGCACGTGTAATCCACTCTACAAACTTAGTGTGCATGCAAGACTGGTGACGGTTTTGATATAAAGCTTTCAAGCCATGTCCATTTCTGGGTGCCATTTCAGTCCATTATTATACGCGCCAGTTGCTGTGCCAAAGCTGAGATGAAAAAGTGCGTCGGCTCCTTCATTTCTTAGTGTGACACAGCAGCAACAGCAAACGACCGACAGTTGGATAACTGCAGCTCTAACCCTTTGAGGCACTTTGCCCACATTCGTCTGCACAACTTGTATCCGCAAATGTAAAAGGTTTACTCCAACTCAACACAACAATTATTAACAGAATGACATCTATGTTTCGCCACCTATCCAGGTGGCATGCTCAATATACACCAGCAGCAAATGAGCGGAGGTCGCTTAGTCGACTACCAGTCACCTACATCATTGTAAACGTCTGGCAGGGAGGCACGGTTACTGTCGCAAGCCAATGTCCCACAACGGATGAACCATAATTCCACTTTTCTTTTTGTCTACTTGTGTGTACCAGTGTGAAGCTTGTAGGAAGCTTGTGCCTACTTGTGTATTTCAGAATGCTTGCCGATTCTTCTAAGCAGATTCTGTTTCAGAGTCCCTTGGTTCAAATTTGGTCATTTCCCTGTCGTGGGCTATTCCGGTCTGACTTAGCAGAGTTGCCACGCGCTTCGTGCGTGCCGGGCGTGATCAGTTTTAATTTCACCCTTCAAATTCGATTATTAATATATCGAACTACACGCAACTTTTGCGATTTCTAAAAAATGGGCATGCCATAAATTACCATGCACTATAAGTTTCCAACATAAACAACCTGCGCTCATTTCAATACTTACAAGTTAATTAACAAGTGTTTGTTAATTAGACACATAGTCATTTTAGCTGCGCAAAAGTATTTCCGCCTCGACAAAGACTTCATCTGCAAAAACAACAGGAGCCTGTCATAGAAAGTTTATAAAAAATCTGTATTGTGTAAAAATACACCCTCTATTATACAACTGCTGGAGTTTCATGCCCCAAAACCACGATATGATCATGAGGGATGACGTAGAGGAGGGTTCAGAAATTTTGACCACTCAGGTTTCTGTACCATGCACCTGAATCTAAGTACACAGGCCCAAAGCGCTTCACCTTGATCAACATCCTGCTGATTTTATCCTGCGACCTTTGTATTCAGCAGTCCGAGCATATGCACGCTTGCACAGGCTAGTGCTTTCTTGCTGCTTGCATCCACGACGAAGTGTTCGCAGAAAAACTGGGCGCTGCAAGCGATCGGCAATGGGAGGGTGGAAAAATTGCAATATGCAACACTGCCAGCAACGGCAAGCTGACAGCAAGAGTACTGGGCCCTTCCCACAATTGCCGGAGATGGTGTCGGGTAAGTACATTCCTTTTGGCCTCCCCTACACTGTCCCTAGATAACAGTTCTTTTTTTTATAGCGTATGTAAAGAGATAAGGCTTCCATCCAGTGACGACAATGCCTCTCAAGGTTAGACAAACAAGGTTGGGGGGCACGGGCGAAAACACCTCGACTGAATGGAAAAATGTTTAGAATACAAAAGGCACCCGTTTAGTCAGGTTCGGATAAGATTAAACTGATGGCTCTACGAAACGCGCATGCGGGCAACCAATTCACAAAACAGCAAAGATAATTATGCATGCACTTGTTTCTGGCAGGAAATTCGGATTGTGAAAAGGGGGACAGAGAAAAGATAAGACACCGAAGTGGCAAACTAATTATTCCTTAACGGTAATTATGACATTAACGTCTATGTTTCTTTGATCTGTCCTCTTTGTGCTGGTGTTCTTTGCAATAACACACTTCCTGCATAAGAGCATGTTTCAAGGAATCGTCGATGTCATCTGAAACTTACAAAGAGAATTCTACCAATGCAACTTGCGACAAATGCCTTCACAGGTCATTTAGCTAGCTTATTTTCTTGCATTACGGTACTCCACCCGCACTTACGCTTTGCATGGCAAATAAGGACTCCGTAGAAGACAATGCTATAGGCAATAACAGGTAAAAGCAATATTGGCTTACAGGCGATACTTGGTAATGCTATGTTATATGCCAGACTAGGTTAGGTCTAATCGGATGAAGTACCATTTTGTTTTTTGTTTTTTATGACTATAGTTGACACTGGATAAAGAAAACGACTCTCGGGCTCCAACGGCATTCGCCAGTTTGTCCTGGCAACGTTTTTACCAGTTCGTTGAATGTTGATAATGTTTTTTTTCATGCTCGGGGACACAGTTTGATAAAGAGATCAAGCCCTCACTAAGCTGAGGCTTCGGTTTCTTCAGGAATGCAATGTAATATCTTTGCAGTTGATTAACTAGCAAATAATGCCGAGCTGACACTGTGCACATCTTGTAACATCCTGAGAATGAATGCAAAAGAGATATCCAGGCAAGTGTTTTCTTTTTCTTTTTTTTTTCTTTTTGCCTCACTTTGACTTGCCAAGGCTCTGCTCACTGTAAGAACAGTGTTTCACCTCGCAAGTGCAATCCACACAGCATTATTTAGGTGAAGTTAGGTTAGGTTAGCACCGTGTAAGACTGAAAGTTCTCGTATCCTCAGAAGTGTTGATCATGAGGATGGCTTGGTGGGTTAGTTGGCAATTCATCATAAAAAGCTACAGTGCACATAGACGGGGACTTTCAATTCTTCCAATTGATCATATGCGCACCCAGACACTCTCATCTCGCTCAATGTCTTTGCAGGATGCAGATCACGAGAGCTGGGTTTACGCATACGCAACAAAATTTTTTCACCGGCTGTCCTGACCATGTCTGCTTCAGCGCTTGTCATGTGCGTTCTTCCTTCGTCCCCGTCGATATGCGCTGTAGCCTTTTATGATTCAGAAGTGTAATTCACAAATCCCGTTTAATTTAGGATAGGCTAGGTTAGGTTATTGAATGAAGCCCCAATTGCCCTTCTAACGACCCGTAGAAGTGAAAGCTGGGCTACGGTACACCTTGTACAGTTGGCCATCAAAAAATTAGAGACCACTAAATCTCCCAGCAATTTGTCACGGTATTCGGTTAAACTACACAGTACATTGGGCTAGCGTTTCAGAACAGGCCAGAAATCTAAATACAACGCTGCCTGCCGAAGCAGCGGGAATATTCAGGTTTCTCCTGAGTCTCATGGTTTATGAACTTCAAACGCTGAATGTACGTCTCACAAAAACACAGCATAACTACGTTAATGAGAACTAACAGGCAATCAAACCAAGGAAAGTACAGGCGTTATTTGTAGTAATTACATCTACAGTCGAAACCCCTTATAAGAGACAGTGATGTAACAGACCCAAATGGGTGCAAGAGACACCAATGTGCCTACATTAAAATCAGGGTTGATCAGAAAATGCAAAAGTGGTAGCCCTGCTTATAAGAGACATCTCATTTAAGGGACAAGATGTACTCTCCAGTGCATGCCTCTCATAAAGGGGTTCAAATGTATATCATAATTCCTAAAAATAATATCCCCTATACTTTCCGCGGCTGTATTCTCTGTTAGCTCTCAATACATTCTTTCTAACAAAAAAGAAGGAGCCGTTAATTCTCCTCTTTCTTTGAAGCACAAGCTACCTGATACACACATTTTTGTAGAGTTTGCACCATTTTTTTTTGTTTGTTTTTTGCAGGACACCCTTTTAGATACACCTTTCCACGACACCTGTACAGCGCAGCGACGCTTGCCGATCTCACTGCCAAAAGAGGCCTCTCACTTTTATTATCACCACCTCTGCCACACCCGGCAGCGAATAGATTAGATTACACCGTCCACCCAGGAGTGGACGGAGGCCGATCAAAACACTCCACTTTTTTTCCAAATTCTGCGAAACCTCCGCAGCGCGACACAATGCCTCTCGACGACGATTCTGACGCGCGAGATACGGAGGTATCGCAACCGCACGCCTAAACGAACCGCCTCCGTTCAGCTACCGTTATCTAAAACCCCGATTCTGAGACTCTTGCCCTGTGATGAAATCCCCCAATCGATAAGTAATCAATTGACTATAGGACTCATTCACTCGTGCATCCATTCATTCATGATGAATAAGGCGAGACCCTGCTTCACATAAATACTTCGTTTTTCGGCAGATTTTCATGAAACTTTCGCAGCTCATGCATTTTTATGCCTCGATTTGAGATATGCAATTATTTTTACAGTAAAATTTCCCGTTTTTAAAATATCAGACACATCATGTATCATGTTGTTTCTAAACTGTGGGAGTTAAAAGCAAATAAGCATACTGCAATAACCTGAAATGAACACTGCATGCAGCAATACAAGAACGGATGTTCTGAACCCATTTGAACAAAAGTTATGGTATGTTGAACATTTGTGAGCGAAATACCAGCTTGACATTGACTCTCTCACGAATGCTCAACGCACCATAACTTTTTTTTTCAAATGTGTTCAGAACATCCATTATTGTTTTAGTGCTTACAGTATTAGTCCCAGGTTATTGTTGTATGTGGATTTGCTTTACCACTCTCAGATTAGAAATAAATCCTGCTACTGAACTATGATGGTGTAGGAATGCTGAATAGTTTTCATTTTTTTGGCAGTTTGTATAGAAAATGACAAAAAATGCTGCCTCTGCTGAGAGAAATTGCAGAAATGTCAAATGACAAAACTTACTGCCTCTGCTGAAAGAAATTGCAAAAATGTCAAAGTCAACACTGGACATACAGTTGTAGTTCTAGTTTCATTGCAAGAAGAAACACCGATCAATAAAATGAAACAAAGCCGAACGCTTTACAAGTGGTAGTTCCAGAGACAATGGGTCTTAAAGGGACCCTGAAACGGTTATTTGAAGCTTTGTCAGCGTTTAGGCTAGAGCATCATCGAACCATTGGCACCACAAATTTCGCTGCACGCCGTGCACCAAGGCGGCTACGGCCAATTATATCATACCCTCCTTCTTACCCCTGCCTTGCCTCCTCAACTCATGATACACGCTGGCATCGCTGGCGATCGCAGAGCTCATGTGAGCACACTCGATGATTTGAGCTTCGCCCGGTGATGACCTCTGAGACTGCACGCCGACAGGTTGCGTGCATCTCGGAGACCATAGCCCCAGTGCGCCCGGCAGCACGCACGCCGTCTGGCAACAGAGACATCGCGGAGGGGTTGATATCTGCTCCAACAGGTGCCGCCACCCTACCAGCCAATTTTTCGTGCGCGCACACCGCAGCCAATCAGATCATGCGCAGACTGCGTGTCATACTGGGGAGGGGCGGTTGAAAACGCGTTGGGCTGAGCCGCAGTGATCTGCAGCGATTCGCAGCTTTATAGCGTTGTAATCGCACAGAGTGTACGCAGAGAGCTTAAATTAGTCTGAAAATGAGCCTTAGGACTTGGTCTACTGGCTCAATGTGTTTGTACAAAATCGTCAAAACCGTTTCAGGGTCCCTTTAAAGAAGCCCTGAAATACATGGGAGGTATAGGGCCTGCACTGTGCCCTAGCTTTTCGTATGTGTGGCGTTTACATTAGCCGAGACAAAGTACTGGTGGTTTGAGCGGAAACCAGCTGCGCGAACTGTCCTTCCGCGGGTGGTGGACAAGCTCACTGCAGTTGTGTGGGCGGAGCTTACAGACGTTCTTAGGTTGCAATCGCGTAGACTCAACCCACAGGTGTGGACCATACACAAGAGGGAAGGAAGCAGGGCTCAATCACTCACCATGGAAAACGAGCCTTCGCCAATGAGCTTGCCAAAGATGAAGTCGTTGGCGCACATCTTGGCGGGTTGCTTGGGCTCCTCGGCGCCGTCCTTGGACGCGGCCGCCACGTTGTTGGACAACGCAGCCGCGGCGCCCGTCGAGGCGGCGGCTCCTGTGACTGGCGTCGGCATCGCAGCGGTTCCGGCTGTAGGGCTGTCGGCAGGTTCTTTCACGCTCCTCTGCAAATCACAAGAACAGAAGTAAGTGCCAGTTGATATAGCGCTAAAGAACATCAAATAGGTTCAGGAAGCTTGACAGTGTGACCAGATCGCCTGTCCGGTTAGGATTAATTAATTTTGACATTCGAATGCCTTCAACGAAGTAGGTGGGCTTTATTCTGGCTAAAAATGATCGCTGCCTCGCAGGAGACACATGCAGTAAGCTGCACATCAGTGGCACTTTCAGAAAAAGAGATTGCCTTTGTCACATTAGAGCCTTCATCACGTCACGATGGTGATATAAGTTTTCTGCACGCATAAGAATCCATGTTTCTTCAAATGAAATTGAGCTGATAGTTTTTGTCTGTTGTAAGTGTTTCCTTCTGCCTTTGGGTTTTCACGCAGTGTATTCATTAAGTATTACCATCCCTCCGATGCGTCACAACTGAGTTAGCCTCTTCTTTATGGGAGAGAGACAGTGGAGAGACAGTGAAGTACAACTTTTAAATGTATTTTACACTTGAGCACTACACTGAAACCACTTCACTAAACCTGACTTTTTACAGTTTAGCACCACACCGAAACGCAATATTGCTAGACAAACATCCGCAACACACACAGATGTGCTGACTCTGGGATGACAGAGTTGGCTCAACAGTCACCCAAGAACAAAATTGCAATTAAAGGAACAATGCTGGAAAGACGCACACACCCATGCTGACACCTTTATGACATCATCCTCATCTGTTAGACACAACCTAATGAAGCCAAAAGACAATGAAACCAAGAAAAATACAGGGGATTACTTGTAGTCTTTTAACAGCAGTGTGGTAATCATAACACAAATGTTAAGAAATTAAAGTGGACGAAAACACAACTTGCCGTCGGTACGGACCGTCCCCAGAACCTTCGGATAACGTGTACAATGCTGTACCACAGTACATTCCTCGAACTTCATTGTAGGTTGGTTGCACTAGGTTGTGTCTAACACAGATTACAAGCCCCTGACACATTCCAGCTCTTTCAATCCATCCTTATCTGTGCATTCATCTTAAATGCTGCAGCAATGGAACCCGCGCGTGAGTGGGCTCTCTTTAAGGCTCTGTTTCTACGTGAAACAAGTCTACACTGCCAGACTCTCTCCTAGTCACACTCTCGCTACTTTCCAATTCAAACACAAGGCTCGTTTCCCTTTTGAAACATACTGTGCTGTTGAACGCCCTGAACACAGAGCAAAAACATCAAGGATACCAGAAGAATAGGGTCTTTTATTAGTGATGGTAACACCGTACGGTAAGTACGGAAATACCGTACCGTAGTGGTCGGTACGCCACTTTTTAAACAACTTTTCAGCTGTGCGAGTCACTCATTGCAGCGCTAACATGATGAGATGATCAAAGTGGCTAATAGAGGTAGTGTAGTCTAAAAAAAGGTGCATGCCAAGCCCAACAGTACGGTATTTCTGTACTTATCGTGCAGTATTACTGTCACTGCTAAAATACTTAATCAAGTACACACCACAGTGCTATGGTGTGTCCTGTTCCTAGTCCTGCGTCTTATTCCCCTGGTATCCTTGTTGTACTAGGGCTGTGTTCAAGATGTTCAAGCACCATTACGAATGGGTTCGACTATCGATTCTGGATACCGTGCTGTGTATTTTACTTGTCATGAACAGCGTCACAAAATGGTTCAATGACGAACAATATACATAACGATTCCTAAAACAGACGCAGCTGTACTCGGGAAAAAAGACTTCCACGCTGGATTACGCACGAAGCTATGTCAACACCCATCGGGGAGTTCAAAGGCTCATAGATAACTGAAATTTTATCGAATCTCCGCTGCATCGTGGGTCATTAATGAAAGGACACGCAATAGGCGATAGCATGATTAGGGATGTTTATAGATTAGAAGATCGAAATGCTTTAGATTAGAAAGAAACTAGAGAATGCCCACTATTGGGACGTTATCAGAATACCCGTGAAAGCGAGTTGACGTTGCGACCAGATTATTGCGCAATGACGACACCTGCTATCAGGCTGCGTGAGAACGATGCAATTATGTGGTTGCGCGCACTCTTGCAATGTGATACCAAGCGGGAACAACTTGTTGGGCAAGGGAAGTGTTATTGCACATTGCACACGCATTGCATCATGTGTTTTTGAGGAATTCTGGCCTCGCATCGCCATGGACAACTCATAACTGCATCATTCCTATTTTATTATTATTTTTTTTAGGAATTCCCTGCTTTGCCACTGCAGTAGCAGTAGTATGCCTAAGAAGGATTGCTTGTTGAGCTAGTTGGTCTATGTTAATTATTGCTACAAGAATCTAGCGCAAAATATTACAGACACAAAATAGAAGCACAACAGACATGGCAAGCGCTGGTAATTTTTAGCTACGAGAACCCGGCGTGCAATATTTTGCACTAGATTCTTGCAGCAATAGTAGTTAGGAGAAATAACTTTCGGTAACAGTAGGGCGTTACAGAAATTAACGCAATCATTCCAGTCTGCAATCCGGCGGTCTTTGCTGGAACACAGAGAGCGTGCAAATTTTTAAAGACATTATTTCATGTTGCGCCGTGCTTCTGTCATACCGTCAACTGAGCCACCTACGCTTATCATGTTTGTAAAAAAAAAAGGTGTCCCATTCTGAAATGCTAATTTTATTCCTAGTGTTCACTAGCTTTGGGATTGACTACAACACATTGTTGCTGCCATCAGAGACTTAAATTCATAACTGTTGTAACCAACCTCTTTTTTTTTTATCAGAAACTGCGCGACTTCTAAATCCTACAATTCTTTCTGCAGCAATATGCCTTTTTTGTTTTTGCATTTATAGTATCACTGCAATTGTACCGCATCATTAAAACTGCATCTGCTACTCTCTCTAATGCCCCAAGGCATTGACTGAATAAATTTATAATTATTTTTCATCAGCTTCTCTCGGGACACCGTATTCACCATCAAAGATCGCAATTTTAAGACTGCCACCTTGACTCACTTTTCAACCACACAATGTCATCCCCATCTCTCTCTACCATTAAGGCTGAGATTTAAGATTTAATAAATGAATTTCCATTATCTCCAAATTGCTTTTTTTTTTTCATTTTTTGCTAAAGCATACAATACGTTCGTGCTTGCACATTTTTCAGCCTCCCTCCGTGTGTATTGACATATCATTGCTACACCTACAGACACCTACTTTTGTTGACACGTACCCTTTGGTGTAGACACACCCGTGTTTTTCCTTCAATACTTCTACATCACTGTAAGGCGTTAACAGCGATGAAGAGGTACTGAAGCAAGTGTAGACCCAACCACACTTACTCAAATGATAAAATTCATGAAGACTGCAACAGACGAGGTCTACTACAGTGTTCATGAATTCTGACACTGCAATAGATGAAAGGTCTGGCAAAGAACACACAGTGCTGCGCAGAGTGCATTTAACAACTGCATCGATGAGTATAAAATAACAAAGAACTTCAAATTCGTTGTGCTTGAGGCCAGTGCAAAATTTTAAACTGATTTAGATACGCAGTTGATTTTATATCAATCAATCTTTGCCAGTCCGCGTATGTCGCGGTGTTCCTAAATTTATTGCTGTAAAATTCTGAGCGGGCGCCTCTACTCAAGCAAGCACCCCCCTAGCGAACTCTCCCCTCCCACCTTTTTTTTTTCTTTCTTTTCTTTTTTCCAAGCTGTTCTCCGCTACAGAACCCTGGATCAGCAGTTCCCAGGAACCCACCTCCAGGGATATGTGCACAATTACTTAGTACTTTTTCAATGTGGTGCCGTGAGACTTAATTCTGAGTTGTCACGAACTGTTGGAACATTTGAAGAATGTTTTCCCTCCTGGTCATAAGACATGAAATTTCACACGGAGATTCCTTCTGGTTCAATAAAAACAGTAAATGCGTTCGTATTCAATAAATCATTTCATTAGAAGCAATTCTTAGCAGCTCTTCCGCTGCCATCATGAATTTTGGTCCTACGACCGATTAAGCCCCCCTTCCTCCGCTCCTTCAAATCTTGTCAGATTATCTTTCATATTAGGGAGGAGAGGGCAGGGGGGGATGCTTGCTAGGGATTTTATGGCATGGGGTTCCAAAATGCACATGTTTCCACCCTTCACTACTCAAATGCTCCACTTTGCACGACCTGTAGGGTATCCTTAATTACACAAGTAATCTGTGAATGAAAGGAGTTAGAGCCATAAGTCGCACAGGGACATACAGAACTATTTCGCTAACTAAACCGAGCCTAGTGAACGCATCACTCTTTTGAGGCTAACAGAAAAACAGCTGGCCTATCTGACGCACAACTTTAAGTGAAAACTACGTCCGACCAACAAAAATGTGGCTCACTTTTTCTTATTTACATATTTATCTAGTTAGAACCTACAGTACAAACACAGTGCGTGCTTGAACAACACGTAAAAAAGAGTCTGTGAACGCTAGCTAGGCACCACCGGATGTGGCGAAGGGGCTTGACAAAACGAATGACTTTTACCCGCACGCAGCGGCACTCAGTGGGTTTTGCTGCGGCCTGAAACGAAGTAGAAGTCATGCAAAAGGTCTAAAAAAAAAAAAATTTCAGCCAGTTCTACACAGTGAAAATTGTTGAACAGTGATGATGTAAGCGCGCCAGTGTATGCGATTGGCTATCAAAATCTTGTGAATCATCACCATCATTTAGTATCATATCATTGTTTTATTTATTTCTTTATTCAATATCCCTGTGGTCCACAGGACCCGCATGATGGCACCTACCACTACTACTACTACTACTACTACTACTACTACTACTACTACTACTACAACAACAGCTCAGGGACAGAAGACTGTCTCGCTATAAAAATGGCAGAGCCAGCTTTTGCTGTTTCCCCGTTCAACGTCATCACAATGAAAATACGGGTGACGCAGTATTTCAAGAACCATTACCAGGTAGACATTACGCAGCGTTGTCACGACAGCAAAAAAAAAAAGGCATTTAACATTCGTGCATTACTGATCATTTGTTAACAAAATTCGTTGCTGGGCCAGTTGGTTCATAAACTTCAATACCAGACAGCACGGATTTGACACCGCAAATAAAGAACACAGATGCACGGGAGAAGTTTGTCCTGTGCATCTGTGTTCCTTTCATTGTCCTGTAGTCTAATTCGTGCTGTCTGGTATTGAAGTTTGTTAGTTACCTTGGCTGTTTGCTTCTTCCTTAACTCACCCCATCCACAAATCCTTCCAGAAAAAAAAAAAACAACAAAACAACAGAAGAATCACTCGAGTTCAGGTAAGGCTAGCTCAATGTATCCATTACAAAAAGAAGTTGTTGCAAAAACAAAAAAAACTCGCAGGGTCCCTCTTTTTCTTCTCACTTGATTGTACTGATAATCACCCGACCCCTTCCGAAGGCTTTCTGCACATTACGCAAATTTGCACTGCCTCCAAGACCGGTTGCATTGCAAGCTTTCTGCGCTTCACCAGTTTTTTGCGCAGCCTCCGTGATTGGCCCACCTTTGATGGCAGCGACGATGCCGCGCGATGACGTCATCGAGTGACGTCACATCCGTGACATCGCCACTTGGTCGGAGAGGTTGGGCCGATCACGGAGGCCTGCGCAAAACCGCGGCGCGGAAATCTCACGACACGATGACGTCACAAATTTTGGCGATCCGCGGACGTCGTGACGTAATACGGCGACATACTTACGCGATGACGAGTGTTCGAATCAGTCGTCCTGACGCCACAAACTGTCAATTATCGAGCCCGATGAGGCATCTGAGGCTCTCGCCTTGAAAGTCCTTCCGCAAATGACCAAAGAAACAACGACACGATCGCGAGAGTTCGGGAAAAGGCTTGCTCAACCTATCTGCGTCGTCACGAACGACGTTGTTTACGCCGTCGTACAACGAAAACAAAAAACAAACGAAACGCGGGAGGCTATTTCGCTGTTGTTCGCTCGAAGGAGAAGTTTTGACGTACGCAAATCGATAAGAGACAGCGCGCGGTGTCGGTCATGACCCCCCGCCACCGTGCTTGGGTCGTCGCATAAAAAGCTTAAGAAAAAAAAACAAAAAGAACACACAACAAAAGTGTTTTCTTTCATTCCTCGAGGTTCACTATCGGTGAAGTTCGTCCAGCCGAAAAAGAGAGTACTGAAAGTGTTTTTCGGCAGGCGCTAAGCTAGTCTTTTCTCCTTTTTTTTTTTCTTGTTCGAAGAGACACGACAGTTTATCTCTGAATGTATTTGTGTGTTGAGACACGCGCACAAGTGTTTTCTTTGCCTTTTTTTTCTGAAAACCAACCGCACCGCTCTCTCACCACAAACGAGTTAACGCGAACTCCCCGACAACTCCTCACCGCTGATCACAAAAATTCATGAACAGCAGCGGCTTTTAACTATTCCGAACAAGGGTTCTTATCTGGGCTACATGAACATTTTTGCAGAACAGCGCACAAAAAAAAAAAAAAAGAAGAAGAAGAAAGAACGGTGTAGTGAACACAAAGTTCAGAATCACTTTTTTCTTTCTGCAGTTTTTTTTTTTTTTTTATGGGGTTTAACGTCCCAAAACCACGATGTTCACAATTTTGATGCTTCAAACACGTAATAGACTGCGCAAGACAGCGCTTGACGGCCCCGAAGGTCGCGGGATCGCATCCCAGTCGCCACATTTCGACAGGAGGCGAAATGCTAGAGGCCCGAGTACCTAGATTTACGTGATCGAAACTTTCGGCGCCCTTAGCACAAAGTTTCACACAGTCGTATCGCGGTTTGAAAACGTTAACACCAACAATTACACACTATACTTAACATAATCGACTTGTAGCGACTGACCGCGATAACTGCAAAGGCGTTAGCTTTTCAGCGAGTCGCGCGAACAATAAAACACTCGTTCTCAACTTCGGGAAGCGACGGATTTTTATAGATTTCGCGCGTCGAAAACGTAACACTCAGGTGCACGATCCTCCAAGACTCAAAGAATAGGCAGGACTTTACAGCATTTTCGAAGGCAACAACTCAATCGCAATAGCTATAGTGAGAAATCTGTGCCGCAAGCAGCGACACAAGAAAAATGGAACGCATTCCTTGGTGTGGACTGTTTTCGTCAGTCGGGCGATATCTTTAAACATCGTCAAATCGGATGCCTCAAATCACACGAACATGAGACATTTCTTTAGGCGTTAGAACACTAGCGCCAATATCTGACCACATCCGTTGTTTGAGCAACACGATACCGAGTGAGAAAAAAATACGAACTCCAAACAACGGCTATCCTGTTTTGAAAGAGTATCCAACAACGTAGCGGCGGTAGATTGCGAAGCAAAAAACTTTCGGCACCTGCGTACTACAAAACGCGTAGTTTGTGTCACGGCTTCTATCGATGCATTGTTTCGGGCCCTGCCACTGTAATATCCACCGTTCTCCCGTTACCTATCGCGCTAGAAACACCGCAGGAAAAAAAAAAAAAAAGCGATTGTTTTGGTTCCCGACGCCGGCGCGACCCGAAAAAAAAAAAAAATCTCGATCGTGCCGTGGTTTTCGAAAAATATAAGAGACAACACTAGCCGGCCGCATTCCTCTCCCAAGTACGGAGAACACAACAAACCCGCCACGACGAAGAAGAAGCAACATAAAATGCGAGCGTCGGAGCGAATGCAAGCAAGAGAGCTTGGGACTTTCCCCGACGCGACAAACAAGCGCGGCCAGACACAAAAGGTCACTGACATTCCTGGTTAGGCCTAACGCCCGTGCCCTCCCTCCCCCCCGCCTTCTCTTGCGAACCGCCGCCGGCGCCAGCGATCGCCGGTACATTTTGTAACAACTGCAAGCAGTAAATAGACACTTAAGTGGGGTAGTCCCTAAAGACTACCCTCCCCTCCCTACTCAAAAAGCAACTACGGGTTTATAAACAACTGACGCAAGGTCCCCCCGATCGGTAGGTGCAACCTACTCGGAAACTTACCTCATTGGAAGGAGTACCAGTGGACATTCTCCGGTTTGAGGGGTGGTGTTGACGGAATTTTTTTTTTTTTTTCGTTTTCAAAGAGTCGCTACCGCTAGCCGCTGCATGAAGTCATGGTTTTTTCCAGCGGTCGAAGTCGTCGACGGTAGTACTTGAACGACGGAAAAGGGGTTCCTCTCTCGACGACGCTTTTGGTTGAGGAGACACCACGACACCGCGTCGCACGCACGGCCACACAACACGCAGGTGACGATTATAGCTTCGGGGAATTCTCGCTACGGTGTGCTAGGCCGGTGTAGTCGGGCTCGTACTACACCACCACCAACACCACCACACCCGCCAGCACGCATCCGTGCTGACACCGAACCGCGAAGGAACACCAAAATATACGGGACAGACCGAAAGTACGAACTGGTCGAGGCTTTCCTTCCCCTTCTTGAGACGAACCTTGCGAAGGCTTACAACGAATACCGCCGGACCGCTTCACATGAATGAACAATCGCAACCACACGGCGAAGAAGCCGGCCACAAACTGCACAAGCGGGCACAAGAGTTTGTTGGTCTGTGCGGTGCGTGTTGCCAGAGCAAGAACTGAGACGCAAGCTGCTAGCAGCGCGCCGAGTGTGCAGCGGAGTGGTGGATGGTAGTGGAGGGAGAGAAAGGTGTACTGCGCTTACTGCGTTGTGCTTTATTTAGTATTTTGTTTTGTCGACGACGCCGGTAAGAGGCGCCGGTCGGCCCGTCCAGACCGTGCGTCATCGGTTAGTGCGTCAGAGAGGGTTCCGTCATTCGGAAAGCACATGTTTTCGCTACGTCGTCCGGCCGCGCCTCTCGCGCAAGCCGCTGCGCTCGTGTGCTGTCGATGCATGCGACTGCGTGACTGCGTGTCAGGATCCTTAATAAAGTAACAAAGCCGCGAAGTTCATTCATAATCCTACCCTAACAGCACACACAACTTTTAAAAACTGACCGATTGTCCTGCCATCTACAAATTTGCTGAAAACGTTCTGTCAACCTAATACACTAAACAAATACCAGTTTGTAGTTAATATTTTAATACCTAGATGGCACAACAATCTGTGTGTAACTAAAATGAGAACCAAAATGTATGACATGTTTTAAACCACGGAGTGTCGGACGGAGTTGACTGTACTTCCGCCGAGTTTTCCGCTATGTGGTTTGTGCTACAATGTTCTGGCACGTTCTAGTACACTGCAGTTCGCGCGGAACGCGGCGGCGTTTCTTCTCTAAAGCCATCCGTCACCGTGCGAGCCGTTAGATAGTCAAAAAGCAATGTGCGGCGGTTGTAAGAGGAAGAAAATAATAATGATAAAAAAAAAACCCAGCGAGACAGGAAGGACGGGATGCGACTTCAGCAGTCGCGTTCTCGCACACAGTACAGCGGTACATGCAGATAAGGCCGTGAAGGAACCGGCAGCTAGAAAAGTCCCGTTCCTGCCGAGGCGTAAACAAGGTCCTTTTCCTTTGCGGGCGCGCTATTGGAGCAGTGTTTCCAGGAGGGCGTAACTTGCAATGTACGACGATGAGTAGACTGTTTCCTTGTTTCTGTTCATTACAGCATTTTTTTTCCCGTTCGTTCCGCAATCTCCAGAAAGGAAAGGAGATGGGAAGGAGAAGGAACCGTCATGATTTTCGTCTGCCTAACCCCCCCCCCCCCCCCGCGCTTCCGCTAAGTGCAACGAAGCCAGGGCCGTACCCAGGAATTATTTTCGCGGGTGTTTATGTGTAGAATGGCCAACGTTGGGAACTAGTGGTCGATGTGAAGGCGAGTAAATACTTTAGTGTCACCCAAAAAGTTAAAGCATGAAAAAAATTCGGGGAATGTCAAAAACCCCTCAACTCCCCCCCTGGTTACGGCCCTGATCGAAGCACGATACAAAAGTTCTCCCAACTTGAATTTTGAAATGTATTTTTTTATTTCTTTTATTTTGTATTCTGGATATGTGTGCTATATACATAGGCGAAAGAAGGGTGAAATTGAGCGAGGGCTCGCTTTCTTTGTTATGTACAACCTAATGAAACCAACAGACCACTGGTATAGCCAGGGATGGGGGGAGGGGGGCTAGGTTGAGGGGTTCAGCCCCCCACTAGAAAGTTTTCAATTTTGCATGTATATATGCATGCAAACATACACACATGCACGCGCACACATAAACGCACACACGAACATACATAAAGTATAGTTGAGCCCCCCCCCCCCCCAGAAAAAAAAAACAAAAAAAAAAAACCCCGAAGATTTCAAGGACACGCTACCGCAACAGACAATGAAGCCAAGAAAGTATAGGACCATTATTTGTGGTCTTTAACTGTTGTGTAGCAATTATGCAAGAAACCTAAATAAATTACTGGATTAACAAAGAACTTGCCGCTGGCAAGGGCAAGTTGTCCCCCCACCTGTTGCCCCCCCCCTAATAACATTAGTTACCTCTAATAACTGTAGTTGCCCCCCCCCCCCTCCCCCCCCCGCTTAATGAAACGCCTTTGCACCATATTCTGATCGTAAGGTCCTCAGGAGGAGGGAAGGAGGCGACGCAGTGAAACAGCGCCCCCCCCCCCCTCCCTGAGAACCTCCCCCCTCCCCCAGAGAACCCTGCGCACGACTTTCGCTAAATGAATCCTTTGTTTTCTGAGTATGTGTGCTATCGCTGCCTGCGCTGTAGAGGTGGCTGCGGGTCTCAAGTTGCTTGCCTGCAACTTTTACCGGCAGTCACCTGAATCGTTGATGCAAATGAGTTGTTGTTGTTGTTGTTGTTATTATCATGATTATTATTATTATTATTATTATTATTATTATTATTATTATTATTATTATTATTATTATTATTAGCAGCAGCAGCAGTAGTAGTAGTGGTTGTAGCAGCAGCAGCAGTAGTAGTAGTAGTAGTAGCAGTAGTAGTAGCATTACCGAAACAATTAATTACCCTCCCTTTTTTTTTTTTTCAAAACTCTACCGGTGTTCATTGCATCATGACAGGTTCAGTAATAGGAAGGAAATGAAAACCGTAAGTCCCACTCCCGAAATTCGCGCTGAAACCTGTGTCAGTGCGACGTCACGAATTTCAACGTTTTTTTTTTTTTCGTTTTTTTCCTATTTTGACCTCATCAGTTAAACCCAAATTTCGTAAAACTTGGTACTTTAAGTCTGTGACCTCTCAGAGGGGACAACGTACTTGATTAATTACCGATTAAAAACTTACGTAGGGCCTCTCGTAGACGCTTGTCAGAGTCTATGACGTCACAGCGAATGGGCGGGGGGAACTTCAATGTGTTTTCTCGCGTTTTCTCGCTAACCAAGCAAGCGTCTACTCACGCCAAGAATGGTGCTTTGAGGCGTCTTAATTGCAAGGGCAATTTACGAATACGAGACAGAAGTGTTATTTTCCATGCGCAATGACGTGTGCGGTGTCTGCAAAAGGGGCACTTGAGCACTCCCCCCCCCCCTTCCCCGTTTACCCCCACAAGCGCTCTCCCCCTCGCCCACCACAACCCACCCCCCTCCCCCCCGAAGACAAGATCCTGTGTCCCTCAAAGCCGGAGACCACGCGTGGTGTACGAGTAAACCACGAATGTCCGTTACATAGATGACATCCATAGAATGCTGCGGATATCGTCTGGACATTGGTGGTTTCCTGGGAAATTTCGTGGCTTGAAGTCTAAAGAACTACGACAATATGGCCAATAACGCAGATTTTAATAGGCGCTAATAAAATAGAGAAACAAGTAAAAAAGATGAAAGCCGTATTGGCTTTCAGGTCTTGAAGCATCCGTTGGACGGCGGCGTTACGAGTCGCGCTGGGGAGGGCGTCCCGCGACCGTCGCCAGCGGTCCAGGTCGCGGTCGAGCCTTCCGAACGATGCTCGCCGGACGACTTCTCCCCACGCCAACCCTTCTCGACGACCTCCGCTGCTCCGCGTCGCTCATCTTAAGCGAACGCGAAAGCGCAGAACACTGGTGTACGCCATCCCCCCGGTCAGTCCACGGACGTCCCTGGGTCCTTGGCAGAGGTTCATCGACCTGCTCAACCTACGTGGTCAGCAACAGGGACCGACCGGGAACCTCGGCGCAACGTGAACTGTGTCGTCGCCTGTCGTCCTTGGGGTCGACGTCGTGGCGACCTTAGACGCAGCGAGGACCGGAGCTCCTCCCGTAGCGCTCTGGTCCTCTGGAAGGGCGTTCCCGACCAAAGTATCGTGGCCGCCTTCGGAACTCCGCCGCCAACTCCCGCGACTCAAGCGGTGCTTCAGCAGGACGTCGATCTATGTCGCACGTTGCTGTCACGCTTCGAGCGCTCGTCGGCATCCCAGCAGTGCGACCCCTGAAAAACGGCTGGCGACCCCGCAGTCGAGCGGGAAGTGCACCGTCCCCGGGTTCAAGTCTTCGACGGAGTCGCACGTCCGTTGCGCCGGCAGCTACGGGGCTCGCGACTGACAACGAAGAACCCGAGGTCTTCAGCCTTCAGGTGCTGCGGTCGATGTTCCTCCTTGCCGTCCACGGCGACCTGCGGGCCAGGACCTTCGCAGCTTGACGAACACGCATGGTGGAGACCAGGCGTCCCGCCGTAGACGTCGCCGCCAACCGCGTTCGCACGTCCTGCTGTCTTCGAAGACAGCTTGCCGTGGTTCAGCGGGCAGTTCGGCGTCCCCGGGTTCAGGTCCTCGACGGAGTCGCGCGTCTCCTGCATCCGTGGCTACGGGAGTCGCGACCGACGACACGAGGTCGACACACCGCGGGCGCTGCTGTCGATGTTCCTCCTTGCCGTCCACGACGGAGCTGGACTTCAGCAAAGGACCTGTGCAGCTTGAACTCGCGGGCTCGAGTCCACGTCTGCCGCCGGCCGACGTCGCGACCAACCACGTACTGGCGTCCGCCGTCTCCGGCGAAGGTTCGAGACGATTCCGTGGCAGCCGTGTCCTGGAAGATGGACGCGAAGTCGCGTTCGCCATCTTGATGTGTACGGGAGGAGTACGGGTACGGGTTGGACGGCGCGCTGCCACAGGCATCGCCGCTTGGCGAATAGGCGAACCACGGAGTCGACCTTGAACTTCGTAACAGCTGTGACGGCTGGCATTCCTCGAAGCAGGTCCAGCAGGGGCTGTGTTGTACTAGGAAGGGGGAGCTTTTGGGGGGCATTGCTACTTGTAGTAGATTCCGAGGACCGAAGGGCGACAGCGTCGATTCGAACTTGCACATCCTGATGTGCTTCGACGCGACGACCGTTGGCATTTCTTGGAAACAGGAGGCCAGGACTGCGGTGAGACGGGTTTTAAAGGCTTTCCGAAGCGTTGGAACTCGGCAGCCAGGGTTCCGGCGACAGCTGACGTGGAACGGCTGGGCCGCGAGCAGCTGGAGCACGCGTAGCTCGTGGAGCAGAACCGCGCGTCCAATGATATCTAGGCCAGCGAATGATGTCGGGGCACGCGTCAGGGGTCGGAGCACGAGGTTGCACGCTCGCTCGTGGCCCACGACGACGACGCCGATGATGATGTTTTATCACAGATGGGATCGTACCCACACTGGGCGATTGAACGAGAATTGTTAATATGAAATTTTAAATATTTGGAGTATTAACGAATGATTAAGCGGAAAACAAAAACATAGAAATAATGCAGTAATTATTTACTTGTGCAATCAGACAACACGGATAAATGGCTATTCTGGAGAGAAATTAGAATAGTGGAATTCTAATTCTGAGGGGGGTCCTGACACCCCCGGAATTTTTGCATGCTTTAACTTTTCGGGTGTTGTAAAGTATTTACACGCCTTCACATCGACCCCAAATTGCCAAAGTTCGCCGTTCGACGCATGAACACCCCCCCCCCCCCCCTTTCACCATCCCCGAAAAAAAAAAAATTCCTGGCTACAGCCCTGGAGAGGCTCGTGTGCTTAGATTTATAGGTGCACGTTAACGAACCCCGGCTGGTCGACATTTCCTGAGCTCTCAACTACGGCGTCACCGCTAAAGTCACATCGTGGTTTCGAAACGTAAAACCCCAGCAATTATCATTATACATACGATTTGACCATCTCAGGAAGATGTTGCATAACCTTTAATTTCCCTTTATAATAGACAGTATGGCCAATCCCCCCTTGTGGGTATGAGTTAGTTTTGCCTAGGTGACAAAATAAAACAAAACAAGATGCAGCGAGGGCCAGCAGCGAAGAGTTAAGCAATGTGAGGTGCTCTGAGGCGAGGCAGGTGCTTTATATTCCTAGATCGGGGACGCGATCTCTAATATACAGTATTTGCAAACACGTCCTTCGTCCCTAGCTTCGCCACCTCGTCATCGTCACGCCATCATCACGCGGTCACGCACCACTTCGTCACTGTCACAATAACGTCGCTGTCGCTCAGTCGTCGCCAAGCCTTGATCGTCACGCCCCCGTCCTCATTACGTCATATCATGACGCAATCGTTGCCAAGCTAGTCGTCACAAGTGCGTTGTTCGCTACGGATAGTGTCTGTCTGTCTGTCTGTCTGTCTGTCTGTCTGTCTGTCTGTCAAGGTGAGCGGCCAATAAAGAAATCTGGAATAGCGTTACCCGTCACGCGCCGTTACTTATCTCGGTGACCGCGGTCCAGTAGCCTTGCTCTACGTCATAATAGTACGTCTGTCAATGGCGTCCAGACGACCACAGCAGACGAACCCGCTGTTGGTCGCATTGAGGGTGTTCTGTTGTGATAGCAGGCCCCGTTGAAGCGTCGGTGTTATTACAACTCTATAATGCCGGGTTGGGGCGAACCTCCTTTTGATGCGACATTCATCTTTGGGAAGCTCCTGGCCATTACGTTGATTCCATAAGTACGTCGCCGAGGCATACGAGCTGTAACTTCTACAAACAAATAAAGCACTTCTGCTACGCAGTCTTCAGATGACAGACGACAGTGTGGGGAAAAACAGCGGAACGTTCTTTTTTTTTCGTCTGCTTTCCGCACACGTTAGCAGATGACGCGGAAGCTATGGCAACGACAACAAGCTGTGACGTAGAGGAACATTATAGCCGTGCATCTGCGTGCGTCCGACGCAAATGCGGAGAAAGCGAAAGAAAATAACCCAATAATAAAGAGATGCGCTTGACGTCAGGTTACTGTCGTTCGTTCTTTTTTGTTTGCCTTCTTGCGTTCGTCATTGTGCAACTTGAGGAGCTATTGCGAACAGCTGTCCCGCTGCGCGCTAGCGCGCTGCAGCAGACGACACCGCGGAAACGCAGACAGACGTGCAAGAAATAGCGTGCAGACGTGTACAGGCATTCCCGTTGTTGATACATGTACGTTGCCGTTTTTCTCATTGGACTATCGTCGCAGACGATTCACGTGACGTCACTCCCCGGAAAACCTTTTCTAAGTATGGCGCGTCACGTTGAGCCTTATGTTTGTGCAGCGTCGGCAGCAGCAGACGACGCTGCAGAAACGCAGACAGACGTGCAAGAAATAACGTGCAGACATGTACATACAGGCATTCCCGTTGTTGATGCATGCACGTTCCAGTTTTTCTCATTGGACTGTCGTCGCAGACGATTCACGTGACGGTCACTCCGGAAAACCCTTTCTAAGTATGGCGCGTCATGTTGAGCCTTATGTTTGTGCAGCGTCGGCAGCAGCAGACGACGCCGCGAAACGCAGACAAACACACTAATATCGAGCAGACATGTACGGGCATGCACGTTTTTGATGCTTGAACTCTCACCTGCTTCTCTCATTGGACTAACGTCGCCGACAATCCACGTGACATCACTCCGAAGACCTTTCATAAGCCTGGCACGTTACGTCTTGCCTTTTTGCAGTGTCTGGAAGTAGCAGACGATGCGATATGTATAGCAGACGACGGTTCTCCCCCTTCGGTTTCTCCACGCAGACGTTCGCAGACGGTCTGGCCCGAACATATGGAGCGTTTAAGTTCTTGTTATTTCCCGCATCGTTCGGATGAAGTCATCATCGCATTGGTCGGGTTCTACTTCGCACGCGAGAACACGTCATTAGTGACGTGTACGCGCGGTGACGCATATAGGGCGTGCTTACGCGGATGTTTTTCTGCCAGCTGTGCGAGCGGCAGCAGACGACACATCGGCGCCGATTGCTTGGGCGTCCTGACGCAGTACCACGTTGACTGCAATGTACCCTATATAGCTAATTACAGACCACATGCCAGATCAGCCACGTGACGAACTAAGAAAAGAACGAACTGGTTTGTCGTTACACGTAGTTGCAATCTGCAACATTTCCGCTGATGCATCGTCCTTTTGTTGTGCTTTAGAGTGGAACACCCAGAATAAAAATCGAAAAGACTAGACACATACAGTCTTTTTCGCTTTGTCAACGATGATACACCAAGTAGGGCCCCGTCGAAGCTTTATTGAACGTTATTGTGCAGATGCATTTCGTTGGCACCATGTTTGTAGAATCGTTAAAACGCACGGAACAATCCTGCTAGCTGGTACAACGGCAGCGCGGTATATTATCTTATGCGCATTTAAAAAGTAGTAATAATATCTGAGGTTTTACGCTCAAAAACCACGATACAATTATGAGAGACGCGGTAGTGCATGGTAGTGAAGGGCTCTGGAAATTTTGACCATCTGGTGTTCTTTAACATCGCACAGTACGCGGGCCTCTACCGTTTCTCCTCCATCGAAATGCGACCGCCCCGGTCGGCATCGAACCCGCGACCTTCGGGTCAGCTGCTGAACACCGTAACCGCTGCTCCATCCGGACGGACGCATTTCAAAAGTTCCAGAGCCGTTTTCCGCTACAAGACGAATCCAAGTACTTTACGAAAGTTCTTCAAAGTATCTTCCCTGGGATGCCGAAAGTTGTCTTCTGCGCTGATCATTAGCTTCTTCGAAACTCCGAGCATATATGCCACAGGAAGCCGTAGACCCTTAGTTCGCGTAAGAGCCATCGCAATAAATAATAGGGCAATCGACATTGACATACGCTAATAACAGTTTTTGTTCCTTTGACGTCATCTACCCCCCTCTCCCCCCCTACTCTCACCTCGTTTTTTTTCTTCTTCTTCAGAATGTGTTAAAAATTGCTCGTCCATTAACGAAATAAATGGGAGCTACATAACAGCCGCTGTAACTAACCTGGAAAAGTACAGTGTACGGAGCGTTATGAGGAGGTTTGGGGTTCGCCTCCAACTTGGGCGACAAGCTCGCTTTTGTTTTTACCCCCCCCCCCCCCCCCCCCGTCATGTTCAGTTGTTATTTCTACGCTTGATTATATTATAACAAAAACAAAATCTCTCTCATTTTTTCGTTGGCTTCATTGTCTGTTTACATCGTGTGATTGATAAACAAACAAACAAACAAACAAACAAACGAGGAAAATATATCCCCCCTCCTTCTTTTCTCCTGCGTATGATGCGTACGTAATCATCTCCGCTCAGAAAGCAAACACACATCTATTACCAGCGTTGACCTGTGATCTCAACCAATGGACGTATTTGCTGAACTCTGACGTCATGTGGGGCATTGCAGACCCGTGACTTTAGAAAAAACAGCGTCTGCTCCTGCTGACATTTAAAAAAGTGTACGCACCTGCAAGAGGTTACGGACTGCACGGCATAGCCTTGGGTGTGACGTTTGCGGTGTACTCCGGTGTACACAACGACGCTTGAACACCTGTTGCCAAGTGGTAGTTGGTAGTGGTGATGCCGCTGGCGTTAATGGAACGACTTTGAAAAGCCATGTGCTGTCAGTCGGTATGGATTGGTCAGATAGTCATTCGGTTTGTCGGCCGGTCGGTCGGTCGGTCAGTAGGATCAGTTAATAACAGTCAGTCAGTCAATCAGTCAGTGACACCCAGAACAGTCAATCACAGTCAGTCAGTCAGTCATTCTGTCTGTTGAAGGCTACAGGCCTACCAGTAAGTCAGGCCTTACGTTGCATACGTTGCAACATATGCATACATTGCAACATAACAGGCCACTAAATGCTCGCTCCATACCCGTGCATGAGTACAGCAATGACAGACATGCGTCTACGTGGATATCGCAGGTTTGCTCTAAAGTGGCTCGCTAGCGACACAGGCGCCGCCTGTGAACAAAGGCCAGAAACAGCTAGAAGTACGGTGACCGAGACATTTCCGAAATTTCACGCGTTTGCTGCTCGAACGCGTAGTTTTGAGTACACGGATGAACTATACGGAGTCAGCCGAACTTCTCCGGTAGCTACGAAGCATGGCTGCGGTGTTATTATGAAACGTACGGTTTCGCAACCGACGTATGATGAAAGAGCTCCGAAACAAAGAGAGGGCGCCCCGAGCGGGAACAGGCGTCATAGCAGACGACAGCCGCGCAAGCAGACGACAAGCAGACGGCAGTAAGCAGACGAAGCAGCCCCCAGTGGAGCTGGATAAATGCCATCGCCGCGCTAAAGCCGTTCACGCGTTCTTCTGTGCCGTACTGACGCCAACGGTGCTTACGTGATTAACAGTGGCAGAACAATGGTCTTCCTTGAAATGGCCGACGACACTCTGTACCCGAAACGACAACAGAGGAGCTCTATGAGGCGTTTCCGGTCAATACAATTGAAACTCGATCGAACAAGACCCGACATTACGGATTTCCCGATCTAATGAAGGAATCTCCATATTCCCGGCTGGTGGCCATATAGGGGGCAATGTTTCGAATTAACCGAAGCTGCCATGGCCCTACACCCGATTTAACGAAGTTTTTCCTGGAATAAATGAGTAAAAGATGCAGTCATTTCTTTCAAATATTGACAAAGAGAGGTTTTTCCTCGCGCATGCGCTGTAACGCTATCGCGTTAAAAACACATTTTCTTTTGACGACGTTTCCCTTTGACGAAGCCGCACGCCGCGCCCGTGCACGGAATAACGGACTCGACAGCCGGTAGCTCTTTTTCAATCGATCGATCGATCGTTCAATCAATCGGTGAATCAGTCAATCAACTAATTAATCAACCAATCAATCAAATAAATGTTACATTTCATGTATGCAATGATGTATGCTGATTGTTATGTATGCAGCTTTTCAAAGTGCATGCTATGAATTTCAATGTGATTGCTTTGTGAAAATCACTTTGTGACACGCGTGTCGTGTATATGCTATGGCCATGTACGGGAACCCTGGGCCTTCGTCAAGCTGCTGCGACAGCTTTTTGCCCAGGTGTCCCTCCAGATTGTTTTTCTGGTAAATAAAATTGGAATTCAATCAATCAATCCAATCAATCAATTAATCAATCAATCAATCGATATTTATTGACATAAAAGGATGATTACAAAGCATAAAAAATTGGCGAACCTTGCACTAAACCGCAGGCCTTGAAACATGGAAACTGGACGATTCTGAAGACTAATCTGGTTGCTTCTCTAGGTTGCTTCTAGGTTGTTTCTAGGTTGTTTCTAGGTTGTTTCTAGGTTTTAGAAGTGATGCTAGGCTGTTTCTAGGTTGCTTCTCAGCGCAGAGAGGTTCGAGTTGAATCACAGACAGTCACAGACACGACATGGGCACGTCGTTGCCGTAGGCCTTCCATCATTTAGGGGTCTTCTCGCAGCCGCCGCTTCCTTTCCCGTTCCCTAGTATTCTCTCGTTGTACGTACTCGGGGTCTTCGGCTCGCCGCCGTACCATCGACGTACTAGACGCCGAAGTCAAGGTTTAGAGGACCCCTGACAGCGAAATTTTTTGTTTGTGGCTTTCCAACTGTAATTTAGTAACCTTATGTCTGGTAATGCCCATATTGAATCGTAAATGCTTCCGACGTGTCGTATAATTAATCCTAGCGTCGTTAATTGTGACCAATTTTAGCGTCACTTCCAAATGCCCGCCTAAAAATCGTAAGAAACTAGCGCCCCGCAGCGGGGGGATGCCTGAGACTACGGGCGCTCAAGCTTCGGTGACGCTGAACGCGCCGTTTTCAAATCGAGTCACCCGTGCGCGGCGACGAATGAAACGATGTGGGAGCTATGGGCTTGTAACCCTCAGGAAAAAAGACAACCATTTCTGGCGTAAGCAGCCAAAACCACCTTGAGAGCAGCCCTACAAAAGAGTCATAATGTAACTGCGCAAAAATGGACGGTAACACAAAAGAAGAGAAGGTACAAACAGGCGCAGTACCTTCTCTTCTTTTGTGTTACCGTCCATTTTTGCGCAGTTACATTATGAATCATTACCAACTGGCCCAACTTACCACTCTTCTACAAAAGAGGGGCGAGGAACAATGGCCCGGCCCTCGTTGGGTGCCAGTCGACATAGGCGTGCGCACGTGGGGGGTGGGGGGTGTCAGGGGGGGGGGGCGAGAAGGGGGGGGAGGCGCAAAGCCAGCCCCATACATTGACGTAATAGGGAGGTGGGGGGCGAGATAGGGGGCGCAAAGTCAGCCCCATACATTGACATAATATGGAGGGGGGGGGGCGCTGCGACAAACCTCCCCCCCCCCCCCCCTCCCTAAAGTGGAACCCTGCGCACGCTTATGCCAGTCGTGGTTTCGTGCACGCCCCGTGATTGTTTTGCGACGTCGAAAATACTCGCTTTTCCAGTGGAACGGTCACAACGGGCCTCTGTCTACGTCATACCAGTGGCGATGTCGCGAGGGGCTGAAAACTCAGACGAACACTCACGCTTACTTTAAAACCAAAATGAAATATCTTAAAGGCAACGGTCGCCACCAGTGGCGTAGCCAGGGGGTGGCACACCGGCACGTGCCCCCATAGAGTTTCCTATAAATACACTAGAGGGAACTCTGGCGCTAGTGTCGATGGGGGCTGCAACACACGGCGCTTCAGCCAGCATGGGAATCATGGGTAGTACACAAATTTGCCTAGTCTTGCCTAGTCTTCGTTCTCTTGGCTGCGTATGGCCCGAATTCGCTTTGCCGCAATACAATGTTCAACAAAGGTTTAGCAGTTACGCTTCACCACCTTCACCTTTTTA
Organism: Rhipicephalus appendiculatus; assembly: GCA_030522465.1. Lineage (NCBI taxonomy): Eukaryota > Metazoa > Arthropoda > Arachnida > Ixodida > Ixodidae > Rhipicephalus > Rhipicephalus appendiculatus. The sequence goes on along the minus strand of JALIZH010008026.1, from coordinate 1,789,128 downwards.
GGCTCACGATTCAAATATGCTCACGAAGTTCACAATGGTCCATCCTTTTATCCGAAACTGAACGAAAACGCACTAATAAACAAAGCCACAACTGCGTTTGAAGCCGGGAAGCACGAAGACTAGGCAAATCCGTGTACTACCCATCATTCCCATGGTGGCTGAACGATCGCAGCGCCAGAGTCCCCTCTAGTTAATTTTAGGAAACTCTATGCGTGCCCCCCCCCCCTCCTCCCCCCGAAATGTTTTTTTTCGCCGTGGCATACATAGCGAAAAATGGCCATTTCAAGGAGGTGCCCTCCCGGAAATCAAGGAGGACCCTCTCTTGCTGGACCCTCTCTTCACCATCGGCCTCCTCACGATTGAATGAGACCTCAGCGGTTTATTTATTTATTTTTCTTTCTCTCTTCTTCTATTCACCTTTATTACCCAGTTCCCTTCCCCTGACGCTGCGCCGTGCTCCCTATTGGGCTGCAGAATCTAGCGTCATTTCCTAATAAACACTACTACTACTACCAAACAAATACGCGCTTGTCGGCTGGCATTCGCTTAAATATAACGTCATTTTGCTCAGCAGTGCGTGAAAATCGGAATATAAAATAAAAGTTGGTTGTAATGGGCAAAGTAGCGTATTTTCTACTGAGTGGTGAGGACGTGATGTCCGGTAAAAATTTGTCAACGCAATTTAGACGTAAGAACAGCCGGTAACACAACGATGTACACCGAGCGACATGTACAGGAAAAGTTTTCGATAGATCATTGTAAATACATATAACATCATCACTTCGTCGCTCAAGATTGTTTCCAATTATTGGTTACGTACCACGAAGAAATAAACTTTTTCTAAACACTCAAGATTGTCACCGAGTCATGTGCATTGTGTATATACTTCCACAGGTAAGCGCATGGGGGGGGGGGGGGCAGAGCCCCCCCCAGTCACCTAGGAAGGGGGGGGGGAGCAAAGTCTGCCCCATACATTGACTTAATAGTGAAGGGGGGGCGCTGCGACGAGCCTTCGCCCCCCCCCCCTGAAAACCCTGCGCACGCCTATGTATACATCATTATGTACATTGTGTATATTGTGATAAGTGTGTGTGTGTGTGTGTGTGTGTACGTTGGTCCTTAGCAGCATGTGTTACGGACACTTTGTGGACTTGGACATTTTTGTAAAAACGTTTCATGTATATTGTGCTGTCATTTGTGTATGTTATTGTTCTTATGGTATAGATGCTGTTTCCATGTGTTCGTAGCGTCTTAGTCAGTCAGTCAGTCAGTCAGTCAATGAACTTTATTTACAAAATGTCCTGAGGAGCCGATTCCCCTCAAGAGGGATGGTCAGCTGCGGGCCGCACCCACGTGGGGACAGGAAGGGCAAGCCCCTCCGCCACACTGCGGGCCCTCTGGACAGCCCGGATTTGGACCTCCCGGTCCGAGCTGGTGATTGCCGTCCTCCAGGCGTCCTCTGTGCTGAGAGGCTCGCTATCGCGCAGCGCCGTGCATTGCCAGAGCATATGAGATAATGTACAGCGTCTCTCGTCGCAGCGAGGGCAGTGGGGCTTTATGCTGTCTATAAACTTACTATACACTAAGGGCGACGGGTAAGTGCCCGTTTGTAACATTCGTAAGGTGACTGACTGGGCCCTCGAGAGTTGCGGGTGCGGGAGCGGGAACCTACGCCTGGCCAATTGGTAGTGTCGACAGATTTCGTTAAATGTGAGGAGGGAATCGAGCTGCCGGGTGCCTTCCCCAAAGTATGTAGAGGCCGATTGCCCGTCACGGTGGGACAGTTCGCGTGCGCGGGCGTGGGCAAGCTCATTAGCATTGGGGATAACAGGGTGGACATCCTTACCCATGTGGGCAGGAAACCAAGTGATATGACCGTTGATTTCAGCGCAATTCGGACTTTGCGTCTTACGATGAAATAAACTTTTTTCTAGACCCAAAATTGTCATTAGTGTGTGTGTTAGTCCATAATAGCTTGTGTTAGGACGTGCTGTAGACTTGAACATATCCGTAATTACGTTTCATGTGCATTTTGTTTAGTCGTTTGTGTGTGTTAGTTACTTCCTTGTTGCGTAGACATGGTTTTCAAGTGTTTACGTACTTCGATGGAATAAACTTATTCTAAACACAAAATTGTCATTAACGTTAACCGTCTGTGATATAATATTTTTTTTCTAAACATAATCACGTTATCAGACAGTGACTGATCAGCGTATATAATCTGCATGTGTTTATTGTTTCTCTGTGTGTGCGTGTCTCCGTATGCATGTGAATTCTTGTATATGCACACTTCGTGCTAACACTGCTCATTATGTAAATCACATGCGCCATAACAAGTGTTGTACATATTTGGCACGTTCACAGTCATATATATTGTGTATATACATCATCATGTACATTGCACATAGTACTATGATAAGTGTGTGTTTGTTAGTCCTTAGTTGCATGTGTTAGGGACACCCTGTGGAAAATTAAAACGTTTCATGTATATTGTCCTTAGTCAGTTGTGTATGTTAATGTTTTTGTCATAGATGTGCGCACGGTGGGGATGGGGGGGGGATGCCCCCCCCCCCCCCCATATCCATCTAAGGATGGGGGGGCGCAAAGTCTGCCCGATACATTGACTAATGGGAGGGGGGGGGGGCAATGCGATGAACCTTCGCTCCCCCCTGAAGGGGAACCCTGCGCACGCTTATTGTTCTTCTTGTAAAGACACTATTTCCAAATATTTGTAGCGTCCTACGATGGAATAAACATTTTCTATAAAAATACTATAAAATAAAGTCACAGTTTCATCACAAGGGCGAAGCAATGAATGCGATAGCAACAAATTGGGATTTCACGCGGAGAGCGGCAAGCAGATCGAAACTTGGGGCGCGCTGCCCAAGCGCAAATGACGCATGAAAAGAACACACACACAGGACGAGCGCGAACTAACAACGTTCACAGCTCGACACTTAACGCGCTGCTCAAACACAAAGGACGCACGAAACATACGCACAGATATACACAGGACGAGCGGAAACTAACAAGCGTCACAGTTTTTACTTCACTGTGCTTGAACAGCGCGGTTCTTTCGCAATTGGGGCCCCTGCAGCGAGCGAAGTGACTTTTGTGCGCTCTGTAACCTAAATGCAATCTTTCCGGCGAAAGCACACGACGTAAAACTGCCCCGTCCCCCATACCGCGTGCAGCCCAGCATGGCGGCGTTTTTTTTCTCTCCGCGGTGAAAAGGTCCATAGAACTATTCCATGTTTGTAAGCACCGGTAGGAGCCGTCGACACACTAAGGCGCTTGTAGTGACGTCGCGGCGCTTTGGCTCCGCCCTGCCCAATCTGCCCAGAGCTCGCCATCACCCTCTATGATTCCATGACGACTGGCACAGCAGCTGCAAAAGGTGCCTCCGAGCACAGCGTGTCGGGGAACCTCCCGCCCTGTATGACCACGTGACAACTGGCACAGCAGCTGCAAAGCTGCCTCCGAGCTCAGCGCGTCGGGTAGGAGCCTCCCGTACGCCTGGCACAGCAGCTAAGGAGCCTCCCGTACGCGGGAGGCTCCCTAGAAGTCTAGGATCCACATCTACATCTACTGCGGGACCAACCAACCAACCATCCAAGAGAACGAAGATCTGTGCCTGCCATTTTGTCTTTTGGAGGCTCTATTTCTGGCTTATCCAATGCGAAGGTATGCGTGGCTGTCGGGGATTACATTAATGACATCAATCAGTTGACTAGCTGATCAGTATTATTATCCTTACGTGTAAATACCATTATATATGTATTACAAAAATGAGGGTATTGCTTAATTTTATTACCTTTTATTAAACAAAAGAGTAACTTCCTTTTGTTTTTTGTTTATATAAATATATAAATTAGATTTAGCACCATAATTTCCTATGTAATCTGTAATATTTCCATTATATAACCGCCCTTATTCTAAAGTTTCATAATATTTTATGAAACCACAAAATTATTGGCTAATCCCCCACAGTGGGTGTGCACCATAGCTAACAGGCGCACAAGAACGTGTCGTACGCCTGCTCGTGTTGGCTCGCGATAGTTCGTGCTCCATGCAGCACGCGCATTAGTTGCTCGAGCTCGGCCCCGGACCGTTGGCTTCATCGGCATTCGACGCAAGGACCTCGGGCCGCTCAGTTCTCCGTCTGCTCCGCTGTTCTCGACTGCGTGGTCAGCTCCTGAGCCAGGCTCATCGAGGGAATCCTCTTTCGAGGTAAGCCCCCGGTGTCCTGTCGTTGTCAGTAAAAGGCAGGAACCTATAGGCTAATTAAACCAACGCCCGAGTCCTAGCGACGTTTCCTGATGTACGGTTAGCGATGGCTGACGTGTCCTTGGAAGCGGCGTATGAGCGTGGTGTCTCGGCAGGCAGCGCTTAGCCGCATGCTTAGCCGTAAGCTTCTAGACGCAGCGCATCGCATTCCTGTAACGGACTCGTAGAAGGCGTTCTTCGCTCGATCGTAATTGTTAAAGACATAGGCGGGCGCACGGAGGGGGGCGGGGGGGCGAGAGGGGGGGGGGGGGGCGCAAAGCTAGCCCCATACATTGACATAATAGGGAAGGGGCGGAGGGGGGGGCACAAATTCAGCCTCATACATTGACATGATAGGGAGGGGGGGGGGCGCTGCGACGACCCTTCGCCTCCCCCCCTGAAAGGGGAACCCTGCGCACGCTTATGGTTAAAGCTGTAATGGTTAAAGCTGTATACGTGTCGGAACAATTCGACCGGGTCAGACGAACGTAGTCTAATCAGTTAGGCACGTCACCCCTCGGACTCGACAGAACGCCAGTATTTCAAAGTATCAGACTAATTTCCATCATCTCGTAGGCTTTCAGAATGTCGGGCTTCGTTACTCAGCACATTCGTGCGATGCACGCAATTAATGCTATATCCAGACGAAACTTCATTACAAAGCAAGAGTTAAGGCTTAACTGTTCCGTGTATTCGTTGACGAACACATCGTAGCACGGTGCGTAGATAACTCGCGGTAGTACTACGTTTCAGAACAGTTAAATGCGTTCAAGTCACTCGAAAATGTGTTCGCTGCACGTGTTCACTGCACCGCTTGCTACTCGCGCGACAGCGAGGCGCAAGGGGGGGGGGGGGGCTTCTATTGTCACGTGATTCACGGGGTTCGAACCCTTCCCCGAAGATTTTCAATTTTGCTTGCGTATACATATACACGCACACATACAGACGCACGCACGAAAATAAAGAATGGGTGAACCCCCCCCCCCCCCCCCCGAAAAAAAAATTCTGGCTACACCCCTGCGCCTGACTAACGGCGATGCCGAGTTTAGGCAGTTTTAGAATATTAGTTTTATAACACCGTACGCAAAGCTTGCGGGCGCAGCGTTAGCGTTCATCACTTAACGGGAGCCCGCAAGAGGTTAGCGTACGACGCATGCGCAACGCAACGCAACCGCAAAGCTTCGCAGTGTGCTGTTCTAAAACTCTATTGTACGCAATGCCTTGCGTTTCAGTCAACGCCTTCAGAAAGTCCCCCCCCCCCCCCCGTTTCACATCCTGGGTTAAGGGGTACCGGGTTAAGGTACCCCTTAACCAGGTACCCCTTAAAATTGCCTGGGTTAAGGGGTACCGATACGAAAACTTTGCAGTTGTCATTTTCTTGCGTCAAATGAAAGGCGAAACCCTGAAGAGCCTAGAAATTGCATAGCTAAGCGCGAGTGCACCCTGAAAAAAGTAATTACAGTATGTTTTTAAAAGTATGTTTTCGGTTCCCTACTGTACCCTGACGTCACAACACGGTATGAGCTTCTCATCACGTGCTCGCACAAGATGGCGTGACGTTTCCACGGCCCTTCCGCGCCATGGCTCCGTCGGTGACACAGAAGCGGCCATTTGCAATGTTTTGGTGGCGCACAAGCGGCCATCTTGGAAGTTTTGGTACCTGACGTCATCACAGCTAGTCAGACTGCTGTGACGACGTCAGGCTGTGACGTCACCAGAATTAGTACTGTAACCTGACGTCAAGCTGGTGTCGATTTCGGTAGGTGCGCCATGGTAAAGTTGACTTTAATAATCGAAAATAAGATATCCTATCAGAATTTACTGAGCGTCACACTTGCTCAGAGCAGTCTGTGTATACCGGAGATTTGTATGGCAGAGTAAAAGCTCGCAAACGGTTCGCCATTACCGGCAATGCTAAAACATCCTACTTTTCCTTGCATTGGTTAAAGTGAGCTGACTGCTGGCTAGTTCTGGTTATCACGCTAATCAAATTAAAAATTAATACTACCACATTTCTTTGTTCACAGTGAAATCGCCTCGCCTACGCGTTTTTTTTTTTTATTGCGTCGGCATTTGGTACATCATCAGTGGAATAGAGGCGTACAACGCCGTTTGCGACTTACCACATTGTCTCGCGTATAACCAGAACTGTTCGCTGTCGCATTTATTCGCGGATAGCCCGCGTTGTTGGCATCACGACATCGGGAAGTTGTTCCTCTAAATTTGGCGGTCACCGTTAATAGGACGATAAAGAGAAGTAATTAAGTTAAAGCTGGGATTGAAACATAAGTCTTGTGTAACACTTTACCGGACCAATTCATCATTCCTGGCTAGAGCAGAGCACGTGTAAGCGAGAAAACGGACGAATTTGAAAAATCGGAGTGGCCGCCCTCTCTCATGATCTGTGGGGTACCACACTGAATGACGTCAGATGTCTTTTTTTTTTTCGGTGACTCAATCATTGGAACCGCGTACAGGTGAAAGGATAATTACATAAATGAGCTAACTGTATGGCGCCACTCGGTGTCCCATTCTGACACCAGCCAGCTCACCAGCGCAAGAAATGACAAAGGACAAGGGGGGAACCACAGACGACACATGTCCTTTGTCCTTTCTTGCGCTGGTTTCACATAATGGACCACCAACTTGCCCAAAAATTTGCTCGGTGTCCCGTGCTTTAAAGGCCAGCTCCGGCGATTTTTTGACCGTGTCAGGGTAATGGTGCTTTTATGTTCCTGAGACACTCTTGTCACGCGCCTGATAGCTGCAATGCTAAGGAAATGAGAGAATAATTTTTAATAAGCAAAAAGGCGCAATACCGAAACCGAAACCCAACCGAGTGTACTGTCCACGTATGACGTAGTAGTTTGTTACGAACCGGAAGTCGTGCAAGGCATGCTGGTCCCGCCGCCGCGGAATATCACACGCTCCTTCACAGAGAACAGAAAATCGCGCTCCGAACCAGTTAAGCGCCGGCCAAACACCGTCGCCTTGTGGCCAGCACAATATACGCTGTAGCGGCCTAAGTTAGCGAACCCATCGGCTGCGTCACTTCCGTCGACCGGCAAACTAACACGTCACACACGCAATGTTGCCAATAATTGTGGGATGCCGGGTGGGCGTTTGCAGACAATCTTTAAAATTCATTTGCAAACAATCAGCGCATCTCTCAAGCTTGAAATTTGGCATAAATGACGGAAATGTGCAAAAGAACGTACCCAGCGAATTTCATTGAGATCCATTGACCTCGAAAAATCGCCGGAGTTGGCCTGTAACGCAGGAAACCACGCGACGCTTACTCTTCGGGTGCGAGGAAGCCATGATCCCGATGCGCTCGCTGCCCCTGGCGACCGCCGACGCCCTGGGTTCGGTGCTCGCCCGCCAGACGGTGTACGTGTTCCCGGGACAGCAGTTCGACCCGAACTGCGTGCGCCTGGTGACGCGGGGCCGAGACCCGGCCACCGCGGTCGCCTGCCTGCTGGGATTCTTCAAGCTCGTCTGCGAGGACGGATACGAACAGGTGAGCCAGCAGTGCGTCATGAACGCCTCGTGTCAAAGTGGCCTAGCAACACTTTTTGAGCATGGTTCAGACAACGCGCTGTCAAGCGGTAGTCGAGGCTCCCGAGGACACGCGAGCCAAACATTACAGCGTAGCACGCGGCCTGGAACTTACAATACTCAGTCAGCTAGTGTAGCGCGTCAGTGTAGCGCGAAGGCACAAATACAGACTCGGTAGCGGCCGGATTGTATGTCTCCGTGTCTTTTGGGTTTGTCTTCGCGATATTTACACTAAAGATGGCGTACACAAGCTAGTCCAAGCAGTCCTTGTGCTAAACTTAGCTGATTTCGGTAAAACGCTCCCTATATAGGTGGACTGTATGAGGTTTTACGTCCCAAAACCAAGATATGATTGAGGGACGCCGTAGTGGAGGGCTCCGGAAATTTCGACCGTCTGGTGTTCTCTAACGAGCACCGACATCGCACAGTACACGGACCTCTAGCATTTCACCTCCATCGAAATGAGAACCGCCGTGGTTGGAATCGAACCCGCAACATTCGGGTCAGCAGCCGAGCCCCGTGAACAACTGTTCCACCAAGGCGTACTTTGTAATAAACTTGTAAAATTCCATATTACTGCAACGCCTCATGGTTGTTAGTGATACGAGTGCACCCTTCCCTTCATCCTCGACAGGTGGTTCGCGCCAACGACGTCGACGGCGTCTGGCTGGACGAGGTGCACGTGAGCGGCGCCTTCGTGCGCCGCCAGCTTCGCGCCCTGAGCGCCGACTCCGAGCCCGCGGCCACCATGGACGACTTCTACGTGCTCCTCAGCGTGATGCTGTGCAACCTTCCGCGCGCTCGCGGCTCCAACCTGAACCGCGACTGGTTCCAGAACCGGGTCAACGACCTGGTCGAGCTGTTCCACGGAGTCTCGGAGCCCCCCTCCCGTGCCGCTGTACGGCGAGGAGCAGGCGGACGCCGTCTCCAACTTCGGCGAGCAGGTGGCCCCACACCAGGGCGGCCCTCTGCCACGCCCTGCTCAGGAGCCGCTTCGAGGTGCGCGTTCCACTTTAGAATGTACTGGTCTGTAGCATATGTTCACAGAGTAACGTTTGCGCTCCACTTCAGAGTGTACTAGAATGCACCCACATCTACGGCGTCTGCGTGTTCTGCTTTAGAATGCGCCATATATGTGCTCAAAATAATGGCGTTCCACTTTTAAAGTGTACTAGACCGTACTGCATGTCATAAACGTGCGCACGGGGGGACAGGGTGGGGGGTGGTCGGCCTTCTCCGAGTCACCTGAGAGTCACCCTGTACATTTACTTTGTCGCGTGGGGGGGGGGGGGGTGCGCTGCACGAATCTCCGCCTCCCGCCCCCTCATGAGGACCCCTGCGCGCGCCGTTGCTGCATCTTTTTTAGGGGCCGAGGCTTGTCCGGTGTCTGTTGTCACGGCTACATTATTAGGCGGCAACGCTCGGGAACGCTCGGGTAACGTACAATATGTGAGACACAAAAAAGTTTAACAATAGACTAATATCAATCGTACAATATGAAACACCTACAAGAGCAAACCCTTTATAAAAGTCGGCGACTTCAACGTAGACATTATGGGGGGCAACGCTCGGGAACGCTCGGGTAACTTACGATATGTGAGACACAAAAAAAATGTTTAACAATCGACTAATATCATTCATAATTGTGACAGAACAATATAAAATACCTACAAGCACAAACCCTTTATACAAGACGGCGACTTCAACGTAGACATTATGGGGGCAACGCTCGGGTAACTTACGATATGTGAGACACAAAAAAAATGTTTAACAATCGACTAATATCATTCATAATTGTGACGGAACAATATAAAATACCTACAAGCACAAACCCTTTATACAAGTCGGCGACTTCAACATAGACATTATGGACCTTAGGACCTAGCTTCGGCCACTCGTCATGATTCACTTCGTGGAAATGCGTTTTTTTTCTTTTTTTTTTTTTTACTGTGCGTACCGTGCGTGCTTTATGTTCGAGCGTGAGTTTCGATGAGTGGCTGTAATGCACCGCCCTTTCCCCGGCTACGCCAACGGTTCCTGGGTGGTCTTGTTGGTTCGTGAACTTTGGGGCAGAGCTGCGCAAAACGGTACAGTAAGAAACTTAAGAATAGGGTACGCAATTTCTTGCGTTAGCGTTTCTCACCACAGGGCATGCGTCGTACGCTAGCCTCTTCCGCACCCCCGTTAAGCGACGGAACAAGCCTGCGTAGGCAACGAGCGCTATCTTTGCGCACTGTTTTCTAAGTCTAGCGTCCTGTGTGTTCAGTGCTTCTTTTTTTACTTTTCTGTCGCAATATGCAGAGCAATGATGGCGGTCCACTGTGCAGTGTACTAGATTGTACTGTGTGTACCCTGCGTGCGTGTGCTACATTAAAATGTACTAGGCTGTAGCATGTGTACAGTGTAACTGTGGCGTTCCCTTTTTATAGTGCAGACTGTACACCTGCTTTTCGCTTTGTGCCGAGAAGTTACTACTTAGCGGCGTCTTCGTTTTGCTATACACTCAAACCTCATTATAACGAAGTTGCATCTTACACGAAAATAAGTTCGCTATAACCGAAATTCGTTATAAAGGTATATTCCTAACACTATATGTATTGCAAGACTATTCATTTACTTCGTTATATTGGATATTTCGTTATATCCAGGATCGTTATATCGAGGTTTGAGTGTATATATGAAGCACTCGATTGTATATCTGCGACACTGCATATACCTTAATTAAGTGTACCGAGAGGTGGCTGCACATCAATGCGGTACTGAGCCACGCCCTATAGGGGCGGCTTCGAGGTGCGTGTTTTACTTCAGAATGTACTACGGTGTAGGGCGTAGCATATATGCTCAAAGTAGTGGTGTTCCGCTTTGACGTGTACTTAGCTGGGCTGCACATCAAGGCGGTGCTTAACTCATCAGGGGGCCACATTCGTCAGGGTGCACTGAATGGGCTTTGCCGTGTGCCGGTGTCTCTTCAGCACGTGAACAGCGCTGTAGCGGCACTACGCCCAGTGATGTTCCGTCCTGGACAGAAGAATTCCCTTTCCGAGGCCCGAAAATTCCCTATTTCCGGCATTTTTCCCCGCATACAACGCCAAAAATCCCCGCATATTTCCCCTGCACAAAAAAGTTATATATATATATATATATATATATATATATATATATATATATATATATATATATATATATATATATATATATATATATATATATATATAGTTTTCGACGTGTTTCAGGCTCTTCCCATCGCTTTCTCTTCTTTCCTGCCCAGCTCAAAACAACGCCTCTGAGATCGGCTTTTAATACTACGAAGGAGCTACCTTGGAGCTCGCTTTAAGCGAGCTCCAAGGTAGCTGGTAGGTAGCAGCACCATGTCGTTTTAGGGAAGTGTAGGAAATATCCGCTTTTTCGTTCATACCATCGCGTGGTCAGCGCAGCGTAATAAACTCTGCGGTGTTTAGCATTACGTATCTATGCATTTTCTAAATAAACACACACACTGCCGAATACGTACGTATTGATGTTGCGCCTCAAATATGCGTAATATTTGCTTTTTGATTGACAATGTTCATAAGTATGAACAGATTCACCAGATCAAGATGGGCGGGCTTTGAGCACGGGCTTAAACTTTCGCCGGGCAGCTGAATCGCTGGCCACACAAACCAGCAGTCAGTCAAATCAATGTCGTCAATGTTTCTGCGTTGAATTATCCCAAGAAAGACTGTAGTCTTTAAAAACGAACCTTGGAGGCTGTGGTTTGGCGCGCTACACACGCCAGAAACGATCGCGACATGCGAAAGCCTCATGTCTACAGTCTTTTGATCGTTATAAAAAAAAATTTCGCCGCCCCTCAAAATTCCCTGCAATATCGCGAAGATTCCCTTTTTCCATTTCGTCCAAAATGACTGTCGAAAATTCCCTGAAAAAGGGAAAATTCCCTGCACGGAACATCACTGACTACGCCAACACCATGCTTAAAGGTCCCTTCGTGATGCACCTGTTAGGACGCTGTTTTAGCAGTGATCTTGGCAGTGGCTTTCTTGCGTCTAGAGACCGCCCGCAGAGGCATGCCGTGCTCAAAGGTTAGAACTGATGCGCGACAATTTTGACAAGTGTTCTACATCAAGGTGTACTGGACGGTACCTGCACCATATATGTGCCCCATGTTGGCTGGAACATCAATGCGGTACTGAGCCACGCCCTGTAGGGGAGGCTTCGAGAGCATGCAGCGCTATTTGTGCGTCCTTTGTGACGGTGTTCCTGCTTAAATGTGTACAATAGATTGCAGTCAAGAGCAGTGCCGGAGGTGTGCTCATTGACTGTCTTTTATTACTACTGACGCCACGCAGGGCCCCATGCGACAAGTGCAGGAGTACGTGTCCGTGGGCTGGCGCTTCGCTGGGATGAAGCACGTTCACCTTATACTGGAGTTCCTCAGGGGCCGCAACTCTTGGGTCCTGGACATCATCCCGGAGCTGCGCGCCAAGGGTGAACCGACTGCAGGTACCATTTAAATCCGTATACGTCGAGGCGATCGCAAGAGGCGGGAAAGCGTATCATGCGGTGCCGCGTGAGATCAGACTCGTCACGTCGAAGATTGCGTTAGGCGAGGCCTTGCGATAAGGTTCAATCTGATCACAGCGAATCCCTCTTATGGTTTGGATCGTGGCCTCGCCCAGACGACCAAATCGCGGCAGCCGATCGGCTCAGCGCTCGCCCCCCCTCCCCCCCGTGCTCACGCCTATGGCTATACTGCTCCGTACCAAATTATCAAGTTAAACGCTCGAAGTGCAGACCTGACAAAGTATGGATAGTTTTTTTTTTCTTTTTTTTTGTTAGTGGATATAAGCTTAACGTGAAGTTACGGGTCAACGTATACGGCTTGTTACTGACAACTAGTAATAAATGTGGCTTTAGGTAGATGAGGTGGAAACAAAACAATAGTAAAATAGACGTGTAACTAGACAGTTGAACGCATCCGTAACATTCACGTGATATCCGATTGTGGATTTTTTTTGAAAGACATGATTCGTAATTTTATATGAATCATAAATTCAGATATTAAGGACTGTAAGGCTGTGCACATCGGAGCTGTGATCTGCTAGCTAGTCCCTGGACGTGTGGCCCCGCACCCCCCCCCCTCCCTCCCTTTTCTGGATCGTCATGTGATCTAACTGCACCTTACGACTTCCCGGTGTGCAGGCCTTCCTGAAGGCGTACCAGCGGTTGGGCGCGGACGGCCCGTACATGAAGCTGTTGCACCTTCCTGAGGCGGCGACAGCGATGCGCAAGAACCTGGGCCTGCACGTCGCAGCTGCATACGCCCTCGCCGTGCTGGAGGACGACAACTGGCTCCAGTACAGGGGTGTGCCCCGTGACGAGGCCGAGGAGGCGGTGCTCTCCAAGATCTCCGCCATCAAGCGCATGGGCCTCGGCGCGCCCTCCAAGGATGGCCGAGCTGCCGGCGCCGTCGCCCCTAGCGACGGCGACGACGACGATTCGAGGGGCGTTGACGTCGCCGCAGCGGGCGAGCCCGCTGCCACCGCGTCGGCTGCAATGCCATAGACATCCACGGCAGGCATGTCATCACGTGTACTCTATAAGTAATGCACTAGAACGCTAACTAAAGCTTTTGGTTATGTACTACAGCTACAATTAGCTCATCTGCGAGTACGTCATCGTTGCCGATGGTCGGAGCTAAACGCATAGGCGTGCGCACGAGGGGGGGCAGAGGGGGCGCCCCCCCCCCCCCCCCCTAGTCACCTAAGAAGGGGGCGCGTAAAGTCTGCCCCATACATTGACTTAATAGGGAAGGGGGGTGCTACGACGAGCCTTCGCCTACCTTCGCCTCCCCTGAAGGGGAACCCTGCGCACGCCTATGGCTATGCTTCTCATGCTGCTAGGAGGTCCCCTCGTCAGTTCTCGTAACTATGGGACCTCCGAATGTAATGCGTATCTCTAACGATGTTAACTGTACGCAAATGAACTAAATAAAATTTAATTGAATTGAAAGCGGTTTTGTTTTGCAGCAATTTAAAAGTGCACGACCTTCAGCATTCCATCAAGCGTTTCAGTCGGTTACCCAGTTCTGCGTGTGCCACAAGGCCGAGCCGCTTCCGGATGCTTGGACGCGCCGATGGTCGAAGGTGCACCTATAGACCTATAGAGTAAAAGTGGCAGGCATAAAGATCAGCGGCGTCAGCTGAGTGGTGAAGTTTCGAACGGTTCTGTGAAGAGTTGCACGATGCCGCAGCTTCTGCGGCGGCGCCTAGCCCCGCTGTGACGTCAATATGGAACCATGACGCAGATACTGGCTGCGGAGGAGTGCCGTGTGGTGTGCCTGTAGTGGAAGGCGGCCAATAATTTCTTAGGGGTGTCATGTGGTGTGCCGGTGTCATTAGTAAACGGGTTTGTATAACGTCACTAATGGTCTTCTGCAAGCAGTATCAGCTTAGGTTGGCTGCTGAACCGGATGCTTGGTTATGTTCGTTCATGCTAAAACAGCGCGAAACAGACGCGCACAGAGTACAGTAAATGTTTCACTTCTTTAGCGTACAAAAGGACAAGGACGAAAAGCGACGCGGACAGCTAACGTTGCTATGCATAAGGTAATTTACAGGAAATTTTGGTGCTCGACGAAATTTATACGAAGAACAAAGGTTTCATTACCGAGAAGTGAAACATTAATTACCTAACATGCCCAAGCATACGCTCTTTCAAGTTACAGTAAATGCGCGTCTTTGTGTATGTAGGATTTAGATTCCGACGATGACTCTTGCTGTGACGCCATCGTGTACGCGTCCGGGGTCGACCCCACGTCTTGCGCCGGGTCAGGAGCCGAGCACCGTGACGCCCGAGCCACCGCGGTGTTCAGAAACGGTCAAACGATTTGTAGCGAAGAAAAGACACAAAAGAGGCGACTTACCAGCATGGTATTCAATTTAGCTCGCCAAAGAAATCTAATAGCATGCGTTAAATAAAAGGCTTGTCTGGTCGCACGATACTTAACGCGCATGCGCATTTCGTAAATCTGATCTGCAGGCGCAGCCGGGACCGACGGCAGGACGACGGATGCGCCCCCCAGAGGCGCCGGCATCGCGGGGAGGGCCGGGACGCGCCAGGTCGCGTCGACGGCGACTACAACGACGACGGGTAGTGCTCGGGGGCGACGTCGTCGCTCTTCTAAAACACCGGAACAGCGGCACCAAGCACTTGCCCGGGTCCTCGTCGTCAACGTTCGCCCGCCCGCGTGCGTCGTCGAGTGCCGTGGCCAGCCGTCTGGCTAGACGCCTGCCGTCTCCCGACGTCGACAGTGCCGGACCTGTGTTCCGGTCCCCGGTCACGTGGACAGCGGCCGGCTAGGACCGTGATCCTGTTGTGGCGTATGATTGGACACGCCTCCACGGCGCCTAGTGTGCCGTGGTTTAAGACTAGCGGAATACGGTGCCGCCCCGCCCACCGCGGTTGGCCAGGAGGCCTGCGTGTCGCGGCGACAGTGGCGGTGCGCCGTCGTTGATGAAAAATAACATATTTTTCGTTTTAGAAATGTGCTGTGTCATTCGATGGCGAGCTGGCTTTCTTAGCGTGTTGCCCGTAGAGGGCGCGCGTTTGCATACACTTGCTAACGTTGCTATGCGTAAGATAGTTTATAGGAAATTTTGGTGCTCGACGAAATTTATACGAAGAACAAAGCTGTTTACATTAGATAGCAATAATAAATTACGTCCCACGTTCATTCACGTATACCGTCTTCACTCTTTGCGTCTCAAATCACGTACAAATAAGATTTAAAAAAATTGAATCCAGTTGTAAAATAGTGAAGAAACGACAAATTCGGGCCACCGAAGCACGGGCCCGTCGCCGCTCGTATTCGCCGTCGACCGAAACGTCTAACCTCGAGATGCGCGGCTTCTTCCTTCTCGGGAGTTCTTCAGACGCCCTACGACACTCTGCACACGATCAGGGGCGGCCAGACTATGCACTATGGCGCGGAGTTTGCGCACGATGTCTCCGTCGGTGGGTGTGTCCTAGCTACTGCGCATGCGCGGCTTCGTCAGGTGGTGAAGTATGCAGGAAGGAAAAAACTTTCCTTCCTTCCATCTTTTCTCTTCCCTACACCCTTTTCTTTCTTTCGTTTCGGCGTGGCTCTGTGCTATAATGCTCGATTGCCACGCAGAATCCTGGGGGTTCAATTCTTGCTGGGACCCCTTTCTTTCGTTGATGATCTGTGTCCCTTTCTTTTTCTTTCTACATTTCTTTCTCTCTCATTCATTTTTTCTGCGCTACACTGAACTCTCTTCCATCCTCCTCACGCTCACGTCCCTTTCCCATGCCCTTCCCTACGCTGTATTATACAAGTGATACAGTGGCTCTGGGCTTCAGCCACAACAACGCTTTTGATGCCGTTTGTAGTTACTTTCAGGAAACAAAGCCAATGCCACTTTAAATTTCTACATGTGTAAGTATTAACACTCCAGTAATGATTTAAATTAAAAACTTTTTTAATAAGGGGGGTTAAGGATATCATAGTTGAAATCAAGAAGAAGAAATGGACATGGGCCGGGCACGTAGCACGTCGGCAGGAAGGGTAACTGACTGGATCCCAAGAGAAGGCAAACGCGTGAGGGGGAGACAGAAAATTTTGGTTTACCCCAAGTTAAAGGGGTGATCACGAGAGCGCCCTGACGTAGGCGGCTAGACGGACAGACAGACAGACAGACAGACAGACAGACAGACAGACAGACAGACAGACAGACAGACAGACAGACAGACAGACAGACAGACAGACAAGCTAACACTGCCTGCATTTAAATGGCTTCGCATTTAAAATGGCTGACTCAGTAGCTCGAGCGGCATTGAATGGTCCGATGCTTTCGCTTCTTCCTGCAGTGGCCAGTATAACTGCCGTAAGATACGGAAAATTTTCGCTTCGTGAAGACGCCGTAGAATCAATAACATCATGAAGAGAGTTTAGTCATTTAAAATTTTCGTGGAAAATCTAGTGGGGGTCATACTAGACAATTGGAAGACATAGTAACCAGATTACGATGTCGTGTGCCCCCGTTAAATCTGTATTCACACAGGGCTGGTATGGCAATATCTCGCCCCTATGCAACTTTTCTTTAGAAATGGAATCCAATAGAGCACTATTTCCTTGTCATGTCGCCGATACAGATTACTAAGAAAAATACTTCTTGTTATCCCATTCTCTAACATGAGGCTTGAACTTCACAACTGAGAATGTACTTAGCCTCGGTACTTCGGCTGTAGGCTCCAGCCCCAAGAACGTTTTTGATCCCGTTTGTAGTCACCTTCACCTAACAAAACGAATGCGACTTTAAATTCCTACTTGTGTAAGTAACTGCAGTAATCATTTAATTCAAAAACTGTTCTTTTTCTATCACTTTAATTTATCTTCAAGAAAACGACTATACGTATCGGATCTGAATGGGTGAAAAACAATTAGTGCGCTCTATCCGTTTTACGTATACGTTGTTCTTTTGGTTATCAATCAATATTCAATACTCAGAATGTCTAACAAATTCATGTAATCAATTCTTCGCCAATCCTCCTGAGTGGGTATGAGCCATGTGAGAGGTCACAACTGCAACAGCGCGTGCGACCGTGTCGAACGCGTGCTCGTGTTGGCCGGCGATCGTGCACCATGCAGCACGCGCATTAGTTGCTCCAGCTCGGCCCCGGGACCGTTGGCTTCGTCGGCATTCGACGCGAGGACCTCGGACCGCTCAGTTCTCCGCCTGCTCCGCTGTTCTCGACTGCGTGGTCAGCTCCTGATCCGGGCACATCGAGAGAATCCTCCTTCGAGGTAAGCCCCCGGTGTCGCGTCGTTGTCAGTAAAAGGCAGGGAGCTATAGGGCTAAACCGACGCCCTTAGTCTTAGCGGTGTTTAGTGAGGCAAGGTTAGCGATGGCTGAGGTGTTCTTGGAAGCGGCGTAGCCAGCGTAGCGACCCGGAGGCGCGCTTAGCCGTAAGCTTCGGGACAAAGCGCATCGCGTTCCTGTAAAGGACTTGCCGAACGCGGTCTTCTGTCGTATTGGTTAAACGCTTACGTTTCGGACGGAAGAATCCGTTCACCACTCATTGAATGTCTTACATTTACAGTGTCCAACCGTCCGTCCGTGCCCAGGTATCTCTGCCCAGTGATGATGCCGACCCACAATGGTGTCGCTGGTTTCATATCAGAAACTTGAACGTCCTGGTAAAATTCCTTCGATATTCTGACATCGGTGCTCAGCCAAACACAATATGATTAACAATAACGACGAACCTTTAATTACTAATATGCGTAGTGCTTATATTCGCCGACAAACAGCACTTGCGGTTTGAGCGGAGACCAGCTAGCGCGACTGTCTTTCACAGAAGGGCAGGCGCGCCGTGGCATAGAGTTTCCTAAAATTAACTAGAGGCATGGACTAGAGGGGACTCTGGCGCTGTTATCGTTCAGCCACCATGGGAATGATGGGTAGTACACGGATTTGCCTAGTCTTCGTGCTTCCCGGCTTCAAACGCAGTTGTGGCTTTGTTTATTGATGCGTTTTCGTTCAGTTTCGGATAAAAGAATAAACCGTTGTGAACTTCGTGAGCATATTTGAATCGTGAGCCTAAAAAGGTGAAGGTGGTGAAGCGTAACTGCTAGACCTTTGTGTACTTTGTATTGCGGCAAAGCGAATTCGGGCCATACGCAGCCAAAAGAACGAAGACTAGGCAAGACTAGGCAAATATGTGTACTACCCATGATTCCCATGCTGGCTGAAGCGCCGTGTGTTGCAGCCCCCATCGACACTAGCGCCAGAGTTCCCTCTAGTGTATTTATAGGAAACTCTATGCGCCGTGGTTCCTTGGGAAGAGCTGCCATTTTCTCCTTCGTCAGACGTCTCGTTGTCGCAGTCGAGTTAGTCGGATGGCTTCCAAGCGGCCCGGTGATGGTTCCAAGGCAAGTGGTTCGGAGAAGTGCCCCAAGAATGTAGATCACCCCGATATCAGAGACATGGCATAGTCACTCGAATGGACACCAGACTTTCGACGAACACACTTGGGAATTTACAAAATGTCCTTCAATTTTTATTAAGGCGAAAGCCTTCAATGTCTCACACTCGCGGGGTCCGTCAGCCGCCCGTCCGTGCCCTGGAACGATGCCAGCTGTTGCCTCTCCCCCTCTCTCTCAGCAATCACGTGATAGCAACAGTTGCGCCGCAGCTGTGGCCTCTCAGTGACGCGATTGCTGTGTGTAAAAGAAAATAAAGACATGACATAGTCAGTCGAATGGCCACAGGCTTTCGCCGAACACACTTTGATATTTACAGTGAGTGCTTAATTTTTTTAGTCATGTCAATTTCCATCATCTCGTAGGCTTTCAGAATGCCGGTCATGCCGGGCTTCGTTTCTCATCGCATTCGTGCGCTGCACGCAACTATAAATTCCGTATCCGGAGGCAATTTTATTACGGGCAAAGATTTTTGGCTTAATAGTTTCCCTGTCTTCGTTGACGAACACATCATAGCACGGTGCGTAGATAACTCGCGGTAGTGCTTCGTTTCCGAACAGTTAAATGCGTTCAATTCACTCGAAAATATGTACGCTTCTCGTGTTCGCTGCACCGCGCGCGCTACTCGCGGCCTCGCGCGGCAGCGAGGCAGGCTTTATGGCTTTATTGCAGGGGTCTCAAACACGCGGCCCGCGGGCCGCATGCGGCCCGCGAGGCTCTCGGTTGCGGCCCGCGGCCCGCACATGTCTGTCTTCACCCAAACATTTTAAAAATTTTCTTATTGAGTATGTTCGTGAGCTACACAAACCCGATTGGTTTAAAGCATTGACTCCGTGAGGCATCCCATGTGTTCACGTTGTTTTGAAACATAAACGTGAAACAAAAATTATATTTGACTATCAGCGTCCAGATTTGAATAATTTCGGAGATCGGTATCGACATGTTGTCGGAATCCTGGCACCAAATATCCTTCAAAAACGACATGTATCTGAGATTTGGGAAAGTTTTTTTTTTTTTTTTTTCAAATGGCGGTGCTTGCTGTCAAATTGGGCACCCCCCCCCCCCCCCCCCGTTCCTAACTTCTTCGCCTCCCCGGCCCTTTCGGGAGTAAATTGCGTGAGTGCGGCCCGCTGGCTGAGGTGAGTTTGAGACCCCTGCTTTATTGTCACGTGATGTCGCTAGACCCATGGGACTGTGCGAAGGCCATGGCGAAGGCTACCGCGGCCAGCGCGACTTTGTTGATCTGCGATTTGGGGCGGCGGCAGGATTTTTTTACCGGGAGGGGGGGGGGGTGCTAGCGCCGCCCCTGCTGCGATTTTAACATGCGATGCGGTGTTGACCGCTATTGTTTAATATCGTGCGTTTGTGTTCGCATTGTGAGCGACACCGGAACAGTGGTGTCGTTTTTTGGACGTTTAGAAGCTGGTCGCGGTTTGAAATTACGGCGGCTTCGACCACGATCGAGGACTACCTTGTCGCGAAGTGGTCGCTGCTTGTAGGAACGCGGTCTTCCGGTCCGCGGCTCGGCAAGCGGAAAGTACATATTGTACTAGAATAAGTATTCTAGTACACTATACTGGAATAATTATTCTAGTACACTATAGTGGAAAGTATCCACTTCGAATTTATCATTGTCCGCTCGGCTATGAATAGCCATAGGCGTGCGAAGGGTCCCCTTAAGGGGGGGGGGGGGGGAGGGGCGATGGTTCATCGCAGAGCCCCGCCCCTCCCTATTAAATCAATGTATTGAGCATACATTGCCCCCCTCCCCCCAGGTGACTGGTGGGGGGGGGGGGGGGCTGCCGCTCTCATGCGCACGCGTATGTTCGTACCGACGATCGTCTGCTTCGGCAGGCAGCGGCAAGGACAACTCTTTCGATGAATCCGCTTCGCCATGCTTCCAGTTTTTACATTCTTAAGAAAGTCGGGTCATTGTGCACACCAGTACGAGAAGCACTACGCAACTATCACTACTGGCCAGACCGGCCACACTGCCCGAAAGTCTCGTCTGATTATGCCAGCACTGCTTCTACATCATGATCAAATTAACGTTGCACGCGGACGGCTCTCTAGTGCGAGAAAGCGTCTTTAGTTTCTCTGGTGATGCATTCTGATCTTGAATTTCTATTCGTCAAAATACTGATGCTGTAAGCAAATTGCTTAGCACTGAGAATTCACTTACGTGTAAAGTTCTGTCCTTTAATTTGATATATCAATATTCTTTAAAAAAAAAAGCTAACAAAATTGGTACCGAGAGTTCTGGATCAGGGGTCGGCAATCTGACGCAAGGCTAAAAAGCCACCTAAGCATCGCCCAATGTTAACGGCGTAGGCGTGGTTCATGTTGGCTACACTGTGCTGCCGAGCAAAACTAGCTCCCTGGTGTACCTAGGCAACCTAGGTGTACCCAGAAATTCCATAGTCAAGTTGACGAAAGGCAGGGAATGGGCAGGGGCACGTGAAACTTGGAAGTTGTAGGCGCTCGACGGCGTGTCTTTTAGATGTGAAGCATCTTATGGCGAAGCTTAATCCGGTAGTGGTGGTGGTGGTGTGCAGGCGTGACCACCCTTACTGCGCATGCGCAAACCTTTCAAAAAAATAATAAAAATAAAAAAACCTCCTCTTCCCCTCTCTCTCCTCCCTCCCCGCGGCAACCACACCCTCACTGCGCATGCGCCTCCCCTCCTCTCTCCCCTCCCACGTTCCCCCCTCTCTCCTCTAGGCACCCCTGCCCGCGGCGTCCACACTCCCCACTGCGCATGCGCGTCCCCCCCTCTCTCTCCTCTCCTACGCTCCCCCCTCTCTCCTCGCGACGCCGACGCAGGCAGCGTCTGCTAGCGAGTTTCTTGGTTGAAAAAACCGACTGCTCGCGCTGCACAACCGTTCACTGGCCACCCCGTATATATGGCAATGGATCGTGACCTCTAAGGTGGTGCCGGTGGGAGATTTCTCCTGTGCGTTGTTGAACAATAAAAATTCGCAGCGTGCGCGTTAACTAAAAGCGGACTGTGGGTCTCTGTGTCCAGTCGGAGTCTTCTGTCTCTCATTGCCCATTAGCAGCGATTGGCATGTTCCAGTAGGAAACACCGCTCCATCACTGCGTGCTTTGCGACTCCCCAGTTTTCTGTCCTGCGCAACGCTGCGATGAGCACCAGCGTCAACGCCACCGCCAATGTAAGCGTTAGCGCCCGCTGCTTCACATCTACACATGGTTCCCTTTAGCGGGAGATGGTGTAATTTTTTTAAAGGTTTTGTGTATGTGTCCTGCTTTCTTCAGCTACCTCGCGAGTGTATGCTACGAAGTTAGTGAGATTGCTAAGGCAGTCTCAATACGGCGTCATTGTGTACGCGGTTCACAGTATTTTACCAGCGTCCGTGGTGTGTGCCCGAGTCACTGGGGCGCCCGTAACCCACAAAACGTGCCGCTTCGCGGTTCTCATTATTTTGCGAGCGTCCGTGGTGTGCCCGAGTCATTTCGGCGAACTTTCTGTGGGTCTCGCACGCTCGTAGAGCCAGAGCATCTGGTGGAGCCACGCGACTAGGCTAGGTACATCTCGCTCCGAATTTTCTAGGGACAGCACCAAAAAATCACGCCATATCCACGAAGTGAATGATGATGAGGGCGAAGCCTGATCGTTTTCATTCCATGGCAGAAAGAGAATGTGTGGTCTGGAACGCGCTTATTCTTCATGGTCACCAGGCGTCATGTCATCTTTATCACGTGTAGTGGGTACATTCCACTATACTGCGTCATCGTCATCTTTATCACGTGGAGTGGGTACATTCCACTACACGTGGCTACCTACCTACTACTACTAGTACTACTACTACTACTACAGAGGAGGGACAGACCCACACCCTAAGGAGCTTCGGTCCTGTAAAAGTGGTCAGGCAACATGGGCATGTTTTGGTGGTTGTTTAGTCGCTTCGGGCAACCTACGGCCCGCGGTATAGTTTTATGCGGCCTTTGAATGGCCTTTGACAAGATATGAGAACGCCCTCCTAACCCCCCTCCCTCGTCACTTCCTCTCTGAAGGCCGACATGGCAGTTTTGACCTCAAATAAGGTTTTCGCTTGCAACCTATATGTTTGTAAATTGCAACCTCGTGATTTGCGCGCAGGAAATAAAAAAAAGAATATTCCGGTTTTGTACATAATTGTCAATTCGCAAAATTGTTTTCTACTTGCCTGCTAAGTCCCCCCCCCCCACCCTCCCCCCCTTACCGATTTGCTGTGCGTCCCCCCGCTGTGCCGGCTTCGTGCAAACTTGGCCCTTCGCCTCAAGAGGTTGCCAACCCCTGTATTAGACCATGCTCTACCAGGTGAGGGCAGGGTGGTCAATTCTTCAAGCTGGCCGAGCGGTTTCAAGTGCTCAACGAGAGAACTACGAGTCCGTTCGACTGCCACGTAAAATGAAGAGCTATTAAAAACATATAAATAACAGCGCAGCTTGCACGAAGTCGCGCAAGGCTGGGTCACCGTAAGCTGGTTTGGCTGGTGGTGGACTTCGTACTCACGTTAGAGCAGCGACGCCACTTTTGTCGTTAAGTGCGCGCCATCTTGCGATGTGCGACAAACGCTAACGCAAAGCTTTGCGTTAGCGCCAGCGCAGTGGCGACGCGTGCGCTGTCGCCACTGCGCATGCGTCGTACGCTATTCTAGAACTCTCCCCAGTGTAACCGTTACACCATGCCGGTATAGGATGTATCTCACTGCCGCCCGAGTTACGGTGATGCCGAGTTTAGAGAGTTTTAAAATGTTGTACGCAAAGCTTTGCGTTTCAGTCAAGGCCTTCAGGAAGTGCCACCTTCCCGCCCCCTACCCCGCAAAAAATTAGTGGCTCCGGACCTGGGTTAATAATATAGTAGCGAAAACGGTTCGCCATCACCAGCTCTGCTAGAACGCCCTATTTTAGCTGCGTTGTTTAAAGGGGGCTGACTGTTATCTAGGTTTTGGTTATTACGCTAACCTAATTAAAAGTAATGCCACCGCATTTATTACAGTGAAATCGCCTACGGTTTATTTGTTTTGTCTTTTTTTATTGCTATGTCATTTTGTGCGTCGGCAGTGGATTAAAGGCGTACAATTGTGTTTGCGTCCTACCGCATCGGTTCGCGTATAACCAGAACTGTTCGCTATCGCATTTATTCGCAGATTACCGACGTTGTTGGGTACAATTGGCTACGTCACGACATTGGGAAGTTGTTCCTCTATAAAGCCCTAGGTGGCGGCATCCGCTAAAGGAAGAGTAAAGGGAAGTAATTAGGTTACAGCTTGATTGAAACATTAGACTTGTGTAACCATTCACCATCCCTGGCTAGAACAGAGCATGCGCAAGCGAGAAAATGGCGAAATCGAAAAATTGGAGTGGCGCCCTCAGTCGTAGTCTGTGGGGTGCCTCACTGAGTGAAGTCAGCTGTTTTCTTTTTTTCTTTTCAGTCATTCAATTACTGCTACCGCTTACAGATGGAAAGATAATCAACAGGTATCTGCAATAGCGCTCCCCGTTGTCCCGTTCTTTCAACGCAGGAAACCACACAACGCTTACTGAACGGGTGCTAATAAGCCATGATTCCGATGCGCTCGCTGGCCCTGGCGACCGCCGACGCCCTGGGTTCGGTGCTCACCCGCCAGACGGTGTACGTGTTCCCGGGACAGCAGTTCGACCCGAACTGCGTGCGCCTGGTGACGCGGGGCCGAGACCCGGCCACCGCGGTCGCCTGCCTGCTGGGATTCTTCAAGCTCGTCTGCGAGGACGGATACGAACAGGTGAGCCAGTGCATCATGCACTCCTCGTGTCAAGGGGCCCAGCAACACTTCTTGAGCATGGTCAGACAACGCGCTGCCAAGCGGTGGTCGATGCTCCCGAGGACACGCGAGCCAAACATTACAGCCATAGGCGTGCGCACGAGGGGGGCAGGGGGGGGGGGGGGCTTAGCCAGTCGACTAAGAGGGGGGGGGGGACAAAGTCTGCCCCATACATTGACTTATAGGGCGGTGGCCATATACCCAAATGACCGCGCCAGATACCCGAATTCACGGCCATTGGCTGAGGGTCGGGAACTGCATAGTTACAGTAACCACCGCGGGGGCTCGCCACGTGCATGCCCGAGCGCATGTGGTGCCCCTCCTCCCTTCCCTCCCCCTGGATGTGGGTCTGGCATGTCGCGCCCTACTGCACGGAGTAAAGTTTAAAACAATGGTGAGCTGGGCTAATTTCGTTTGATCGCGCTGTTAATTTCTGTGCATGCATTAAGCAACGTTTGCTTTCTCTGTTCTGTTTAATTGCTTAATCGGCTATTGTTATCTTCTAAAGCGGCGGAGCTGGCGGAGTTCAATTAGAAAGTTGTCTCAGAAAACTTTCGCAGTAGCGAGAAAGCTTTATATTTTTCTGCAACTGTTGTTTGCTCCAGCTGCACAGTACGTGTTGTTCGCGCGTTTCGGAAGAGGCCGGGGTAATTCGAGGTGTTCTCTAACGCACTGACATCGCACAGTAAACTGCGCAATCGGTGCAAAGTGCCCACTGCGCCACCGAAAGCGATTCAACGGGGCCCTTGGCATTTCGCCTCCAATGATATGCAGCCAACGTGGTTGGGATCGAACACGCGACCTTCCAGCTCAGTAGCCAAGCACCGTAACCGCTGTTAAAACGGACAGCTGGTGTAACAAAATTTATAGTTGATTTAAAAGAACGCCAGACGTTAGTGATACGAGCGCATTCCCTTCACCTTTAACAGGTGGTCCGCGCCAGCGCACGTCGACGGCGTCTGGCTGGACGAGGTGCACGTGAGCGGCGCCTTCGTGCGCCGCCAGCTTCGCGCCCTGAACGCCGACTCCGAGCCCGCGGCCACCATGGACGACTTCTACGTGCTCCTGGGCGTGCTCCTCTGCAACCTTCCGCGGGCTCGCGGCTCCAACCTGAACCGCGACTGGTTCCAGAACCGGGTGAACGACCTGGTCGAGCTGTTCCCCGGGAGTCTCGGAGCCCCCCTCCCGTGCCGCTGTACGGCGAGGAGCAGGCGGACGCCGTTTCCAACTTCGGCGAGCAGTGGCCCCACACCAGGGCGGCACTCTGCCACGCACTGCTCAGGAGCCACTTCGAAGTGCGTGTTCTACTTTAGAATGTACTAAGCTGTAGCATATGTTTCCAGAGTAATGATGGCCGCTCCACTTGCACAGTATCAACGTGCTCTGCTTTAGAATGCAGAATATGTGCCCAAAGTCAATGGCGTTCCACGTTAGAGTGTACCAGACTGTACTGCATGTGTCTTCTACTTTACAATGTACAGGGCTGCAAAATATGGGCAAAGAGTAATGACGGCGTTCCACTTTATAGTGTGCCATGCTACTGTGTGTACCGCAGGCCCGTAGCCAGGGGGGGGGGAGGGAGCTAGGGGGCCCGGGCCCCCCCTCCCCCGAAATTCGGATGGAGGGGGTGTTTTACCGAGAATACATGATGAAAATAAGTGTTTTTCGGGGTTTTCAACAGCCCCCCCCCCCCCCCCCAATTCCTGGCTACGGGCCTGGTGTACCGTGTGTGCGCGTTCTACTTTAGGATGCGCCAGGTTGTAGCACATTTGCCCAGAGTAGCGATAAAGGGCACTAGTGTAGCTAGAATTTTTAGTGGCAAAGCTCCTAAAATTCTGGCATACATGTTTTGTCGCTTAGCTTTGTGGTATATAAACACTGTCAGAATGTTTTGTCGCTTAGCTTTGTCGTATATGATCAAGCAGTTGTACGGGTAGTGTGCTTATTATACTGACTCTTATTCGCCGCCACTCGCACCACGCAGGGCCCCATGCGACAAGTGCAGGAGTACGTGTCCGTGGGCTGGCGCTTCGCTGGGATGAAGCATGTGCACCTTATCCTGGAGTTCCTCAGGGGCCGCAACTCTTGGGTCCTGGACATCATCCCTGAGCTGCGCGCCAAGGGCGACCAGACTCCAGGTATGCTGGGAAAGAGTCGGAATAAGCGGGAAGACGTATGACGCGGCGCCGCCTACGATGCGATGTGTACCGTGTACCAGGGGCGTAGGCAGAAATTTTTTTCGAGGGGGGGGGGGGGGGGGACACCACCTTGGTCTGAAATGTGGGGGCCGGGTAGGCAGATGTAGGTCGAGTGTCCATTTTGTGCTTTGTATATCATGGCGCAAAAAAATTTTCGGGAGGTGGAAGGGGGCATGAGCTTGGTGTGGGCCACCTCCGGGCTACGCCAGTGCCGTGTACTCGCCACGTCCAAGATCGCGTTCGGCGGAAGCTTCGAACAGGTTCCCTCTGATCACAGCGGGGCCCTCTATATGTTCGGGTCTAGCACGCTCCAGTCGGAATACAACTTATGTACAGAGAGGCCCCGCCCATACGACCGAAGCGCGGCAGGCGATCGCCTCCGCGGCTACAGTAGTTCCGTTTACGCACTCGGCAGTGTTCTCACAGGGCGGGATCACCAGGTCGTCTGGCTGATGACGTTAGTATGGACTAGCACATCTTAGCGAGCGCAAAGCAACAATCGCAGAAGGAAGGGACATCGTACAGGAAAGGAACTGGAAATCTGCGGCACCTTCATTCTCTGCTGTTTCGCTTTTCTTTTCCGCGGTTGTTGCCTGGACGGTGATAAAATAAGGCCAGTTTCGCCGCAAGGGCGAAACAATGACGATAACAACAAGTTGGAATGTCATGAGAATGGCAAGCAGCTCAAAGCTTGCAGCGCGCTGCTCAACGCACAAATGATGCACGAAAAGAGCATACACGGGACGAGCACGACCTAACAAATCCCACAGCTCTCCCACAGCGTGCGAAGTGACCTTCGTGAGCTCCAACTTCACCGCAAACATTTCGGTGAAAGCACAAGAGATACAAACTGCCGCCATTACGAGATAAGCGCGCGCATGGGCGACCACGCCCTGTAGGGCAAAGTACTCGTGCTACAGGAAGGAGGCGCGCGCGCATCACCACGAGCTTAAAGTGCGCCCTTCGCACCGTCTCGCTGGTGATAATTGTGGCGTTTATACATATATACATACATACACATATACGGGACATGACGGGGACGGCAATGTGTCCATTTAGTTATTGTACTATCGCAATAAAAGCCCCTAGAGACATTCATGATACATTAGAGAATCATTCTAGCATCATGACCACCGACTTGTCCGAATTTCTGCGTTGTCAGGTGTAGTGTGCACCCATCGGCGGAGGCTTGAGTGCATCCGCCCTTGAGGAAATGCCGCGGACTTGCATCCGACTATATACAAGTCTCCCACGACGCGAAATCCGGCGTGACGTGGGGCGAGTTAAAGACCTGGAATGGTCCGACCACACGCTGTATAGTAGATGCTAATTCATTTTTTTGGTACGACTCGGTGGTATCGGGCATAATCTTAAGCGGAACCGTTCCTCGCGTGTGTGTCACTCATAGAACCACTGGGACGTCGTGTGGGAAAGCGTATCCTCTGCGTAGATATTTTTTACGGGGAATCCCCTCGTCGATACGGCAGCTGGGAGCCCTGCTAGATGGACTCTGCCCGTGTCGCTCCCGTGTCTTGTACAACTCTGCCCCAAATCCCCAAGATAAAAATACATAGGGTAAACCTGACGAACGGTGGCCTAGTATTTTTTAGTGGGAAAGAGGGGGGGGGGGTCAGTTTACGGAAAGACCTGATTGGTCCTCCTCCTGGAATCGGCACTCGTGATAAGCTAGATAGTCCCAACATCTGGACCCCCCCTCCTCCCCCCCTTCTGGATCTTCCAGGACATAACAGCACCTTATAACTGCCCGGTGTGCAGGCCTTCCTGAAGGCGTACCAGCGGTTGGGCGCGGACGGCCCGTACATGAAGCTGTTGCACCTTCCTGAGGCGGCGACAGCGATGCGCAAGAACCTGGGCCTGCACGTCGCAGCTGCATACGCCCTCGCCGTGCTGGAGGACGTCAACTGGCTCCAGTACAAGGGGCGTGCCCCGTGACGAGGCCGAGGAGGCGGTGCTCGCCAAGATCTCCGCCATCAAGCGCATGGGTCTCGGCGCGCACCCCCAAGGATGGCCCGGTCGCCGACACCCCTAGGGACGGCGACGACGACGACGATTCGAGGCGCGTGGACGTCGCCGCAGCGGGCGAGCCCGCTGCCACCGTGTCGGCCGCAGCGCCATAGACGTCCACGGCAGGCACGTGATCAGCGCACTCCATATTTATCGCACTAGAACACTAACAAAAGCTGCCGGTTCTGTACTTGACTCTAGCTTCTGCTTGTCGGCAGGCTACAAGTAGCTTGTCTCCCTACACATAAGACATCGTTACTGATAGCCGTATCAAGATGCATTTCTGTCTTGCAGCAATTCAAAAAGACATGACCCTCATCATCCCATCAACCGTTTGTGTCGCTTACCGACTTCTGCGTGTGCAATATGGCCGTGCCGCTTGAGATGCTTGAAAGCGCCGACGGTCGAAGGTGCACATATAACTTTAAGTGGCAGGCAGTAAACACCAGGGGCGCTGAAGTTCATAATCGTTCCGTTAAGACCTGCATGATGCAGGTTTTCTGCGGCGCCGCCACGTGACGCCACTATCTCACCGTAGCGCAAACAGTGGCTGCAGAGGATTGCCTTGTGCCTGCGTAGTGGAAGGTGGTCAATCAGAAATCTAACTCCGCCTGTGTCATTACTGGCCGAGATTGTAACCTCACTAAAGCTCTTCTGCGAGCTGTGTCTGCTGAGGTTAGTGGCTCAAACCTGTGCGTCTTACACTATTTTATCTTCGACTCATGGGCGCCGCCATCTTGGGCTGATAAGTAATTGTTTTGCCGGTTTTTTTATGTCGTAATATGAAATGAAGAATATCGTGAAACGTTGAATGTACCGGCCTGGCGTCTCCGTGCGCGCAAGTTCACCGTACCTTTACAGTCCAATATGGCGGCGCTTGACCGCATCCGGAAAATGGTTTACAGCCTTTGACGTCCCAAGGGCTATTCGTGCTGTTAGTGGCGGTTTTTAACCACCCGGGCTTATTTAACCATCGCGTACGTAGTGCTGGCCGCATTTCGCCTTCCTTCGAAATGCGCCTGCCGCGCCCGTGGTTGAACCCACGTCTTGCGCCGCGGGTCGGCAGCCGAGCAGCGTGATCCCCAGAGCCACCGAAACAATTTATACCGAAGAAAAGACACAAGACAAGAGGTGACATACATCACATACGACAGCGCATACGACATACATACGACCATAAGCGTGCGCAGGGTTAACCTTCAGGGGGGGGGGGGGGGCGAAGGCTGGTCGCAGCGCCCCCCCTTCCCTATTAAGTCAATGTATGGGGCAGACTTTGCGCCCCCCCCCCCCTTCTTAGGTGACTAGGGGGGGCTGCCGCCTTCTCTGCCCCCCCCTTGTGCGCACGCCTATGCATACGACATACATACGACATTCATACGACATTCATACGAGCGTGGTGTTCAACTTAGGTCTCAAAAGAACTGTTCAAACTATTAGCATGCGTTAAATGAAAGGCTTGTTGGGTTGCACCATACTCAACTCTCACGCGCTTTTCGTAAATCTGATCTGCAGGCGCAGCCACGGCCACGGCGGAACGACGGCGACGCGCCCCCAGAAGCGCCGGCATCGCGGAGAGGACCGGGATGCGCGAGGTCTCACGGACGGCGACCAGCAACCGCGGGAAGTGCTCGGGGCGACGTGGTCGCTCTTCTGAAACACCCCAACAGCGACGCGAGCACTTCCCGGGTCTTCGTCGTCAACGCGCACCCGCCGTCGTCCGTCGTCGAGTGCCGTGACCGGTCGTGTGGCGAGTCGCCTGCCGTCGCCCGACGTCGACAGCGTCGGATCCGGGTCGTAGTGCCTGGTCACGTTGGACAGCGGCCGGTACAGACTGTGATCCTGTCCGAGCTGAAGCGGTGTTTGATCGAATGCGCCGCTATCGATAGGCGCCGCACGGCGCCTATAGGCACCGTGGTTGAAGACTAGCGGAATTACGGTGCCGCCCCACCCACCGCGGTCGTCAAGGAGGCCTCCGTGTCGTGGGGACTGTGGCGGGGCGGTTTTTTAGATGAAAATAACATTTTTTCGTTTCAAGAAATGTTCTGTGTCATTCGATGACGAGCAGGCTTTCTTATCGCGTTGCGGGCGCGCGCTGCATACGTTTGCTAACGTTGCTAGTTCACAGAATAGAAACCTTATGAAATTTAAAAAAGTTACGTGCTAAATATTTCGTCTTTTATTCCCGCGTTGCTTCACGTGTACCGTTTTCTCAATTCTCGCGCGGTCGTATTAAATCGCAATTGAGCGCTCGACCAGGATCGGGTTTTCCGACCGCGATCGACTCGTTCTGAATCTTGTCAAAATTAACAAATCGGGATCGGGGAAGTTCGATCGCGATCTTAAAGGGAACGTTCATATCACTATACCGTGTATGGCGAAGTAGCGCACTTTGGACGGGAACAAATGGGACAAGAAGGAAACGCCACTCTACACTCGCAAGTAAATTTATCTCGGAAAAAAAAAAAAACTCGATATATATATGCACGGTGCTTTCTACCTTCTTTATTTCTTTTCTTTCCTTTGATCCTTTCACCCCTTGCCTCAAGTGCAGGGTAGCAAACCGGACAGGCGTCTGGTTGACCTTTGTCTTGCCCCACTACGCGTACGTAAGGCAACACGCGAACCTACGCAGCTGCCCACTTTTTTCACGCTTTTGCAGACGATGGGGCGAAATATGCCTTTGCGCTTTTGTAGTACGGATGGGCCTTTGAAACGCTACCCGTTGTGAAATTCGCATGTTTTGACGCTTGGCGCGATTCTATACGCTTCTGCCACGCAATATTACGTGCGTTAAGGAGAATCCTTCCACTACATGACATGCAAATAGTGTTTTTAGGGGCGAAGCTCCTTAGGGTGTGGGTCTGTCCCTCCTCTGTAGCATGTAGTAGTAGTAGTAGTAGTACGTAGCCACGTATAGTGGGATGTAGCCACTTCACGTGATAAAGATGACGATGACGCTGATGATTATGAAGTATAAGCGCGTTCCAGTATAGTGGAATGTACCCACTACACGTGATAACGATGACGATGACGCCTGATGACCATGAAGAATAAGCGCGTTCCAGTATAGTGGAATGTACCCACTACACGTGATAACGATGACGATGACGCTGATGATTATGAAGTATAAGCGCGTTCCAGTATAGTGGAATGTACCCACTACACGTGATAACGATGACGATGACGCCTGATGACCAATGAAGAATAAGCGCGTTCCAGTATAGTGGAATGTACCCACTACACGTGATAACGATGACGATGACGCCTGATGATTATGAAGTATAAGCGCGTTCCAGTATAGTGGAATGTACCCACTACACGTGATAACGATGACGATGACGCCTGATGACCATGAAGAATAAGCGCGTTCCAGTATAGTGGAAATGTACCCACTACACGTGATAACGATGACGATGACGCTGATGATTATGAAGTATAAGCGCGTTCCAGTATAGTGGAATGTACCCACTACACGTGATAACGATGACGATGACGCCTGATGACCATGAAGAATAAGCGCGTTCCAGTATAGTGGAATGTACCCACTACACGTGATAACGATGACGATGACGCCTGATGATTATGAAGTATAAGCGCGTTCCAGTATAGTGGAATGTACCCACTACACGTGATAACGATGACGATGACGCCTGATGACCATGAAGAATAAGCGCGTTCCAGTATAGTGGAATGTACCCACTACATGTGATAACGATGACGCCTGATGACCATGAAGAATAAGCGCGTTCCAGTATAGTGAATGTACCCACTACGTGTGATAACGATGACGATGACGCTGATGATTATGAAGTATAAGCGCGTTCCAGTATAGTGGAATGTACCCACTACACGTGATAACGATGACGATGACGCCTGATGACCATGAAGAATAAGCGCGTTCCAGTATAGTGGAATGTACCCACTACACGTGGTAACGATGATGATGACGCTGATGACCATGAAGAATAAGCGCGTTCCAGTATAGTGGAATGTACCCACTACATGTGATAACGATGACGCCTGATGACCATGAAGAATAAGCGCGTTCCAGTATAGTGGAATGTACCCACTACACGTGGTAACGATGATGATGACGCTGATGACCATGAAGTATAAGCGCGTTCCAGACCACACGTTCTCTTTCTGCCATGGATGAAAACGATCGTGAACGCGCTCTCACCCTCGAAAGGCAAAACGGCAACGCTGACAACAAACGTAAATAATGAAACATTGTGTATATACTGTATGTATAATCACACCACACCCCCCGCGTTTGTGTGCCAGGTCTTTGTATGATGATCGAGTGGGCAAAATTTACGGACGATTGACGGTTTACCAGATTACCTCCGGAGCTTCGCCCACTCATCATCATTCACTTCGTGGATATGGCGTGATTTTTTTAGCGAAGCAGTTCCAAGCAATGGCGTGGCTGTGTGGTAGAAAGCCTGCTTGCCCCACAGACGGCCTGGGTTCGATTCTAACTCGGACCCGAGTATTTCTATTGTTTATTTTGTTTGCACCATCCCGATTTTTTCGGTCGCGGATAACATGATGATTGTTCGTTCACAACCAACGCCACCGACGTCGACACCGGAATTTCTGCGAAACGACATCTTTAACGCTATCGAGTTAAAATTTAAGTCCAGTGGTTGGTAGCACTACATCAGCGTAATCTTCCGGATGCTTTAATGAACTTGTGTAGCGCAGCCAAAACAGCTCTGCGGTTCCCACCAAACTGATCGGCTAAACGACAACGGTTTAGAAGTAGCGTGTGTTAAACCCAGCCTACCCGTCGGCATTTCAGGAAACACTGTGTGGAGTGAGGCAAAACGCGCCTCCGCTTTGCTGGACAGCATCGGCGATTCTTTCATTTGGTGCTACCATATTTGCTTTTAGCCACAAGAGCGTTTTCGACGCTGTATCTAATTTTTTACGAGAGTCTAAAAGAATTGAACGTTAAGTGCAACGGTGCAACGTAATTCCCTTATCTTAGTTACAGCTGTATATATTGGTTTCTTTTGTCGTTTCTATTTAGCTTTTTTTTTATTTTACGAGGTTATATTATCAAAGTGTAATGGCTAAACAATTCATTTTTCAACCCTTGTTTTCAGCAAGTCAATTAGTTTCCTAAGTAAGGCACCGTCCGATTCATGGCCTATCCTCCGGAGTGGGTTGCGCCAAGATTCTGTTTGTTTGTTTTTTGCTTGTCGCCTACGAGAAGCTGGCTCATACCCACAAGGGGGGATTGGCCACACTGTCTATTATAAAGGGAAAAATAAAGGCTGTGCAACGTAAAAGAAAAAAAGAAGAGAATAAAATGCAATGTAAATGATAGCCTGACTGTTTGCTCTACAGAATTTTCATTGATTAGGTATGTTTGTTTTTTTTTCTTCCTTTTTAGTCTAAAGTTACAGCGTTTATTTCTAGTCTCATAGGTATTGAACTCAAAGTTCCTGCCGCCCGGTTCTTGGCCCATCCCCCTTTGTGGGTGAGCGCCATCAGCAAGAGGTCATCATCATCATCATCAATATAAATAAAAAGTCAGAGAGGTAAAAGGATTATAAAAAAATCCATCGATAAAGAGGAACCAACCAGCCATCGAAAAGAACGAAGAGGGACGCGTCGTGCGTGCGAACGCGCCGATCGCCTACTGGTCGCGTCGCCCGTGGCCGCGCTCCACGCAGCACGCGGTCCACTTGCTCGTGATCGGCCCGGGTGATCGTTGGCATTCGACGCGAGGACCCTGGAGCGCTTAGTTCTCCGCCTGTTCCGCTCCTCGTCTACGTGGGTGGTCAGTTCCTGTGCCCCGGCCACATCGAGAGAACCCACCTTCGAGGTGAGCCACTCGTATCCCTGTCACTTGTCGGTAATGGCAGGGAGCTAGGTTGACGATACGTTATGTTGGGCCAGTTGGTGCATCGTTGCTTGAAAGATGTGGCGCAAGGTTACAACTGAGAAGAGACATGGATAACACGATGAACATGGCGTTCTTTCTGTTTCTTCTTGTCTCTCCTCAGTTGTAACCTTGAGCCACGTCTTTCAAGTAACCAGCTAGGTTAACCTGACGCCCAAGTCTTAGCTTTGTTTTAGCGAGACGCGGTTCCAGATGGGCGACGTGTTCTTGGAATCGCGCTTTAGGACTGTGCAGTGTTCTCAAATAAGGCGAAGAACGAAGTGCACACGTCTTTCGTCCTTTTTTGCAAGCGCTGCACAGTTTTAAGTGTTCTTGTGTGTTCGTCGAAGGCGGCGTAGCGTCTCGGCAGGCAAGCGGCGCTTAGCCGCAAGCTTCGAAACGCAGCGCGTCGCGTTCCTCTTAACGAACTCATCGAAGGCGTTCTTCGCTCGTGACGGTTAAAACTACGTTTCGGAGGAACTACGAGAAAGCCAAACTTAAGAGTAATCCGTTACGCCACGTCACCCTTCGCACCCGACACGGCACCCGTCTTTTGGTAACTTCTAGTGATACCGGAGACAAATCTGCGTCATCTCGTAGGCTTTCCGAACGCAT
Source organism: Rhipicephalus appendiculatus (assembly GCA_030522465.1). Classification (NCBI taxonomy): domain Eukaryota; kingdom Metazoa; phylum Arthropoda; class Arachnida; order Ixodida; family Ixodidae; genus Rhipicephalus; species Rhipicephalus appendiculatus. The sequence goes on along the minus strand of JALIZH010008026.1, from coordinate 1,753,764 downwards.
GGCTTCGTTACTCAGCAACATCCATACGCTGCACGCAACTATGAATGCCACATCCAGACGATACTTTATTACGGGCGAGGGTTTGGGCTTAACTGTTCCCTGTCGTTGTCGACGAACACAGCATTGCGCGGTGCGTAGATGACACGCGGTAGTACTTTGTTTACGAACAGTTAAATGCGTTCAGTTTACTCAAAATTTGTTCGATTCAAGGATTCAAGTGTTCACGGCACTGGCGACACAGCGCGCGCTCCTCGCGGCCTCGCGCGAAAAAGGCCGTTGGAGGAGCGCGGCCTCGCGCGAAAAGGCCGTTGGACAAGCTTGCCAGTCACGTGACCTCGCTAGACCAATGGGATTGTGCGAAGGCAACCGCGGGCGGGCGCGATGTTTTCAGTTCCAGAAAACTCCAGCCGACTTAATGAGTGCTTGCTGTGACAGTACTCGCTGTGTGGTGTTGCTACTATTGCTTATTATCGTGCGTTCGTGCTTGCATTCGTGAGCGATACTAAAACAGTTGTCTGTCGTCCCCTGGACGTTTGAAAGCTGCTCGCTGTTTGAAATACGACGGAGGCGTCCGCGATCGAGGAGCATGTTACGATCGCGAGGTAGTCGTTGCTTGTAGGAACGCAGTTTTCTGGACACTACTCGCCGTGGATACATTTACGACGTCGGCGGCGGGTCGGCAAGTATCCATTTCGTATTTATTTAATCCGCTCGGGTGTCGAAAAGCACTTTGGCACTAGAGAACTTGTAGGAATGTGTTTATGGTACGCTAAGTACGGTAATACGTTGACGTCATGGTCGGCAGGTAGCCTTTTTTTTTTATGTAAGACATCTACTGATAACGTTACCGTGCGCAACAGTTACTCGATGCTAGAAAAACAAACAAAACAAAGCTGGCCGTTGACTCGTTTCATGGTTATGACGGTAATTGGATTGAACGTAATGCCACCGCATATCTCATTGTAGCGAAATCGCTGATGGATTTTAAATGCGAAGTGACTTTGAGCGTATCTATCTAGCCGCCTACTGCGGCTGACGACCTTATGACGAACATAAATGACAGGTCATGTCATGAAAATCATGACATACATGTAGTGAACGGCATGATTTACATGCCATGGCCTTGGTGCCTTTGCCACCGTTTCGTTAACTTGATAAATAGCAAAGTTGTTATGGAGTGACCCGAGTGTATGACGACCATGATTGACAGGTCTTAACGTGCAAATCATGAGACGCTTGTCATGTACATCATTTACATGACATAGTCTCAGGGCACTCGCGGCCGCTGAATTAGACACATACCGAAATTCGACGAGAAATTTACGTAAGACTAACATAAATGACAGGTGGTAACATGAAAATCGTGACATGCATGTCATGACATGCATGACATGAACATGAATCACAGGTGGTATCATGAAAATCATGGCATTCATGTCATGTACGGCATGTATTACATGCCACGCGCATCTTGCGCTCGCGGCCCAGAACTCGGCCTCTGATTGGCTTATGATGCCGCCATTAAGGAATATGACATGGCGGAACTTGAATTTTTTAGGGGGGGGGGGGGGGATGTTGAACTACATTATGCACTTTCGTGCGTGAGTTCGTCTGCAAGACTGAAATATACTTCGGTGGTGGGGGGAGGGGGAAGGGAGGGTTCGAACCTCCCCCCTAGTTGCGCCAGTGCAGAATAGCACCTATGGTCTCCTCCGAGCGAGGGATGGTGTTCACAATAGCGGCCCCCGGTGTCTCTTTCATTAACGCAGGAAACTACGCGACGCATACCGTACGGCTTCGAAGCCATGATCCCGATGCGCTCGCTTCCCCTGGCGACCGCCGACGCCCTGGGTTCGGTGCTCACCCGCCAGACGGTGTACGTGTTCCCAGGACAGCAGTTCGACCCGAACTGCGTGCGCCTGGTGACGCGGGGCCGAGACCCGGCCACCGCGGTCGCCTGCCTTCTGGGGTTCTTCAAGCTCGTCTGCGAGGACGGATACGAACAGGTGAGCCTCCTGCGCGTTTCGTGTTTCGTGTCAAAGGAAAACCAACCGACAGTTAAGCCTAGGAAGGCGTGGGAGACTGTTGTTGTTTACCGATTGTGACCAAGCTGAAAGGGATTAAAGTGGTCGAAACACTCACCCTCTCCGTCGGTGGGATCTGAACTCGTAGGTTTCGAGAGGGTGGGTGAGGTGGGGTGTTTGTCTCAACGCGTTTTTCTAAAGTAATTAGGGCTTTCAGCAAGTGCCTTCCCTCCCCTCCTTTCCAAAAAAGATTCCTGGCTGGGGGCCTGTCTGCACATTAAAACATGACTGCAGATGTACAAGGGTGGTCAGAAGTTCCCAGGCCACTATCCCATGTATTCCTATGGTACCGTGACCTGGAATTTTTGACCACCCCTGTACGTAGGTCCGACTGAGTGAAGCTATGGGCCAGATTTGGCGCCCCTTTGGTGATTAGGGGGGGAACGCCCCCCCCCCCCCTTCCTCCCCCTTCTCCCTGTGCGTACGCCCATGGTGATACCCTCGCCCCTTTGTCACCCATGTCGATTAAATGTTCCGTAGGTACTGTCTTCCAACTTCCTATGAGCAAGAGAAAGCTTATTCACGTGTTTTAAGAGCCATGCTAGTAACGTGTCGCCCCCCCTCCCCCCCTCTTCTACGTTGTATCCTCGACAGGTGGTCCGCGCCAGCGACGTCGACGGCGTCTGGCTGGACGAGGTGCACGTGAGCGGCGCCTTCGTGCGCCGCCAGCTTCGCGCCCTGGGCGCCGACTCCGAGCCCGCGGCCACCATGGACGACTTCTACGTGCTCCTGAGCGTGCTCCTCTGCAACCTTCCGCGTGCTCGCGGCTCCAACCTGAACCGCGACTGGTTCCAGAACCGGGTCAACGACCTGGTGGAGCTGTTCCCTGGGGTCTCGGAGCCGCCACCCGTGCCGCTGTACGGCGAGGAGCAGGCGGACGCCGTTTCCAGCTTCGGCGAGCAGTGGCCCCACACCAGGGCGGCCCTCTGCCACGCCCTGCTCAGGAGCCACTTTGAAGTGCGTGTTCTACTTTAGAATGTACTAGGCTGTAGCATATGTTCCAAGAGTAATGGTGGCGCTCCAATTCAGAGTGTGCAGCACTGTAGCGCATGTACAGTGTCGGCGTGTTCTACCTAACATACGTGCCCAAAGTAATGGCATTCCAGAGTAATGGCGATCCCAATGTAATGACGTTCCAGAACCGGGTGAACGACCTGGTCGAGCCGTTCCCGGCAGTTTCGGGTCGAAGCTAGACACTGTATTGCGTGTGTGTTCTACTTTACGATGTACTGGGCTGTAGGATGTGTCCAGAGTAGTGTGCTAGACGACTGCGTGTACCGTGTGTCGGTGTTCTACTTTAGAATGTACCAGGTTGTAGCACAAGTGCGCGCAGTAAGGATAAGGGCAGTAGCGTAGACCCAAAGTTGAGATCTATTTTGGAACGATTCGCGGACAGTTTTTTTCTGACAATGAAAGCGAAGGCTAGACCTGATAGCGCTTCTCTATCGATAGTGATTGTAGTTTTACAATTGCGTCCACGTCTTTTACCTGAGGTAACACAAATAGTCCTTCATTTTCTACATGTAGCTCTCTGACAGGACGCAGCTCACACCTGTGAGATATCTGTATTTCTTATACGTTGTCGCTTTGCGTTTTGCACGCGTAAGAACTGTCACGCCTTTTGCGTACGCGAACGTGAAGCGATGTCTGCCTCGATATGCAACGCCGACTACGGGCAGCCATAATTTTCCACTGCGGGACGAAACGCGCGCCTAACTGGACTTCTTCGCGTAGAACTTCATGTTCAGAAGCTCCGCCCCTTGCAGCTTTCCGTTCATTGCCGAGAGAAAAGTTGTCCGCGAGTATAGTCTGTAGCGCATGTGTCCAACTGTCCATAATTACGATGTCGTTCTGCTTTAAGATAGTAATGTGTGCACCGTGTGTGTGTCTCCTACTTTAGAATGTACTAAGCTTGATCATACATGTGCCCAGAGTCGTGATGGCGTACTACGTGTACGGTGTGCGCACCGAGAAGCAGATGCACATACAGTTGGTGCAAGGGGCCGCTTTGAGGTGCTTGCTCTTCCTGCATCATAATGCACTGATTTAGCTGTGCCGTGTGCCCGTGTTCTCCAGAACATGTGACTGCACTGTGTCCAACACTAACCTCAAAGATCCCTTCGAAATGCGCCCGTTATGACGGTGTTCTACTTCAGAGTGTACCTGACTGTAGCTCTGTTACGTCTTCTCTCAGCAGTGACCGCCTGCAGAGGGAAACCTTGCTCAAAGGTCGCTTATATGCATGTCCCCTTTGACATATGTTCTACGTTAAGGTGTACCTGACGGTATTTGTAACCGTATGTGCCCCGTGTCGACTGAACATGAAAGTAGCGTTATTTGAGCATCCCGTTTGACGATGTTCTGCTTAAATGTGGACTTTAGTGCAGCTTTATATCCTACGAGCAAGGTGAAGTTCGGGTGGCGTGCTTTTACGGACCCATATATCATTTTGTTACAAACACCTCGCAGGGCCCCATGCAACAGGTGCAGGAGTACGTGTCCGTGGGCTGGCGCTTCGCTGGGATGAAGCATGTTCACCTCATCCTGGAGTTCCTCAGAGGGCGCAACTCCTTGGGTTCTGGACATCATCCCAGAGTTGCGCGCCAAGGGTGACCGGCTCCAGGTACGCTAGGAAGGAGTCTGAATAAGCGGGAAGACGTATTTGACGCGGCGGCGCGTACGATCCGACGCGTACAGGCCTGACCACACGTATCCGTTGCAGCGCGTCAGCGCGTGGATTTTTGACGCGGCGGCGCGCCCTCTCCCTATGTAGAGAGAGGTCGCATGGCTACGCGAAGCTGCGCGCCCCCCTCTCTATAGGGAGAGGGCGCGACGCCACGTCAGAAAGCCACGCGCTGGCGCGCTGCAACGGATACGTGTGGTCAGGCCTTACACGTGCACTCGCCGCGTCGAAAACCGCGTTCGGCGAAGCCTTGCGAACAGCTGTGCTCGGTTTCTTGCATCAGGTGCAACGCTATGGAAGCTAGCGAGACTTCTTGCTCTATAGATGTGCTCGCACCAAGAAATAGGTTCGAGAATTTTTGCCTGCCGCAATGCGTTTTTGTTTTCGTTTTAAAACTGAGTAATAAATGTAGATTATTTGTGCCCGAAAAATAAACCATTATTTATACGGTTGTCAATAGGTTGTTCAGGATCGTCGAGTGCCTCCGTATTTTCGTATCGTGGCCTCCGCAATCAGTTCCCGCAGCGCGCCCAGCTGGAGCCCATCTTGAAGGCCACCTTTAGAACGACGTAATCCAAGCGCGACACGCGCGCGGAGTTACACATTATTGCGGACCGAACTTCTTGCATATATTCTACGGCGTTGCACCTGATGTACGAGACGGAGTATTATATAGATTTCCGTGTGATCACAGCGTGTGCACACACACGATTCGTGCACGATGGCGACATCCGATGCGACGTGGAAGCTAGTTGGAGACGTTGCTTACTTGTATCCCGGGGCGCATGCTGTAAACTGATGCACGACGAGGTGGTATCGCGCGTAATCTTAAGCGGAATTGTTCCCTGCGTGTGTGTCATGCCTTCAGACCTTCAAATGATGATGATGATGCGAGTGATCTCTTGCCAATTTGCATTCACTCGCGTACTTAGCTTCACTGTTCAACGGCTCCCACGGCGTGGAATCGGCTGAAATTTTATTAAGCCTGTCACGTGTAAGTTCTTTGTCCTTGTCGTTATCAGCGTTATTCGATCATAGATAATCTCCAATCAGCCAGTCTTGCCGCTCTTTGTCATTGGGTTTTCTTTGTGTTAATGGCAGCCATGCTCGAGGACTTGTCTATTTCGTTCCAGTCCTTTGCGCTATACTCGATCACCCCGGGGTAGACGTACTATACATAACTTGCAAGTACGTCACACTGCGGAACTCTGGGATACGATCTCGGCATATGCGCCGCTATAGCGCCGCCATCACCGAGCACATGGCAGCAGACGACACCCAGCCAAGCTGTGCGGCTCTCGCGTTTCCCGTCAACGCCGTCCGTCGCAATGGAGATTTGTGCGATATTTGACTGCCGCACGAGTAAGTGTAAATGAGATAAAAAAAAGGACCAGAAGCGGGGACGTACTGTTTGCCAAAGGTGATCACAAACCCGTGCGACCGCACGAGAGAGCTGTTCGAGAAGAGGAGCACATGGCTCATGCGCGCATAAGCAGGAAGGATCCGAAGACTGAACAACGTACGTGTGCGCGGGCGTCACTTCATAAAAGGCAAGCGATGTTTCCAAATATCCTGCGAAGTTGTTTCACCCATAACGTGCGACACCATGGACTCGGACACTGCAGACACGGAGGATCCGAGTTCCCCATTCAACACTGCTTCGCTGCCGGCTGCATAATGTCCTGAACGATTCTCTTTCGTCATACGCGCAAGGCAGACCATCAAAACGCGCGCACTACACCAAACGATCCGCCGCACGAACGTAAACACGGCGCGGTCACTGAGACGTATGTGCTCGGTAATGGCGGACGGAAGACGGACGGAAGACAGGAACTGGCGTCACTTGCAAGTTATGTATACTGATAGCTTGATCATGACGTCATGGGCGCACGACGTGGCTCCAACATGGCGGCTTAAATGACGTCGAGGCAGCGTAACGTGGTTGAGTGTGGTAAAGACGTCGTTGGAACGTTATTGGACATCTGTGCATGAATAGCGAAGGAACCAGCATGCGGTGTACTGATAACACTATAGGGTGTCATCACAATGTTCGCGTCCCACCATGTCAGGGGCTCCAACGTGGCTGTTTCAGACTATTTTCCGTAAGGTATCTGGGCGCCGCCATCCTGGGCTGTTAAGCCGTTGTTTTCTTGTTTTTGTATATTGCGATGTTAATAAGGCCATGAGACATCGTATGCACCTACTCAACCGTTTTCATGCGTATGCGACTACCGTAACACTGTTCGTTTAGTTGTTAAAGATGCAAAACACAAAGGTTAACAGCCCAGCATGGCGGCACTCAAACCCATCCGTAAAATAGTCTGGCGTCTCTGTAACTGGCCGTTGTGCAGGAGTTTCCTGAAGGCGTACCAGCGGTTGGGCGCAGACGGCCCTTACATGAAGCTACTGCACCTTCCCGAGGCGGCGACGGCCATGCGCAAGCACCTGGGCCTGCACGTCGCAGCTGCGTATGCGCTCGCCGTGCTGGAGGACGAGAACTGGCTCCAGTACAAGGGAGTGCCGCGCGACGAGGCCGAGGAGGCGGTGCTGGCCAAGATCTCGGCCATCAAGCGCATGGGCCTGGGCGCGCCCCCCGAAGGACGTCCCGGCTGCCGTCGCCCCCCAGGGACGGCGACGACGACGATTCGAGGGTCGTGGATGTGGCCGCGTCGGGCGAGCCCGCCGGCCACCGAGTCGGCTGCAGCGCCGTAGACGTCCACGGCAGGCACGTGATAATCGAAATATGTATAGACACAGGCGTCCGCAGGGCTGCCGCTCAGGGGGGGGTGAAGGTGCGTGGCAGCGCCCCCCTTCCCTATTAAGTAAATGTATGAGGCAGACTTTGCGCCCCCCCCCCTTTTTACAGGTTCTTAGGTGACTAGGGGGGGCGGCCGCCCCCCTCTGCCCCCCTCGTGCGCACGCCTATGTGTATAGAGCATTAGAACTTTGTATGACCACAACGGAGGTTTTAGGTCTTCGCGACGCAGGGTTACCCCTTCAGGGGTGGGGGGGGGGGGGGGGTTCGTCGCAGCGCCCCCCCCTCCATATTATGTCAATGTATGGGGCTGACTTTGCGCCCCCCTATCACCTCCCCTTACAATGTACAGGGCTGGCTTTGCGCCCCCCCCCTTCTCCCCCCCCCGCCTGCCCCTGCCGTGCGCACGCCTATGGGGGGCAAGGTTATACACGGTGTAAACGTTCGGAAATTTATCCGTTAGCTTGTTCCGCGTGGTTGTTCCCATTATCAGTTTTGCAGATAAGGGCGCCGTTCCGGCAAATCGTGCGATGAAACATGGAACAGAGTAGAATACTTCAGCAGTGTGCTTTATCGGGCTGGACGGTGCGTCGTATAGATGACGAATGAAACGGTCGCTCAATATGCGACGAGACACAGCGCCGGTGTCTTCACCTCGGCCCGTGTTAAGCGCTCTTTTATTCGCCTTCTATCGAACACTTCGTTGACTTCATGGCGCACAGAAGTTGACGTGCCAGGATTTGCCTTTGCGAAGTACTGTCGTTGTATCGATGCCGCTTCTGCCGCCGTATCAGCCTTAGAGAAAGTATGGATTCGTGATGAAAGAAGGCAGGCGTTGACTGTTGTACTCAGTGGCGTAGCCAAGGGGGGGGTTCAAACCCCCCCCCCCCGAAATTTTTCAGTTTTGCTTGCGTATATATGCACGCACACATACAAACGCACGCACGAACATACATAAAGTATGGTTGAACCCCCCCCCCCCCCCTCGAAAAAAATTTCTGGCTACGCTACTGGTTGTACTGATCCCTTCTCTAAGTTCTCTTGTGTCGGGCATACGTTCTATTGCACGCGCACTACGTGTATGCCTACATTAAACACCTAGTCGCCAACGAAAGGGTGCGGGGGGCGCAAAGTCTGCCCCATACATTCACATATTAGATGAACCTACGCCCCCACTGACGGGGAGCCCTGCGCACGCCTCTGCTTGGTCATGCTTTCACCACGTAAAACGGGCTACAGTCAACGCGCTTCTTCTTCACTGAATCAACCTATGAAAGGGTCGGAATATCTTTTGAAGCGAAGCTTGTCCCTTACCTCTGCGTGGTTTGGCGTGTCGACATCGTCGGCCGTTTCGCGACTTGCACTGAAGCTTTTCCACAGTCCACAGTTTAGCGTTGCACATCCACCGTGACAGCCGGGACCGCCTTGCACAATTTTTCCAATGCCTGAAGTCGTGACCTCGGCAGAAATGGAGCGTATTACGTCACTTATCGGAACGGTTGGGTCAGTTGCTTTTAGGCAGTAATCGCGTTGGTGTCAGCGGCACGTCGATATGGACCCTAGCTGTGGCAGTGGCGATTATGCTGTGGCGGCAGCCAAGCCAAGCCAAGCCGCCAGGCAGCGCCACCCTCCGCTGCTCTCCGGAACCTCCAGAGAACCTGAATAAACAGTTGATGTTTGGGATCCACGCCGCGCGGTCGTGTCTTCTTCTCCCGCGCGTACACGCGTCCCAACAGTGGTGACCCGGACGAGGCTTACCGCCTTTTTTCAAGCGATCGACGCCATGGAGACTCCCCCGACGCACCGGCCATCTCCGCCGTCGACATCAGGCTCCCGCCGTTTTGGACAGCGGACCCGCAGCTGTGGTTCCTGCAGGTGGAGTCCCAATTCACCGCTCGTCGTATTGCCGCTGAGCTAACAAAGTACCACCACGTGGTCGCCAGCCTCCCACCGGCAATAGCGAGCGAGATACGCGATCTGCTGGTCGCTCCACCTGCAGAGAACGCGTACACAGCGCTCAGACAGCTGCTCATCAGCCGTCTCACGCCGTCGGAGCCTCAGCGACTGCAGCAGCTACTGCACGACACCGAGCTCGGGGACCGGACGCCCAGCCAATTGTTGCGCCACATGAGGCAGCTGTTGCACACGGCCGGCGCAGCCACCACCGATGCCGACAGCAGACTGCTTCGCGAGCTGTTCCTACAGCGACTTCCGGTCAACGTGCGCATGGTCCTCGCCTCGGCTGCCGACAAACGCCTGTCTCAACTCGCCGAGCTCGCGGACTCGGTGCTGGCGGTCGCTCCGCCGTCCGTCGCGGCGCTACAGCCAGACATCGCCGGCGGCGCGCCCACGACCACGCTGCATGACATCCGGGAGCAGATATCCCGCCTCGCCGATACCGTCGCAGCGATGCAGGCCCGCAGCACTCCCGAGGAGCGCCAGCGCCCAGCAGTGCAACAGAGAATCTGCTGGTATCACAGGAAGCATGGCAATGCTGCTCGCAAATGCATTCCTCCGTGCGACTATGCGGGAAACGGGAGCGGCCGGCACTGAGGACGACCAGTGTCGCAGAGGCCCCCGAACGTCGTCCATCAGTGTTTTTCCTCACCGACCGCGACAGTGGCCTTCGATTCCTCGTGGACACCGGCGCTGAGGTGAGCGTGCTGCCCGTTGGGTCCACCGATCGCCGTGTCCCCAGTGCGTCCCCGCTTCAGGCGGTCAACAACACAACCATCGCCACCTACGGACATCGCTCGCTGCCACTCGATTTAGGCTTGAACAGAACGTTCCGGTGGATTTTCATCGTGGCAGCAGTGAAGTTCGCCATCTTGGGTGCGGACTTTCTTCGGCATTTCGGCCTTCTCGTCGACGTGCGCAACCGCCGCCTTCACGATCCCGTGTCGCAGGCAACTGTGCAAGGCAATCCCTCGCACCACCCTCCGCTGAGCCCCACTCTGCTCGGGCCGTCCGGTGCAGAACGTTTTACTCGCATTCTGCAGGATTTTCCCGAGTTGACGAGGCAGCCGCCAGCCAGCGCCGCGGTGAAGCACGAGGTACGCCATTACATCGCCACCAGCGGCCCACCCGTGCACGCGCGGCCTCGCCGTTTGCCTCCAGAGAAGTTGAAGGTCGCACGACAGGAATTTGAACACATGATGGAGCTAGGGATCATCAGACCCTCGTCGAGCGCCTGGGCATCTCCACTTCATATGGTGCCAAAGTCAACGCCGGGAGACTGGCGACCATGCGGGGACTATAGGGCGCTGAACCAGGTAACGACTCCAGACAGATACCCGGTACCGCACATACACGATGTCACGACGAGGCTTCACGGTGCCACTATCTTCTCGAAGATCGACCTCGTGCGGGCATACCATCAGATTCCCGTTGCCCCGGAGGACGTCCCGAAGACCGCCATCGCAACGCCTTTCGGACTTTTCGAATTCCTCCGAATGCCATTCGGACTCCGAAACGCGGGTCAGACATTCCAGCGGTTCATGGACGGTGCTATACGCGGCCTCAGCTTCTGCCACGCCTATCTTGACGACTTGCTAGTCGCCAGCAGCACTCCGGAAGAGCACGTGAATCATCTGCGCATCGTCTTCCAGCGCTTAGTGGAACATGGCGTGGTCGTGAACATGGCCAAATGCGAGCTTGGTGTGCGACAACTCTCGTTTCTTGGACACGTCATCTCCGCCTCAGGAGTTCTTCCTCAACCCAACAAGGTTGAAGCCGTGCAAGGATTTCCGCAGCCGACCGCCAAGCGCCAGCTTCGGGAATTTCTGGGTTTGGTAAACTTCTACCGCCGTTTCATTCCCCGCTGCGCCCATATCCTTCAACCTCTTCACGACCTGCTGGCCACTTCACGAAATGGCTCGGACACCCTCTCCTGGTCTCAAGAAGCAAAAGAAGCCTTCTGCGAGGTCAAGGACGCTTTGGCAAACGCCGCACTGCTTGAATACCCCAGGTCCGGTGTCCCGCAGAGCGTAATGGTAGATGCCTCCGATACAGCCGTTGGGGCTGTATTACAGCAGCTCGTTGGGGAATCTGGCGCCCGATTTCCTTCTTTTCGAGGAAGCTAACACCTACCGAGCGCCGCTACAGCACCTTCGGGAGAGAACTGCTGGCCGTGTACGCTGCCATACGACATTTTCGCCATTTCCTGGAAGGTGTAGAGTTTTTCGTCCTCACCGACCACAAGCCGCTTACTTATGCATTGCGCTCGCTAAGCTCCGACGGTGGAACGCACACAGCACGTGAACGACGCCAAATGTCCTATATATCAGAGTTCACGACTGATATCCGCCACATCAAAGGCGGCGACAACGAGGTAGCGGACGCCCTCTCACGGAATCCTGTGAACGCCATCATGCCCACACTACAGGTTGATCTTCCCGCTTTGGCAGCCGCTCAACGTGAAGATGACGAACTGAAACACCTGTTGACCGCGACCACTGCCCTGAATCTTGAGTGGATCCCGGTTCCCGGATCCGAGGACAAAGTTTGCTGTGACACAAGCGTCAGTAGAACTCGCCCGTTCGTGCCCGCGAGCCTCCGTCGCCATGTGTTCGAGTCCTTGCACAGACTGTCTCATCCGGGGATTAGAGCCACCCAAAGACTGGTGACGGCAAGATTTGTCTGGCCGGGCGTAAATCGGGACGTCCGACGCTGGGCACGCGAATGTGTAGCTTGCCAGCGCTCTAAGATACAACGCCATACCTCGACAGCACTGGGAACACTCCCCACTCCGGATTCTCGCTTTGATCATGTCCACCTGGACATCGTCGGCCCACTGCCACCCTGCCACGGAAAGGCCTACCTGCTGACCTGTGTCGACAGGTTCACCCGCTGGGCGGAGGCCATCCCTATCGCGGACATCACTGCCGAGACGGTTGCGAGTGCTTTCCTGTACCACTGGGTAGCCCGTTTCGGTGTGCCCTCCACGATAACAACAGACCGCGGCCGACAATTCGAATCAGCCCTTTTCACTGCCATCAGTCAGCTCATGGGCACCTCACGCATACGCACGACAGCGTACCACCCCATGAGCAACGGCATGGTGGAGCGCTTTCACCGCCAGCTGAAGGCTGCGCTCACGGCAACCGAGGAACACAACTGGGTGGAGGCCCTCCCACTCGTTCTTTTGGGTATAAGGTCCACCTTGAAAGAGGACATTGGCTGCAGCGCCGCTGAGCTGGTCTACGGCACGACACTCAGGCTGCCGGGAGAGCTCTTTGCGCGCGGCTCAGAGGAGGCATCCATAGCTTGCAGCGACTATGCACTTCGCCTACGCAACGTCATGAGCAAACTGCGCGCGGTACCTCCACGGCCCCCAGGGTCGCGTGTGGTGCACGTCGACCCACAGCTCACATCGTGCCCATATGTGTTTGTACGACACGACGCGGTTCGGCGACCTCTTCAGCCACCCTATGATGGGCCGTTTCAAGTCCTCCGCCGTGGCAACAAGCAATTCACAATCAAGAGAAACGGCCGTGAGGAGGTCGTGTCGTTGGACCGCATCAAGCCAGCACACATGGACCGTGACGACGCCGTGTTGCCTCCACTAAGGGAATCATCGCCAGGACCCCCAGCTTCAATGCCAGCCCAAGTCCTACGAGGTGCCCTCCCGGCTGACGCACAGTGGGCGGCTATCAAGAGCACCCACTCGCCTGGACCTTTAACTCCGTTCGGCAACTCACTAGGGGGGAGTGCTGTGGCGGCAGCCAAGCCAAGCCAAGCCGCCAGGCAGCGCCACCCTCCGCTGCTCTCCGGAACCTCCAGAGAACCTGAATAAACAGTTGATGTTTGGGATCCACGCCGCGCGGTCGTGTCTTCTTCTCCCGCGCGTACACGCGTCCCAACAATGCTGCCAAAATGGAGCAGAGTCATTCAATGCATTCAATTCAAAGAAACATTGAATGAGCAAAGAGCACTTGTGCTAACAATCAAGCTATCATCAAAGAACTTCTTGCATAATTTAGCACGAATAACAAAGATACAGTACGCCAAAATATCATCTGTTACGTAAATGCTTGTTCTATTGCATATAGCATCGACACCGGTGGTGGTACGGTTGTTATAATCTAATTTGCATTGGTTATACTGTTAGCCCCCCCCTTCCCCCCCAGTGACACAAGCCGACCACTTAACGTTCTGCTTATGACGTCAAACGTGACGTTTATGTTCGGGTCACGTGGCCCTCAGCTGATTTCATTCGTGCGCTTGACTTGAGCTCGGAAAAGTACGTATACTGTGTGAACGATCAGACGAGCAATAGCGCCTTGAATGCCACCTTGGTTTCCTTTGCTTCCCTAATGGCTACGCTGCCGCATACATGTATGTACAGTCGGGTCACACGATGTCTAAGCGCATGCGCTTTTTGTATCTTAAAATACGCAGGCGCAGCACCGGCCACGGCGGGACGACGACGATGCGGCCCCAGAGGCGCCGGCATCGCGGGGAGGGCCGGGACGTGCCAGGCCGCACCGACGGCGACCAGCAACTTCGGGAAGTGCTCGGAGCTACGTGGTCGCTTTACGAAGGCATCCGAACAGCGACGCGAGCACTTCCCGAGGCCCCGTCCAGAACGCGCGCCCGCCCTCGTCCGCTCCGCGGGGCAACACTTGAAGTCGTCGCGTGCCGTGGCCAGTTGCCTGTCGATTCGCCTGCCGTCGGCCGACGTCAACGTCGGACACGTGTCGGGACCCCCGGTCACGTGGACGTTTCTGCGCTCTTAGAGCGCTTGTTTGGACAAGCCCCCACGGCGCCTAATGCGCCGTGGTTGAGGACGTGCGGTTCGAGGCGCCGTCCCGCCCACCGCGGTCGGCAAGGAGGCCTCCGTGACGCGGGGACAGTGGCGGGGCGGCGTCACTGATGGAAAAAATTACATTTTTCGTTTCAAAAATGTGTCGTGTCATTCGAGGGCGAGTGCCCGGGGCATTGCGGGTGATTGCGGGTAGAGGGCGCATGCGCTCCACGCGCTGACGCGCTGCAACGGGTACGTGTGGTCGGGCCTTAACACGTACCTGTGGTTAGGGCTTCAGCATCGCGTGCTGGAGCTTTCCAACGTATACGTGTGGAGGCTTGCCGCCTCGAGTGACGCTTCGCATCGCGCGCTGCTGCGTTCGTGTTGTTGGGGCTTTGGGGTTAGGTCTGAAAGATTTCCTCCTTTGTGCTTCTATAAAAGTATAGCATCTGCATTTAGCCTTTCCGGTCTTGCTTGTGTGTCACAAGATGTCTGTTGCCTAGGCTGGCAACTAGTAAGCATGCACATGATGCGAAAAAAAAATGAATGGGTGGCTACGTAATTAACATTATTATCCGGCAACAGATGAGGACGTAAACAGCATTGGCATTGCCAGGGAAGGAGACACTGGTGGCAGTTTAGGTGTACAAGTGGTTTTCTTACAGCGATAGTGCATGCACTGGATGGTACGCACAGAATAAGTTCGATTCCCCAGACGTCTCCTAGACTATATTGGAGGGAGCATTAGCTGACTATTTCGCATATGTAGCCTTTCCGGTCTTTGCTTGTGTGCCGCGAGACGTCTGTATAACCTAGGTTGGTGCGTCTGCAACGAAGCGTACTTGCAATGTTAAACGAGTACAAAACAGTTGCCTGACGAGGAAGCAGCGGTAACATTTGCATTAGAAAGCGGCATTTCTACAAGATTAGCCAAACAAATTGGTGCTGAACTGGGAATTAAAGCATAGTAAATTAAATTATGGTAAAGCCATCCTTGCACTAGATTCTTGTGCCAAGAATGGCTTTGGAACATTGTGCCCTGCCTTATTAATAGGCCCTTTGCACAATCCGCAAGTGCGCTGCCCTGCGCTGCATATTCGCCCATCTATTGGCGGCACCTGTTTTCTTTCAAGTGGAGACGAGGCTCTTGTACTTCCTGCGTCTTGTCTATTAAGCATGTTTATGTCGAGAGCCGATTATGCATTATCCGCATCATAGTGCTATCAAACTGCGCTTGAACATTGCGTTTCCAATAAGTGACTAGTCTTTACAAGTTGGGCTAGCTGCATTGCAGTAAAGCTAGCTTTACAATTATGAAAAGGGCTTAATTAGAGGACAGCTAGAAGGATGAGTGCAGCTTGAAATCCAGGTGGTATCCACAAAGCAATAAATATGAAAGAACTTACCCTAATGCTTTAGGGCTTAGTATCTGAACACTAGCGAAAGACTAAAAGATGTAATATTAGAACATAAAAATTAAATGAACTTTGTGGTGTGTACTGCATCTGTGTTTCAGAGGAAATGCTTGCACCATCATGACGTAGGTAACTGTGTGGTCACAATAGTGGAGTTAGCTGTCTTTGGAGTAGATTGAGACAAAATTATGTCAAGGAACCCATCTACAACTTCTGAATTATTATTCTATTGAAAAGTTGTGCGAGAGTGCACTAACTGAGCATGTACAAATGCAACAGTAAACATTGTTTTAGGTACAAAACGGTATAGAATTCTACATGTATTGTGTGCACAAAAAAAGATATGTCCAAGAGTTGGGGCCAAATGAATCCAGCAGACAATTGGGCCTGGGAAAGCACAGGACCATTAATTATTGTCTTTAACTTGTAGCATAGTAACGACACAAACTGAAATGAATCAGAATGAACGAAAAATCACCAGTGTAATCGCATTGGGATGTGAACCCACAGCCTTCGAATGTCCAGTTCGTTTGCCTGTCCACTTCATTTGGTGCTTATGTATGTGTAATCCCCGAGAGTGTTAGTGCAATGTCACTCGTAGCCAAGGCGACAAGTGTGGAACACTTTTTGCCAGAGGGTGCCATGTGGCACGTGATATTTTCATGATATGCTTGTGTCTTCGTTAGAGTCAACGAAATGAAACCAACAGTCAATTAAACCAAGGAAAGCACAAGGGAAATTTGTTGATTTCTACTGTAGTGTAGTAATTATCGGAGAAGTTGAAATGAATTAGTGTACAAAACATGCTTTATTTCAGTCTATTTATTATTAACTGCACTACAATTAGAATCACCAAATAATGTTTTCCCTGTGCTTTCGCTTGGCTTATGTCCAGGAGACGGTAAGTTAATATAGGTTCATTGATTGTCATGACTGACCTTTTGGGACCCTGATGAACCAGGGGCCCAAAAGCATTGAAACCATGCAGCGATCAAATCACTAGACAGTCTGGTAAAGGGAACAAAAAAACACTTTAATAAAGTCGCAAATCTGTTTTTTTTTTCAAATAAATTACTTTGTACAATAGGCTTAAAAAAATCTCATCTACAGCTGTACAAACACGACACACGCGGACAGACTTAAAATGGACACAACATGCATGGCGACACGGCATCAGCGTTAGTGTTGTCGATAAAGGAAAAAAAAATATATCTGGAATGACAGTGGGCATGAAGTCGAATAGTGACACACGTTGCTGCAGCGAAAGACGCAACACATCTTTTACCTGTCAAAGCTTAGGTAAATAGAGAGGGTCAGAATGGGACACAGTGCACAAGCACTTTTGTTTTTGCATGTGACTCGAGCAACAATGTGCAGGCACAGTCGGCCCCAAAAGTGCCTGGAACATTTCAGACACCTGCCTGGCAGTGTGGTATTCAATCTTACACTCCTAGTTTTCAACCACTACGCACATAACTTGTAGCAAATGTTGTACAAACTTGGCCATCATGTTTGAGTAGGGATTCTGTAACCTTAATATTGTTTTACTTTAGTAATCCCAAACTTCATGTAATTCTACGCAGTGGGGTCATTAACTTAGTGAAGGCAGTAACGACTAAAATAGCTGCATTACTATTATAAAGAATTGAAATTATACTTCTACAACACTACAACAAAGTAGCGTTGGTGCTAGGTCACGAGGTGTTGCCTTAAAATGGTAAGGAGTGAAAAATGTATGTCGTGGGTAACGGAATCGATAGCTGCCTTCAAAACTGTAGTGTGTATTAACTCGTAAAGGTACAATCAACCTTACGAGAGCCGCTATCCTCCTGTTGGCAGTCCGTAAGCGTAATCTATACTGCATGTTCCAGACAATTGTGGTACTGACCGTAAGCAAATGACGTGTTCGGGTGATTTCAACCAGTGCTGCAAAAAAGTGCGGGCTCGCGTCGTTGTGCGCACAAACCCGTCGAAAGCTGCAGTTGCCTCCGACTTTCTCGAGAAAAAAGGAATGACGCGATTTTGCGAAGAAAAAAAAATAGAACAGCTGTGGCGGTGCTATGTAGACAACGGTGCATCGACGGAACGTCAAGGAATGTGCGCTCAAAGAAACGGACCGTGCGGTGCTATTTTATGTACACCAGTGAACACGCGTGTCATCTTCCATGTACTGAGCTGAAGATCCAGTCTCGAGTGAGGAAAGAATTGACGATGCGTGCATTTTTTTTCTATTCCTGCCGAAACTTGTGAAAACTTGGGCTCCCTACGCAAGAAAAGTCTTGGTTGGGTTGGCCATTGCTGGAAGAAAAGCAGCGCAAAAAACATCGAGGCCCACGGTTTGTTTGCACCAACATCTACGGAATGGTTGTAAAGACAATAAAAGTTTTTTAAATCTCTGCAATAAGCTGTTGCTGGTCATGTTTGAATTAGTGTCATGCGGTAACACAATGGTGAGTTGCTAGCATGCCACACTAGTGCTGCCAGCACGACAAAGTGGGAAGTACAGTGACCAAGGCTGTTACAGAAAACTTAAACATGTGGTCGGGATATTCAATTGCAAGTAGAACTTTGACGTGGTGTAGGCAGACATGATTGTAAGAGTTTTAGCATGCCTGCTTGGAAACCTGAGAATCGTAAAGCAAATGCTGCTTCGGTTGACTTTGTAGTTGCCTAAAATTATAAAGCTGCCACACAGGGACCATAAGGGGGAAGTCTTTCACGTACAAGTTGCCAGTTGCAGCAACTTATTGCAGTGATGTTCGATAGTGCATCACACATTGGCTTTTGCTCGTTGCGTGGCAGTGCAGAGCCACACTGAGGGCAAACTGAGGTAAGTCGCGTTGTGGACGTGAGCAAGGTGAAGTCGAAGCGATCAAACAAAAAGATATCAACGTAAATCTAAACTTGAACAACTACTTTTCAGAGATGCACAAAAGAAGGTGCACCCTGTCTCATGGTTGTGCGCTATCGATATTTGTTAGAATTGCTACATAATCTTGTTCACGTTAGCAAATGTGCTTGGGGATGTGACAATGCAGCAAGATTACGTGAGATGATAATCTGATTATAACATCGTTGTGTACAATTGCTTGAGTCAAACAGAACAGTGCAATCAAATTAGACTTGCAATTGAAGCACTTGCATTTATACACCCGCAGAGAGCATTCCAAATAAGCACTTGGAGAAAAAAAAATAACGTAGCACCAAATTCATAAATAAATAAAGTATACGCAACACTCCGCTTCTAAAAACACATTTTTTTTTCGGATCTATAAACTACGTTCTGGAATATAAGCGACATTGAGGTCATAAAAGGTCTATAGATATATCTGGGCGCACGTTCTAAATAAATAGATTCTCACCATCCGACGCCTAGCACAGCTCGAGGAAATATAAGACTATCTTGTTTTGTGAGCTTACAGAGAAAAAAATATACGGTGCTGTACAAGAAAGCCACGCAAAGCAATTGGAAACACCTTTTTCCTGTCTGGCGAGAGAGAAAGTTCAAAACACACGCATGGGGAGATGCGAGATGTGTGTGCCAGTCAGAAATCCTGTGGCAGGATGTCGAGAGAGTTCATCAAAGTTCACGAAGTCCTTGCTTGCAGTGACTTGTTCCTTTTCGAGTGATTATTGAAGGGCTATCCAATTTATCCGATGAAAAAGTCCTGTTCTTTATGGTTGTTGGTAAAGCACCCCACACACTTAGACACT
This sequence comes from Rhipicephalus appendiculatus, assembly GCA_030522465.1. Lineage (NCBI taxonomy): Eukaryota > Metazoa > Arthropoda > Arachnida > Ixodida > Ixodidae > Rhipicephalus > Rhipicephalus appendiculatus. Next base: position 1,734,368 of record JALIZH010008026.1, on the reverse strand, counting down.
CTCAGGAAAGCGTTCACGTTCTTTTTTTTTTTTGCGGAACTGAAACACTGCAGTCACACACAAACACACACACTTGGGAGTATCGTAAAATAGAGAAGTCCCAGCTGCTTTCTTGATAGCTGCCTGTCAATAAGAAGGTCCCCGTCGATTCCCTGAGGAGATTCAACACGTGCGCTTGTACGACGACTACCTTTTTTTTTCTCTCTCTCTTCGAATATTTTTGATGTGGCAGGATATCGGCTTCGACGAACAGACACGTGGCAGTATTGTTTTTCGCTTGGCAGTGGGCTCGCAGTTCGAACTCCTCGGCTCGTATTGATTCGGTTTTGCTAGTGCTCCGGAAAGTCTGGCACTAGTGCCACTAGCTACTAGTGCGGCAGTGTGTGCTGTTGCATTCCGAGGTGGTGTTTCCATGCTGCTATGTATAATACGTGGGTTTTCCGAACCCACTGGAAACTGTTGGCTCGTCGAGGCCACTGGAAACGTGGGTTTAAAAGCAGTTCACCCGACTCTTTGGTTTGGAGCTTCTCGTTAAAAAAAAAAAGAAATTTCTGCATCGGTGACATTTCGGAAGGGGCCCGTTCGTGCATACTCGATGCGTTTGGAAATCATTTCTCGCTGTACGGTCGATTAAAAACGTCTATGCTGAGTTCTACAATGCTTCGACTGTAGTTTACAGACCACGATGAGGTCTACAGCATGTAACTTGTGTTTCTGTTCAACTGCCTGTGCAGGAAAATGGCAACACGATGCGTCTTCCGTTTTTTTTTGTCTCTCCTTCGCACGAGTCACTTGAACGTGGTCAAGTCTGCCAAAAAAAAGTCTTCGCTACGTCTCATCAAATTTCTTTGGTTTGTTCTGCTGGTCGCACACTTGTCTCGAACAATGATGACATCAGGTCCAAAAAGCTTCGGTCTAAAACACTGATCTGTCATTGACTGATGTTCAGCTCGGGCATGTAAGAAAGCAACATCTAGCTCACTCTGAAAGGTTCCACTTTCGCGGGTAAAAAGCAGGCTGCAACACTTCCCGTGCCGTAAGTGTCTTCAGCTGTATTGTTCAGAGTTTCGCTGCATCAGTTCGGAGTTCGCACCGCTTAAGCACATTGTAGACCGTTGACGTGACGTTTGAAACACTACTCGAAGAGAGCACACACGCTGTACCACCGACGCGGCTGTTCCTCGCAAGGTGTTGCACAGTTCGTAAAGCTAAAAACACGTGGTTCTCGCTCGTCAGGCGCTCAGTAGTTGAAGATGTTGAAGAGCACGGCGAACAGCGTGCAGGCTGCGTACACACCCAACGCCACCCACCACAACAAGTGTTCGTGGAGTTTCTGCTCGAAGTTCTTGAGAACCAGTAGGCCGATGGTGAGGCCCGCCAGCGCACCGGTCAGGTGAGCCACGTACGATACCGGCGGCCCGTGAGGCTCGGCGGCGTACCGGTCGTAGACCGCGAAGCCCACGTCGGCGGACGCTGCAAGACGGAGTGATGTATCAGTTCACAGTTTTCACGTCAATTAATCGCAGCATTCTGGCTCACAAGTTCTTACAAATGCTCTCTTCAAGAAACGAATGGTGTAATTACGAGTGCAATACCCAGATTGCAACCACACTCATAAGCGTGAGCAGGATTCCCCTTCAGGGGGGGGAAGGTTCATCGCAGCGCCCCCCCCTCCCTGATATTACAATGTTTGGGGCAGACTTTGCGCCCCTCTCTCTTAGGTGACTAGAGGGGGGGGCGCCCCTTCTGACCCCCCTCGTGCGCACGCCTCTATGACCACACTGAAAGTCTTTAGTGACGTGGACAGTTGTTAATTAAGTATTAATAAATGAGCCTTGTCAACTACTGGTGAGTGAGATCTACGTAAAAAGAAGCAGCACAATTTAGAGTAATGCAACGCATATCTTTATCTTTATTAAATGGTCTGCAACAACCCTTAGAAGTCTCAATTTTTCAGCATGCAAACGTTCAAGAAGACTACACATAAATCAAACAGGGAGCGATCTAGATACAACACAAACATAAATCACAATTGCACCTTGACAGTATAAAAAATATTGATGCAATGATATGCAAGGTGAGATTTGCTTACCAATGAGAAATACGCCCACCAGCCTCACGAGACCGAACTGCATCTGGTTGTAATTCTGAAAAAGGAAACAATACGCCAAAATTAACTGCATTGTCAACCCTAAGCATCTTGTAGCAAAATAAGCATGTTTCAAGACAGATGAGGTAACTAACTTATAAAACTGACATCATGTAAAAGGAACTTAAGCTTCTTACAGCATCAGTTGGAGAAACGCAGCTCATAAAAAAATGTTCCAAAATAGACGAGACTAGAAAGATTTTGTGGTAGTTATGTCTCTAGATTATTTGTTAAGGTCAAAGATGCAGCCCAGTTTGACTGACATGTCTGAGGGTGTGAGGTGAATTTCACTTGTGTTTTCTTTTTTCACAAGATCTGCACATTAAGCAAATTGCGTTGAGCACTATTACTAACATTATTAGTTGAATGTTGAGCCTTATGTTCCAGAATATATTACCACGACAGCTTTGGAAACCATTTGCAAGAGCTGCTTTTTTTTGTTGCAAAGTGAAAATAAAGGTACCTGTATCGCACGAGTGCACTTGTCTAGTGTGGTTGATCCCAATAAGCTGAGGTGAGCTTGCGTCACACAAACAATGTGTTAGTCGATTTTGATTGTTACAGTTAGAACATCAGTTAGTCCATTTCACCTTCCTGGCTCAACCACAAGAAACCAACAGCCAAGGATAGCAGGGGTTGTTATTTGTAGCAAGGATAGCAAGGATAGCAAGGATTGCAGACGCTGTTATTTGTAGATTTAATTAAATCGTTGTCATTATCACATAAAAAAAAACGAAACAAAGTTGAAGAAAAAACATTTCGCTGGTCGGGACCGAACCCTAAACCCTCGATCCATTCACTTTCTTGACTGATATCACAGTCGCGTACCAGTGCCTGTTTGATCTTTAATGTCCCCAACTTGACTGGTCAACAGTTCGTGTTGGATGACATGGGTGCACTAAGTAGTTTGGCAAGAGACACGCAGATGCTAGGATACAGTCAAATTAAATAGCAAACACCGAAATGACGGCGCAGGATTTCGTTCAAAACCAAACGAACAGCTTGCTTCGCCGTTACGCAGGATTGCTTTGCGGCAGAGGACAAAGTACTTTTTTTTTCTTTAGCAAGCTCCCCTAAAGCTTGCTTCGCAGTTAAGCACGGTTGTCATGCGGCAAAGTGTTCAACCTCAAAACTGTTTGCGATTTTCATACCGTCACTCGACGTGAAACTACATTTAAAACCTTGTGTTGCTCATCGATACTCTTATGTCTAAAACAAAAAGAAAAACAAATAGCTCAGTTGGCAGAGCATCGAACGAGTTATTCGAAGGTCGCAGGTTCGGTCCTTGCCGGCGACAAGTTATCTTTTCGTCCCGTTTTCTTTCTTCATATTTACATTACAATTACTACTAATAACATCCCCTATACGTTCCTTGGCATCATTGTATGTTAGTTCTCATTAATATTCGTGTCTAACAAAGAAAAAAGCGAGCCCTTAAATTTCCACTTCTTTCCATCATCTAAAACAATCACACAGGGTCGGTGCCTAATAACGAACGAATGCTGTTCAAACACGATCTCACGTGACATCCTGTGCAGGGGCGTAACCAGAAATTTTTTTTCGGGGGAGGGGGGGGGGGTTCAACCATACTTTATGTACGTTCGTGCGTACGTTTGTATGTGTGCGTGTATATATACGCAAGCAAAACTAAAAAATTTCGGGGGGGGGGGGGGAGGGTTCAACCCCCCCCCAAACCCTCCCTCCTGGCTACGTCACTAATCCTGTGATTGGAACGGAACTCACCAGTAGCACGTTGGCTAGGTGTGCCGCTAGCAGCGCGTACACCCCGCCCGAGGCACCGACGAGGTAGACGTCCGTGTCGAACACTGACGTGCCTAGAGAACCTGCATAATAGAGGAGGAGGAGGAGAGATTAGGAATCAATACAGATCAATAACAGAGTCAGCCTAATGCGTATTCGAAAACAATTGAATTCATCCGCTTACTCAATCTATAACTGAGCTTTATTAGTTCTACATAGTAAAATCAACACAGAATAATTGTGCGGGTAGCCGATAATATACTTGGCAGAGGAAAGGTGCAACGATTTAGCTTAAATGTGGATTAGCAAAATGAAAACTTAAAAGCAAGATAACGCATGCGCGTACGCAAAAACAACGACAATGAATGAATTAATGAATTAATTAATGAACGAATGAATCAATTAACTTTATTACTTTAAGATAAAAATTCCCTCATAATAATTACACTTAGCAAACAGGATATAGTTGCCAGTGCAAACAAAATCAATCTGCATGTGCTTCACGGTACCAGACTTAACCAAGTGTAAATGTAGCAAGTTTAATAAATATAAATATGTCAACAAAAAATTAGCGTGCATAAATAATGATTCATTTGTATTAAAACTGCGAATCGGTGACTTTGAGCACTGAAGTGTTGAACAGAAAGAGAGTACAACTGCGCCTAAGCGTTTTTATAAAAGTCAATGTGGAATGGCTTATTTAGACAGAAGGCCTTAGAAGATAAAAGATGTAGTTCGGGATTTTTTGTATTGCAACAATTATATGAACATATATAGGCAAGTTTAACCATGAGCCCTGACAACACAGTTTAGGGCTTTCACTGTCCAGGCAACAAGGGTTGTGCGAACGAAGCGTGCACGCTGGGCGGGGAAGAAGCACAAAGCGGGAAAGCAGGCTTTACAGGCTTCCATGGCAATGAAGCCTAGCGCGCGCCCCGGCCGCCAGATGTCGCTACCTGTCCAATCTCTCGACTACGCACTGATTCGTTACTTCGCGCGAGACGACAGCTGCGAGACGCGGCGTCAAACGAGGCGAATAAGGTCGTTGCCTTGGCGTTAAACAAAAGAAGTTAATGAAAACCAATGAGAGAGGAGTAAAAGTGGGGAAACATGTAGAACAACTGATAGTTGGGCTTTTTTTTTCAAGGATTCATATCGCACGGAGCTAAAGTATAAGGCTTGAACTCGAACACAAGAGAACTGCAACTAAGAAGCATCGAATCATGGGCGAGTTGTGTTGCTTCATGAGTCGGCTGTCCATCTGGCCTCGAATTTTTCGAGCAGCAAAGAAAGTGGCCGTTGGGTCAGCACGAGTGATGCAAAAAAAAAATAATAATAATAATTAGGGGTGTGCGAATATTCGAGTTTCGAATTCGAATCGAATATTACTTAATCGAATAATTCGATTCGACTTTCGAATAGCTAGTATTCGAAGTTTCGAATAATTCGACTGGACGAATATCTGAAGCGCGCCGAAGACCAATGGTGCAATTTGAAATGGTTAGGGTGGGGTAGCTAAAACTAAGGCTAACGTAGTTACAGAACACCTTCCGTTTAAACTTTCACTGATGTACTGATGTACTGGTTCAAAAGTGAGCGCATGTTTATATTAAAGAAAATTCTTATTTGCGGACGTCATATGGCTTCAGCAGGAAAGGCCAGAGAACAGTCCGAGAGAATGTCGAACTGCTAGCGTCAAAAAAATAACCAGCACTGAGTTCAGACCTCTTAGTCAAGAGGTTCAAAGATACTTGAATGAGCTCCTGACCCCAAGAAAGGATTATCCCTTGAAATAGTGGATAGTCCATAGAGCTGCACTTTATCCAGGTGTCGCCAAAATTGCTTTGCGATACCTTCCCATTCCTGCTACTGCGGCGCTCAGTCAGCGCATGTTTTCAACTACAGGAAACACCGTAATATCACGGCGAGAATGTTTAAAGAGAGGTCATGTGGAACATTTTATGTTTCTGCATGACTATTTGTAGTCTTTCGGTGGCAGGCAATCACCGCGTTATGTGCGCGAGGACATATGCAGATTGAATTCTTTATTCTTCCTTTCAATTTTCAAGAAAATCTTTGGTATTCGATATTCGATTCGATATTCGACATTTTTGGCCACTATTCGGCACTATTCGATTCGAGATGAAATTTCACTATTCGCACACCCCTAATAATAATCGTCACTCTAAGACGTCATCAGGCGTCACATAACGTGACGTCACGTGATCACGCCACCACGTGACGAAGGCAGAAAGCTGTCGCCAGGGGGAGGGGGGGGGTAAACATGGCTCACCTTCGAGTCATGTTTAGTAAATGCGTAGTGGACCCTGCGACTTCGGGTTATTCTAGTGGTACTGTTGAGCTGCGCAGTTTGCGTTTCCAATAGTAAAACCCTATTACTGGTCTCGTCTCATGTGCTCTGGCCTAGCTCTTCCACCAGTTTCATGCGCAATGCCAGCCTAACAAGGGAAATCGCGTTTGTGTTATCCGTTTTCCCTTCAGTTGTGTTTTCCCTTCAGCGCTTTGCTTTCTTCTATTCTACGGAATGTGCACAGGCATAGGCGCGCGTTCAGGGTTCCCTTTCAGGAAGGGGGGGGGGGGGGGCGAAGGTTCGTCGAGCGCCCCCTCTCCCTATTAAGTCAATGTATGGAACAGACTTTGCGCCCCCTAACCCCCCTCGTGCGCACGCCTATGTGCACAGGGAAGAGGGCGCTAGCGGCGCGCGACCAACGCCACCTAGAACAGGTGTTGGCACGACGGACGCTTCTGAGGGTGAGGGGAAAACCTCAGATGAAAGCAAGGTGGGGACTATCAATTAACTGCAGGAAAAGAAACACGAATGTTTAAAGAGAGACAGAGAGTGGTAAGTACGTCAAAAAAGAGAATAAAAAAAAAACAGAAAACTGACCGGCGAGCACTCCGGCCATGTAGACGGTGCCGATGCGCAGGGATCCGTGGACCATCTCCAGCGGCAGGCCGACCAACATCTGGACGAGCAGGTTGAACAGCAGGTGGATCCATCTGTCGTAAAGGAAGGAATGGAGGTCAACAGAGGGTAAACGGAGGTCAATCCTCTGCTCAAATATGACCCCGCCAGTTGGCCATTGTGTCAGCAGATTCATTATCTCTGTTTCTTTATCCAATGTGTTCCTCTAAGACGCGACTTTTGAGGTGTTTTGTTATATACCTTTTAGGGACGAAGCTCCTTAGCCTGTCGGTCGTGCGTCCCTTGTATGTCGTAGCCATCTGCTAATGACGATGACGATCGCGATCGTCATCCCCACTATGCGATCGCGATCGCATAGTGGGTACATGGAATGTACGCACTATGCGTCATAACGATGACGCTGACGACGATGACGATCGCGATGCCATACAACACATGGCATCGCGATACCACGTGGTATGTACCCACTATGCGTCATAACGATGACGCTGATGACGATGGCGATAGCGATGCCATACAACACATGGCATCGCGATATGGTCTCACATGCATATCGTCTGACCACATGCAACCAACCACTATCACGGCTTCGATGATCTACCTCCGGAGCTTCGCCCACGCATCATCATTCACTCCGCGAATATGCTGTGATTTTTTTACTTTCATGTTATGGGCGACGGCAGGGGGGAGCAAAGGAGACACTTGCCTCTTTTCCCAGCTCTATAAATCCTGTAGACGTCAATTAATAATAACATGTGGGGTTTTACGTCCCAAAACCCCGATATGATTATGAGAGACGCCGTAGTCAAAGGCTCCGGAAATTTTGACCGTCTGGTGTTCTTTAACGTGCACTGACATCGCACAGTACACGGGCCTCTACCATTTCGCCTACATCGAAATGCGACCGCCGCGGCCGGGATCGAACCGGCGACCTTCGGGTCAGCAGCCGAGCACCCTAGCCACTGATCCACCGAGGCGGAGAGACGTCAATTACATATAACGCTACACCTTCACGTATACCACAAACGTTTGGTGTAAGCTTCCAATCATTTCGTATATTTGTAACGTACTTCCATATGAATCTTACGGAAGCATGAAATCATTGTGTCATCGTCATGACGTCACAAAACTTTTGCAATCTGTGACGTCACTACGGCGTCACATGATGACCTCATCAGTGACGTGGGTCACGTGGGTTTTCGTAGCACTTCTTTCGCCTGCCGTATTGAATTCACTCAACTAGACTTAAAATTAAGGCGTTCGCCTTTCTAAAAAAAATGCTTTCACGAATTGGGATTGAGGCTGCGTTTGTGCACGGTATACATTAAAGCCTGAGCAATAACCCGAGGCTTCCTTCGCGTACAACGTAAGACCGGATGTAACGAGAGACTCACCCTGCGTGCAGGACCATGTAGAAGACGAATCGCCATACTTGTAGCCGCTTGTCGGGCCGGTAGATGAAGAAGCTGTCGATGGGAACCGGACCCGTGGGTGTGACGGCGCCCGTGATCACCGTGTAATAGGTGAAGAAGCCAAGCTGCAAGGAGAAGAAGAAGGAAGAGTTTGTTTATACCAACTGCACGGAAATATAACGGGTTCCATTACCGCGTCAACATAGTCACCAGCGGTCACTTAGTGCTTTGAGAGCTGCTCATACAGTACGCGCTGTACAGTACGGTACACCTAGTCCTGCACGCGGTGTACGATCGATCGATATAGAGATAATTCAACTCTTACAGGGTGCCGGAAGTGGCCCACCTTTACGTACGAAGGTAGAGAGTTGCCTCTAAAATCTATTTTCACACAGCGTGGGGTACCCGAACGAGCAACCTTGGCGATGACGCTAGCTTCATTAGCTGGCTCACATCTAACCGGAGAGTTGCAGCGCTCCTGGTAATGTTCTTTTATAATATTTTTTTTTAAAAACTTAGTCTTGGAGTTTTACGTCCCAAAACCTCGATATGATTACGAGGGACGCCGTAGTGGTGGGCTCCGGAAATCTCCCCCCCCCCTGGGTTGACGTCATCATAAAGGGGTGCGTCGTCACCTGGGTGACGTCACCAAAGTGACTGACGTCACCAAAATTACCAAGCGCTATTGGACGGAGCGCTTATGCAAATTCTCTGTGGTAGAGACGGCGATGGCTGCGCGCGGAAGGGACATTTTTTTTTTTTGTGGTTGTAACTGCGTTGTAGCAGGAAAGTTTCAGTGCTCCTAGCGGTGTTCCTTGTCTAAACTGACGTGCACCTCAAAGTACTGAATACGAACTTGTTAACAAGTTGGGCGAGTTGGTGATTACATAACATGGTGATTTTAGCGCTAAAAAAGACGAACACATGTTCCTGTCCTGTCTCCCACATGTGTTCGTCTTTTTTAGCGCTGTAATCACTATGTTACCTCAAAGTACGCGTTCCCTAGCTGTCATATTTGAAGGCTTTGTCGAAGCGCACCGAGACACACACAAGTAGAAGCAGACAGGACAGTGTGTGTGTCTCGGTGCGCTTCGACAAAGCCTTCAAGAGAGAGAGAGAAAGATAAAGGAAAGACAGGGAGGTTAACCAGAGGAGGACTCCGGTTTGCTACCCTGTACTTGGGAAGGGGAAAAGGGGGTGTAAAAGAATGAAAGAGAGGAAGAAGAGTTTGTGTCTAGGCAAAAAAAAATTGTGTCTGGAACACCGTCCGTGTACTCGGCAGCAACATTGTTCGCGAACAGTCACAGTTTGTCATTCAGTCCGGTGGCTTGCAGAAACCGCATCAACGCCTTCAGAGCGGCTCGTGTCGCTAAAAGCCTTCAAATATGAACGTAAACCAACTGGCCCAACTTGCCATCTTGCTGCAATATATCCCTAGCTGTGAGGCAATACGCGCAGAAACAACGTTAGAGGCAAAGAAAGAGGGAAAGGGGGGGGGGGGAGGAGGAGGGCACAGCGATGATTAGCGGCCAATCGGAGGTCACCGGCGCATGCCTCATCCGAGACGCGCGGACGAAGACGGTAAAGAGGGGGAGAGGGTTTCTCTCGTCTCGCACACCGTCTAGGACGACGACGCCGATGAAGAAGAGCGATAGATAGATAGACACAGCGCGCGCCGCCGGTAGTCACGCCCGGCGAAGCGAGCGCCACCTGGCATCCGCGTGGCCCGCACGCGCTACGCACCGCTAATGACCCTAATGAGAGTGCGCTCGCGCGTGTTGTTGTGGATCGGAGGAGGGGTCTCGTCTTGGCTCTGTATGTGGATAGTGTCTAGAGGTAAGACTATAGACACTACAGTATGTGTGGCCCTTCCACCTCCTTCCTCCTTATTTCAATGAGAAAGAAAGAAAGAAAGAAAGAAAGAAAGAAAGAAAGAAAGAAAGAAAGAAAGAAAGAAAGAAAGAAAAGATAACGCTGCCGGACATCACCGAGCCACTGCTGTCGAATTCCCTGAAGCACGGAACACGCCCACCAAGTGCAGCAACTGTTAGAGCTTGTAGGAGGTGGTGTTGGGCTTAGCGCTCGAGTTGATAAATAAGAAAAAAAATGTGCGCACGCTTGAGGAGGTCGTCGGGTACTTTTTATGGGAGAGGGGGACGGTGGAAAGGGGAAAGAAGGTAGGTGCGTGACCTCTTAAAGGGACCTTGTAAGGCTTGTATAAACTTGCGCAAGCTGTCGCCTGTTGTACGCCGGTAGCTTGCGCATTATTATATACGCGCACTTTAGACACGCCGACGAATGTCCGTAATGCGAAAACGCCAGTTGAACACGGAGGAGAATGGAGGACAGTTTTAGCGTCTCTATTTCTGACAACGGAGAATGCGATTGTGCAAACAAACAGACATGTTCATAACATTTTGACTGCTATAGAGACAAGAATATTAAAAAAAAAAAGAAGAAGAAGAAGAAGAAAGAAAGAGCGCTCACTGAAAGCCCGAATTCTTCGCTATACGTACAGTCCGCTCCACTCTTAAATGGAGCAGCCGGGCGTTAATACAAGCAACATAACTAAACTTTCGTACACCTATCCGGTAAAAGAAAAAAATGTTCTTGAAATAGTCGATTACACATATCTTCACTAGGGGTATAGTGTGTTTGAATATATGCGCGCATACATGCACATACAAAGTATAATTTGAGGGTGGGGATGGGGATACCAACTCTCGCATACCTACCCCCCCCCCCCCCCTGGCTACCCCACTGGTCTTCACACATAGACATTGCCATCCGGCTATCGCACCGTATCAGTTATAATGGATGGCAGAAACCAAACTGCACGTTCCCTTTAACACTGTACCGGACTGTACATTGATTCTCGGAACAAGCGCAAGCACCAACCACATGTAGGCGCAGAATGCTAATGGAGCGTGATTTCGTGAACGCACGCAGGGGTTACCGTTGGTGGCTGCTTTGCGCCATATTGGCTACTTTTTGACCCCGTTGGTGAAGAAAATTTCCAGCTGGCGCCATGGCTCTTTTTTTAAACTTGTGGTTTTACTTATTCAAAATGGTTTTATTTATTCATCAATAGTAAAAAGACTGTTGATAAGACCGCTTCTGTTCTATTTGGCTAGAAATTCGGCGATAATATCAAACGACATGGCTACTTTGGCTACTTTCGGCGTGAGTTCTGGCGCATTTTCATGTCCACCCAACGGCAACCCTGAACGCACGGGCCTTGTATATACGTTGTTAGTCAGCTCTATGCCTCAACACAGTAAATAGTGAATGCAGCCCGTACGGCTTGTGCGTGAATAATTCGCAGGAGCATTTCATTCGCAGGGTGTTACAGAAAAGAAAAAAAGAAAGGGGGGGGTGGGGGGGGTGGCGGTGGTGGGATGACATTCCTGTCCGCCGTTCGGAGAGTTCCAACGTTGTGGTGGGTCCTCCTGCCGCACGTTTCCGCTTGGTTGAGCGCTCGCCACGCACTCGCGCATGCGTCATTCAGCGGCAGTTCCAAGAAGCACGACGCGCCCCTCCGTACGTAGTGCGCTACTTATGCGCTACGTACATCCGTACTTCCACCAAACACACCTCCGTCTTCGTTCGGACGCGTGAAGTAGATCGCCTTTGAGGCACCGCAGTCGAGAATATGACTATGTATGCACACACGTTGATGTACAGACGGATACACTGTTAAAAGGAACACTCGCGTGCAGTGCATGTCCACCGCAGTCGACGAGAGGACTCAGGACTATGTATATATACGCGACGACGTACAGACGGGTACACTGTTAAAGGGAACTACTTGCGCGCAGGGCATACTTGTCTGGATTTCGCTAACTTGCAAAAGCATATTGGCTTAGATGTGCGTAGCAGTACTAGTTGTGGACAGTTACGCCTCCTTTCGACAGACTCGTTCAGTCCATAAACGTTACAGAGCTTTAATTTGCCAGCAAACTTTTTTTGCGTTAGCGTTATACCGGATACTGCAGCCGTAAACATGAGAGACCGGTTAGGTGGTGCCACATGGTGGGGCCGAGATGAACCAGGCAAGGACAGAATTGTTAATGCAGAAAAATAGTCCGCTCAACTTCCCAGCTGGTGTAAACGCGTGGCAGCGGCCCAACGTAGAATCAGCAGTGTATATTAACTTTCTTCCCCCCGTCAGGGACACTATAGACGAAAGCAAACAAACGTGTTTATATAATTTTGGTTGCACGAACCGCCACAAGAGGTCGATGCCATCGCCCAATAGCCCGAAATTCTGTAAACTCCTATGCGTACACCGGAATGTTGGACAAGCCATAAAACCTGTAACGTCTCCGCAGCCACTCGCAGATAGGGCGCCACGAACATGAAAAATTCACATTCGAGTGTTCCGTTCAACTTGTCCGTGCTGAACGTGACTGTATTGTTTAACTCACTGACTAACATCACTTCACTGTACGTGACCTTACTGTAAATGACTGAACTGTACTTTAATGAACATGATTTTATTGATTAACATGACTTTACTGTACTTCAAGATGACTGCACTGTAGTTTAGCCTGACCGTACTGTACATACTCCCGTCCCAGCTGACACAACTCGCACAGCCTTCGCCGCACTGCACGCAATTTTTTTCGGCGAACGAAGCGGAGCAAGTTCTCGAGTAAAACGTCAAGTTCCCGAGTCTGCCGTATACTTATAATTCAATGATAACTTAAAAACTGAATTCTCTCCTACTAACGCTGCTCGATCTGCTTCCTGTACGCAGGCGACTTGAAGCTTGCGGGTGGACGTACATTTTTACTGGAGCGTGAAAAACAAGCAAAGATGGCTGACGACGAAATGAAGTTTCGCACATACGGCAAAGCCGACGGACTCGCAAAAAGGAAGCCGCCACGCATTACTATGCAACCGGCAACGCTCACTTAAGACAGATGTCTTCTTTTTCTGAAGAATTCGCAGGCCACGCGGTCCTTTCAGGCGTGAACTAAAAAAAGACAACAAAAAGTTCACGAACTTCTAAAGCTTCCCCTTTTAAATTGCCCGTAACGCTTATATGGTAATAATGGTAGTGTGAACTATCATACATGTATGTATATAAGTCTATAAATATATACTTATAAATAGGTACATGGTAACTCTATAAGTATAGAAAACTTCGTCCCAGTCGGGACGAAGTTTTCTGCACCTAAGAAGCCTTTTGAGAAATCCGTATGGGTTCCATTGTGGCGTCCTGCTTAGTGGTTGTCTATTTCCCTTTCTTGACTCTATAAGTATGTGGATTATAAGCATATGGACACTGACATACTAGTAATATTAATCACAATGTACACGAGCGGCCTTCTTCCTCTCTTATATATATATATATATATATATATATATATATATATATATATATATATATATATATATATATATATATAATTGGAAAATTTCGGGGAGGCGGTTCTCCAAACCCCTCCCCCCTGACTACGCCAGTGCAACATAAGTTTGGATATCTACAAGATGTCTTTTCGTAGCCACATGCAAGATCTCTACAGTACACCTCGCAATATCCTCTGTACTTCATGGTAAAACGTACTGCAGGATTTCTACAAGTTGTCTTTCTGTAGTCGTACTTAAGCCGTACATTTTTTTCACTATGGTTGAGCTACTGCTCCATGTCTTATCGTAGTCGTACAGTAGCCGTAAATTTTTTTCACTACAGCTAAGCTACTGCTCCACTAAGGCATGCTCCTGCCAGGGTTGCCGTTGGTGGCTACTTTGCGCCAAATTGGCTACTTTTGGACCCCGTTGGCGACGAAAGTTTCCAGTTGGCGCCACGGTTCTTTTTTAAACTTGTGGTTTTACTTATTCAAAATGGTTTTATTTATTCATCAATTGTAAAGACTCTGTTGATAATACCGCTTCTGTTCTATTTGGCTAGAAATTCGGCGATAATATAAAATGACATGGCTACTTTGGCTACTTTGGCTACTTTTGGCGTGAGTTCTGGCGCCTTTTCATGTCCACCCAACGGCAACCCTGGCTCCTGCGTCTTCTCCTCCCATTTAAAGAAAACAGACCGTACAGGCGGCGGCGTGCTTCCAAAGCGAACGCACCGATCGGTGTCGGTGCCCGCCGAGCCCGCGGTACAGGCACACTCTACTTACAAGACCTGCCGTACGCACACGGTTGCTTGCGTGCCGAGCGATCCGGCACCGCGCTCGCGCCTACCATCTGTCGACGGCGGCGGTGTTGCTCCACAGAGCACAGGTCGAGGCAATGGCTGGAGCTTCCGAGGCCACGCAGAGGAGGCAGGTTGCAAACTGAACGCCCCCTCGTACGACCCTCTCCTACATCACACCGGGCCGCCGAGCTCTGGGGAAGAAGGCTTTGCCGGTGGCTGCTTTGTACCATCAGGAGTGATTCATGTCTCTACTGATCTTGAATGTGCGGAGACGGCGGCGTTGTCTGTTATGCATTCAACTTTTTTCAATTTTTGCAGCTTTTACTTCACAACCTTTCCGAAGCCACCGCCAACTTTCTCTCTCTCTCTCTCTCTCTCTATATATATATATATATATATATATATAGAGAGAGAGAGACAGAGAACAATGAAGCTGGTGCCATCACTATTTGCCGGTGTGTTCGCCGCACATGAGTAGCCGTTTTTGTTCAAAGGGAATCCATAAGACAGACAGACAGACAGACAGATAGAGACAGACAGACAGACAGATAGAGACAGACAGACAGACAGACAGATAGACAGAGACAGACAGACAGACAAAAAGATAGATAGATAGATAGATAGATAGATAGATAAATAGATAGATAGATAGCTAGATAGATAGATAGATAGATAGATAGATAGATAGATAGATAGATAGATAGATAGATAGATAGATAGATAGATAGATAGATAGATAGATAGATAGATAGATAGATAGATAGATAGATAGATAGATAGATAGATGGTCTGCTGTTTCGCTGCATAAAACTACCATACCACCCCGATCTCTCTCTCCCGCTCCGGCGATTTGTCTCATCTCTTATTCCGAAACTAAATAATTCCTCTTCCGTCCGTGGCGAGGCGTGGTCGTCGAGTGCGCGACGCTCCTCCACACGTCTGCTCCCTTTTCTTTTCTTTGCGGAGTTCCCAATCTTTTTCTTTTTTTTTCTTTTTAGGCTCCACTATTTCTCGGCAGCCCTCCGGGGTAATAATATACACGCAAAAACAAAGTGTGTGCTACAAGTGACGGTATACGTGCACTAGATGTACGCAACTATAGGCGACACACTTACACACTACGGTGGATGCACCTGCGTCTCACCCCCCCTCCCCCCCCCCCTCTTCCTCCCAACTCTTCTTTAAACGCTTTTCTTCGCCCATTTCGTGGGCTGGTCTCCAGGACAACAAACCCCACACAGTGTGTAGATCAAAGAAGGAGCAGCACTACGCCACAGACGCACGCACGACACACAGCGCCAATAGCGCGCCATCGCGAAAACGAACAAAAAGAGTCCCGGCCCGCGGTCCTCTGCCCTCGATAACAGCACAGGTAGGAGCCAACGCCCTGTACAAAAAGCCCAGGGCCCGACCAAACCCATCTCTGGACCCGGAGCCCAGAGACACACACAGAGCACGGCGCTTCGATCAAGGACGTGTATTAATCATGTATGTATGCGTTGTTCCGCTAGTCTATATATTCTTTGTGGATCCAGCGTCCATTATCACCTTTTTTTTCTTCTTCTTCTTCGATATCCCTTCGCTGACGTGGGAGGGTCGATCTTGCGAGCGTCCCAGTGAAGACCTTCTTCCGGGGTGAATTATAAACGCGGGAGGACGACAGCGGGGTGGGGTGTTGGCGTGCGGAAAAGCCATCGTTTTGAGGGAACGCCTTTTATGAAAAGGTGCCGTTAGATTATAAAAGAAACAAACAAACCATAAAGCTGCAAGTGTTCCGGCATTCCAGGCGGCAATTAGGTTAGATTAATGAACGACGTAAACGTTTATTAATGAAGTTATAAACCCTTCTGCGTTGGTGCGGGCTCCGTTGCAGGTTAGGTTAATTGTATTCCCGACGTGGTGAACGTGTGGGGGGAAGAAGCGAAGTATAACAACTCTGTGATGTGCAGAATTAATCACCGTCCGGCTACGTGACTAATCCAACTAATGCCACATGCTAACACAACATAGTTTTAGTGCCGGGGCCCAGGGTTGTCGTTGGTGGATCCTTTGCGCCAAACTGGCTACTTTTGGACCCCGTTGGCGACGAAAATTTCCAGTTGGCGCCATGGATCTTTTTTAAACTTGTGGTTTTACTGATTCAAAATGGTTTTATTTATTCATTAATAGTAAATACTCTGTTCATAATACCGCGTCTGTTCTATTTGGCTAGAAATTTGGCGATAATATCAAATGACATGGCTACTTTGGCTACTTTTGGCGTGAGTTCTGGCGCCTTTTCATGACCTCTCAACGGCAACCCTGAGTACAGCGGAACGCAAGAGCGTGAGTACGTAAGTCGCTTGCGGTATGCGGCTATAGAACTCTATACTAATGCAGTGTGCTTACCATAACTTCCGCAAAAGTTCCGTTGCAAAAGTAATCTAGTCACCTCGATCTCGCATCTTTGAGCAAAATGACGCATGATGTTTGCTTTAGTCTCGACGCAAAGCGTATCCAGTTCATCGAATAGTAAATAGATAGTCAAGATAGTTTGTGTTAAAGCGTCGGTAAGGGCCCTCGCGTGACGAAGTAAATGAAAACGAGGCAAAGAAAGAGAAGTCGTGTTGCCGCAGATGAAAATGCGAGTACACGGAGAGCACATTAAGTGAGCGAAATGTCAACAAAAACGTCAACGCAGTTTCTCTAAAGACTTTGGTAAGGGTTAAGCGGCGCACGGACAATGAGATGCATTCGATAAATGAAAATGATAGAAGTCCTTCTACTGGCGGAGAAGCAAGTGCAAATTAAAAACAAATAACAACAACAAAAAAAAACGTATGGAAATGCGCGAAAGTCTACACATTAAACATTTTTGCGTAGAGACTTTGATAATAGTACTGATGTAACTAGACCGGCAACTAATTAAAAATAAGAAACGTGTGCTTCTGTCACTGCAGAAGAAAACATTGGCCAGAACCCCCCTTCCCCCCCCCCCCCCCCGTGCTTGCCCCCTCCAAGACAAAGTCCTGCCGACGCCTATGGAAGAAAGCAGGACGCGCGATGACACGAGTCGTAGCTATGCGCAGGGACTTACGTGTTTCTACAGAAAAAAACCAATGTACTGGGTTTTTCTTTTCTTTTTTTGGTCAGCCGGAAAGATAAACAAATAAAAAATTCACGCGGTCCCTTATGTATTGAAAACCTGGGAGGACTGGGAGACCTGCTACGCTCCACGGACCCGGCAAGGCAGAAGATCACCGCCAGCCGGGCTGCCGACGTCATGGGCTTACTAGGCATGAACGTTTGGTGTAGTGGGGTCGCGCGGGGACCCAGGGGTCCTGGGATTTCCCGAACATCCTCGAAATAAAGTTTTTTCGACTCGACTCCGAAGACAACGAGGAGGCGAAGCTTTCTTTTTCTTCATAGTCGAGTGTAATGATTAACCCCGCCCCCCTCCTTTCCTGAAATCTTTCCGCATTTTACGTGGTTTTGCGCTGGGATCGACACAACATTGACCAAACGACGCCACGTGATGATTACGTCATTTTATGCGACGCCACAGTGCTGTCACACACATTCTTGACGTCATATGGTTAAGTCTTAATGTGATCATGATTTTTCTTTTTTTTTTTGCATCCCTCGCGCTGACGCCGCCACTGACGGTCAATTTTCCTCTTTGATGACACATCTAACACTTTCGTTGTAAACAACAAAAAAAATCCGGGCGCTTAAGATCCTGGAGAGACGGCCTGGGTCGCCCACGGTAAACCCCTTCCGCCCACACTAGGGGGGGAGTTCCCACAATAGTAGCGTGTCTGCGACAAGTGGGCGAGAAGGGCGACTGCAGTAGTCTCTTGAGCAGCAGCAGAAGCAGCAGCAAAGGCGCCTTACTGGGAAACGGCAAACTAAATACGGCGCTCGCTATTTACTCAGCGCCCCAGACGGGTCCCCGCTTTTAAACTCTTCCGGCATCTACTACGCGGCGGCACGGTGTCGCCCGTGACGCATTCAGTTGCGTCAAAACGCGGATGCATCCGTTGGGGAAATACAGTGACGTGGATGAGTGAACGAATTTGCGGAATGACATGTTAAGGCATACCGGTAGGCACAGACGGAATCACACTTTTCTAGAGCAAGAGTGCGGAGAGCTGGGCTTGTTGGCTGTACATGATTAGAAAACAGCGCGAAAAACCACAGGACAGAAAATCGTTTAAGATTTCTTAATATCATTCAAGGTAACGCCACGAGTGATGATACAGCATCATTCCGAAGCTGCACGCGACACTGCCCGCCTCCTAATGCGCCCGAGAAAACCCAGGGTGGGTGGCTCTATCCGTCAAACGCGTCGATGAACAAGAAGCTAAAAATATGAGACGCTCGCGACGCGGTCTAAGAACAACCCGACGTCACCGCCAAGACACGACACGTGCGTACAACGCGCGCGTGCCGCTCGCGGGGCGCAGACCGGATGTTGTGACTCTCCAAGAATGACGGAGACGCCGCCGGCGCGCACGCGCGCGCGCCATCGCTCCAAATGTGTGCGACCGTGCGACACCGGGGCATGCACCGGAATTCAATTAGCCGTCGTCTGCTCCCCTGCTTTAACCCTCGTTGTAGCCGTCGTCTGCTCGCGGCCCTCTCACTACCTTGCTTTAAGCCTCGTTGAATCATCGGAAGCAGACGAAAACACAGAGCAGACGACTCACGACAAATGTCTGCAGTGTCGTCGAACATGATTAGTAATACTGTCTAAGTTAACTCGTCTAATTAGCAAAGCTTAATTGGAAAACTTGGGAAGAAAGAGGAATATTGTGTGCGTAGACCTCCAAGTGCGACACCACGCAGTGCATGCAGCGGAATTCGATTAGCAAGGAAGCAGACGACATCCAATCGGAAAAAAAAAAAAAAAAAAAAAAAAAAAAAAAAAATACACACACACAATTTGGAGCAGGCGACACTAAAGTCTGACTTTCGCGTTTCCGTCTGTCTTGCAGCGTTTTTAGACAGATTCACAAAGAACGCTATGTGAATTCATGTGTCTATGTGCATCGCAAAACATACGTGGAACGAAAGAAATGGACAGCACAAGTATTTGTGTCCGTATGAGCTTTCGATTTGTATCTGCTTTCGCTCCTGTGCTATATTATTTGCCACCAGATTAGTCTATGGCTTAATCTATAGCTTCAGCTTAGTCGATAACTACAGCAGGTTCATCAGAACAGAGGGTCTGGCCCGTTGAGAAATTCCACAAGCACCCGCTACCTGCAGACAGTAACTATAGCTTCCCCACCACTGCACCCATTTGAAGTACAAGCATGGAATTCTGGGAAAGTGAAGAAGGGAGAGAGAGAAAGAAAAAAAAGACCACGTGATGAGATTAGAGGGGCGGAGAATGGAATGACAGAACTGTAACTCAAGACGGCGTTGTACATGGGGGGGGAAAGACATGAGGGAACAAGCAATGGAGTGGTGTTGTAACCACGTGCCCCAGGTCACGTGTCATCGGCGAAGCCCTTTAATGGCTTATGCTCATACCGACGGCCTCCCAAGATGCGGAAACGAGCGGCTGAAAGCACCGCCATTGTTGGCAGGAGACGAGAGATATTATGCGATCTCGAGGGAAGAGGGCAGCGGAACGCGGAGCGTCTTCCATATATATATATATCCATAGGCGTGCTCACGGTTCCCCTTCATGGGGGGGGGGGGGGGCGAAGATTCGTCGCAGCGCCCCCCCTCCCTATTAAGTCAATGTATAGGCCAGACATCGCGCCCCCCTCTCTTAGGTGACTAGGGGGGGGCGCCCCCTCTGCCCCCCCTCTTCGTGCGCACGCCTATGTATATAAATCATATCTTGGAATGAAAGACGACAACAGATCACCTCTTTGTCCGACATAGTACGTATGACTCAGGAATCCGTAAGGCCTGAGATATAGATCGTCGTTGAATCCTCCGTTTTGAACTTCGACCATCCTGCAGTTTCCATAATTGCGATGAGTTCACGTGTGCAGTAAGCTGTAAAACATGTCCGGTATTCGGGATAGTGTCGCGGTAACGGTTGTGTCACTTGCCCGTGCTCGCTTTAGTCACAGGTGCGACATCTAGACGCAATACGAAGAGTAGGGAGCTCAGGTGCGCTTTAACAGAGAAATGAAAAGAAATATTGCATTACGCCGCTTCGTATCGACATTAATAACGCTATGGGCTACAACCAGTGACAGCGTGAGGCTAAACCAACACTAAATTCGACTCGAGAACAACTAGCAGATGATATGTAGTCATCGACGTAGTCTACTCGACCTGTTCACGAGCAGACGGCACATAGCTATCGTCTGCTCGACTCAAAACGATCAAGGACACGTGTAGGTATTGTCGTATAGTCCGCTCGGCTTATCAATAACATGTCATCACCTGCTCGACCTGAAATCAAAAAGCAGGGGGCACGCATAGTCATCAGGTGTAGGTAGTCCTGCTCGACCTGACAATAACAAGCAGACGACAGATAATCATCCTCTACTCGACTCGATAGCAACAAGCAGACGACACGTACTCATTGGCTTGGTCAATCTGTCAGTAACAAATAGGCAACGCGAAGCCATCAGCAACTCGACTCCATGACAACCACACATCATGTTTAGTAATCGGGCGTAGCCTGCTCGACCTGACAATAACAAGCAGACGACAGATAATTATCCTCCGCTCGAACCGATAACGATCTAATTCAGTCATTGGTGTAGCCAAACTGTCGAAAGAAGGTCGGCAACGCGAAGACATCACCTGTTCAATTTGATAGCAATAAGCAGGCATCATGCATAGTAATGACACCTCCTGCTCAACCTGACAATAGCAACCAGGCGACACGTAATCACCGTCTGCTCGACCTGATAACAAGCAGACGACACGCAATCAGTCACGTGGTCTAACTGCCAATAACAAGTAGACAACGCGAAGCCATACCTGCTCGACACGATAACAACAGCCACCACACGTCATGTATAGTAATCGGGGGTAGCCTGCTCGACCTGACGATAACAAGCAGACGACACATAATCAGTGTCTGCTCGACCTGATAACAAGAAGCAGACGATACGCAGTCAGTGGCGTAGTCAATCTGTCAATAACAAAAGGCAACGTGAAGCCATCACCTGCTCGACTCGATAAAAACAATCACACGTCATGTATGGCAATCGGGCGTAGCCTGCTCGACCTGGACGATAACAAGCAGACGACACGTATTAGCCATCGTCTGCTCGACCGGATAATGAGAAGCAGACGACATAGTCGCCTGCTACTCCACATCCGGGTTCCACAAGGCACAGCGCCCCCCTTCAACCAAAAAATAAAGTGTACCGGCTCGCAACAGGTGTGCGCGAACTGAACCGTGTTGTGCCGGCAAAAAAAAAAGGAAAAGAAATAAACCTTATATAACAGGGCGGTGGCGACGAACATCCGGGGTAACGTGAGACCGGATGTGCCGGAAGTGTATTTAACGCCCTGGGCACAGCTAGCAGACGACGCGACGCCTTGCGGGTGAAACCAGGAACCAACCGTCGGTGGGTTCGCCCATATGTACGCAGCACACGGCACACACACCCACACCCTGCATATACTTTTTGCCGCTGTTGTAGACGTTCACCCACGACTCGTACGATGATAAGTCGAAAGGAAGTAAGCATATTACAAAGGGAAACCGCATGCGAGGCGAAACGTGGTACGAAGTCTGTGGTGTTCGCTTTAAAACGTTTGTCGTAGATTAATTGAACCTTCGTTGCCAAGGCCGGTAGTTTAACTACTCCTCTTTAAGAACTAGTTGATCGCGTTTCTGTTTTTAACATACTTGGCCGCTGTACTGCAGCATTGTCTCTGTTCCAACGTTACGACCCACGCGAATGCGTGCGTTTTGATTGGATGATCCGTTTCCCAAACTTCCGCGGGCTGTGTAACTGAGGCTAACAAAATCTGTACGTGGGCTAACCAGAGCAAACTATACGTAACAGGCTTAGCAAAACCGCAACTGGCGATGCGGGTGAATGAACATGTCGGAACGTAATTAATTAAGGTTAAAATTGGAATCCGTGGGCTGTTCAACTGAGGCTAACAAGTCTGTACGTATACATGTAGGCTAACTACTGCAAACTACACGTAACAGGCTCAGCAAGAAGCAATTGGTGATGCGGATGATTCGAAGAGATGGAAACGAACTTACGTAAGATTAAAATTGGAAGCACATAGACTTATATGGACGTAACATGGCGTTGGGTGAATATGTATTCCCGAAACGAAATGGACAACCATGTCCTGTTTGCTGCAGAGAAGCATAACAGGTTCGATGGTTTAATAAAATGGGCGCGAAAAATATTCTATAACCGGTTACAACCTAAGAAAGAAACGTAAGCTCCGCCCACAGAACCGCGACGCGCCTGCTCTTAAGCTGTGAAAGACAGTCGTTTGCTCGTTTCCGTTCCAACTGTAAGCACTTTTTTTTTTTTGCTAGTGTAAATACTACGCATATCATTAGTTAAAGGTTAGTCGCTACTAGACAAAACATTACGTTTGGCTGAAAAGCCATGTCTGAATCCCTGGCAAAATTTACCAGGGCGTTTCAAGTTCCCAGCCTCAAACCGGCGACACAAATTTGTATCTATATGGGAAAGTCAACCATCTGGAGCACTCGAGAAGCGTTTGACGTCACGAAAATGAGTGAACGCTATTGGTTGGAGCTTTTGTGCTAGTTCTCCGTATGAGGGACAGCGTTGACTGTGGGCGGAGCTGATGCTTTATCTTTTTCTTAGGTTGTATTCGACTACACCCAACCTAACCGCGTTCTAGCGAACAAAATAAGCACAGTGTACACCAAATTCGCAGTAGTTCCTTTGCGTTCGCACGTGCGAAGCGTCCGGCGCGAGTGGACGCTGCGACACAAAGCCGGATGTCCATCCAGATGGTCAAACAGCTACGCCAGCCGGCCAGTCGGTACGCAACACGCGTACACCGTATGTGTACGCACGACTACGTATACCAAGAGGTTTGACTGTACGACAGGTTTTTGCACGGACACGACTGCTGTCGAGCGGATGCGAGTGCCGCTGACCAAATAACACGCCGTGCATTGACTCGCCTATTGACCTCTAGTAGTCGGCCAGAGAAAGGCGTTGACCGCAGCTGGTATGCAGTGCGTGATGGATACTTCTGATTGTACTCTCTATGCACGTGCAGGCCCGTAAACAGGGGGGGGGGGGGCTAGCGCCCCTAAATTTTGATGGAGGGGGTGTTTTGCTGGAAACAAGTAATGAGAAAGGGCGTTTTTTTCTAAAATAGTTAAGGTCTTCAGCAAGTCGATAAACAGTATGCGCTCCTACACACCGCTCCGTATGCTCATGCTGTGCATCATATTTGTCGATTACGGGAAGCTGTTTCACGTGCTGGATCTACTACGATACGGCGACTTGGATACGACTTCACAGCAGGTGCACCCCGTCTAAATCGCACCACTACCAATCGACGCAAGAGAGCCTGGGACTCGAAAAGTAGAAGCGACGCTTCTTTCATGTGTTTTACTTATACATTTGTTGAGCGTTAAATCCTTTGTTTTCACCAAGCGATGTTACGTCGTCATGATTTCCCCTTTGCTCAGTGTTGTCTTCGGGTGTCGTAGAACACACGAGACGTAGTAGAAATGCTATAGAATAATTTACTTAAACATAATTACTCGTATGCCACACAGGCTACACAAACGCCACACAGGCGAACAGCGCGTGAGTCTCTCTACTTCGTCGTCGTCTTCTTCGACTAGCCACACCTAAGCCCGCGCATTCCACGCGCCGTTCTAACATCAGGTTATTTGTTATGTCACAACCGACTTTTTGTTTGCTCGTTTTTTTTTTCTTTCGTTTTCGATTGCTTTTTCACATGCGCAAAGCTCAGCGAGATTGGTGCCACGTGTTTGCGATCCGCGTTTGGCCGCTATCTTGGGCTACACTCTTATTCAGCAATGATACAGGCACACGCGAGATTGAGAAGATGGGTCACGTGTACAGGGTTCCTGCTTGAAATGTCTGTTCCTTGCTTTCCGGAAAGAAACAGTTGGCAGTCTGCGCTAGTGGTGTTCTGAATGTTTTCTTACTTGCGTCCTCGTCTTCTCGCGCAGTTTAAGAAAGTTTGTCGCAATGAACCAACTAGCCTGCCAGAACGTATTACTGAAACAGGAGGGAACCCACGTACTGCAGACCACGATAGACAAGCGAAACCGGAATTCCGTCGAACGATAAAGGCCTGACCACACGTACCCGTTGCAGCGCGTCATCCGCGTGGCTTTTTGACGCGGCGCCGTGTCCTCTCCCTATAGAGAGAGAGGGCGCGTGGCTACGCGAAGCTGCGCGCCCTCTCTCTCCATAGGGGAGAGGGCGCAGCGCCGCGTCAAAATGACACGCGCTGACGCGCTGCAACGGGTACGTGTGGTCAGGCCTTAACGCGCGCCGCGAGTGTGTGTAGCATACGTACGCTAAGCGTAGTACGTATAATAGGTTCTTCCATTCACGCCGCCAGTGCGTGGTGGTGGTGGACCACGCGTACAGCCGCCGAGAACGAGAAGCTAAATGTATACAGTCTACGTGTATAGTGGTGGTGGGCGTGGAAACAGGAAATACGTAAGCAGCAGCTGGCGAGAGAACCCGAGGCCGAACGAAGCCCGTCAATATCGATAAATATGGAATCGATAAACAGTATGCGCTCCTTACACACCGCTCCATACGCTCCGTAGACCGCTCCGTACGCTCCATACACCGTATGCTCATGCTGTGCACCATATTTAATCGATTACGTGAAGCTGTTTCACGTGCTGGATCTACTACGATACGGCGATTTGGATTTGACGTCACAGCAGGTGCACCCCTTCTAAATCGCACCACTACCAATTGACGCAAGAGAGCCTGGGACTCGAAGAAAAGTAGAAGCGACATAGGCGTGCGCAGGGTTACCCTTCAGGGGGGGGGGGGCGAAGGTTCGTCGCAGCGCCCCCCCCCCATTCCTATTATGTCAATGTATGTGGCTGACTTTGCGCCCCCCCCTCCCCCCCCGAGTCGCAGCACCCCCTTCCCTAATATGTCAATGTATGTGACTGACTTTGCGTCCCCCTCCCCCGAGTCGCAGCGCCCCCTTCCCTAATATGTCAATGTATGGGGCTGACTTAGTGCCCCCCTATTTGGTGACTGGGGGGGGGGGGGGCGCCCCCTCTGCCCCCCTCGTGCGCACGCCTATGGAAGCGACGCTTCTAAACAGGAGGGAACCCACCGTACTGCATGCAGACCGCGATCGACAAGCGAAACCGGAATTCCGTCGAACGATAACGCGCGTCGTGTGTAGCATACGTAGACTCCACGTAGTACGTATATAAGTTGTTCCATTCACGTTGCCAGTGCGTGGTGGTGGTGGACCACGCGTAAAGCCGCCGAGAACGAGAAGCTAAAGGTATACACAGTCTACGCGCGTATAGTGGTGGTGGGCGTGGAAACAGGAACGCGCTGCTCGACGAGAGACGAGGCCGCGCACGCGGAACGGATCTCTCCCGCTGCCTCTCGGCCCACGCTCTCAGAGGTCACCCGAGTGTACGTACGTACGGACCACGTGGGCGAACGCGCCGCGTAACGCAAACCAGAGTGCTGCGGCTGCCCGTGCGTGGGTAAACAGAGCGCCGAGAGAGAGAGTTCGGGGTGAAGGAAGAACGTTAAGAAGGTTAGAAATAAGGTCGGGGTGGGCGTGTAGGGTTTAACTATACCGAAGATCACGCACGATTGTAAACGACGTCTCAACGGAAACTCAATTTAAGGCTAATAGGAAATAATGAAAAACTCTTTGTAGATGAGTGATGATTGCGTAATAGTTGTGGTTACTATGGCTTAATAAGATCGAAATAACGAAAAACTCAACGTAATTTCACTTATAGTTGCAAGGGGCTGTTTTGTAGAAGAGTTGCGTAATAGTTATAGTTACTATATATGATGCGAGTCTATTACTGCAAGTCGATCGACAACTCGAAGCACCTGGTTAGTTTCCTGGTTAACTCAGGTTGGTAGAGCGTCCGTGTTGGAAAGGCATTGGTCCCGGGTTCGATCCCCGTACCAGGACCAATTATTCGGCAACTAGGAACCTTTGTTTGTGAGCAATCCGTATGGTAATTTCTTGCGGCTTCGTGCTACGAACAGGTGGTTGTCATTTTGCTTTCCAAACTATATTACTATTACTATTATGGAATTACTATTATGCTACCTTGGCCCACGCTCTCAGAGGTCACCGGAGTGTACGTACGTACGGACCACGTGGGCGAACGCGCCGCGTAACGCAAACCAGCGAGCGAGCAGTGCAGCTAGCGGCTGCCCGTGCGTGGGTAAACAGAGCGCTGAGGGAGAGAGAGTTGGGGGTGAAGGAAGAACGTTAAGAAGGTTAGAAATAAGGTCGCGGTGGGCGTGTAGGCTTTAACTATGCCGAAGATCACGCGCGATAGTCAACGGCATCTCAACGGAAACTCCACTTAAGGCTTAATAAGATCGAAATAACGAAAGACTAAACGTAATTTCACTTAATTTTGTGAGGGGCTGTTTTGTAGAAGAGTTGCGTAATAGTTATAGTTACTATGATGCAAGTCTATTACTGCGAGTCGATCGACAACTCGAAGCATCCTGGTTAGCTTCCTGGTTAACTCGGTAGAGCGTCCGCATTGGAAAGGGATTGGTCCCGGGTTCGATCCCCGTAGTAGGACCAATAATTCGGCAACTAGGAACCTTTGTGAGAAATCCGTATGGAATTTCTTGCGGCTTCGTGCTACGAACAGGTGGTTGTCATTTTGCTTTCTAAACTATATCACTATTATGGAATTACTATTATGCTACCTCGACCCACGCTTGCGGAGGTCACCAGTTTGTACGTGCGTACCACGTGGGCGACCGCGTGTAACGCGAACCAGCGAGCACTGTTGCGGCTGCGCGTGGGTAAACAGAGCGCTTAGAGAGATCAGGGTGAAGTATCAGAACGTTAAGAAGGTTAGAATAAGGTCGCAGTGGGCGTAGGCTTTAACTATGCGAGCGGTCGTGCAGAACAGTCAACGACATCTCAACAGAGACTCGATTGAAGACAAATAAAGGGTCGTGAAAAACGCGAGAAAACTTCACTTAGGGTTGTATGGATTGCGGAAGAGTCGATATCGGAGCAGTTGCTTTAGGTTACTCAAAAAATGTCAGCAAAAAAACCGCAAGACACGACAAAGAACGCGCACGTATACGTTTTCCTTGTAGAATATTCGAGCGAACTGTC
This sequence comes from Rhipicephalus appendiculatus, assembly GCA_030522465.1. Classification (NCBI taxonomy): domain Eukaryota; kingdom Metazoa; phylum Arthropoda; class Arachnida; order Ixodida; family Ixodidae; genus Rhipicephalus; species Rhipicephalus appendiculatus. Next base: position 1,706,655 of record JALIZH010008026.1, on the reverse strand, counting down.
TGGTGGCATTAATGGAAATTCTGATGAGGTTCGCTATGTTATTACGCGGGAGCTTTTCAGATACCTTACAAAAAGAGTGGATAATATTCAGTGGAGGCTGGATAGATATTCCATTGAAAACAACTGAGAGTTAAGGGGCCTAGCTACCTAAAACTAATTGTAAATTAAGAGGTACACAAAACGATTTATGTCCAGTGCACAAATCTTCACGCAAGTTCTGCTTGACTCCTGCATGTTCAATAGACTTTATGTTGATATGTTGTTTGAATATCACACGGAATATGCACTGTACACGTACAAGCCATCTTCGGCGAGACAAGCATGCCTAACAAAAACGAACGACCTAGAACAAATCTTCAACCAATCAATCAATAAACAAATTAATTAATCAATGAGTTAGTCAATCAATCGAGCCTCAATCAATCGATAAATAGATTGATGAATCAAACAATCGATCGATCGTCAATCAATCAATCAGCCGATCAACCAATCAATCAAGCAAGCAATCGATGAATCAATCAAACAATCATGGATCGATTGACTGATTAAAAATCAGTCAGTCAACCAATCGACCAACCAATCGATAAATCGATCAATCAACCAATCAATCAAGCAAGCAATCAATCGATCGATCAAACAATCATGGATCGATTGACTGATTAAAGACTTTTTTCCAGGTCGTGTGTTTTTGTTAGGCATGGCTATCTCGATTGATGAATAAGTCAATCGACCAATCAGTCAACCGAGCAATCAATCGAGCAATCAATGAATCAATCAATCGATGAATCAATCAATCAGCAGATGCACTGACCTCGATGAGCGTGACGACGAAGACGAATAGCGGCGGCGGCCGGCAGCTGTAGTGGTCGGCGTAGTACTTGCGGTCCCTGCCGTCCGGCAGGAACTCGGTGGCGATGGCGCGCACCATGGTGCGGAACACAGAGCCGTCGGCTCCTCTCGACACGGCGCCAGGGCGGCGCCACGGGTCTTCCTCGTCGTCGGCCGCCGACGAAGACGAGCCGCAGCCTGAGACGAAGCCGTCGCGGCGAATCAAGCGATGCACACGATACGACACGTTGTGGGAAAACTTGGCAGCGCAAACAAACGAGACACGGAAGGTGCAGGACACAAGCAAGCGCTGACCTAAACTCGGATTTATTCGCAGAAGAAATATATGCACAAAAAAAAAAAACTTTACAGGAGAGGGTCAACCCAAATCAAGTGTCGTCCAGAATCGAGGTCTTACAATCTAAAAGTGATACGGATGGGTCAACTGACACATATATCAGTGTTATCTTTTTATGACTAAAGCTTCAGCCAATCTTCCTGGACTTAGTGCGATTATTAGAATTCAAAACAGAGTCACGCAAAAAAAAAAAAAGAGCGGGGAGTGGCCGGGTGCGTGCACCAGTTTTAACACTTGTCCGCCCATTGCGAAACGTGTGGTTGCGCACCAGAATTTTCACTCCACTCCATTTTGTGAGGCTCGCACATGACTGTCTTCGTCCCACGTTTTCTTAGTAAGTACAGCTGTAATTTTTTATGAAAGGGAACACGCGAGCGCGTGACCCGCGCGCTCCGACGGCTGCTTGCAGCGCGTTCATGCGGGAGCGAGAGCAACCACAGCCTCTTCTCGCGTCATCTCGTGGCGAGAAAAACAAGCAGTCATTGGTGATATGGAACCGGCGGCAAGAATGCCACCCCTCCCCCTTCCAGGCGATTACGCAAGATGCCCGGCATCTTGCGTAATCGCCTTGAAGGGGGAGGGGGTTGCAATCTTGCCGCTGGTTCCAGATCACCAATGACTGCTTGTTTTTCTCGCCACGAGATGATGCGAGAAGAGGCTGTGGTTGCTCTCGCCCCGCTTGAACGCGCTGCAAGCAGCCGCCGGAGCGCGCGGGCCACGCGCTCGCGTGTTCCCTTTTCATAAAAATGACAGCTGTACATTCATGAGCTACAGAGGCATGACTGACTTTAGGCATTTCGGAGATGGGTATCGATGTGCTGTTGGAATCCTCGCGCTAAATCGCTTTTATAAATGACCTATATGTAAGACGTAAAAAAGGTCTGCCGAAAGGTAGCGTTAGCTGATATTTCGTACAAGTATAGCATTACAAGTAGAAGTATAGCATTTCTAGATGTATAGCATTATTCACTGACATATATATCGTTGGAAAGTGGTTACAAGTGGAGTGATATCCAAGGTGCGCAAAAATCCAGACTTCAGAAGAGCAGTATAAAATAAAGGGAGTGCGTTCTTATACGTACCGTAGTATCCCCTACCCGGAGTGGTGGCAGCGCTGACGCTGCCGTGTCGCTGGCAGTAGTTACCCGCTCCTGCCCGCGTCTGCTGCCAGATGTCGCGCTCGTCGCGGCGGTGCACGGCGATCTTAAAGCTCCGAGTGCGCTTGCCGCTCATCTGCAAAGAGGCACAAGAACAAAAAGAGGGTGTCGTTACGCACGAAGAACACCCATTCAAAGGTGTAATATCTAGAATTACTCCTTCCGGCTAGTTAACAAGCACCTTCATGCGCAAAGGGACGAGAGGAACAAAGGAGCGTGCTCACAGAAGACACCGTCAAAGGTGTACAACCGAGGTTTTACACCTCTACCGTCTAGTTAACAACACTCATCCGCAAATAAGCGAAAAGAACGAACGAGGGTGTTTTTACGCAGAGAACACCAGTCAGAGTTGTACAAACAAGATTTACTCCTCTGCCGGCTAAGTTAACAATAACTCTCATCTGCAAGCACACGAGAACAAACGAGGGCGTTTTTACACAGAAGACACCGTCGAAGGTTTACAACCGAGTTTTACTCCATGTTCTGCTAGTTAGAAATACTCCACTCTGCAAATACACGAGAAGAACAAACGAATTAGCAGGGACAGTTGGGCGAGTTGGTTGAAGTTCATCTTCAGTTGCTGGTAGCGCGTCGTCCTGTCTACTCCCTTTTGTTCGTCGTGGTTTTTTCGCGCTTTTTTAAGATGAAGAACAAACGAGGGCGTTTTTACCCAGAAAGAACACCCGTCAAAGGTGTACAATCGAGAATTACTCCTCCTTCCGGCTATTTAAGAACACCTTCATGTGCAAATGGACGAGAAGAACAAACGCGGGTGCTTTTACACAGAACACACCGTCAGAGGTGTACAACAGATATTTTACTCCTCTTCTGGCTAGTTAGCAACATTCTATATAGAACCTCATGGGAATACTTGGGACCTCCTTCTGTCTCACTGCGATAACTGACAGTCCCTCTCACTAACGCTGAGGTGAGCACAGGGGAAAACCTATACTCTCACGTCAGATTCACCTTTGATTCAGCCTTAATACCATTAAAATTTGATTCACTGTGAATACACGATTTATTCACTATAGTTCAATTTCATTCACACTTGATTTACCTTTCATTAACTTTGATTAACATGGTCTTCCCAATTAATTAATTCACCTTTATTAACTTTTATTTCCCCTATCTCTACGTCTACTCTGTTGATGTGTTGCTATGTTGAAAGCAGAGTAGCAATCATGCTTTGAATTTCGACCCCCGAGCTACTCTACAAGGCAACGTCATCAGTGACTCGCAGGTTACTAGGAGGTACTCTCCATTAACTTTTATCCCTAACTGTTCCCAATCCAGGACTCTTGAAACGTACTGTAGACTCATGCAGTGCACTACACCCCCCCCCCCCTTTTATTTTTTCTGTTAATGTATGCTTCATCTTCACGTAACACACCAACTTTGTACCTTTAAAGAAGCAACAAAGGAAAACGTCAATAACCGATACATCTAAAGCAGTGACACACGAAACTGTCAACAGTCGATACACCTGAAAGTAAGCTTCGTAAGTATATCTCGCCACTACGACCGAAAGGGCTAATTAAAAACAAAAACAAGCCGCCGGTGATCCAATCACGCTTCTTCCATTCACCGAGTAAGTTGCATTTGTTCGATTGACCCGTAGGCTATCGGCGCTATAGAACAAGAAATGCACGCCGGAACCCATTAGCAGAGACCGTTGGATTGAATGGAAACAGGGCACCGTCAATCAGGAGGGCTGCAGGGTACATACGCTTGGACGACTGCTCGTGCATTGTTGATGAGAGTTGATTGGATAACGAATTGGAGCTCCGGGTCGGGAGCGTGTGGAGAGGGTAAGAGAACCCAATCGGGATCGCACAGTAGCAGTATCAGATCGATCAGTGCATGTACCCGGTCGTCTCAGCGCTCCATCGACAGACCCGCAAGGATATAGTGCCAGATAAATAAAAAAAAACTAAAAATAAACAGCGGGACAAAAGATGGTCATCAGCGCGACCTGGTGGAGATGTGTGTGTTTATGTGCATATGGTGGAGATGTGTTTATGTGTATATGGTGGAGATGATTTATGTGTTCATGGTGGAGATGTGTGTGTTTATGTGTATAGACGATGTGTGTTTATGCATTCGATTCGCCAACGATAAACGAACATCTCGTTGCGAATCCAGTTGAGAACGCAAGAGACGCGGTATCGACACGACGTCGAAGCACACAGAGCCCTTCTCCGAATACGGATTCTGGAATCTAGAGCTTCTGTAGCGCAGAGGGAACGTGTACGCAGCCGTTTTCTGTTCAGAAAGTTTTCTGATAACTCGTATAGAAGAAGCTTGCATGAGTACACACACCAATACAAGCACGGGTGCACAAAGTGACGTCACTTCCGTGACGGAAGTGGACACGCGTCAATTCTCGGTGGACCCCGGCATGAAATTTCTTCGTGTTGAAAAGAAAGTCTTTTGTATGCTACGAGAGGACGAGTCATGGCAATAGCAACAGCACACACGGGCCACCCGGGGCACTGTCCTGGGACGTGTATTCAATAGCGTCTGAACCGAAAGCTCAATGAAAAATGGCAAAACGAACGAAAAACACGCCATATTTTATGTATGACGACGTATCAACGAGCGCTTTCCATTTCTTCATTTCGTCTATCTGCGAGCACTGTCAGCTATTAATGTCAGTGCTATACTACTAGTAGTAGTAGTAGTAGCAAGCCTTTGCAAAAACGTTACAGTGCTATGTGTGATGCATTTTGCATAGTCTCAATAGAATTGTAAACATTCAGTGAAAAATGGACAAATCTCGACAGTGCAACACAGAAATTGCGAAGTAGAAAGAGACCTTCCCTCTCCACAAAAAAAAAAAAAAAGGAGTCAAAGAAAGTTATATCGGTATCAGCAAAATAGTAACCCGGACCATACAGGGGGTGTACCCAGCCGATATTGGTCGAAGCTGCCGTTCAAGTTAGTTTACTATCTAAAAAAATAAATAAATAAATAAATAAACGAAGGAAGTTGCGTACACTTACATCACGTCGGTTGCAGAGGAAGGCAGGCCGGTAAAAATACCCCATAAAAGTGTCGTATAAAGCTTATAACGTAAAGCATTTTTTATATTGGCTTGTATGAGCTTATATGACACTTGGCTTGAACTTCAAAGATCCGACACCCGGTATACAGATATAGCCCGCGAATATAAAAAGGAACGGTAGCGTAGCCACAAATTTTTTTCGGGGGTTCAACCATACATTTATGCGTGTTCGTGCGTGCGTTTGTACGTGAGCGTGTATATACAGACATGCAAGACTGAAAATTTTTGGGGGTGGGGGTTCAAACCCTCACCTAAACACCCCCCCCCCCCCCCCCACACACACACACTGGCTACGCCAATGCACTCTAGAAAGGGACACTCTAGAAACAGGCAGATAGAGATAGAGTAGCCAAAGTTAATCTGAGTATAAAGACAATTATGAAATAGGAACAGCGCGATATTCTACAGGGACACACAAAAGAAGCTAACCCAGACAAGCGCTGTCATTTCGAAGCCGCCCATATTGCGCAAGAAGGTTCATCATACATCAGTACGGCATCTGTCTGTCTGTCGACGAAATAATTATCTTTTCTGTAAGAGCACGTGCGATCATCCCATGAAATCTTGTCATGCTTTAATGTTTTTAAAATTTTTTTTCCGTATATATTTTCCTTTCGTGTTCAATAAAGGTTCAGTCGAAAGTCAGCGCTTGTCTGTGTTGCTTCTATGTGTCCCTGTGTAGAATATCGCGCTGTTAATTCCTATTTCATAATGCAAAACCCACTAGCCCAATGCTTCACTTTATACTAAATAAAGACAACCAAGGGCGGAACGTGTACTCACGCGATTCGACGCGACGTCGTCAGTCTTCGCACAGGCCCCGACAACCACAACCCCATGGATGTCACAGAGCAATACAGTCACGACACGACGAAACACAAAACCAGATATCGCGTCGACGCAACACGAAAGCGTCCACAGGTGGTGTCCGAGTCGACACGACGCCCCACCCCGGCTGGCAGAGTTCCAAAGCGGGTGAGTGGGTCAAGACTGACCACCACAGCGTGCACTTCAGTTTAGTAAGCAGCGTCTCGGTCACAGGTGAGGGCTCGCTTGAGCTACGATGGAAGAGTTGTTTACCGAGTCATATGAAGGTCCTGTCAGAAGTCGCCGTACTGGAAGGTATAGGTCACCGATCGGGTCCACCGCGGCGTGTGGCTTGAAGTCCGAGATGTTTGTTGTTTCGAAAGGCGACTCTCAGAATCACTACGATCGCTGAGGCAGCGAGACACGGGCTTCGGGCATTGACAACAAAACCCACGTGACCATGGGCACAGTTCGTTGGTGCGAGCTTCTTTTTCGTTATGTTTTTGTGGAAGGGCAGCTGGTGACGCCGATTGGACGCTGGCTGATGGTCCGATCAGCAGCGTCTCTCGCGCTTAAAGAGGAACGCGCGTTGTTGTTTTGGTTTTTTTTTTTTCGGCGAGTGCCACGAGCGATGCGAGAAAATAGAAACCACAACGAAGAAGAAGAAGACGTAAAAGAACTTTTTTGAAAAAGATGGACGCTGTGGTGCGGTGGGGACGTCGAGGTGTCCCTGTAGTTTCTTCTTGGGCTGTGGCTTCTTAAGCCAAAGGTAAAGCCGTAACTTTTTTTTCTGAGCTCACGGATGAGAACGGAGACAAAGATGACGACTGACCGTGTCAGATCGAGGGGTCAACGACCGCCGGACGAGAGTTGACGGGGTACGACGCAGGTTTGCGCGCGGGGTTTTTGAAAATCGTAAAAAGCACAGCGTTCGGAGAGTTGCTCGAAGCCAGCGCGCATTAGTGTATATGGGGGAGAGCGTGATAGTCTTGTGACGTTATAAAGCAGCATATAGCTGGAACAGCAGGTGATGATGATGATGATGATGATGGTGATGATGATGGTGATGGTGATGATTTGACGCTGATCCCTTTGTATCGGGTGGGCAAGCTTATGGTACATTCGACTGGTCGTTTTCGAGCGTTCCGCAGGCGCTGAAGAAATTACGTAAAATAGCAACTAACCATTGCTACTAACATTATCAGGTCAGAACACGATAAGGAAGGAGAAACATGACTTGCATAACAGCTTGTTCTCGTTGAAGAGTTTTAAAGCTATTGAATTCAACACTTTCAAACACAGTCAGAGCGCTCTTAAACGACCCATCGAATGTACCATTAATTTGTCAAGGGGTAACGACAGCGACACCACGCGGCGTGACGTAAGCGACTAACTTTCTTTTGAAAGCTAACACACCGAGGATGTCAAGGCGCCTTTTATGACGAAAAATATATATACCGAACTTATCGATCAGCCTGTCTGAGACACTCCATTAAGTCAAAATGATAATTACATTAAATGAGAAGGAAAAAGAAGGCTTTCCGCCTTCGAATAATCTTAGGCGTATGCGTAAGAGACCCAGGGAGCTTTTTTCTTGTCTATACGTATAAACATTATGGAATACTTGTGTTTCCATACGTTAACTACATTGAATTTGGATTTACACATGTACTGTAAGTGTTTTTTTACACGCAAGGAATACACACACACCTTTAGGGATTCCACGCAAGGGACAAACACACAGGCGTTCTGTGTGTTTCTGAATTCGCGCGCGTGTTTGCTTAGCGCCTTAGAATCGCGTATTACAACGTTTCCCGCTGGCAAATGTGAACGTGGAGCTCTTGCGAGCCAAGCCCACGTACGCCACACGGCCGGCGAAGCGGGCGCGCGCCAAGTTAAGACCGCGCGTCCACCCACGCACCCCCCATACCTGCTCGAATGAGGGCAAAACAGGCAAAAAGAAGCGAACAAAGATATAAAAAAAGACATGAACGCCGACGTCTTTTAGCGGAACGATGAGAGCGCGGCGTGGCTTGGCGCGGTGTGGTGTGGTGCGTGTTCCAGCAACACAAACGGACCGCCTCCGCGCGCGCGGTACGCGACCGGAATTTGGAGGAGGCGACAGCCGACGACTCTCTGTTTGATGCGGTTGGAGGGGACAGCGAGGATGGAATCGGTCGCTCTACCGCATTTTCCCCGCTATTAGCACCACATGAAACATCGATTTCTACATCTGTATTTCAATGTAACCAATCGAGATCAACTTATCGATCATTACGCGGACGGGATGAAACCGGCATTCATATGGAGGCGACAGCCGACGGCTCTTTTTTCATGAGGCTGGACGGACAGCATGGACGGACGATACGCCGCTGTAACCGCATTTTCTCCGGCATTAGGACAGTGAGCATCGAATTCTATATCTATATTTCAATATGATCAGCCAACCGTCTGTTTATCATATATCCATTGACCATGCTTATTGTCTATCGACCTATACCTTTGCCATCTAGCCATTTCTAATATCGTATATAGTATACCTGCGCAACTATCCGTACACTACCTATCCATCCATCGATGTTTCTGTATCACTACCTGTCTGTTAGCTATCTATACACCTGTTCATTCGTCCATCAGTCTTTCACCCATCCACCTATCTATCCGTCAGCTATCTATCCACCTGTATCTTCGTTAACTGATCTATCCCCCCTACCAGAGACGTAGCCAAAGTATCTATCTATCTATCTATCTATCTATCTATCTATCTATCTATCTATCTATCTATCTATCTATCTATCTATCTATCTATCTATCTATCTATCTATCTATCTATCTATCTATCTATCTATCTATCTGTCTGTCTGTCTGTCTGTCTGTCTGTCTGTCTGTCTGTCTGTCTGTCTGTCTGTCTGTCTGTCTGTCTGTCTGTCTGTGTTCACGTGCTGCCAAACAATCACAATATCGATAATGCACTTTTCATACCGGGAGACGACAGAATCGCGGACGTCGCAACAAGGGAGCCAACTCAGTCCGTCCGTCCGTCCGTCGGCCAGAGGGCCGCTTACATCTGCGGTAGAGCGGCAGCAGCGTCGGCCGTACGTATAAGATGTAGCCATAAATCGCCCGGGCGGCCGGCGGCCTAATTAAAAGGCGCGGGCCGACCCGAACTCGTCCACCGCTCCGCAGTGATCACAAAGCGGAGCCCGCGGCGCCTATTATACTCGTATATATACGGCCCGCCTAGCTCGCCGCCCTCTCCGCCATCACTACCGCCCACACGGACCATGCCCTCTTATATATAGTATCATCATCTATCCAGTGTACGCGTGCGTTATAAGGACGAGCGCCCCCTTGCTCCCCCCCCTCTCTCTTTCCCCGATGAGGTATACAAACGTAGCGCCCTCTGGGGGAGACCTCCTCGCGTACGTATTATTTATCTATACAAGGGAGAAACACTTAGAGCTTTTGAAAGACACATGGTAAAGGGGTTATTACGGAAAAGGGCAATGCCACGCAGGTGCGGGCCGGTATGATGACGTCACTTCGGGGATAGGGACATCGCCGCTTTGGCGATGCTGGTTTACATGGCAGTAGATTTAAGAGCTTGTGAAGATGACTACGTAAATGACCTTATGGACATGGACGACCATTGTGGCAGAAAATAAAAGTGAACGCGAAGGAAAGATTTAGGTGCAATAAAAATGTCCGCTCAGTATATACGGTGTCATCAACTCTCCAGCGTATACGTTTGGGATATAAGGACGAACCGCCTTCCCTACCTCCTTGTCGTTCTTTGCTGGGGTACGTAACCTCTCCTAGAGTTACTTTATGACGTCACTTCAGGGATAGGGACATCGCACCTTTGGGTAACCTCCTCCTTTGGCGGTGCACCTTTTAAGGCACCTCCTCGCGCCTTTGGGTAAATATGCTACATTTGGGTAAATGGCCTCTAAAGAACCCATACACAGTAACTCTACCCCATCCCTAGCAAGAGCGCCCTCTACAGAGACCTCCTGGCATACGTATACATCTATACAAGGAAAAACATAACTTTTGAAAGACATGCCGAGCGGACGATAAAGGGGTAATTACGGAAAGGGGCAACGCCCCACAGGTGCGGGCAGGCAGGATGACGTCACTTCAGGGGTGGGGACATCGCCGGGTTGGCGATGTTTGTTTACGTGCAAGTCGATTTAGGAGTGCATTAAGAAGAGTTTCGGAGTAGTGTAACCACGTAAACGACCTTACGGACATGAGTGACCATTGTGGCAGAAAAAAGTGGACAATAAGGAAAAATCTAGGCGAAATAAGAATGCACTTCACGCGTAGAGTCTAGGAATCCGCGGTGGCCGACAGATGGCTAACGTAATAAGAAATATGTCCACAAGAAACTGATCGACTTGGAAGAGAAAAGAAAAACCCGATTCTCGCTTTGCGAAGCCAGGTAAGGGTTAAGTAAAAGATTAAGGTCACACAGTACAGAAGAATAAATAAGGCACTAAAGCAGTTACGTACTGCAACGTAGACGAAGCGAGGTACGGTAATTTAAAGCAATTTAAACTGTGCATTGCATCGTGACGGCCACGTTAGGCTTGAACAAAGCTCGCAATGCGAGTGGGACTAGATCCAGAAGACCCGGAGAACGCAGCAGACGAAAAGCAGAAGGCGTAACAGAAGACTCACTCGACAAACAGAAGGCCGCAGGCAGAACACGTACAGTTGATAAGCAGAAGGCAAGCAGAAGAGGAACAGACGACAAGCAGAAGGCAAGCAGAAGAGGAACAGACGACAAGCAGACGGCAAACAGAAAGTATGCAGAAGGCGGAAGAAACAAAGGAGCTGTCACGCAGACGAAACACTCCTCGCGATTATGAGAGACGCCATTGTTGCCCTAAACAATTGACGGCTGCGCAGTGTACGAAGAGCCACTCAGCTGCGTGCTTTATAGGGCGGTTAGGGGAGCAGAGCAAACAAACACGCGGACCCGTTCCTGTGGGAAAATTCGGTCGCAACCAGACGGATGAGTCGATCAGATTGTGTTTGTTACGATCGCTTTGGAGATAGGACGGGACGTTATACCCGAGAAGCGGCCGTACGGCGCGGTCAGCGGCGCCACCTTGCGAATTTGTATGTACGCTCAGCAGGTATCTACTTCGTTTGTATACGCTCACGCAAGCGTGACTACATACGTGCAAAACTCATTCTATCAACGGCCCACAAGGCAACAGTACCATATTCTCAAGAGTTCCATTGTGTGTCGAATGTATATCGTGGCCGCTTCGATCATGTGTGAGAATATCAGATACATACATACATACATACATACATACATACATACATACATACATACATACATACATACATACATACATACATACATACATACATACATACATACATACATACATACATACATACATACATACATACATACATACATACATACATACATCGTCACACCTTTCAAGCGAAGTACGCGGGGATTGTGTACGTAACGCATTTGCGGTGCGCTGACCACATGTGGCGCCGCCTGTTTCTTGTGTCTATATGCTCTCGGGAAGGTCCTTGAATAGATAGATTAGCGAGTGCCCTTTGAAGAGGAGGGCAAGTGCCATCATCACTCCACACGCCGGCGCACGCTAGAACGGCGTGCCCTCTGTGCGACGGTGTATGCGGAGCAGCAACACAACACGGTCCGCGCAGAAGCAAAACGCGCGTTTGAGGCCTTTCCGTTCTCACGGTGTGGCGGCGGTCCGGTATGCGCACCCGCGACCTTTGACGACGCCGCCGCCGTCGGGACTGTGTAGATGTGAGTTATATGCCGCTGTGCGTGTGTACAGAGATCACGAGGGGGCGGGCGACCGAAAGCTACGTTTAACAAAACACACGTTCCCACCGCCGTCGCGGAGCGCGCGGTGCGGCCGGCCCTTTTCAATTGCGTTTCTTTTTGTTCGTTCGCACTTGCGTCGTTTTGTTTGTTTCTTTTTCGCCGGCAGCGGGGTGTAAGAAGGCGACGCGAGATCTCCAGTGGTTGCAGTGTGGAGTTAAATCGCGATAGCATAGCGGGAGATGATGCGTTTGCTGTGACGATTTGCACGAGACGCGATGCCGATGCGGAACAACAAAAAGAGGGGGAGGGGGGGTTACGAATGAAAGGTTACTGGCACCGTCGTTAATGTCGTTGTGGTCACATTAAGGCTTGACCCCTGCCCACCTTGTGCATATTTATTTATTTATTTATTTGACACGACTTCAGCTTTTTTTTAACCGTGACCATATCTGAAATTCAAGTGGACTACACCAATGTTCGAGTGACCTGACCTATCACCTATAGATTGCTTATTTATAAAGTCAATTTAACAATATGTATAGCACACAGGCTCAACTACCTCATGAAGTGAACTATTAAGATTTCACGGTTATGTTAGGAACCAAACTTTAATATTGTTACTGTAAAACTCAAGCTTAATCCAGTTAACAAATCGACGCGCCACCACAAAGACAACAAATAACAAGAGTAATAACTGTTGGCGTTTTACGTTCGAAAACCATGGCATGATTGTGAAGCACACCATAGCGGAGGGCTCAGGATTCTTAGACCACCTGGGGTTCTTTAACGTGGCACCTACAGAACAGATAAAAACCGTCTGCGGAAGCTTCGCACCCTACATGGTACCTCGGTATATGCCTACAGAGGTACTGTGGATGTCGTCTGCTCTGTTTTGCAGGTTAACACATTTTCTCGCACTTTCTCGCTAGGCACGAGAATTTCCGAGAGACGAATGAACAAGGAGGTAAGCGAAAGTTCAAAGGAATGCCGGACCGCGTGCCCGGCACTCACACACACACGATATTTCCGCGCTGCATGGACTCTAAGTGAGCGCATCAAATAGCCAGTATGTCTATCTCTTCGGCACCCATCACTGTTACTACGTGGATTCTCCTCATATATAATAAACTCCACTATATATATTTTTTTTCTATTTGTCGCTAGCTATATGCGACGTATCTAGCCCGCCGGCGGTGGACCACAAAGGTCACCCTCTCATCACATAACCCTAGCTCGGTGGAGGTGCGGTCCACCGTGAAGAACTTTTTAGAGGCGAGTGACCGTCAAACAGTGTTCTGAGTATGAAGTCTTTTTGCCTCTTAATTTTTTTTATTTTTATTTCTTTTTCTGAACGGTACATCAGACGCCGCTTTCTCTCTCCGCAATAGGTTTCTTTGATGGAACGCCGCCGCGCTGTGTGTTTGCGCGTGACATTTCGGGTCTCTTCTAAAATTGCCACATCTGACATACGGTGCGAGGGAGGGGGGTCGATGTCGTGATCTTGAAGCCGCCGGTAATGTTCCTGCGATGGCTGCGTTGGCTCGCCGGCCGCTTGACCCCTGCGGCTTGATCACCGTTGCGATTATGCCGACACGAAGGAGCACAAAGAAAGTATTCCGCCGAGAATGCATTGTTGTGTCCGAGATGCCATCGCGTGGGTCGGTAAACGATAGGACCCCCCCCCCCCGCCCTTTCTGCTACGCCTGATAGACCAACAGCGATGGTCTATCCAGAGCGCGGTATGAGTTGATGACAGGGAGGACTATATTGAATTCCGCGGAGCGGCGGCGAGTCTTGTGAAGACAAGCCGCGCCGGCGGTCGGATCAGTGGACGCGGCGTGCACTACAGAGGTCGAGGTCGCCGGTTCGATTCCCTAGCTGGGATGTGGGCGCGTAGTGTGTTATAAAAGCCCGCGTGTATACCTAGGTTGGAGTAATTGCTTAAAACGGCGTTCGGGTTGTCAGAATTGTAATCCACGGGCTTTCACTACATGACGTCTTAGCTCAGTGACGCTACGTACGCCACGGTAGATCAGTGGTTACGGTGCTCGGCTGCTGACCCGAAGGTCGCGGGTTCGATACCGACCGCGGCGGTTGCATTTCGGTGGAGGCAAAATGGATAGAGACCCGTGTACTGGGTGATGTGAGCGCACGTTAAATAACACGAGGTGGTCGAAATTTCCGGAGCTCTCCACTATACGGCGTCCCTCATAATCATATCGTGTTTTTGGGAGACGTTCAACCCCAGATACTATTGCTCAGTGACGCTACAGACTTTAAACCAATCAGCGAAACCAAGGAATCCTCGCCGCGTCACCAGCGTACCACGCTCTGTCTCGTGACTGAAATAAATCAATTGGAAATTATGATGATGACGATGCCTTCTACCATGGCTCATACCCACTCAGGGGGGAATGGCCAAGAATTGATTATACGAATTTTTTTTGTGACATTTCAAGTATTAACCACCCATGTCATCGTGTTCGTATCTTTCTCGCGTGTGTTGTATTTAGTAGCGGCGAAATGGCATACAGTGAGCAATACCAACTAGGCCAAGAAGGAAACCTCAAGGAAACCCTGTTATGATGTAGATATACAGGAAGAACAGGAGCGAGTCAGAGTGTGAGAACAGGGAACCGAAGCATCCGCAACAGCGTAGACAAACGCGTCGCATGCATACCGCAAGTCCAAACGGCCTGCCACTTCCCCAGAGAGAAGTAAGTGTCCACTTTCTATTTTCTTCCCTCTTTCGGGGCTAATGGTCATCGAGGTCGGCGGTCAGCTAGCGCGAGCGACCGAACACTCACGAGCGTTGAAAAGGAACGGGCGTTCGCCCTCTTTTGTTTAAACAGACCGCAGTCGGACAAGAAGCGGTCGCCTTCGCAAACAACCCAGACCTCCCCTTTCAGAGCTGTGTACGCGAATGCTCCCACAACGCGCCCGCGTTGTTCGTGTAAGAGCCGCAAGGGGTCGCCGCTTTTGTCCGAACAGCGCCGCGCTGCGGCCGCTCGCTCCTCGCTGAAACTCGCTGCGGGTTTGCTGAGGAAGCTCTATTCGGCTTGGTAGTGGGTGGATTATAGGCTGCGTCGGAACCAGCGAAGGTAACCTGATCGAGAGTCAATTCCTTCGCACAGGGCATCATCGATTATTGGTGGGAAAAAAAGATTAAAAAAAAACTATGGAGGCAGAATCATGCTGACGTTTTATGTGTCTGTCTCTACGGCCAGGTCCATATGGACTCCGAAACTATGCTCATGTGTTATTGTCTAAGTCTATTTGGCTAGAGCCATATGGACACTGACATAGTTTATTAAGGACGGAAACCCTGTATGAATGATGCGACTGTGACCTTGAGGGTCACATGACCAAGAGTCACATGACCACTTAGGAACATGTCATACCATTGGCATAACCCGGAGGGGTAGAGTGGAAGTTCAACCCACCTAATTTTTTTTTTCAATTTTGCAAATTTATGCGCGTACACACAAACATGCATGAACATACTTGAAGGTTCGTTGAACCCTTCCCCCCTCCCTGTAGAAAAAAAAAAATTACTAGCTAAGCTTACAGTCACGTGGCAAACAGCTACTGCTGTTGCACCAGCAGATAGCCAACACTATCTGATATCGGCTATCATTCGACCAATGTCAGCCAGCGCTTACGAGTGTCTATAATAACCACGTAAATACGGTAGTGTCTGCTTGCAAGTTAGCAACAATCCATCAACCAATCAAATAATGAAACACTCGATGAAATAAGGCACGTGACTTAAGCGGGAAGCTTCGTCAGAGTGCACTATACCTTCATCGTCGGGACGGTGTGCGTGCGCGCGCGCGTGTGTGTGTGTGCGTGCGCGCGCGCTTGCGTTTCGTCTAAATGCGGAGATTTCGCCATCACCCTTAACAGAACACGGGCAGAACATGACCAGGAATACAACTGTCTTCAAAGGAGAGGGAAGCAGAGACGATCGAAGGATGTGTCTTTTGCTTCCGAGGCCCGACTCTAACACTAACACCGTTTTGTTCATATGGTCCCGGCTGCTCCCACACAAGAAAGAGGACGATGCTGCTGCGGCATTCCTTGGGTCTCTGTTGTGTGCATGTTTGCGTCTACTACCCGTCGCCTTTCTTACTACGGGGGCCGAGCTTTCCATTTCGTTCACACGCGCCCGAGAACGAACGCCGTTTGCGCGGCACCCGAATGACCAGGTAGCCAGCGCGAGCGGATTGTGTTCTATGGCTCCGTTTTCCCGTAGTACTGTTTTTGTTCGAGGACGCTGGAAGCGTGGCCGTGGTCTCGGGAGCCGTATACGAGTTCCTTTTTTCTTTTATTTATTATTTTTTTGTTTCTCAACGGTGGTGGATGAGCCTCTTGAGCCGCAAACGCCCTCGTTTTCCGGTTCCTGTTTCATTTTTTTTTCCTTTTTCTTTGTTCGTGAGCGTGGATGAACGTCCACTCGATGCGACGATGACGAATACGTTGGGCGGTGGGAAAAGGAAAAAGGGCGCGGTTTGTTTGGATACTTCCACGTCGCCGCCATCTTTCCTTGTTTTATTGCTATTATTCTCGCTTCGTCTTTGTCACGTCAGACGCGCTGTAGCTCCGTCTTTGAGAGGCACGTTCTCACGGTCAAGCGAAGCGGCGGCGCCGACCGCCGCTGGCGAGGATGATTTATTTCTCTGGGTGGCCGAGTTATTCCGCTCTGGGTCGGTAGTCGCGCGAGTGCTTTCTCGAGTCACGCTTGAGCTTGAGGTCGCAAGTTCGATTGCAAGTAAAGAATGACTAATAAATCAAGGAACGAAGGAATCAATAAGCTAATCGATCGGCGAAACAAAGAGAGAAAAAGGTAATCAACCCATCGCGAAAGAATCAAGCGGACGAGCAAAGAAATGAGAAAGCAATCAACAAAGTAGGGTAATCAATCAATCAATCAATCAATCAATCAATCAATCAATCAATCAATCAATCAATCAATCAATCAATCAATCAATCAATCAGTCGATCAATCAATCAGTCGATCAGTCGATCAATCAAAGAAAGAAGAGTAAGTCAAACTAAGAAATAAGGAAGCTTTTCCTTCACAGTAGTTTAGTAACACAACCATATTGATAAAGAGCTACAAACAAACACAAGAAACAAAAGTCAGTCAAAGTATCAGTAAAACGAACAACTACTCAGTCGATCAGTCAAATCAGGTGAGAATAATTAATTAATCAAAGAAAGAAGCAATCGATGAACTGATTGAGAACAATCGAAATAAAGCAGAAATCATCAGAATAAAGCAGACTGTTTCAATCCATCGATCAACCAATCAATCAAACAATCAATGAAAAAAATCGGCGAAAAAAGAAAGAAAGAATCAATCAATAATCAAGTAAGTAAACAATAACCATGAGAGTATACTACTAGCGCGAGAACACACGTACAAGAAAGAGGACGACACACTGCACTGTGTGACTTATAGCGCAGTGTGTCGTCCTCCTTCTTGTCCCTGTGTTCTCGCGCTAGTAGTATACTCTCATGAATTTCCAACAAGCCCAAGCCGCTACCCTTGTGAACAATAACCAGTCATTGAATCAGATTAAATAATGCAGTAAGCATCAGTCAATCAAAACACGAAGAAAGGAGAGAAGAAAACGAGCAATGAATCAGCCGAAAGAAATTGAGACGGTGAAATCAACTTGAGGAATGCTTAGCGGATGACGCGGTCCTCTCATTTTTTTCGGGTGGGCGTGGAGGTCGCCCAGGAACGCGACACGCATCCGCCGGATGGAGACATTCCGCGAAGGAGCAAAGGCCCCGTGTGTGCACGAGGAGAGCGCACTGCACGCGAGTGGGAGATGTAAGGAGATGTACAGTGCGCCCCGCCACCTAGCGGCTCGAGTCGGAGGCTTTGGAATGCCCAAACCCCATCATATGCGGGAAACGTTGATGCTGATCCCAGCTCGATACGTCGTCTTAACCCTTTGAGGCGCTTTGTACACAACTGTGTACACCACTTGATTTTGTTGTTTGCGCCAACTAGGGTCCAAGAAAGAGCAAGATATATCAAGCTTTGGATGCACTGAACCTCCTGCATAATAAATTTGTCTTTATTTAACTTCATTTTGAAGTGTAGTGTTGCGTATGATCTCTTTGCTGAAGGTACTACCACGTTCGACGAGTCGTTCGACCTGCCGCTTCCTGCGAGCCACGTGAAAAGTATTATTTTTCTCTGCTCAAAATGGACATAACCAAAAACGAACTTGCACTGCATTTCTACACTGAGATTACATTCTATTTATGCCGAAACAGAGCATGACGGACTTCGTAATAAATACGTATTTGATTACAACTTAATTGGGATTAGTTACAATAACACGCATAAATTACCATATTATGACATTATTTTTGTTGCAACAGAATATGGAGTGCCCTGAAATACGTTGTATCGATTTCACACATTTACAGACAGTTTTTCATAGGTGGCGCCTGAAAGGGTTAATAAGGGGTATCGACAATGAAATGAGTGATGCCTCATCGCCTACGTTGTTCTGACCTGTTGCACTCTGACGAAGCTTCCCGCCAAGTCACGTGCCTTATTTCATCGAGTGTTTCCTTATTTGATTGGTTGATGGGTTGTTGCTGACAGCTGTAGGAGTGATGATGATGATGATGGTAATAGCGATGATGGCGATAATGTTTCAAGTTGGACATGTACCCAAAGGTGGAGGATAATTGGGGCCAGTGCTTGTAGCTATAAGTACGGCAATGGTGAATTTGTGTATTCGTTTTTTTTTTTCTAGATAAAGTTGTATGACCCGCAGGTCACGGGATCGAATCCCGGCAGCGGCAGCCAAATTTCAATGGAGGCTGAACGCTTGAAACCCGTGTTCTTATATTTAAGTCTACGCTAAAGAACACCAGACGGTATAAATTTCCCAAGCTCTCCACTACGGTGACCTTTTCAATCACATCATGGTTGTGGAACGTAAAACGCCAAGAATTATTTATAGAATTATAATTGTAGTACTAAACACGATTGTACACTAAATGAGCATCTGAACGCCCTGGGCTCGAGTCATTCTAAGAATGTTGAAGAGTTGTAGATTTTACAAATCCCACATATAAGTTGAAAAAAATTCATCTGCCCTCAAAACAGTTCGTGATTGATAATTTCTATCACTAGCATACGATACACGACGACCCTATTGTTTAACGTCCACCGAACATCTCACAGTATACACGGCGCCTCTAGCCGCGGCCGGATTCGAACCCGTGACCTCCGGGTCAGCGGCCGAGCACCACGGTACTATCGAGGCGGACGACGTTCCACGTCTACGTGTTAGATGAGAGCGGCGTGGGAAACATAGCAGAGAATGAATAACACGGCGGCTTTATTGCGAAGGGAGCGACAGCCGAGTTCATAAGGCGAGCGGGGCCGCAGTTGCGGGCAGGCTGTAAAAGGGAGCGGTTCGAAGAACAGCGTGAAACATTTTAAACTGTACCGCAACGCGCTACGGGTCAGGCACCCACGCGGACTGGTTCGTTTAGGGTTACAGGAGAACTTGAGTTTGGCCTAGTTGGTGCTTACTGTGCGACAACTTGACCGCAATAAAAAAAAAAAAAAAAAAAAAAGGGACGAGGACAGAGGGAGGTACGTCGACACGGGCGATAATCTTTCAACTTTTTTTTTTTGGGGGGGGGGGGGGGAGGGCTGAAAGATTATTGCCCGTGTCGACGTACCTCCCTCTGTCCTCGTCTTGTTTATTTATTTATTTACTTATTTATTTATTTTTGTGCAGTCAAGATGTCGAACGTTTAGGGTTAACCATCACGACGTCGTGATAAAAGCGATGAGCAGAACGACAACAAGCAACAACGTTGAGACAGACGCACTTTGTGGTTTCAGTAGAGACGACAAAACGTGCGCTAAACCGATTATTACTTTCGTAAATCTTTTTCTGCTTACAGTTAAAAATTATTGTTGAATTAAATCCTAGCACCACTACTATAAATAGTTAGGGTTGAGGTTTACTGCTGATTTCTCTCTTCAGATTGCACAATGGCACAATATTCACGTTTGTCCTTTATATGGCTTTTATTTTTTTTTGTAATTATGTAATATCTCATGATAGTAAATCAAAGTTCAGCTGCCCAATCATTGGCCACGGCCTCAGCTGTGGACACGAGCCACCATGTACCACCACCACCACCACCACTACTACTGCCACCACTACTATACTACTACTGCTACTACTACTACTACTACTACTACTACTACGTACACGAAACTGATTACTACTTTCGTAAATTTTTCTTTCGCTTACAGTTAAAAATTATTGTTGCATTAAATCCTAGCACCACTACTATAAATAGTTAGGGTTGAGGTTAACTGCTGATCGCTCGCTTCAGACTGCACAATGGCATTATAATACCATCATCATCACCATTTCCAAGCGCGGGTTTTTAACAGCATGAGACGAGACGGGATGAAAGAGCAAGTAAAAAAAATTATAAAATAATAAACAAATTTGAAAAGAAAGTACGACGTCCTCGACAGGCAGGCCGTCAACTCTTTCGCGAGAACGCATTCCGGACTTCGGCGTAGGCGGCAAGCGAGATCAACGACTGTGAAGAAAAAAAAAAAACTTTTTTGAAACTAAAGTGGCAGGGGCGCGACTAGCGCAACTCCGGTGGTGTTACGGGTGACTCATCGCAACGCTTTAGCACACTCTCTTCTTGGTGTCATCGAACAGCGTTGTGGGTGTTCTCCCATCACCCTACTCCCCCTCAGTTCCTCCGAGCTGGTGATGATGCTGATAATGAAGTAAACATGTGAACAGAACGGCGTGCGTCTGCTGCTGCTTCTAAAGCCCCAACCACTGGCACGCGTATGCTCGCGTACGCTCGCGCCTACGCGTCAAAAGCGTCGTGTCGCGCCTGGTGGAGGAGGAGGGCGCGCAACCACTGGTACGCGTCGACGCACACGCGCTCACGCGTCGACGGCTGACGCGCAGTGTTGCTTGATCTTTTGGTTTAAAACTGTCCAAGTACAGCACAGAAGGGCGCATTGTCAATCGAAGTGAGTTGGCACGTTTTAGAAGATATAAAGAGTGCGTTAAAATACTGATTGCGCTTCACTCACCACTGTTTTGACTTTTAAGACGTAACTGCCATCGCAATGACCAAAGTAAGAACCGCGGTATGCACAAGTAATCGACATTGGCGCGTGCGCTGCTCCCGTACTCCACTCGCTCTACTCCCGTGAACGAAAGTTCGCGTAGATCTCGGCATCACGGGGCACAGCCAACGATGCTTGCGAAATCGACAGTGCTTGTACGATTGCCTTATTGACGCCTGTTCACGACCTTGGTATTAGTGCTCAACAGAAATATAATCATCCTGTTCATGAAAATGGTTCTGCCCTTGTTGCTGCTAAAAAGAAGCGAACGGGAGCGGCGTCGCCCGCACCGTCGATGGGCTTGACGTCTCTTGGCGCGTACTTTAGTTACGAAAAAAAAAGGAGAAAAGGAAAATGGACGTTTGCTGCGCAGTCTAAATGAGGTGCCCTAAAACTTCGGCGCATAGCAACTAATGCGTTTTACATTACCAAAAAAGACGGCTTTCCCACGTACCACGGGTGTCACCATGACTAATATTCGAGCTACCTAATGTGAGTTACAGTTTATTACATGGGACAACATTGAAGAGTTTGAACACTGCAGCAGCCATAGACACTAACTCAATTTTTTTCAATAGCATGGAAATGAGAAACAAGCATTTCTGGAAACTCCCATTTACTTAAGTCCCTCTAACAACAAAATACAGGTAAACTGTAGCACTGCGAATAGGGCTCGACTTCCTTGTTTTCACATAAGTGAACATGCACTGTTCACCACAAAATACGCATCGAGTAAATATTTAAACATTCTATTCTCACGCCGTGTGTGCTTCCAGGCAGTGCACAAAACATACTCAGATACCTGCTTATTGTTTTCTTGCACAGCTTGATGTTTTAAGAAAGACAATCACGTCTGTAAAACAAAGCAAAAATAATTGACCTATAACATATTATACAGCATTCGGTTCATGTAGTGGGAGAGTGCAAGAATTTTTTTTCCTCTGAAATAAGATGAGGGCGGTGATGGTGTCGATACATTGCATAATTCTTGCTCGGAATGGCTCAGAAAGTGAATTTGTGAGCAGCGCTTTTGGTGAAAATATCATAGGGCCTATCCTGTTCCAGAAGCTTGTAACAACGAAAAGAACTTTCTAAAGGCTCTAATAAGCAAAAAAAAAAAATGAAGTAGCATTCAGGTTTACAAATCACCAGGTTATTATCATGAATATGCTGGTGCATCCAGCGCATGATTTCATTTCATATTTTACAGCATTCATTGAAGTAATAAATCACACCTGCAACGTCATGACGTGACAGATATCGGCCATAAGGTTGAACCTCAGCACTGTATAGAAGGCTTTTGCACGTTGTCTGTAGTCGAAATATCCTCTATCGCAACAAACCACACCTGACACTTCATGGCGTGACAGATATCAGCCATAAGGTTGAACCTCAGCACTGTATAGAAGGCTTTTGCACGTTGTCTGTAGTCGAAATATCCTCTATCGCAACAAACCACACCTGACACTTCATGACATGACAGATACCGGCCATACGGTTGAACCTCAGCACTGTATAGAAGGCTTTTGCACGTTGTCTGTAGTCGAAATATCTTCTATCGCAACAAACCACACCTGACACTTCATGACGTGACAGATATCGGCCATAAGGTTGAACCTCAGCACTGTATAGAAGGCTTTTGCACGTTGTCTGTAGTCGAAATATCCTCTATCGCAACAAACCACACCTGACACTTCATGGCGTGACAGATATCGGCCATAAGGTTGAACCTCAGCACTGTATAGAAGGCTTTTGCACGTTGTCTGTAGTCGAAATATCCTCTATCGCAACAAACCACACCTGACACTTCACGACGTGACAGATATGAGTCATAAGATTGCAGCTGTGCACTGCGTAGAAGGCTTTCACACGTTCTTGGTAGCCTAAATATCTCCTAACGCGACAAACCACACCTGGCACTTCACGACGTGACAGATATGAGTCATAAGATTGCAGCTGTGCACTGCGTAGAAGGCTTTCACACGTTCTTGGTAGCCTAAATATCTCCTAACGCGACAAACCACACCTGACACTTCACGACGTGACAGATATGAGTCATAAGATTGCAGCTGTGCACTGCGTAGAAGGCTTTCACACGTTCTTGGTAGCCTAAATATCTCCTAACGCGACAAACCACACCTGACTCTTCATGATGCAACATATATAGGTCATAAGATTGGAACCAACCTCTGTGTAGAAGGCTGTCACACGTTCTTGGTATCCTAAATATCTCCTAACGCAACAAACCACACCTGACTCTTCGTGATGCAACATATATCGGTCGCAAGATTGGAACCAACCTCCGTGTAGACGGCTTTCATACGGTCTAGGTAGTCTAAATATCTCCTAACGCGACAAACCACACCTGACTATTCGTGATACAAGATATATAGGTCATAAGATGGGAACCAACCTCTGTGTAGAAGGCTTTCACACATTCTTGGTAGCCTAAATATCTCTTAACGCGACAAACCACGCCTGACTCTTCGTGACGCTACATATATAGGTCATAAGATTGGAACCAACCTGTGTGTAGAAGGCTTTTGCACGATCTTGGTAATCTAAATATCCTCTAACTCACTTACAAGCTTCTTAGCTAATTAGCTGTCCAGGTGTAAACAAAATGTGTGTTATATTTAAGTAAACTATAAAACAATCGAGAAACACCATTGTTCGCATTCTCCCTATTTTATGAGTATCAGAATAGACTAGGGAGAATATGTGTCAGAATTGACAACCTGCAAAAAAAAGGTATGTGCAACTGGGCATGCTAATGTGTAGTTGCATGGCAGAGAAGCAGAACAAGAATCAAGAAGTGAAATAGCAGGCAACACAAGCAGCACTTAATCATGCAACTTTCTTTTTCGATCACCACACTCGCGCACGTTCGAGTTTCTATTTTATACATGAATGTAAACGAGACCGCTGACAGCTGATTGTGTCGGCGTCGCATGTACCCGGCACGAAATCACGTCACGCTGTTACCAACAAACGCACGCTTGTTAGCTTGACAACACACGCAAACGATTTGCACCGAAGCCAAACAATGTTTCAACGTCGTAAAATCTGCAGATCCATTCATGTACGTCGTCACATCACCGAAATGTGTTGGCAAGTGCGAGGTTCACTTTCGGCAATGATGAGGCGAATGGCGATGTTGAAAACAAACACACTGCGGATGAAAACTTCAGCGCAAGCGGCACGCCATGTCTCGGGCATCATATATAGTGTCTACGTTGCAGCGGACACAACAACCGTCAATTTCCTTCAACCAGAGTTCCTCACATGAGCTGGTTCAGACCAACTCGACGGTAGGCCTACGCTGAATGTAGACGACACCGCTCTGAATTGACTTCGCAGTAGGCGAGGGCTCACGCTCAAGACTTCAAACCTACGAAGCATGTCTACACTCGTTTCGAACACAGATAAACACAGATCAAAGCACAGGAGCAGCGACACGCCGCAGTAGTCAGTACGATGTTTTCACTCGGCCGACGATCGCCCTCAAAACCGGCGCAAGGGCAGCCGGCAGGCATTCGCTGGATTTGTCGGCGTCGCTCGAACTCGGCACGCAACCGCATCCCACTGGTAACACTCGCAGTCGTTCGCCGTGTCGTTGTCGTACTGGATGACGACGCGGTCACTCAGGAACGTTTCGACCGTAGTTTCCGTGCGTGCGCCCAGCACTCCGGTGTGCCGCCGAAGCATCGCCGAAGAGGCGACGGCCATTAGGCATAGTGGTCGGAGGCATCGCGGCCTCTGATTGGTTGGCGCCGCCGTACGCGTGGTGACGTAGGCGAAAATTTCAAGCAGTGCTTGACCGCTCGCGCCTCGAAGCACCTCGTCGCGTATACCCCTCCGCGGCCGACGCTGAGAGACGCTTTTGACGCGTAGGCGCGAGCGTACGCGAGCATACGCGGGCCAGTGGTTGGGGCTTAACGCTACTGCCAAAAAGCCGTTCAACCGAAGACGACGTACAAGTCCAGCGCATATTTATGAGAGTCAATCATCGGTTCACGGTCTTCAAGGTTTTCCTTCTCTCACGCTCTCTCGGTTACAACCTGAAAAAAAAAAAAAAAAAAAAAGTCACCTCCTCCTAGAGCTATCGGTGTTCCTCCCATAGAGATTTTGATATTGCTTCGTCCAATGGCATCCATCGAACCTTGTGACGTCAGACATTACTGGGTCGTCATATTATAGCTAACTTTACCACACAGACCCACGTTGGTGCCACTGGGTTTAGCTCGGAAACTTGAATGTTCTGGTTAATTTCGTGAGGGATTTTGATGTGACTGCACGTGCAAACGTAATGTTTTAAATAGTAGCAACGAACCTTTAACTCTCAATATGTGTAGTATTTACATCAGCCGAGAAAAAAGTACTTGTGAGTCGAGCTGAAACTAGCCTCTCTACTGCAACCATCTAGCAAGACACTTTCGCAGGCGAAGGGTGGACGCACCGCGGTTCTGTGGGTGGAGCTCACATGTTTGCTTAGGTTTAACAGACTGTATGTAGTACGCACCACTACAGTTATACATATATAAGAAGTCAATCATCG
This sequence comes from Rhipicephalus appendiculatus, assembly GCA_030522465.1. Taxonomy (NCBI): domain Eukaryota; kingdom Metazoa; phylum Arthropoda; class Arachnida; order Ixodida; family Ixodidae; genus Rhipicephalus; species Rhipicephalus appendiculatus. The sequence continues at coordinate 1,680,887 of JALIZH010008026.1, read as the reverse complement.
GTCCATGGTTCTCAAGGTTCTTACCCTCTCCTTCTGTCATTCTCTCTCTCAGGAAACCCGTTCGTTGCCTCCATGTCGCCGACCGAGCCAAGTTCTGAGCCACCGTTCCGTACGCGGGAAAAGACCGAGAGGAGCGCCGTCAGCGGCGGTGTCGTAAATCAACGCGGTAGGCGCCGCGGAGACAAAGCGGGCAACCGCGAAGTGTGTTTACGCGTGAGCGGAGGTGTTACTGTTGTGACACTTTGTTGCTACTTCTGCGAGGTCTTTGACACCGCGCCGGCCTGTCGCTATAGAAGTTGCTCTCAGACGTCGCGCCGCTTGCCATTTGGCGCGCGAATGTTGACAGTCGAGTTATGGACACATGCAGGAACAAGAAAAAAAGAAAGGAAGTAACTTAGGACAGAGAATTTCGCAACGCTATTGAAGCAAAAAACTGAAAAATCGAAAGCTCCGTTAGCTAACGCTTGGGTGTTCACGGCACCAAGCTTATGCTATCCCGTTCGAGTAACTGTTAATTGACATTTGATCGCATTTAATGCATTTTATTTCACTTTAACATTTCAATACCTGTCAGTTAACGTTTGATTGAATTTAATTCCGACTTAGTTGACATTTAATTTTGACTTTATTTAGCATGTGATTCATCTTTAATTAATAGCCCATTTAATTTATCTCAGTATAAAGTTCATTCACCTTATCCACTTGACTTTATCTTCTAATCCCGTGTCATACGCATGCTACATTAATTCACTTTTAATTCACATTTAATTCGCCTTAAATTAACATTGGTTCCGACGCGGCGGTATTCACGCATGCGCCACACGTGACTTTTTGGTGCCATCATACTTGTTTAGTTGTGGGTTCGAATCCTTATTCACTATATACCGCATTACATTATCATTATTACTAATACCGATTGATTTATATAGTAATTTTTTTTATTGATTGATTGATTGATTGATTGATTGATTGATTGATTGATTGATTGATTGATTGATTGATTGATTGATTGATTGATTGATATGTGCTACCCAAGTACTTCGAGTGGTGACCTATATGCTGCTACAGGAAAGGTGTTAACGTTGCGAAAGACGGACATACTGCCAGGGGAATCAGCATAGGAAACGTTCGCACATTGAAAAAAGAGACAGCGAATCGCAACCCACATCGATTCATTAACACAATCAAGCGTTGGAGCGAGAGCTGGCTAGCTTAAAAACGGTTTCTCAATCACATCAGTACTTCCCACTATCCCCTCCAACCAATCATACAGGTACACTACCTTCTCCCCTTCCCATACTCCTCTAAGGATATAAATACGTCATATCCCGTTGCACTCCATACAACAGCAGCAGCATCAGCCGATACAGCCATTCACGCAGTGCGGCAGGTGCACGCCGATCATCCGTGCCTCATTAGAGGCAAATTACCGAGGGAGGCGACACGCTCGAAAACAATCAGACGATCAGCGTGAGAACAGACGGCCGTATAGAAAGCGATACGCGAGAAAGAAAAGGAGAAAAGAAAAAAGCGCGACGGAAAGGAACGAAATGAAAGAATTAATAAAGATAGAGGCGACCGTACAGTTACGGGCTGGCTGTCATCGTTGTAAGTACAGAGGTATGCATACCGTACGTAACAAAGATAACAAAAAAAGAAAGAAAACAATCGGAAAAGCCTGGGTATTAGAGAACGTCGCGAATACAAAAGACCCCCCCCCCCACCCCCACCCCGCTTCTTTTGCCTATTGCCTCTAAGCTGAGCTGTGGTATCGTGCAATCGGCAGCGGAAGCGACGGAGCGTAATTATATATAGGAAACACCGCTATCGACGCTTTCGTTGAGGCTTGTCTGCAAAGCGAGCGAACCGTTTACGGGATAACGGTGCAGTGTACTAGAGACACGGATTCAATCGGAACGTCTTTTTGTCTTTTTTGTCTTTGGCCCGTAACGGCGGTGGTGTGACGTACGTGCAACAAGGCGACGCTCCGTCGCGACAGTACCGTGCAGTAGTCGGAGAGTTATAGCGAAGTCGCGAAGCGAATAGCGATGGGTATGGTGTCTGCTGTCGTGTGAAGGCCTGTTCCAGACTGCCGGTACGTACAGTCGCGCTCAATATGAGTTGCAACACGCCGGCTATGGTTAAAGTGACCCCAAGCCTGAACAATGACACCGACAAACGTTAAATTGGTTCAGAAAGTGCCGCTAATTGAGAGAGTTTAACTCACCAATTTTTTTCTATGCAGGTGCCATTTTGCAGTGTTGGCGCCATTTTTAGCACAGACATCGCGTTGCAACTCATACTGAGCGCGATTGTACATATACGGCGCAGCGTTTGCACAAATCGTCTGCTTCGCGGGATGCAGACGACTTTTGACGAAGGTCGTCGTCTGCTCTGCGGAGTTGACGAAGCAAGCGACAAGACATAGACGAAAAGCGCCCCTATTCAGTAAGCGCCCCAATTTTTCACAAGCGGACGAGTTGTTACATGTGACCAGTGTATAGTGCAGCTCGTCAGCGGCTCCTGCGAAAAATCGTCTGCTTCTGCAGAGTGCAGACGACACCAAAAATCGTCTGCTATGTGGAGTTTTCCCGCAACAGACGACACGAAACTTAGAGGTCGTTGCTAACGGCTTTGAGCCGGGAGTGTACACAGATATCACCGTTGCAACTGTACTGTTCGTGTGTGCCGATGTCAGTGTCACAACTTGGGAGGCATCCGCAATATGTGTATTTGCGTATAGTATCAGTAAGCATCACTCATTTTCACTGCACGCGTATTTCCTGCGAGAGAAACGGCGGCTGTATCGTCTGCAGAATGCAGACGGCCACCAATGATCGTCTGCTCTGTAGATTCCTGACGAAGCAGACGACGTAAAACTAAAAGCCGTTGTCAGTGTTGCAACGGGACACATCGGGTAAAATATGGTTGTTTCAAAATGTAGTCGTGCGCGCTGACGGCAGTGTTACAATTTGCAGCCACCAACGCATCGCGAACCTCTTTAGATGGTATCAGAGTCAATACCAAAGCCTCTCCTTACTGCACGCTTTTGTTCTGGGAGCTAAACTGCGGCCGTGTCGTCTGCAGAATGCAGACGACAACCAATGGTCGCCTGCTCTGTGGATTCTTGACGAAGCAGACGACACGAAACAAAAAGACGTTTAAAGCGGGACGCACGGGTAAAATACAGCCGTTTCAAATAGTTGTTGTGTGCGCTAACGTCGGTGTTATAATTTGTAGCCATACAAGCGCATCGTGCACCTCTGCAGTTGCTAGGAGGGTCACCATCAAAGCTTCTCTTTACTGCACGCTTTTATTCCACGAGTCAAACAGTGGGAGTATCTTTTTCGTAACCCCCCTCCACTTTTACCGCGGAAGCCGCAACGCTAAGCGGAGTCAGGCGGAAAGAATCCCAAGACCGAACTGTCTATTGTCTTCGCATCGTGCCGGGGCCGGGTTCCGTAGACAATACGCGACGCTAAGCCTAACGCTACCCCCCCCCTCCACTTATCCGCCATGTTTTTTTTCTTTCCCTTTCGGAATTGCCGTTGCTATCCGTGCTTATAATGATTTCATCTTTATTGCTTTCTATTAGCGTGCACCTGCGCATGCGCTGAACGCCGAGGCTTCTGCGTGCGTGCGAGGCCGGATCATCATTATTATTATTCGCGATCACCCGACATTCATTTCCCATCGGTTATTGAGACAGACGATCTGGGTCACCGGGCGCACGGATTGCGTGACGTCATTTCCTCTTTTTTTTTCTTTGTCTCTTTTTGTACACGTGCCGGATGAAGCACCAATCGCGCGTCGAATTGCATGACGGTTTTGCCCGCTGACGGGATTTACAGTTTAGGTCGCAATGAACGGAGAGAACAATATTCTTATTGAAGAAACAAAGTTAATAGGCGAAATAGAACATGACGGAAACAGAACACGAAGCGAAGGCGTATTGCCTGTTGAGTGTTATACGCATTGGGTAACGCCTATCGTGGTTTTGGGACGTAAAACCCCACATATTCTTATTAAATTGGGTAACGCGGTCTGCGTGATAAGTAGATCGTCCAGAACGATCAAAGTTCCCAACAAAATTTGATAAAATCCACAACGGCTTTTGATATCGGAGGAACCATTGTTCCCGCTCTTTTTCTTCTTTTTTTTTTTTTTTTTTGTTCGAAGACAAACTGGTTGAACAAAAAAATTTGATTGACAAAGGTATTTCTACGACGCCCCGTTTTGTACGTGTTGGCAAGATGCGTCGCACTGTTTCTACGTGCGCAATTGCAGACCCAGTATGTACGACGCAGCGTACGATGCACCGCATAAAATACGACGTGTCGAAAAGCCTGTTGCGTGCTCAGAGGTTATTAGAATGCTACTGTAACACGTAAGAAGGAGAACTGTTGGATCCGGTCGTAGAGGGCAGGCTGCTCAAACTGTGCATTATCATCGCTATCATCATCATCATCATTATCCCTTATTGTTCCAATAAAGAGCCTTTAGGCTATTACTGTTGCCACTTGATAGAACCCGATCTAATAAACGAGGCAAAGCCTGACGAAACATTGCTGGATGACCCGTCAGAATACGGTATCCACCTGTTCGTACGAACTTCAGGAACGTTATTCTTAAGTCAGTTTCTTCTTTTTACGATCTTTAACCTCTACGCCATTTTCCTGGTTCTTCACTCTCTCTCTCTCTGGCTCTGGCACGACCACAATCACTACCACAAAGCACGTTGCCATGGAAATAGCAGCACCCCCCCTCCCCTCTACTCCACACAGTGAGAGTCTAACACTCACTTCGCTTTCAGCAAGACGGTAATGCAAGTTGAACGACACCGCATACCTCAACCACTTCGCCTATAGGAAGGAGGGCTTTCAAAGGGAACCCTTTGAATTGACGCGGAAAGGCTGGCTATTATGTTCCACGGAGTCCGTGTAATGGACTTTCGCATACGCCGGGGGGTGTTCGTATATAACGGGAGTTCGTATAAACCGGGATCCCCGCTTGACTCGATCGCTGGACGCCGTTTCGTACGAGGATACGTGACTGAGAGCGCTGCCGCGGCGGCAACGCGGAAACGTGTACACAGTTCGCAGTCTAAGAAAACGCGTTGCTTTCGGAAAGTACACGCCGGCCGTGTTCTTCGTTGCTGTTTTTTATATTTCATATTTTCGCACGCTGCTAGGTTTCTTCGCACGGTCTAGGCTGTAGTGCACGCTCTGTTTTAGATGCGGAGGCGTGAGGAAGCTTTTTTTTTGTTTTGTTTTGTTTTGCGAGGAAGTGTAGTAAACCGTTAAAAAGAGATGGAGACGTGAAGGCAGCTACTTCCGCGAGGGGGCGGGCTAATTCGCAGCGAGGTCGACGAGTGGGCGGCATCGGTCACACGGAGAAGCGAGTTCCCAAAAAACACCGCTAGGGGGGAAGTGTGGCGGCAGCGGTACGCGCGTAACCAATACTCGGTCAGAACCTAAAAAAAAACAAAAAACAAAAAAAAGAAGTCAGCTCCGACCACAGACATCGTTGTCTCTACAATTAGAGATTTTACTCTAATTGGAGTGCCAACTCCAATTAGAGTAAATTAGCACTCCAGTTGGACTGCCGATTGGAGTGCCAACTCCAATTAGTGCTCTATCCAATAATTCTAACTCATTCTCGCGACTTCAAGCGCTCTTTGTAGGTTTGCTTCTTGCCTGTATCATATGAGCCCTTGTCATTATTATCAAGTCTCCATACTGCCATTTTGAGTACATTATTCACCATGTTATAATGCACAGGAGGTCCCGTTTCAGTTTGTAACTACGGGACCTCCTTCTGTATATTCTTATGATGCATTTGTTCCTTCGTTTGACATGAAATAAATGATTCTGATTCCGAACTGTTTCCGACGGTTCACTTTTCCCCACAGACCCACGTTTTTATAGCTGGTATTGGGTCGTAAACTTGAACGTCCTGGTGAATTTTGTCAGGTGATCTGACCAGAATTTTTTTTTTCAGTGGGGTTTCGACCATATGTGTGCATTTGTATGTGTGCGTCTACATATATGCGCAGACAAAATCGAAAAATTTTGAGGTGGTGGTAATGGGGGGGAGGTATCCACCCGAGCTACGCCAGTGGTTTTGACATCGCTATTCAGCCAACCGTTCACCGCCAGCGAAATCTGTATTTCACAAAAGCTGCGCTGCACAATCAGGCTCCTAGCGGTAGTCAGCGTGACCTACACCGCACGTTTTTTTTTCTTTTTCTTTTATTAAGCCGCGCAAGCCTACAAATTAAAAAATCACCCCCCACGGCAGGCTTTCTACAAAGCCGGTAGGCGGTCGGATCGTTCAAAGGAATTCCACTTTGCGGCCCGCTGTAGATACCGGCCTCGAAAAAAAGAACAAAAAGCAGCGCCGCGTAGCGGCGCCGAGTTTTGTAACAAAGGCAGGCAGGCAGGCAGGCAGTTGTGATGGTGGTGGCGTTCGTGCACGCTATGTGAGGGGGGGCGGGATAGAGACCATCGCTAGTGTGCAAAGTGTGCGTCGAGTGTGTTGTAAAAACAATGGGAACTTTCGCGCGCGCGCGAGGTTCATAGACGTGATCAACGAGGCCCCTTATATGCATGTCGATGAATAAGGGAGGCCGTGTTATATGATAGAGTGCACTCTGAGAAAGTACCAGCGCGCATGCGCGGTTGTTGCTGGACGGAGGCGTGGGAAACACAAGCTCGTCGCGATGAAAGCGCTCCGAGATCACCGCCGGTAACGGTGCTTTGAGGCCACGGTTCAGTGTAACGCTCAACGGCAACCCTGCATGCGCGTCGAAGGAAGGGTCGTGTCAGTTTAGGTTAGGTGGAAAGCTCATACTATGTTGTTACGTTAGGGTGTAGTAGGACCCAAATTAGCTGTTAAAAGCACACTGTAATTATCTTCACACGGTGTACTAACGCTTACCAATGCATTTTCTAGGCTCCTTGAGGGCTTCAACTTTCAGTTGACGCAAGAAAACGACAACTGACGATTTTCTTGTCGGTGCCCCTTCAACATCGTGATTTGCAGACTGTGCAGACTCCTGATACGTACGTGACAGCCATATAAACGTGGTTCAGACCACAGACAGTCTCCACAGCACGCTTTTCTGTTTTCGTCTTATTCACGTCTTGATTTTGTCTTGCCTGCATCCCAATCTAGTGGCAGTGTTCACCAGCAAAACGCACCGCAACGCAAGCACTTTTTCGTCTGTTAAGTAGATTCGTCGTCTGCACTTCTTTTTTCTGTCGTCTGCTCAGTTGGCTCAGCTGTTTCTTTTCGTCTTCTGCCTGTCGTCTGCAACGGTGCGTGCGTCGTCTGCTAGACAAGGGACCCCCGCCGTATACGTCTTCGAAGCTGAAAAGGAATTTTTTTTTTTTTTGTCGCAGTCTCACTATACTCAATGAGCCGCTACTCACTCGCAACGAGTCGTCGAACGCGACGCTTGTACAAATGGCCTCGCGGCGTAGAAAGGGAACAAAGGAACTGGTAACAAAGACAAGAACAAAACAAAAGGAACAGCACAGAAGGAACAAAGGCAGACGATACGCGGCACCGATGAAGCAGACGACACGCAGCGCAAGGAGAAACAGACGTACGCGAGCAGACGACACTGAGAAAGCGTCGATGAACGGGAACAGAAGACGAAGTATACGGTATTTTTTTACTTTACGTTTTGCTTGCGCGGTGAAACTGAGAGGCGACAGAGAAGTACGTACGAAGTCGAAGCCGCTTCGAAGTTGACAGCCCGCTTCGTTTGAGAAAACGGAACGAGAGAAACAAAGGACGTATGGCCTTTGTCGTTTCCAACGCACGGGTTACTACGCGCAGTTTTTTCTTTTTTTTTTCTAAGCTTGTTGGAAGGAGAGTACTTAGTCGTGCCTCAGTTGGAAAGGCGCCTCCAAGTGAGATAGACAGAAAAGAACGGGAGGCTTTTTTTTTTCCACGAAAAAAAAAAAACCACTCTCAGCGGTTTGCCTCTATTTGTTTTTCGGTTGCGGCGCATGCCTGCAACTCGTTCCGCTTCCGCTTTGGACGCGCTGAAAGAGATTGCAACCGCCCGGGTTAGTTCGGTACTTGCGTGTACGGCGTTCTGCCACTTAGCACTCTATACTTGGTTACAACATAAGAATGAATGCAAGCTCAGCCCAACCAGATAGAATTTGCATAGATGCGTTATCCAATCGCATTTGCTCATTTCCGTGACGTCAAACAGAGTTCGCGTATTTCATGTATACGCGATGCCATGTTCGTGTAACTTCGCTCGAAACTTGAAACGTTTCGGTCGAAAACTTGGACTACCTGCCGTAATTCAGCAAAGATTCTAACATCAATGCTTGGGAAAACGTAATATTTCACGTAGGGACAACGAACTTTTAATTCTTAGTACTCCTAATATTTAGATTACTGCGAAAAGGTGCCTATAGTTAGAACGTAAACCACTTAGCACGACCCTTTTGCAAAGATGAAGAGTAGGCGTGCCACAGCGCTGGGGGCTCTAGAGTACGTACACCGTACTCTAGAGCACGTACACCGCACTCTAGAGCACGTACACCGCACTCTAGAGCACGTACAGCGCACTCTAGAGTACGTACAGCGCACTCTAGGTCGCAGGTTGGATTCCTTGCGGCTGCCTCGCGCGCATGCAGGGTTCGCTGACTTCGCGGTCGTGGACATGACCGCGCGGCGCGCCACTCACGCTTGTCTGTCTGCGTCTTGTCGCCGACGAGACGACTTAAAGTCTGCTAAAAATACGGCAGCGCAGCCACCTTGCTAAAAGCGAGCTTGTGGGTGGCTGCGGCGGCGCGTAAGCACGACTCACTCACGGCGCCGCGGCGTTCTCGTAGCAGACGACGCGCCGCGAACCCAGCAGACGGCTTCCAGACGACGCGTGAGAATTGGTGGTGGCGCCGCGGGCCAGGAGCAGACGACAAGAAAAAGAAAAAAGATCGTCTGCTGCGTTCTGCGCGACTTCTGCCTGGAAGGGCTGCTTAAATATGTTAGGCATGCATTAACTGTACGATTGCATTGCATATTTGTTTATGTTCTCTCTTATTATTATTTTCACCTCTTTTAACTAATCTTTAAATCCCATTTCCTTGCCAGGCCTGCCAGAGTAGCGTGCCAACGGTGCCTGGACAGGCCGGAAAAAATCTGTTTTCTCCATAAAGATCCTCGCTCCCTCTCTAGAGGTAAAGACACGCATACTTCCAGCTTATGGTCATTGAATGAATGAATGAATGAATGAATGAGTGAGTGAGTGAGTGAGTGAGTGAGTGAGTGAGTGAGTGAGTGAGTGAGTGAGTGAGTGAGTGGTGGTGGTGGTGAGTGAGTGAGTGGTGAGTGGTGAGTGAGTGAGTGGTGGTGGTGAGTGAGTGAGTGAGTGAGTGAGTGTGAGTGAGTGGTGGTGAGTGAGTGAGTGAGTGAGTGAGTGAGTGAGTGAGTGAGTGAGTGAGTGAGTGAGTGAGTGAGTGAGTGAGTGAGTGAGTGAGTGAGTGAGTGAGTGAGTGAGTGAATGAATTCATTTTCTCCAGTTTAAAACACGAAACAAGCAGAAGCTAAAGGCCGTGTGTCCTTACAAAGATTCTGCTCCAACAACAATTCGGCACGGCAGGTCGTATACGTAGCGCACAAATCATGCAAAACAAGCCGTACATACGGGATTCAGCTGAAAAAGCCGGGAAAAAGAAAGAGCATGTCTACAGGAAAGTGTAAAAATCCGACAGAATACAATTAAAGGAACGCTTCGCTTTAAACCACAGCTAAAACCGGCAATCAAAATGAAAGAATTGATTATATACTAGTCAGACAAAGTCAATGTCTTGTGCAAGGAAAAAAGCTTTGTACGATTCATTCGAACCTTCCCTGACCTCATCATAAAAGTCTCGTGGTCGATTTAGTTGAAGGTGCCTGGTAATTGTATAACATGCCGTGTAGTATATATATTTCGTATAATACAAATATTATATACTATATAACATCTGCTTCATATAGTAAAATATGTAACATTTAGTATAATGTCTGCCAGGAGATGGCACTATTTGCCAATAGTAAACGAAGTTCTCTCGTCCTATTTCCACACCGGAAAAAGGCAAGTCATGTTACAGTGCAAAAAAAAAATAATAATAATAAAGAAAAGTGAGAGAGAGTGGATATAGTACTCGGCAAACAGAAAAGCCCGTTCACCTTGAGCAACTCTTTGCAGCAGACGGAAAAAAGTTCGTGACATAGGAATTTCCGTTTGCTACATTCGAGCAGACGATAAGTCGCAGACGAAACTAACGCGATCCACTCGTCTTGTTTTTCGACAACCGTCTGCTTAAGCGTTGCTAAAGCAGACGGCCGGTCAAAGGAGACGGCAAAAGCGCGTACAATGGTGTTTTCGTCTGCTGTGCACGGGAAGACGAGAATAAGTTGCAGACGACCCGATGACAATCCGCCCACCGTTGTTTTTGCGGATGTAGAGACAAAGGAGCTGGAATTGTGGAGCAACACCTTGCAGTGAGACCGAAGGTCATATGAGCCACTGTATGACGCTTTCTTTCCTTTTCTTTCATTTTTTTTTTATCTGCGACACGTATAGCTCACTTTCTGAGAGTCTCCCCGATTCTCGAAGGTGCGGAAATAACAACTCGAAGGAAACAGAAAATGTGACGTTTGTGAGACAAAAAACACGCCGACATCCGGTCGTCGTCTGCTACGATCGTCTGCACGCGAAAACCGCTCATATGGATGTTCAGTGTACGTAAAAACAATTGGTAATGAGTGTCACATATATGTTCCCCGGGTTAACCATTTCGGAAAATTTATTCTGAAGAAATATGGAGTTCATAGTGTCGTATAAGCTTCATAGCTTACAGCTATTTTTCCCTGTGGAAGTCCCTTACTTGATATTTACGACAGATGCGTCAATTCACTTCGTTGGTTGAAAGCTGAATAACAAAAAAAAAAAAGAAAAAGAAAAGAAAAGAAGGAAGACCTGACAGTGTGATCTGAGTCAAATGAGTCGATCGCCAAACTCTCCATGGTGCGTTTTAGAATATCCTGACATCCTCAAATTTGCCATTTTGTCAGATGCGAAGGGGGAGGGGGCGGGCTGATACGCCCTCCGATTAGATCAAACTATCGCCATTAAGAAATTCCGACAGTATACGGCGTATTTCGACTAGGTGAAGCGTGGTATCGCCGCTAAAATGTCTATTTCTGAAAGTAGAAAGTGGGAGAAAAGTAAATGGATAATGGCGTTCTTAGAATGCATTAAATGTAGAATAAGAAACACTGTTGGAGGGAAGAAATACCTCAGAAGAAGCGAAGGAAAATCCCGCGCGCCACTGAAACCTAAAAAGAAATGTAAACATAGTGAGGAAATCCGTATAGTTTCGTAACAAGAGACCTTCCACTCTGAGGCACGCGTTGGGTACGCATCTAGCTATAAATATAAAGTGTCGAAAGCCCCTAGTGTGCCGCACGTGCAGGCGATATATCGCGAAAACGAGCCAGAAAACACCGGGAAAATCGCGTCGTCTGCTCGCCGCCCGACGAAAGCAGACGACGCGCTATTATTCGACGTCTGCAACTCTATGCCTCCTGCAACATCGGAGCCGAAGATTACAGGCGCCGCGGCGCCGGGTAAATAAGACGAGAAAGAAAGAAAGAAAGAAAGAAAGAAAGAAAGAAAGAAAGAAAGAAAGAAAGAAAGAAAGAAAGAAAGAAAGAAAGAAAGAAAGAAAGAAAGAAAGAAAGAAAGAAAGAAAGAAAGGGAAGTGGTTCTTAGCTTAGCGGTCCGGTGAACAGGCAGGCGAGGCCTAAGCGCCAGTCCCGATCCATTATTTTGAACGAGACGCGCGATCCGGTCGCCTTTCTCCTTTGTCCATTATTTTTCTTTCCCTGACAAACAAGTGGCGACGGAGGCGGATATTTTACACCGCGTGCAATCCGCCACGGCGTATTGCTATGTCACCCGGGGAAAGAAATGCTTAGAGACCGCCTCTGTATATATATATATATACTATATATCTAAGCAGTGGAGGCAAACATTGCGAAGACCATGCAAAATGGCAGCCATATTAGACGCCGAGACGTGCCTATATGTTCGTTTGTGTACTTTTTTTTTTCTTGTTCAAAGGCAGAATTGGAAGCTGCTTGAAGGAAAACATCCCGAGTAAACATTCGAGGGAAAGCTTCGCTAAGTGTTTCTCGCCGATCAATACTGTACCAGGCTTTATGAGGAAAAGCTTACTCCAAGCAAACGACTACATTATCCGGCGGTTCTAATATATCTGCGTTCCACTTGCAAGACGCGCGTGTGTTCGAACAGACGTGGTCAACGTAGCAGACGATCTTACTGTTCAGAAATATGTAGCGTACAAGTATGCGCACGATGGAACAGACGTCATCTGCGTCTTTGCCGCATGCCACTCGCAGACGAATATATATGCGCGCTCTAACAGACGTAATCCACGCACCAGACGACCGTTGGTACGAAGACCAACAGAAGACGTACGCCCTCGGACAAACGTAACAACTTAGCGTACGACCGCTGCTAGAGGCCAGTTGCAGACATATGAGATCAAACAGACGTACTATTCGTATGTAGCAGTACACACCAGTTGCAGACGATCATATTCCTCGCATTGCAGCGCACAGCAGTTGCAAACGTAAGCGAGCTAACAGACGTACTTCTCGTATATGGCAGTGCACAGCAGTCGCAGACGATCACTGCCGATATAATATAGGCCAGTCGTAGACGTACGCGCTTTAACAGACGTACACCTTGGTAGAGTACCAAATAGTTGCAGACGATCGTTGCTACATGTTCAATTGCAGACGTACGCGCTCTGGCAGACGTAACACACATAGCAGACGATCGCTAGCAGACGACTGATGTTCACGCAATGCGGGGAGTGGCATACGCAGGGCCAACTGTTACAGTTACATTGTTGCACGCAGACTGCGCGTATTGAAGGACAAGCAGAAGCAAGCCAATGGCGGCAGTGCGCAAGTCCATATTACGCTCAGCGAAAGTGATAGACGGTTGCCCGCAAGGAAAACCAAGCCCACAAGCATACACATTACCTGACGCAAAAAAAAAAAAAGACGTTTATTGCTACAAACACCATATCCTACTCATCTATCTCACGCTGTTCTCTAAACGCAAGTGTTCATGATGTTGCTGTGCCCGTTAATATGCTTGGAGACTGTAAAGACACTCAGTGAGCTTACTTCAAGGAAGAAAGACCACGTAATGTGTAAGATACATGCACAGAAGCCGGGGAAAAGTTTGCCTAAGTGCGCTGGCGCAATCCTTGATGGGGCGTGTACGATCCGTGACACTGCCTAGGACAAGACACGACATTCAATTACTCGAGGGCAAAAAAGCTACCACGCGACGCTGTCCTCCGAGGTATGTATACATTACAGACCTCATTACGTACGCAAACAAGCATGATATATACTTATCTCTCGGCGCATGCGCCGTTATGTTCCCTCGGGAAAAAGACCGTATAGTCTACTCCTCGTATATGATCTGACGAAACGACGAATACAACAGGACAGAAGATTGAGGTTCTCAAATAACCCCCCATACGCATAGAAGAGACAATTTGGCATATCCTTGAGAGGGAAAACCACGTAGCGTGCAATTGGGGGGTGGTAGGTGGTGCGCTCTAGCGGGAAGACCGCGTGACACATATTAGGAAAAGACCTTCGTATGGAGAAATTTCCTTGATGTGCAATTCCGTGTCGAATATACGTTGCACTTGTCCATGAGCTAGATGTCTAGGCCTAACGTGGCGGAATATAATAGATAGGGATGAAAACATATCGTTATAAAGTAAGGGCGACCGTTGCAAACGGAAAGTGGAGCTCTTAAAAAAAAACAAGAACAAACAAATCAAACAATTTGAAATGGAAGCTAGTTGCCATGTAATGTATTTAGCATAGTCGATCTGGGCAACTTGTTTTGAAATGTTCGTTGGCCATATATTGTTTTGCACGCTCGGGACATTGCTCGGTTCAAATGAATGAGCTGTATTCAACTAAGCGATTTACATATCGACTCGAATGAATACGCTATATTAAATTAAGCACATTGTATGTGCAGATTATACCGAATGCCTTTTATTCTATTAAGGACACTGTATGTGCAGATTCAACTCAATACTTTATGTACCAATTGAGTACATGTTTTGTATGCACAGTTCAACTCCGTATCTTGTATTCAATTAAATACATTGAAATAGATATTCAACTGAATATCTCCTATTCCATAAGTTCATTGAATGCACAGATTCAATCAAATACTTACATTCAATTAGGTCCATTGTATGCACAGTTCAAATGAATGTCTTATATTCAATTACGTAAATTGTATGTACAGTTCAAGCGAATACCTTATATTCATTTAAGCACATATCCTACTCAATTAAGCTCATTGTGCGCAGAAATTCAGCTGAATACCTTATATTCAATTAAGCACATTCTTTGTACAGATTCAACTCTTATGTTAACAAACCTTCCCCTGAATATGCAACCGGAAATTAATGGATCCAACAACAAAAACCCGTTAATGACTTTTGTACGAACATACATGGCTAATACGCGTGTACAAGCTCGGGACTTCTATGCGGCTCCGTAAGCCGCGTCGTACAACTAACAAAAGAAGCGATGTAGGTTAATTAGCGAGTGAAACTGTACGGTGTCCTTCCACGACGACTTTTCATTAAGAGGCACGGTAAGAGAGGCACGCACACACGCGTACACAAGTCACTAAGAGGGCGAAGACGAAGTCGCAAATGCGGCAGCAGAGCTGAGGCAAGCCCTTCGTCTCAATGAAGAAAACAAAGACAGAGGCAGGAGGAGAAAGCGAACGGCGCTAATGATGCCGCTGCTCTAAGCTAGGCCTAATGACGACTCCGGCGGGGGGTGGGGCGGGGAGTCACCTTCCAAAGATGCAACGACGGCTCAAAGGAGACGAAACAAAGCAGCGGGGGTTTGCCGCGCGACTCCATTACGTAATTGGAGTGCTGTATGAATGGCTTGCGCGTAGCGGCTGCGAAGACTGCAGGGATAGGCTGCGAAGGCTGATGTTTTAGTAGTAGTACTAAGGTAGCAAGTGAATTAGAGCTTTTTCTTATGTATGAACAGAACTGTTAGGCTTATAGGTGGCTTTGCGCATGCGTCAACTACATTACGTAGTTGGAGTGTTGTATGAATAGGCTGCGTGTAGCGGCTATATACAAAGCTTTCGTAGGCCTAACGTAGTAAGTCAATTAGACCCCTCTGTTATATGGGCACAGCTTGTTATGCCTATCGGTGGCTTTGCGCACGCGTCAACTGTGGGTGACGTAGTGTGCCCGACGGTTCAATTTGAAGGAGGTAACTGAATTGAAACAACCATTATATGTCAGTGTTACACACAGCGATGTAAGATCGGCACTGAAAGTATCACCGAATCTCATGCCCTCACATAATTGATTGTTGAGATAATGCGGTGTTTCTATTGACTTCGTCGTCTTCAATAGAATTTCAATGTAGCTGGAAATGTAAATGATTCATTTGACCTCTAAGGGTGTACAGGAAAAAAAAAACTGTAGTGTTAGACAGACTTATTTTAAGGTTAACATATCTCACTTTCAGACTCCCTGAAACTCAATCCGTCGCTTTCATTCCGAGTGGTATATTACGTTTCAACAAAAGGCCTATAGAAATCAAGCGATATATCAATAGAAAAGAAACAAAGTTTCTATAGCGACTTTGCAAGAAGGTAAGCGCGTAGCTCAAGAAACGTTGAGTCGTTCGAGTGCATAGAGAGAGCGCTAATGAGGAGCTTGGTGGAACTTCCAGTGACTTCGATTCAAAGGGGATGCTACTACCGTACATCCATCCATACATCCATTTGCGTAGATCAAGTACACACACACACACACACACAAACACAAACACAAACACACACACACTTGCGTACGCACACCGGACGCCAATACGCACGCGGGCATGCAGGGAGGCGAAAAATGCGACTGTACTACTACTACGCAGTTGCGGCGACGCCTCAGTGGCCTCAATCTGCATGCATACCCCGGCCGACTGTATGCACGACGACGAAGAAGAAGCGTGTCGGTAAGAAGGACGCAGAGATGCACGGCGCGCTTTGCCTTTCCTGCATATTTTTGCGTTCCTTCTCTCCTACCTTACGTGCGGCGAGTGCGAACTAGTTCCGTGCAGCGTGGCAAAATAGCCGCCTGTTCTCGGCCTACGGAATTGAGAGGGACGCGAAGGTATATGTATCTAAGCGGGCGAGACGCTGAGCGCCCCGGAGAGTTGGTGTGGTACGCTTATGCATACGATAGTGTAGGCGGTCGTAGTAGCAGCGGCAGCTGTACAGGAGTACGCAGGTGTAGTGTAGTAAGTTGCTCGCAGTAGCGTTTCGGAGACTCCGCCTCTCTCGCCTTCTCCCTTTTTTTATTTTATTTTATTTTCTTTTACTTTTTCTCGCTCTGCACGGTTTCTCGCGCGTTCACGTTCACAGGCGAGACAGCTTTACCGGTACGCTACATCAAGCACAGGTGAATGATAGAAGTAGACAGCATTGGAGACGTATCCACGCGCGCAGAAAGGTACGCTATGATTTCTTGGCGCGAGCTTAGGGATGCTTGAGTGTGCGCGGCGTTGTGCGCCTGCGCAGAACTACGGAGCGTGGTGCACCTTTAGTTCATGTGGGACGTGAAACTATGGACACGATTACAAATGTCTACCGAGCTACTTCCACGTGTTTATTTCTGCGTTGACGTAAGTTATCGCAGTTTTAATCATTGTTTCTTTCCTAACCTTCCCGTGGCAGAGGCAGAACAGAATTGCGCGCGGAGGGATGGATCAATCAATCAATCAATCAATCAATCAATCAATCAATCAATCAATCAATCAATCAATCAATCAATCAATCAATCAATCAATCAATCAATCAATCAATCAATCAATCAATCAATACATCCTACATGCAGCATACCATCAATCAAACAAACAAACAAACAAACATCCCGTTTTATCAAGTACACTGTTATTCAATCTCCAACCAGTCAATCAATCGATCGACTAATAAAACGTAATACATAGTTTATCTAGTATAGAACCAATTATAAAACGAACGTCTCCAAACAGTCGGCTCGGGCGAATTTTTTTCCTTCTGTCACGGCCTGCCGATGTTCAGAGCGATTACATATAGTATCGATGGAAGTGCGCCAATGAGCGGTGAAGCACAATACCGCAATCTTCGCTTACACTCTCAAGATTTTTTCATTGGAGTTTATAAATATAATCTGCTTGGAGCCATCTTTCGTGATTGAGCATAATCAAAGACGTCATCAGTGACGTCAGTCGTAAAGTGAGCAGTACTAACACTTTCAGTGACAACCTTAACGACGATTTTCCTTGACGCAGTGACGACACTTCCGTGAATCTCAAATTACGCTCAATTTAAACTTAAGCTTACATATATTAAATAGCATAAGGCGTTTTCGCATTCTATAATACCTAGCCTCATGCTAAAGATAACCTTCATTCCTAACCATCACTAATATTGTGTCTAACAAATAAAACGAACCCTTATCCACTTCTTTCCTTCATTCATAGCAGACTCGATGCATTCAGGTGGTATGCGAGGGATTATTGGCCAGCTGCCAGCTCGTAATAAGATCACGTGCTGCGTGACGTCAACAGGCTGAAAAAGAGTGTTCCCACTCACCGTCATAGCTACTAACGGCGCTGACTGACACTGCCACGTTTAAACGCACATATATACCCCATAAAGTGGACGGGGGGGATGGCCGCCGCCGTAGCTCAGTTGGTAGAGCATCGGACGCGTTGTTCGGAGGTCGCAGGTTCGGTCCCTGCCGGTGGCAAGTTATCTTTTCGTCCACTTTTCTTTCTTCACATTTACATTACAATTACTACTAATAATTTTGTTAAGTATACTACTAATATACTAATTTTGTTAAGTATACTACTAATAACGTCCCCTATGCTTTCCATGGCATCATTGTCTGTTAGTTATCATTAATATTCTTCATTACATTTGACAGAAAGAAAAGTTGCCCATTCCTGATGGTATTTATGACATGAAATTCAATACCTCGGCTCAGAGAAAATTATCTTCGCATGAAATCAAGCGGCGTGGCAACAATCAACCGCCGCCCCATTAAAGCGAACACCTCCCGCGTTACTTCATAGAACATTGTATAAAGAAGACGGGGATTCGACCAAGGTCGAAGGAGCGAGTTCGCGCCAACCGGACATTTATTACAAAGGCACGCCGAAGACAACGAGAGGCTTGCAACAACTTACGATTCCCGACACACGCACCTCGGCAATCAAGTCGCCGCGCATGCGCAACGGAGCGGAAACAAAAGGCAGTACCCCATTTGGCCGCGACGCTTACAAATTCGCGACAGCAAACTCCCCCCAAAAAGCTCTCTGCAGATATCCTCTAAGGTCGTTAAGGAAACACGTAAGATTAAAACAAAACAGAGTGTCCATTGTTTTAAGAAGTGCATCTGTCTCATACGCATAGGTCCGTTACTTCTTCTCTCGTATGTTCGTTTTTTTTTCTAGTTCTTTGAGTCTTTATGTTGTTAAGCCTTTCCGTTAAGCGTTCCGTTAAGTAGGCGGTCTAGGCGGACCCTTTTATCTATCGCTTTAATTGCCCCGGAAGACCTTGACAGCGTCGACAAGGCAGCGGCGGGCTCGGCTTCTTTTAGAAGGCCGGAGTGCGCGTGCGCAGTTCGAAGTGACACAGACGCTTAGAGACAAAAGGATAGGCGTGTGCAACTAGCGATAAGGGGGGAAATCGATAAAGCGTGGCACGTAGTGAGCGCACGCGCGAGTGCATGGCGAGCTGGAAACGTGATCGATTAATATATGCTCGCGTCGACGTGGCCCATTGGCGGTTTCCTTTCCAAGGACGACGTCGTCTGCATCTTGAGTGGGTAAGAGGTATATAGTTGAACGCCCGGTTTCGTCTGGAACGTGCGTGTGTGAAGCAGACGACAGCCTGAAGCAGAATTCGTCTGGGACGTGCGTGCGAAGCAGACGACCGCCTGAAGCAAAATTCTTCTGGAACGTGCTCTGAAGTATCTGAAGCAGACGATCCTTCTGAAGCAGCATTCGTCTGGAACAATGATATGGTGCAGACGACCGCCCGAAGAAGAACCGTTGAACGCTTGATTTCGTCTGGAACGCGCAGTGAAGCAGACGATCCGCCTGAAACGCGCTGTGAAGCAGACGATCCACCTAGCTGAAGCAGTACAGTTGGACGGTGTTAGTCGTCTACAACGTGCTATACTAATCAGAAAAAAAAAAAAAGCAGAACGGTTGAAGGCTCCAGTCCTGTTAGTCTGCAACGTATGGAGCAGACGCCAGAAACAGGAAAGTTGAACATCTGCGTCATTGAAGTCGTCGTCTGCAAAGTGACATAAACGGACGATAGTAGTAGTTAAATAATCGAAGGGGTCATCCGCATCGTATGAAGCACACGACGAAAGCGGAACGTGTAGTTAACAGCTCGTCTGAAGCCTTAGCTCGGTGCAGTCGACGGAAACAGCAAGTGCAAGACGGACCCATTCAATGTGAAGCAGACAACGCCCGAAGCACAGCAGTTAGTTGAACAGTTCGTCTGCAACGTTTGAAGCAGACGGAAAAAGCAGAACAGTTCATCTGACCGTCTGCGAAGTGCCATGCATGAAGGAGACGACACAAGCAGAACTGTCGAATAAAGTTCGCCTGAACGTGCTGAAAGCAGATGATGGAAGCAGAACTTATTTATAGGTGTTGAGCTAGCTGTCCGATACGTAGGTGCGTCTATTAGCAAACGAAAGGTAATGTGATACAGCGTACGCGTACGCGGAATGCCAGGGAACGTGCGTCTGTACAGTGAACTGAAAATGATCCCCATTTGCACAGGACGCGTGGAGACTTGTTCAAGGTTGCGCGAGGAAAAACCAGAAGGCAAGCAGACGACGCGTGTACACGTGCGTAGCAGACGTATCATGTGTGACATACGCGTACTGTTTCGCCGATGATGCAACCCGAAGATAGCGTCGGATACTCACACAAATAGGGAGTAGCCAGACCGGTGCGTGAGGGCATTAATTCAGAAACAAAGTATGGCGCACTTAGCTGCCTGATAAGGTGGCCCCTGACATGCGCATGCGCTTAGCTAATTGCGATCAATTCCCATGCGCGGGACGCCGCGGCAATTTCAAGGTCGCCGTCTGCTTTTACGGGAAAGCAGACGGCTAGCAGACGACGCGCGTGCGTGCGGAATGGACAAAGCCGTGCGAGCCGCATACTGTTCAGCGATTACGCAAGGCGGATTGTGTGTGTGAAGCAACGCGCGCCTCTTCATTCAGACATTAGAGGGAGTAGAGGGAGTATAATCTAAGCCCGATAAGAGACAATTGATAAAATAGACACGTATGAAGTGTACACACACAGGCACGCACGCAGGGGGGCGGGCGCGATCTCATGTAACAAATTGCTACCGCTTTTATGCGCAGGGCGACGCTGTGTTCCAAGGACGCGTCGTCTGCTACGTGATAGGGTGAAAGCAGACGGCTAGCAGACGACAAAAATTGTGAGGGCATTGCGTTCCGGCGAATGACGCAGTATGAGGCACCATCTATGTATAAAAATAACAGAGTCGCATTCGTGATAACGTGTATTTCGACAAAACGTTAACGCATTAGAGTATATTTGCACACCCCTACATTTACTGTATGCCACTGCGTTTAGAGAAATTTATTATCACAGACAGTGGACATCAATAACATTTCAACACAACATTTCAACGGAACTGAACATGCACAGACACACACAAAATTTGTTACAGAAACATAGGTATACATATGTAGATTACGTGGTAAACAAAAGCACGAATAAAACTTGACTATGTACATTTTGCAGGTATTTACATGGCGTTTGTGTCGACACCGATCGAGACATGAGCCTACGAAAACCAGGCAGGCCGGAAGATAAGTTTTGCGCGTCTGTCGCAGACTAACACAAAGGGGCAAGACAACACTACCTCGGGTATTTATACAGCTACGAGCTCGTGAGGAAGCGCCAATAATGCTCAACTTTCAACGAACAGGCCATCGGAATGTCGATAGTTTTTGAAGTACTATGAAAGGCACTACTGGCTAGATACAGCGATAAACGGAAGTTCTGAAACTCATTTGCAGTGAACTGCTATCGCCGCGTTGTTCTTTTATTTTCCTTCTGTAATATTTCATTACACAGCCGAATTCGGCGCAGTGAAATGAGGTCCATAGTTTTACGTTCTATCAAAGGAAGTGGTTTTGCGTATTTGTATTGCTTGCTTGAAAAACCTTTATTGGTGGTGCAAAAGGAGGAAGTTTGGGAAGGCCCAGAAAGGGCCACCCCTCACAATCACTAGGTGGGCTCCTCATTACAGGAGCCCATTGGCGACCGCCGCAACTCGGGCTCTGTCGAACAAGTGAGCGTTTCACTGAAAAGCGCGTCCCTCCACTTCAAACTGAGTCGCGGCCCGCTGATGATTCCAGCAGTTGTCACTGAGTAAACGTCGCTCCTTTTTACTTTCAACCCTCGCGACTGACAAAACGACGAAGTTTTAGAATAGGGCAAGCAGAGAAAGCATTCGATGGGTACGATATGCTATTCCCGTAAGTTCACCTGGGTGTCCCAAGAGGTTAGCGTATGGACGCACGCGCAGTGGAACGGATTGCTTACGCAGAGCTTTGGATACCCTATTCTAAAACCCTCTGATGTCCCCTTCATTAGACAAAAAAAGTAAAGAAAAGAAAAAAAGGAAAAAAGAAAGCTTGAGACGTATATTAGTGGAAAGGTGTTTACGTGGGGTGTAATTACTGAAGAGTCACACGGAGGGCCTCCCCCAAGACGCACTGGGGTACTCCAGCCCAAAAACATCACTCGGGGAAAAAAAATGAAATAAAAGAAAGAAACAGAAAACACTAAGAATGGCGCAAGCGAGTACTTTTATTTATGTTTACGATGGAGGAAGTTTTGCTCAGGCGAAAGAGACGGTGGCAGAATTGTAGCCAGGGGTGGGGGTAGGGTCTTGCTGGGTTGTTTCAGCCCAAAAATCTCCCCCCGAAACATTTAAATCTTGCTTGCGCATATAATACACACATAGAAACACACACATACAAATATACTTCAGTAGTAATTGAGCCCCCCCCCCCCCCCTCCTAAACAAAATGTGGCTACGCCTCTGGTTAGGGGGGGACCACGGCATAAGGGTACACCATGGTCCCCACATAGTGGTGGCGAGGGGGGGGGGGGTGCGACGCTTCGCGAACGACTCTCACAATCAATTACTACACCTGCCGCAAACGATGGGGCTCAAAAACGACCTTCGAGGACGGGGACAAGGCGAGTACAAAGTCACAATCAAATACACACCCCCAAAAAAAGGTGGGTAAACCCTTTCCTAGCTATCTATCTATATCTCTTTGTAGAGGCAAACAAGGGACCTCCCCTCCCACCGCCAGGTGGATTCCATCACGAAGCGACGCCGCCGCCGCCGTCGCCTGTGAGCAATTTCATTTTTTTTTATTTTTCTCTTCGGTGTTCGTTTCACCGGGCGTCCTTTTTGTCTCTCCCCAAGGCCGACGTCGACAAAAGGAATTAGTTAAGCGACGCGATACGGAATCCGGATGTCTTGAGAAGAGACGACCTTCGTTGGCGCGCGCGGCCGACGCCGGTAGCGTCCGCAGCGCCGCGTTCCGCGGATGTGCGGCGACGGCGCCGGGCCCCCGTCCGCATACCAGAAGTGTGACGTTTCGGAACGCGGAGAACACTTTTTGTTTCCACGAAAGTGGGTGAGGTGAGAATTCGCGCGAAAGCGAATCACAGTGTGGCCGAAGAAAACTTTAAGACAGGCACCGAATATCGGCGAAATACGGAACAAAGCACTTATGAACTTATGACCATAGGCGCGCCCTCATAGAAAATGGTAAGTGTAGGCGGGGTTGCCGTTGGGTGGACATGAAAAGGCACCAGAACTCACGCCAAAAGTAGCCAAAGTAGCCATGTCATTTGATATTATAGCAGAATTTCTAGCCAAATAGAAGACAAGCGGTATTATCAACAGAGTCTTTGCTATTGATGAATAAATAAAACCATTTTGAATAAGTAAAACCACAAGTTTGAAAAAGAGCCGTGGCGCCAACTGGAAATTTTCGTCGCCAACGGGGTCCAAAAGTAGCCAAGTTGGCGCAAAGTAGCCACCAACGGCAACCCTAAGTGTAAAGGGGGGGGGGGGGGGGGGTGGACACACGATCAGATGACTTCATTCGCTTTTCTCAGGCGGCACAAAAATAATATGATCCGGAGATTCTATGCCAAAACAACGACGTATTGGGGGCACACTCGATGGATTTAATTCAACCGCCCGGTGTTCTCTAACGTGCGACCAAATCTGAGCACACGGGTGCTCTTTTGCATCTCGCTGCCCATCGAAACGCGGCCGCTGTGGCCCGGGAGTCGAACCCGCCGCCTCGGCCTTAGTAGTGCGACAGCGTATATCTATACTGAGCGACCAACAGCGGGTGATCGTTTACACTGTTAAGAAATGAAGAACCTGTAAGGCATGGCATGACATGACATGGCATGAGAAGAACTTTATTATGATGCATAGAAACTGCGGCCTTAGGGCAAAACACCCTAGGCTAAGTCGGTGGCTCCGCCCACGTAGGCACCGTATGGGCGAGCGTTTTTTTTTTTTCCAAGCCTATGCGAAGACAGGAACATAATTCCATTATCGGAGTTGCTATGGCTAGTAAAAGGTCGCCACTAGATGCTTCTGGAAAAGAGATTGGCAAAACCGATAACCTCCCGATGCTTTCCGGCAGCATATTGGCAATCTCATCATTGCACGCTTAATCGAACGACATCGAAGGTCTAGCCTTTCGAGTCGACATCTCTTAAACGGTCTTATCTCGGTGTGAGGACTTCATCTTCTGCAGCTGTTCGCGAGAAAGATTTATAACGCACTGATATACCTAATCTTATCTTCATACATGCATAGCACGTCCTGACGAACACATGCCCTTGGATTACCGCATCAGCGATATCTGTGCATGATGTCGTTGCGTGTTGACTGTTCAAAGATAACAAAAAATAAATATATATATATATATATATATATATATATATATATATATATATATATATATATATATATATATATATATATATATATATATATATATATATATATTGATCAGAACGCGCGCATGAGCTCAAGATGAGATGCTTCCCGTTAACGACAGCCGACGAATGGCATTGAAGAATTTGACCTCGTGTTGCAAGATACGCGAATTCGACTTCAGTCTAGAGAACATTTGAGACTCAGCACGATAACAGACGACTTGATCGCAGTTCTCTGACTGAACTTATCCGTGAATCTGTATACACAATTCCCCCCCCCCCCCCAAAAAAAAAAAGAAAGAAAGAAAAAACGAAAAGAAATGGAAGATCCACGTGGACACCACAGCCTCGCAAAAGAAAAAAAAATACAGTAGTAATAATATCTGCGGTTGTATACATGCCAAAACCAAGACAGGATTATGACGCACGCCATAGCGGAGTGCTCCGGAAATTTCGACCACCTGGGTTTTTTTTTAACGTGCCCCTAAATCTAAGCACACGGGCCTCTAGCAGGGGGGAGGGCAAATGGGCGGGGGGGGGGGGGGGCAGGCCTAAGGTCCGGGGGGGGGGGGGGGCTGCAGCCCCCCGCTAGGGCCTCCCCTGCCGCGGCCTGGGGGGCCAGAGCAGCGTAACACTTTATGCAACCGCTAATAAGCAACACACGGCAGGTTCAGGCTGCAAGTGTCGAAAATCCTTCAAGCCATAACTCATCGGCTTGTTTGCTATCTCCATGGAACCCGCACCTGCAATGGCCATCCTCGCAAGCCTACAATCGTGCCAACTCGGCTGCAATTGATAGCCAATTATTCTAGGCCTTGCGCGTATAAATATATGCACGGCTCCGGCATAGATCGGACGTCTTTAACGAAAGCAAGAGTGGAGGAAATAGAAACAAGAAAGATGGTAAAAAGGAACGCGAAAGGCTTGCCTAACCTTGGCATTTGAGGGCTGACCGGAAGTGAATTCCTGGCGCGGTTACCCGCACGAAGTGGCGCCGGAAGTGTAGCTGCCCCCTGTAGAGCTGCGCAGACGTATAAACTAACATCCACGGCCATCCCCGTGCGCTTAAAATTCGCCGATATGCTCCAACGAGCGACGCTCTTTTTGCTTTCTGGCAGCGAACTGAGCCAAATTTGGCCGCATCGAAGGCCAAACGGCAGTGACGCAACGCGTTATGCAGGTGTTGCGCTTTGAAACAGAACACTTAAAGGCGTTATCTTGGAGAGAGATATATAGAGAGAGACCATACTTATATAGTCAGTGGACTGTATACGTTCTTCTGAGTCTCTAACGACGAAAGTGCGAACAGTGTGGCCGTCTGCTTGTATACCCTTCATTGGAATCGTCTGCTGTGCGCTCACACTGAATCATTAGAATTGTCTGCTGTGCGCTCACACTTAACCATTGGAATCGTCTGCTTTGCGCTCACTCTTAACCATTGGAATCGTCTGCTTTGCGCTCACACTGAATCATTGGAATCGTTTGCTTTGCGCTCACACTGAATCATTGGAATCGTCTGCTGTGCGCTCACACTGAATCATTGGAATCGTCTGCTTTGTGCTCACACTGAATCATTGGAATCGTCTGCTGTGCGCTCACAATGAATCATTGGAATTGTCTGCTGTGCGCTCACACTGAATCATTGGAATCATCTGCTGTGCACTCACACTGAATCATTGGAATCATCTGCTGTGCACTCACACTGAATCATTGGAATCATCTGCTGTGCGCTCACAATGAATCATTGGAACTGTCTGCTGTGCGCTCACAATGAATCATTGGAATTGTCTGCTGTGCACTCACACTGAATCATTGGAATCATCTGCTGTGCACTCACACTGAATCATTGGAATCGTCTGCTGTGCGCTCACAATGAATCATTGGAATTGTCTGCTGTGCGCTCACACTGAATCATTGGAATTGTCTGCTGTGCGCTCACACTGAATCATTGGAATCATCTGCTGTGCACTCACACTGAATCACTGGAATCGTCTGCTGTGCGCTCACAATGAATCATTGGAATTGTCTGCTGTGCACTCACACTGAATCATTGGAATCATCTGCTGTGCACTCACACTGAATCATTGGAATCATCTGCTGTGCACTCACACTGAATCACTGGAATCGTCTGCTGTGCGCTCACAATGAATCATTGGAATCATCTGCTGTGCACTCACACTGAATCATTGGAATCATCTGCTGTGCACTCACACTGAATCATTGGAATCGTCTGCTGTGCGCTCACACTGAATCATTGGAATCGTCTGCTGTGCGCTCACAATGAATCATTGGAATTGTCTGCTGTGCACTCACACTGAATCATTGGAATCATCTGCTGTGCACTCACACTGAATCATTGGAATCGTCTGCTGTGCGCTCACAATGAATCATTGGAATTGTCTGCTGTGCGCTCACACTGAATCATTGGAATTGTCTGCTGTGCGCTCACACTGAATCATTGGAATCATCTGCTGTGCACTCACACTGAATCACTGGAATCGTCTGCTGTGCGCTCACACTGAATAATTGGAATCGTCTGCAGTCAGCTTACACTGAATCATTAGAATTGTCTGCTTGGCAGGTAGCTGACGACACAGAACTAAGCCAAGTTCGGACCGAAGGCCAAACTGCAGTGACGTAACAGGTGTAGCGCTTTGAAATAAACACTTCAAGCCGTTACCTTGGAACTACAACCGTAGTTCTTATAAGTACGGTATACGTTCCTCTGTCGTGAAAAAATACATAAGCGCGAATACAGGGTCGTCTGCTCGTGCCCTTCATTGGGGATCGTGTGTTATTGTTCACCCGTTAGAGTTGGCTTAGTTCGGTGTACCCTGCTATACATGCAAAGTTCCGCCGTAAGGTCAAACAAGTTAGGCGCAACGCGTAGGTGTGTTTTGGAAGAAGGCTTTAAAGCCGTAATCTTGGAACTATATTAGTAATTCTTGTAAGGATGGTATGCGTGTAGCTAGCAAGGACAAAAGCGCGAGCAGAGGGTCGTCTGCTCGTGCCCTTCATTGGGATCGTCTGTTATTGTCGTTAGGCTTGGCAGGTATATAGCAGACGACACCGAACTAAGCCAAGTTGGGCTGGAAGGCCAAATAAGCGTGACGCAGCACGTAGGCGTGCGTTTTGAAACAAGGACCTTAAAGTCGTTATCTTTTAACTTTAGTATACTACTTTTGTCGGGCTTTTGATTTTGAGTCTTTGAGGATCGACAAAGGCAAAACCACGAACGCAAAATCGTCTGCTTCGTTCCTTCTGCTTCAGTCGAGATCGTTTGTTTGCCTTGGCAGATGGAAGACGACAGTTAACAATCCATGAGCCAAAATTTTGGCTGCAAGGACAAATAAGAGTGATGAAATGCGTAGGTAGGCACTTTGAAACAACATTTAGGCTTTGCTAGGTAAGTTGGATATTCCAAGGTTGACAAAGAAGCGCGAGCCGAAAGTCGTCTGCTCGGGGATGTAGCAGACGACGGTTAGCTGCGCCAAATTTGCCCGCAATGCTGAACAAGCTAGACGCAATGTATAAACCCGATAGACATAGTAGCACAGGTGAAATAATACGAGTTGTATAATGGCACTATAGCTGATACATGCCAAGTCGTTTCAAACCGCCCAGTTTACTGCTTGGAAGCTTTTTAAGGTTAATATGCGTCCGCATGATGCTGCAATAATTGTGTGCGCGCGCAAGCAGAAGTCCTTCATAGCTAAGACAAAGCGTGTATGTAACAAACAGCGCAATCAATACGTCGTTCTTGGAATCTTGACTTCCGTGATCGTCTGCCCAGAAATCGTCTGCTCAACCGACCAGAGAATGGACAGAAGTCAATACGCCGCCTTCGCGAGTCGTTTGCAGTTCCGCGATTGTCTGTGACTCTTAAGACAACATCGTCTGATGCACAGGAAAGACGCGGGCTCTCCGCAATCAATAAATGGCCTCTATTAACCGTTTACAAATCGATACAGACGCGATCGTCTTGCTCGAAGAGTGCGCATTAACCGCCGAAGGACGAACCCCAAGCTATCGTTGCACACGGCCTTTAATGAATCGTCTGCAATGCCAGAATTCCACGTCCGTCTGCGATGCTCGATAGAAAACAACAGAATCGCCTGCTCGAAAACCGTCACAAAGCTGATAGTCCAGCAATCAATATCGCATTTGCGAATCGTCTGCAATTCTACAGCGATCGTCTGGCTGGCGACAAAAGATCGTCTGCTCGCCAACCGCAGACGTGTACAACGTCGCAGAAGTACAAAGTCTAAAGAAGAAAAAAAAAGTTTGCGCAGCTTGCACCAAGTCGCGCAAGGCTGGGCCACAACGGAGCTGCTCGGCGCCTAGCTTGTCCTGGATTGGCTAGGCTTTTACCTTCTCACCTGCCTCTTTCCTAACCAATGCTATACTATACTATACTATACTATACTATACTATACTATACTATACATGGATATACTTGTTCTCTCTCTTACCTTCCTTCTCAGTCTCTCCTTCTCTGTCTATGTCTATTTGTTCTTTGCCTTTCTTTTTCTGTCTTTTATCCCTTTCTCTTTCTGTAGTGGTTCTCTCTCCTATCTTTGTCACTCCTCAACCATAACAGCTCTGCAGTAAAACTCATATAGCACTTATGTACTACACAAACAGTAAGCACATCCCACTACTTACGACACTGGCCGAGTAAAAAATTAACAAGGGAACGCATGGACCAAGTAGTTAGAAAAACAAATCAAATTCTGGTGTACGAGCCAAAACCACGACATGATTATGAGACAGTCCGTTGATACTGAGTGCATAGGCATGTGTGGAGAGCGTTAACACTGCATACCAAGGAAACGAACAATGTCCCTTTTGCGATGTCTTCAGATCGTGTCAGTACTCATTTATGGGGGGGGGGGAGGCGCCTCCCCTCCCCCCTTCGTGGTAAGCCTATGACTGGGAGGACACCAGGTTAATTTGGACAATTAATGTTTCATAACCTGCACTTAATTAAGCCTGAGCACGCGGGCGCTTTTGCATTTCTCCGTAATCGAAATGAGGCAGTCTCCGAGATCAGGAATCGAATTGCCCTTAGCAGTTCTGCCATATATGGTGTTATGCCATATATGTTCACGTGCCATATATGGTCATGTGCCATTTATATTGATGCGCCATATATGGCGTAGCATTGTCGCAGAATCAGCAGTACGGCGTGTATATATAACTCAAGGCCTTTTGCCTCTTAGGAACGAGAACCAGAAAAGGGAACTGCGTCACCACTTCTTTCCAAGCGCGTGTACTTATATATATAGTGCCGCGCGTAAAACCCCGCATTTACATTTAAAGTGTGTCCCGCTGTAAATAAACATACCGACCACTTTTTTTCCCAAGCCATGCGGGGATGGTCCTTAACTGGACGTTCGAGCGCTCGCTACCGAAGATTTTTTCGCAGCGGGGGGTTTGCCGTATGGGAGTCAAGAAACAGTGACGCAACAGGCGTATACATACGAAGCGGCGGCGCAAAATAAAAGAAAAAAGAAGGTGAACCGTAGCGAGAAGAAAACAGGTCAACCTTGAACCCCTCATGCCACCGCGCGGTGCTGCCGCAAGGTTGAGAAGAACGAACTAGGCGTTTCCGTTTCGACTTTTTTTGTTTTCTTCGCATATAGCCAACACGAGCCGCATCTACGGAGCCGCTTGAGCAATAAGGATACAGGATCGCGGAACAAGCGCTTATTGAAAGCGTAGGCGTTTGAGTTTGCGGTGGTTTTGCATAACGTATATAACATATGGGGCGGAAGAGTGGAGCGTAACAAAGAATGCCTCGAAAGTTAATGGGACACTTAAGTGAAAGAATAAGAACTGTTGGGGTTTAACGTCCCAAAACCACGATATGATTACGAGGGACGCCGTAGTGGAGGACTCCGGAAATTTTGGACCGTCTGGTGTTCTCTAATGTGGACTGACATCGCACAGTGCATCCACGTCCATCGAAATGCGACCGCCGCGGCCTGGATCGAACCCGCGACCTTCGGGTCCGCAGCCGAGCACCGTAACCGCTACAACTATAGATTGGTTGCTTGAACATATGGAAGCATAAAGAGTAATCGATAACGAAGAAAGGGTCGACTTAATCGTTTGAGCACGAATATTTAGATAAGTCTGGACTCACCCTGCTATCACGGCATGTTAACAATCGCAGCCAAAGATGGCAGTTTACAGAGCCTGAGCGAACGAAATAGCGTTTGAGAAACTGAATTTAAAATCAAAAAACAGAAGTTCAGGAAAAAATACCAAGCGCATTTTATTTTTTTTCAAACCCTAAATCGAAGCGCCAGGAGCTCAGAAAAGTCAATTTGATGTGATAGATTCTTAGCGATTAAGTACAGTCCTACTGAAGGTGTTTTGTTTCATGCGACGTTATCAGTGAAAGACGCTTACAGCAGACGTATTCGAACTGAAGGCAGCAGTATTATCGTTTGCGATTATTACGCCAAAGACACCGTTTCCGACCACATAGAGATTCCATCATAAGCATCTCCATCAACAAAAAAGTACCGGAAAAGGGAAAAAAAAATGATATAATAATACTGATGATCGTATCTCGCGTTGGAACGACAAGGAAATGACCGATCCGACGCGACAGGTGCGTTCGATTACGGAAATCCGGCGTCAAATCCGGTCCTGCGGCGAGCCAATCGTGAATTAGTTTTGTTTTTCACTATCGTAAACGCGAACGCAAACCGATCGAAGCGGAAATGCGAAAGGAAATGAGCGACTGATTACCTTGGACGCATTTCCCGTCATCCGAGAGATTTCCGGCGACGCGATTGGACGATAACGAATTCTCAATGCCGATGTCTCCAATGGATTAGTCGAGCTCGCTTACGCGTTAATTGTATAACCATGTACACGATGTCGTCTGCTACACCACGTCTGTCAATTGACAGATTGTTCTGTCGATAATTAATCTTCTGCAAGTGCAGCAGACGGCGTCGGCTAAACGCATTCGAATATGAACTTGTGCTTTAATTAAATATACTGACGAATAGAAATGATTGGCTTATGAGCTAAGAACAAAACAGACGGCGTCTACGATCGAAGCCGTGATTTACACGATCAAGTAGCAGACGTCTTTAAAACGCGTTCGAATTTGAACTTCTGCTTTCTTGGTATAAAGAGACGTACAAAAATGATTGATTTACGAGCTAAGAGCAAAAGAGACGGCGTCTGCAATCACAGTCGCGCGTTACACGATCAAGAGCAGACGGTATCGGTTTTAGACGTGTTCGTATTTAAACCTGCACTCGTCCAATGAGCAGACAGACTGACAGACACGATTGGTTTATTAGCTCAGAAGAATTCAGAAAAGACTTACGATCACAGTCTTACGTTACATGCTCAAGTAGCAGACGGCGTCAGTTAGACGTGTTCTGACTCAGATCTGCATTCATGCAATGAACAGACGTAAAGAAACGTCTGGATCGTCTGCTTCAAGCAGACGACGAAAAAAAAGAAACCAATCAGAACAAACAGGCGAGGCAGACGATCGCCAGACGAACATATGATTTACACGTCAGCTAAACAGCAAGTATCAGCTTAGAACTGCGTTCACTAAATGAACAGACGTACAGTAACGTCTGGATCGGTATCTCGGAGCAGACGACAAAAAAAAATGTAAACCGATCAGAAAAAAAGAGACGAGGCAGACGGTCCACATACGGACACACGCTTTACACATCAGCTGAACAGCGAGTATGGGCTAAATACAAGAACATCACTGCTCACCTGACATCACTGAGCGGCTTTGGGAGGCAGCAATCCTGCACATGTTCCGTACGAGACGATGTGGTAGGCGAGCACTCCGTAGCAATCCGAATCATCATGATGTCGGCGTCGAACGAAAAAAAAAAAAAAATGCGGCAGAAATTGGCGAGGCGACAACACGCGGGGACAAGTTTTAGGTATTAAAACGAACCCCGCACAGCTCGAGCGAAGAAAAGGCCTTGTCGAAGGTCGTCGAAGCACTGGCACAAGCCAAAACTCAAGACGCAGTCGTCGTCTCTGTAGTGCTGAAGTCGGGAGGACAGGCGTCCTTTAGACCGATCGCACGACCTTACGGAAAGGTTGCGTCGGTTTGCCTTGACGTCTTTCGAAGATCGGAATCGGCGATCAGATCAGCAGCGCCGATCACGCCAATCGCAGGGGTCGAGTACACCGCACCGGCTGGGGCACTCCAGGACCACGACAACCTTCTTCGCACGTCACGTCGACGATTAGTACTACGTCAACCGGCCTTCTTCTCCTAGTCGACGACGAATACATTGCGCTCCGAAAGCACGCCGAGACATGAACAATTTCTTTTCTTTTTTTGTTCCCCCCACTTTTCTCCAACCCTCCCGCGTGGGTCGGTCGGTCGGGTCCCCCTACTCGTGCGAAGCGCGCGGAGCCGAGCAGACGACACACAACACACTCCCAGAGAAGCAGACGACGCGACCAGCCTGATCCAGATACCGGCCGCCAGAGGGAAGCACGCGCGTTTTTGTCTTGCGGCGAAGCCGAACCGAGCCGAGTCAAGTAGTACGCCGCTGGCTCGCGGTGGAAGCAGACGACAACGGGCAAGAGCAGACGACCACGACAGCCGACGGCCCGCCGTCGACTGAAACGCGAAAGCGGTACGGCGCGCGGCGGCCGCTTTCATCTCGTTTTTTGTACCTGCTTTATTTTTTCCTTTCTTTCTCGCTGGCTTCGGCCGGCGCGCTTTTTTATCGCCAAACTAGGTTGCGGAGCGGAGGAGGAGGAAGAAGAAGAGAAAGACAGACCCTCCCACCGATTCTTCCTCTCTACCTCGTTCCTCTCTCTATCCGCTTCGCGCTCGCATACACCTCCATAGGTTTACAAGGAGGAAACGCATTTCTTCCTCCTCGCCACACTCACCTCTCCGCGCCACCTTTTGCGCAGTCTTTAAGAAAGAAAGCACACACCCCCCACTCCCCCCCCGCGCACCGGACTGGGGAACGAAAGTACCCATGTACATAAGTACGTCAAAGAGCGCGGGGGGGGAAACCGGGCACCACACCTTTCGGATCGGGGAGCCCCCCAAAAGCGACGACGACGAAGGGGGGTTGTTCCGCTACGGCTTATTTGTATATTATACATATACAATATCCATCACTTTCCTCCTCTCCTCCGCTTCCGTCTCCGAAAAAGCGTGCGGTGCAATAACGAAAACGAGCGGCGGAGAGAAAGGGATTGTCTTCAATACAGAATAGAGTTGCGTGCAATAGCAGAAAACGCGCGACAGACAGACAGACAGACAGACAGACAGACAGACAGACAGACAGACAGATAGATAGATAGATAGATAGATAGATAGATAGATAGATAGATAGATAGAGACAGACACAGACAGACAGACAGACAGACAGACAGACAGACAGACAGACAGACAGATAGATAGATAGATAGATAGATAGATAGATAGATAGATAGATAGATAGATAGATAGATAGATAGATAGATAGATAGAAGTCAATCGGCCAGCCGGTGGCCAGCATTTTCGTTTTCTTTATTGATATATAAACACCTACGTAGCGCAGCTAGGGTGTTGCAGACGATATTTTATAAACTTTAGAAGGAACAGGTGACGCCTGAAGCTGGAGAATGCCATAGAAATGCGAGTTGGGTCAGGGAGGTACGCCGGATAAAACACGAGCGTAAAAGCGAAACAAGGTGATTAAGCATGTGCGTGTGTGTGTATGGGAGAGAGAGAGACAAGCAGACGACGTTTCGGCAAGAGCCGAGAGACAAGACAAGCGAGGTCAAAGTAGCAGACGAAACAAATCGCATTACAGACCCCGACTACCAGATCAAACACGGCCTCCGAGAGTCAGACGCCGCTGTGGGAAACGGGTGTGGGCGTGTAGGTCGTGTTGTATGTAGCTTATAGATAAGTGTGTGTAGTGAGTGGTTCGAGCCGCCTCCCTCCCAAACTCGTTTATATACGTATTCCCCCCTTGCTCGGTGGTCGATGAGCAGCGCGGGAAGTTAGTGGAGCAGCGGAATCACGCCGCATTTGCAGCCGGGGTGCGCGCGCCTTTCTCTCTTTTATCGGCCGTTGGCATCCGCGTCGATGATGCGTGGCATAGGTGGCGCACGTGCGTGGGAGCCCTTTGATTTGCTTGTTTTTGCTTTTTTTTCCTTTCGCGTACCGGACGAAGTGTAGCAGACGAACAAGCGTCATACGAAAAAGGAAGCAGACGTAAAAGTAGCAGACGAAAAAGAAGCAGACGTACATATAGTAGCAGACGAAAATAAACAGGAACGCCGCAAGAGGTAGAGGGCGCGGCATCAGCGCCAAGTTTGAGGTTGCGGTGCCAACGAAATCGAACCACTGTGTGCTTATGAATAACAATAATAATATTAATAAAAAAACATGATTTGTATTGGTGCGAAAGAAATAGCGGCGAATTTTCCTAAGTATACATAAGAGATTTAGGCAGAAGCATGATACATCTGTATTAACTTATCATATTGTATAAAAGCGGATAGCCAACGGTAAGGCAACATTAATCAGCATCTGTATTGCGCACGTAAATACGGTATATTTCACATAAGTTATGCTATATGCCCTTTTTCCTCAAGATCGATTATCTGTTAGGCCCTTTGTCTTGATCATAATTTTGCATCCCGGCTTGTACGCACGTCCGTCGTACTTTACATGACCACATCCCCCCCTCCCATTTTACCTCGGAATTCTTTTTATTATTATTTATTTATTATTTTTTTTAGCTAGAAGAAAGCATCTGACGTCGGGAAGCTTGACATACGAGATCTCATGTAAATCTGGAACTAGGAAAAAACGCACATTACAACATTAATTTTTGAAAAAAAAAAAAGAATCCCCGTCCAGGCACTCAGTACAGATGAAGCTGAAACGTGCGGCCCTGGTGTTCATCACTGGGCCAATTCCGACGCTGCATTAAGGGAGCCCTGCGACACAAATTAAGCTGGTAGTTTTCATCGCTTCTCGAACCGTGGAGTGCACCGATATCGTTGCGCGAGTGGCAACGCCAAAAACAAAGCTGTTATAAATTTATTTCAACGTAGAAACCACATTGGTCTCAGGGTGGAGCTACACACAACGGTTATTTTTGTCATCGGAAGTGACGCTGAATCTCGTGGGAGTGACGACATTGGCCGTTCGTTCTGATTGGCTTAACGCGACAAGTCGCATGTAATATTCATATGGTGCAAGGTAGGCCGTACTACTGTGCGCTAAAAATTATAAAAGCACTCTTTTTACTTCCTCAGATACGAAAGGATTTCCGTTTTTAAATGTGAAATTTTGAAAACAATTGCAAGACGACGCTAGGTGCGCCGCACAACGGCCACCGCGAGGTGAGTCGTCTGGTATGGCTCTGTAAGAGGCGCGCGGTGATTGGAACCGGCCTGTAACGTCATTGGGAGGGTGAAATGCAAAAGGGAACGTTTTTTTAAGGCGGAAGCCTTTAATGTCTCATACTCGAGTCCGTCCGTGCTCTGGGACGGTGCCAGCTGTGGCCCTCCCCTTCAAACTCTCTCAGCAATCACGTAATGGCACAGCCGCGGGCGCGCGCGGCAACGCTCCTTCGTCAGAAGCCTCGTTGCAGCAGTCCGGTTAGTCGGATGGCTCCCAATGCACAGCCAGTCGAATGGCCACAGGCCTTCGCCGAACACACTCTGGAATTTACAAAGTGTCCTTCGATTTTTGTCGTCGTCTGCTGGGGTTTTGAAGTTTGAAGGCTAACAACTTCCGTCACCGTGCACCAATTTCGACAATCCCTTTTGCGTTATTCTCAGCATTCAGCACTACACGCACTCCAGCGCTGCAGAAAGCAGTCGAAAAAGCGTTGCCCCTCTAAAGTCTCCCAGTTATCGGCCAACGTCTGTCCAGAAGTCTTCATCGGTGTTTGCCGCCCCTGTGTTCCCTCCTTGATTTTCGGTGGACCAGTGGCGAGTACTGGACTTTGCTCATTTTCTGTGGCGCTAGCAGTTTTCGCGAATTTTGGTTTCGCCTAGCCATGGACAGTCCCGCTGTAATAGAATGAGCTCGTGCGAGACAGGGTATTCCAATTGGAGAGCACCGAAAAACGCCTTCTTCCTGCTGCGCATATAAAACAGGCCGATGAAGATTGTGATCACGGTGAATACACAATTTGTACACTGCAGGAATCGGTAAAACGGCGGTCTTTCAAGAAAGAAAAATTGGGCCAGCTACGCAGTGGAAGCAGCGCAGCTGGTGGCACTGCGCGCCTCCTCACGCCCAGTTTCTTTTCCCACCCCTTGCTATACTGTATTATACAAAATTGTGCTATACTTTACCGCCTCTCCACTTCCTTTCCGTCCTCCTCAAACTCACTACCCTTTCCCGCCCCTTGCTATACTATACAAGACTGCGCTGTACTTTACGCTCTCGCCTCCTGGTATCCCTCCTTGTCTCCCTGACTTCCCTTTTCCATCTCTTCCTACACTATACTATACACATGGCTATGCTTGCGGTCTCTATTCTTCACTATCTCTTCTTGTGTATGTTTCTTTGTATCTCTTTATCTCTCCGTCTATTTCGTTATATGTCTATTTTTCTGTTTTTTGCGTTCTATTTCTCTTTTTCGCTATATCTCTTTCTCTTTCCTAGCCGAGACGTGGGAGGCCAAGATCACCGCACGGGACCTAGACGACCAGCGAGGACTCGTCGCCAGGGCCCGGGAGGCCATTACGGCCAGAGGATTCCTGGAATGAGGGACCCTCCCACCTAGGGTGACCCCGAGCTTACGAGCTCGGGAACACTGTTTCGGGACATAATAAACGTTTATTTCATCATCATCTGTACGTGTTCCCTCACTTTCTATCTTTTCTCTCTTTCTGCTTTCTTTCTCTCTTTGTCTATTTCTTT
The DNA here is from genome assembly GCA_030522465.1 of Rhipicephalus appendiculatus. Lineage (NCBI taxonomy): Eukaryota > Metazoa > Arthropoda > Arachnida > Ixodida > Ixodidae > Rhipicephalus > Rhipicephalus appendiculatus. The sequence continues at coordinate 1,643,761 of JALIZH010008026.1, read as the reverse complement.
CTGTGTCTTTCTGTCTCCTTTCTTTTTTTTTTCTTTTTTTCGCTTTATCTCTATCTTTTCCGTTCTCTCTGTCTTTCTCTCCCTCCGTGTACTCGTTCTCTCAACCATCAGGGTTACTGCATCCCACGCCGGACAAAGCGGCGCACGTGTTCTGGGAGCGAAGCAGAAGAGGACTAAGAGTGCACGTGCCGTTTAATGATTATGACAGTATTCGAATTCAGCACTCACACTACGGCCGGCCTAAACAGCTCCGCAGCTAAAGAAAAAAAGAAAAAGGTCAACAACGTGCCGACAAAGCGAGACCTGTAACACGTGACTGACTTCTCCTTCCGTGAAGACGCGTGCACAGTGGCGGGGTTTACCGTGGCCCCCCTCCTCTAAGCTTCACCGCCAACGTACGTACGTATACAGTTATACGGATGTGTACCGTTCCACAAGGCGTGGATAATGCAAGTGCGCGGCGCGTCACCGTATACGCCGCTACTGCGCCTGCAAGCCGTATGCCGGTGTTGGCCTCTCGCTCGCTGGCTCCTCGTCCCAGTTTTCTTTTGCAACGCCGTGCACGCATGCATGCACGCTTGTGGCTTCTTCGTGAGTCTCCGCTCGGCTGGACCCGTGGCGAGCTGGGTATACCGCACTTTCGCGCTTAGAGCAGGCGGCCCCAAACATTTGCTCAGTATACAAGCGTAATAATAAAAATTGGCCGCGTATCTGCGTGCTTCGCTGCAAATGTCGTCGAAAGACGATAGTCTTCTGCCGGCCGTACTACTATGTTTTGCCTTGCCTGAGACAGCACCTACGCCATGTTGAATCGGCCGCAGCTGGCTGGCATTGATAAAATAGAGGCGGCGCTGTGTGAGATATGGAACCCAGGGCCACTGCCAGCGGCAGCGCCATATCGTCGGCAGAAGGCTTTTTCGTGGCGTCGCAGTTCGTGCTCAGCGGCGCATTTTCGGCGCAGCCTAACAAACACTAGGGTCTTTAGAATTACGTGTCTATGTATTTTCTAATAAAGGAACACATGTCCTGATACATATGTGTTGATGTTGCGCCTCAGATTGCGTAATATTTACTTTTTAATCGAAAATGTTCACAAGTATGAAGGCGAACACCAGTTCAAGATGGCTGGGCGTTCAGCAAGTAGTTAAACTTTGGCCGAGTAGCTGAATCAGGTTACGGACAAACAGACAGGCAGGCCAAAATTTTTGCGTTGAAGTATCCCAAGAACGACTATCGTCTTTAATAATCTGTGGGGTTTTACACCCCAAAACCAAGATGTGATTATGAGGGACGCCGTAGTGGAGGGCTCCGGAAATTTTGGCTATCTGGTGTTCTTTAACGTGCACTGACATCGCACAGTACACGGGCCTCTACCATTTCACCTTCATCGAAATGCGACCGCCGCGGCCGGGATCGAGCCCGCGACCTTCGGGTCAGCAGCCGAGCACCCTAGCCACTGGCCCACCGAGGCGGACCAATATACAAGCATTTATACACAGAGGTGTGTATTGAGGTTTCACATTTCCGCCGGGAAAAACTAACAATTGTTGGGTTTTTACGCGCCAAAACCACGATGTGATTATGAGGAACGCCGTAATGGAGGGCTCCGGAAAATTTCGACCATCTGGTGTCCTCGCCAGCAGGCCGAGAAAGAATGTTCCACACTCGCCGTCATGGCTACTAGCGGCGCTGACTAACACTCCTAGGTTGGAATGCACATATATACCCCATAAAGTGGACGGGGGGTATGACCGCCGCTTTAGATCAGTTGGTAGAGCATCATAAGAGAGGCCTTTATTACTGTTTTTTTGCGCAACATAAGCACGGACAAGAAGAAATACACACCACGGGTTTATGTGTATGTTGCGCAAAAACAGTCATGAATCAGTACCAACTCGCCCAAATGTCAGTACTCTTGAAAGGCCTTTGCCCCGCAGTGGGCGTACTCAGTCTGATGTATGTATGTATGTATGTATGTATGTATGTATGTATGTATGTATGTATGTATGTATGTATGTATGTATGTATGTATGTATGTATGTATGTATGTATGTATGTATGTATGTATGTATGTATGTATGTATGTATGTATGTATGTGTGTGTGTGTATGTATGTATGTATGTATGTATGTATGTATGTGTATGTATGTATGTATGTATGTATGTATGTGTGTATGTATGTATGTATGTATGTATGTATGTATGTATGTATGTATGTATGTATGTATGTATGTATGTATGTATGTATGTATGTGTGTATGTATGTATGTGTGTGTGTATGTATGTATGTGTATGTATGTATGTATGTATGTGTATGTATGTATGTGTGTGTGTGTATGTGTGTGTGTGTATGTATGTATGTATGTATGTATGTATGTATGTATGTGTGTGTATGTGTGTATGTATGTATGTATGTATGTATGTATGTATGTATGCATGTATGTATGTATGTATGTGTGTGTGTGTATGTATGTATGTATGTATGTATGTATGTACGCACGTATGTATGTATGTATGTATGTATGTATGTATGTATGTATGTATGTATGTATGTATGCATGCATGCATGCTGCCATGTTTTTAACTTGTGCTACGCATCTTCTCGTCGCGTCCTTTAGGGCCCCAAGATGGCGGCCACCGCGACGTCACCGCAGACTGTTCACACACAGGGCTTCGTTGACCCGGCGATGCAACCTCGCGCGTGCACGCGCGCCTCGTTCGAGCCCGGTGGACGAACATGCAAATCCGGCAGCGGTCTGCACGCGCTCGCAGGGCGCTCCTGCCATCAGCAAAAGCCCACGCAGGCTTAGTTCCGTGCAGAAAGAGCATTTGCGTGTGTAGCTGACATCGGCGATACGCGCACTGGGATTATCCCGCATGGGTCGCTAAGCGCCTCTAACAGGGATTAACCGCGAAGACCCGAGACCCGTTGTACGGGCAGCGTACTAATTACTGTGTTACCACACGGAAGCTGTACATACGATTTTGCGTAATACTTAAAGGGTGACTAAAGTGAATCAATGACTGGTTTATGCAAATGAGTTCTGCGGAACTCATTTGCATTACTTGTGTCCATGTGCTGCTTCGAGTTGTCGATGAATTCGCCCTCGCGCTACCAACTGCTAGCTTCCTGGTTAGCTCAATTGGTAGAGCGACCGCCCCGGAAAGGCGTTGGATCCCGGGTTCGAACCCCGGACCAGGACGAATTTTTCGGCAACTAAGAAGCTTTTCTTTCTGAGAAATCCGCGTACGGATTTCCTTGTGGCTTCGTGCTACAAACGGGTGGTTGTCTATTTTCCCTTTCTTAATGACTGGTTTAGATTGATAAACTGTACTCTGAGAACTCTAATGTCACAAGTTTCACTATCATAAGTTCATTATTAGCGGAGATAATCAAGGTTGAAGTTTCATTTTTAAATTTCTATTTTAAATTTAGTTCTACGGAACCCAGAGATGACAATGTAATACTTCATTTTTACCGATTAGAAACTTACGTGGCTCCCAGTAGACGCCTTCAAAATCTATGACGTCACGGAGTTTGGTGCGGGAATCTCAAGGTGGCGTCTCCACCCGCATTTTCTTTTCGCGCGTTTTCTCGCTTACCAAGCGTCGTCTCGCGGTAAGAGCGGCGTTTCCGGCCGGGACTGTGAAATTGTACTTTACTAATACGCGAAAAATCGTTTTTCTCTTTAGTGTCCCTTTAAGGGCGCCGCCAGCTCAGGCAGTTGAACGAATGTTTTCTCATTTTTGTATATCGCGGCGTGAATCAATTAGGTCATTAAACGTCGAATGCACCAATCCAACCGTTTTCATGCGCATGCGTGTGCGTGGGACTGTTCTTTTGCGTGTTAAGGAGACAAAACTACGAGGTTAACATCCCAATATGGCGGCGCCTAAAGCCCATCCGTAAAATAGTCTATAAGTATATTGGTTATGGCGGATGGCGTCCACAGGCAAAACACGCGCAGAATAATTTTCGGCTAACAGATTAACTCGGCTAATTCAGCGTTTCTGCGTCGAAAAAATGGACATAGCGCAAAAGTCAACCTAAGGGTGTATGATTTCGCCGACATGGCACAATGAAGTGAACAGTCTTGCCTCAAATACGAGGCCATTCGCGTTACAAACGGACGTCATGTCATCTTCGTACCTTCGGAACAACGGGGGTTCCTTACGTAAAACATGATTTCACTCAATGCTCGCCGTTGATAAGTCGTGACGTTTCCAACTGGCCATTCTGCGGGCGTGGATTAGAACGAAAGGCAAAAGAGGAATATTTGAAATTAGGCTATTGAATCATTGAATTAGCCTATTATGACAAAAAAAAAAACATTGTTGATCCCCCGTCATAGGAATCGGTATAACACGAAAATGAAACGTGCCCTTACAGAAGTAGTTGAATATTTACTGTACATTGATTTAAAAGAGCTTCCACAATGTCTATTGGTGTGTGACAGTTATAGCACCGTTTAACGTGGATGCATCCACGTTGACGCTTGGTGGTACATCTGTATCCCGACGACTAACGTCCTATGAGCAATGATTAAACAAACCCTTGTGGTCATAGATGCTTGTGGCAGCTGTACGGTGAGAGCGGAATCGGAGAAAGCGGTGTGACAGCCAGGAGAGCGTCACTGATTGGACGCCGAACTTGGGCTAAGGTAGCCTAGTCGCGGCATGTTAGAGTTCTCGAACAACGCTGCCCGACCAGAGGGGGAACGCAACGCGCGTCGTGTCTTCCCCGTAGGCCGGCTGCGATTTTAAGTTGGGAACGCGGAGTTACGGCCACGCTAAGGACTGGCGCGTCGCAGAGCTACATTTGGTATGGATGGATGCTATGAGCGACGCCAACGCTGGGGGTAGGGTCGCCACCTGGCAGTGTGTTAATGCTTCGACAATATTGCACTTTTCATGTTCGAAACGCGCCGAATGGGACGGACGCATAGAAACGACGCTCTGAAGAAACTAATCGTGGCTTTCACAGTTATGATGCATTACTTCACTTTAGCAAGAGCACTGTGAGAGGACAGTGGTAGATATAAAAGGCGCGTTTGTAATGCCTGCGGAGAATGTGACCGTGGCGCAGTGGATAGCGTGCCCGGCATCTCTTCGTGCGGACCAAGAGGTCGGTTCGACTCCGGGTGACAGAACTTTTTTTCTTTGTCTTCTGATCATGTGTATTTTTTCAACGTCAATTCCGTGACGGAAATACGTCACTGAAATCTTGGTAGACCCCGGCATAAAACACTTTCGTGTTAAAAAAAATGCGGAAGATTCCTAGTACCGTGGGAACCGATGTCATGCGAAGCATGCGGAGGGAAGATGACTGTGGTGTAATTTTTTTTGGGGGGGGGGGGCGAAACGTTGCGAATTCACGCTGAACATATGTACAAATTTTACGCACAGATATATGTTTAACAGTCGCAGATGTTTTACATAACCAGTTGTTTACAGTTGCGCAACGATGCCACGACCAACATGGGTATTACCAACACCAGAAGCGGTAAGCTGAAATGTAGCGCTTGTGCTTGCGATAATAGTATACCTGGATAGTGCTACGTAGACCAACTTCAGTGGATTGCGCTTAAGTACAATTGACGCTAACCCGACGTGACGCCTGTAGCATTGTAGCATTATAAGCACCGACTTCTCGTTCACACCGGCTGTTATAGGCTCAAAACCCACGTATGCACAGTGTACTTACAGCGCATGAGTTACGAAAACCACGCGAAAGCAATTGCGCATCATACACCCTTAGGCTGACTTTTGCGCCATGTCCACAAAGCTTCGTGGATACCCGACAACGTCTAGGGTCTTCAAGCCTAAAGTTTTGAGCAAAACAAAGGCGCGGGCGGACAGAAAGGCACGAGTTTCACCCAGTGCCCGCTACCGCCTCTCCCTCCCTCTCCTCAAACCACGCGCGTCTCTTCCCAGCTTTTTTTTTTTGCGAAATACCTGCGCAGGGCCGCGGCCCTTTTTTGTTCCGCACGAAGCTGCAGCGGCGGCGGCTTTGGGGAACCGCCATGCGCCCAGCTCGCGTGCCTCCCGCTTGAAAAAAACAACAACAACAAAAGAAATATAACAAACAATCCACAAAGAAAGGGAACGAAAAACTACGCCGCTTCTGTACACCGCCGCGCCGCCGGTCAGTAGCTGTTGTAAGCAGCACAGCAGCAGCGTCAACGCGAGATAAAAGGCCGATTGTACGGGCTCTCTAAAAAGAAAGAAAGAAAAAAAAATCACGCCATATCCACGGAGTGAATGATGATGAGTGGGCGAAGCTCGATCGTTTTCATCCATGGCAGAAAGAGAATGTGTGGTCTGGAACGCGCTTATACTTCATGGTCATCAGCGTCATCGTTATCAAGTGTAGTGGGTACATTCCACTATACTGGAACGCGCTTATACTTCATCGTTATCACGTGTAGTGGGTACAGTCCACTATACTGCGTCATCGTCATCTTTATCACGTGTAGTGGGTACATTCCACTATACGTGGCTACCTACCTACCTACCTACCTACCTACCTACCTACCTACTACAACTACAACTACTACTACAACAACTACAGAGGAGGGACAGACCCACACCCTAAGGAGCTTCGCCCCTAAAACTACGCCGCTTCTGTACACCGCCGCGCCGCCGGTCAGTAGCTGTTGTAAGCAGCACAGCAGCAGCGTCAACTCGAGATAAAAGGCCGATTGTACGGGCTCTCTAAAAAAGAAAGAAAGAAAAAAACCAAGTGAAAAGTACACAGGTGGCCCCGTATACGTACAATGGCAGGCCGGCCGAAATTTTTCGTTATCCAGTACGTGTGTACAACGCGTGCCGTACTCTCTATGGTATGTCGACGACGAGGTACCACGTAACAAAACGAGCGACGAGACAATATACAACAGCCGCTGTACGCAGTCCCCGGACAACAATGGGAAAGGGGGGTCAACACGTATAACGTATACAGGCGTCGTTTACACACACACAAAAGACAAGAGTTTCGAAAGTATTCGAGTGTGTTGAAAAACATTGCGAACTCCGACACGCAACACCAATTTATGTGCGTCGCACGGTGCTTTGCGTGTGTTTCTTCGTTGTGGCAGTGTTGTTACAACGCGCCGTACAAGTACAGAAGGTATACAAAAAAAAAATTAAGGCAGCTTCGCCCTTTAGTGGTGCCAAGCCCGATGGATGTGAGGAGCTGGGTAGCATTGTTTGTTTCTCTTCGGTTTTCTCTATCTTTCCTCCTCTCTTTCTTTCTTGTTCTCTTTTCCAGATTTTCTCTCTTTTTTACCTCTTTATTTCTATTCATTTCTATTTATTTCTATCTTTCTTCCTAATTTTTTTTTCTTTTCTCTCTTTCCATTTGTCGCTTGCTTCCTCCTTCAACTTTTATACGTGGTCTGTGTTGTCGTGTTCCCCTAGCCATAAGTAACGTTCGCACTTAACATCATCAAGGTGCTCGAAGAACAAGAGGAAGAAGACTTTTCTTCGGCGCAAGCGCGCTGAAAATGCTACAGCTGGCTGTGCTATATGCGCTTTTGCCTGCGTTACACCAAGCGATGACGATAGCATACGACTGCCCGGCCCCCTAAAGTGCTCGGAACTTAAAATACAAGAAAAGAAAGCAAGCTAGAATCTAGAAGGAACAAGAAAGAAGCGGTGATTACTGCATGTATGTGCATAGGCGTGCGCGCGGGGGGGGGGGGGGGCAGTGGGGGGCGAGAGGGGGGGGGGGCGCAAAGCCAGCCCCATACATTGACATAATAGGGAGCGGGGGGGCAAGAGGGGGGGTGCAAAGTCAGCCCCATACATTGACATAATAGGAAGCGGGGGGCGCTGCGATGAACCTTCGCCCCCCCCCCCCCCCCCCCCTGAAGTGGAACCCTGCGCACGCTTATGTGCATGTGTAACCATCGAAATATGGCGTACTGTCGATTCTGCATCTTAGTGCGTTCATTGACTGTACAGATGGCATACACGAACGCCACCGAAACTGCCCCGTTGGGACACCAACATCGTGGGACGCGAACTTTGTGACGTCACGCTAGTGTTATCAGTACATCGCATGCTGCTTCCTTCGCTGTTCATGCACGGAGGCCCAATAACGTTCCAGCGACGTCGTTGTCACACTGAAACAGGTTATTCACCGCGTGGTTATACTATCCTGACGTCATCTAAGCCGCCATGTTGGAGCCATGTTGCGCGTCCATGACGTAACTCGCAAGACGGTTAGAACCTAGGACTTAATGTAAGCTCTGCCCACAGCCGTCACTGTCCAGCCCAGAGAGAGTTTGAGTATATGCCCTATCCAGTCACATCTTCTCATCTCTATGACGTCAAGGACGTGCCTCACGCGCATTTCAGGTAGGCGATTTTCCCACACAGACCGGTGTGGGTATCGCTGGTTTTAGGGGCGAAGCTCCTTAGGGTGTGGGTCGGTCCCTCCTCTGTAGTAGTAGTAGTAGTAGGTAGGTAGCCACGTATAGTGGAATGTACCCACTCCACGTGATCAAGATGACGATGACGCAGTATAGTGGAATGTACCCACTACACGTGATAACGATGACGCTGATGACCATGAAGTATAAGCGCGTTCCAGACCACACATTCTCTTTCTGCCATGGATGAAAACGATCGAGCTTCGCCCACTCATCATCATTCACTTCGTGGATATGGCGTGATTTTTACAGAAAATTTCAACTTCCTGCCAGATTTCAGCGGAGATTCCGACACCCCTGCTCAGCCGAACGTAATATTTTAGGTAGGGAACAGAAACTTTTAATTCTTAGCGAGCGTAGCGTTTACACTGGCAGCCAAAAAAGTACTTAAGGGGTGATCGGAAACCAGTTATAACAGGACTGTCTTGCCAAGATGGATGATAGGCAGGCCGCAGTTCTGGGGTCGGAGCTTGTAGGTTGTAACCAAGGGGTTTAAAAAAAAATTGCTGGAGTGGAAATTATTGCCCAGGACCACGATGTCCAGGAGCGAAGCCGTGCCCACCAAAAGATGGCGGCTTCGACCGCCATCCTTGTAGGGGCAGGATAAAGTGTCAGTGTTCGGCGAAGGAACACAGGGAAATTTACTGCATTCTAGTAACAGTAGTTCAGGTGTGTATAACTGCACTGGGTAACAAAATGACTTGAGCGGGACATTCAAACAAGAGAACATAGGTACAATGCAACTGCGATGCTAACACATCACTGAAAAGACATTCGTGGTAAGCCTGACGAGTTCAATGTGGCAACTTTTTCAGGTCAGATACTGCTTGAAGTGTGTCTTTGTGTTACTGGTTATACTTAGTAAGCCTCGAATCCTTGGCAAATTTTATCTGGCGTTAAGTTACCAATACTCATCTCGTTGTGTTATTTCGTCGGGAACAACTATCTGTTATTTCATAATTAACGTAGCATTTACACTAACAGACCAAAGCCACTTGATCTCCTAGTGGGTACCACCAGAAAAGTGCATGTTCCCGAGATCTCTGGCGGGCAAAAACTGGCTTCCCTTTTGCTGGCAAGGCATTGCGAGAGCTTCCACGACTTTCACTCCAGCAATTTTAAGGCGAAAGCCTTTGTCTCATGCTTACGTCAGTCCGTCCATCCATCCGTCCCTCCTTACGTGCCCAGATATCTCTGCCGAGACATGATACAGACCCAGAAATGTGTCGCTGGTTTCATTTCGGAAACTTGAACGTCCTTGTAAATTTCGTTCGGTACTCTGACATAGCTGCTAAGCCAAACATAATAATATTAGCAGTAACGACGAAGCCTTAATTAATAATATGCTAGTGCTTATATTCGCCGATAAACAGTATTTGCGGTTTGAGCGGAAACCAGCTAGCGTGACTGCCTTTCACAGGAGAAGCGCAGGCGCGCCGGCAAGCGATTCCACGGAAAGCGGTTCGGAGAAGCGCCCCAAGATTGTGGATTCCCCCTGATACCAAACGCCATACCGAACGCTATACGTGCACACAGAAAAAAAAAAAAAAAAAAAAAAAAAAAAAAAAAAAAAAAAAAAAAAACAAAGAAAAAAGACATGGTATGGTCAGTCGAACGGCCACAGGCTTTCGCCGAACACACTTTTGGAATTTACAAAGTGTCCTTCAATGTTTTCGTTAATCTCAATTACCGACTATAGCTCCAACAAGATGACGTGGGATGTGACACCAGCTAACAGAAAAACTGGGGGCGGTGCTAGTAGTCACTATATCTATCTATCTATCTATCTATCTATCTATCTATCTATCTATCTATCTATCTATCTATCTATCTATCTATCTATCTATCTATCTATCTATCTATCTATCTATCTATCTATCTATCTATCTGTCTGTCTGTCTGTCTGTCTGTCTGTCCGTCTGTCTGTCTGTCTGTCTGTCTGTCTGTCTGTCTGTCTGTCCGTCCGTCCGTCCGTCCGTCTGTCTGTCTGTCTGTCCATAGACACACACAGAAAAGGTCCGACCGTATTAGAGCATGCGCAAACCAGCTTGGCGTAGCCCAATCAACGCTTGTCCCACGCGTGCTGTAACAACAGGTGGGAAACGGGTCGCATTCACAAAGGAAACGGTAGCGCAAATAAAAAGAAAGAAAGCTGTTTCGCGTCCGCGGCGGGATTCACAATAGAACATGCAGTTCTCTACGAATACAAGAAGAAAGAACGATAGAAATCAAGAGAGAAATGCGAAGGCCCGAAATTTACGGCGAGAAACAAGAGAACGCCTTTTGCTTTGCGCGCGTGCGCGATACGTATTTTCGGGGCGCGCAAAATAAAGGCAGCCACGTGATCAGCGTGCTCAGTGACAACGCGGCCACGCAATACAAGCGGGCCCAAACGAACCTCGACAATTCAAGCTCTCGACTCGTTCAACAGAGCAGCAAAAGAACTTAAGAAGCAAGCGCTGTCTTTTGTCTTATGTGCCTTTGTCAGACTTCGAGTGTCGCGAGTTTTTTTTTTTTTTCAGCAGCTCGATGAATAACAGGGACAAAGCTTCAACCGAAAGTCGTGCAACGTTGTTGCTCAAAGTGGCCGTTAACAATAAGATTCATGGTGATGACGTACAGTATAGTATAGTGAACTGGAAAACTGATTAAGCTCTATGAAGGCTATGAACGATGGTCGATAAATAACACATTCTAGATTGCTTTTGCAATATCTTCATGAAGCTGGTATACATGCTGATATTTCAGTCTCAATGACAAAACGAGGCTTAGCCGCCAGAGTTTCCTTTGTCGAGATGGCACTTCTCTACAAGCCTGCCGTTAGTTCTTCTGCTTGTTTCAGAAGTAGACGAATACATGTATACATTTTCATGTAAGGGCGCTAAAATGCCGTCTGCTTTCTGAGAACGACGAAGAAGACATCGTAATATATCGTTCGTAGCTGCGTACATGCTCCTTAAGAAATGGAGCGTCAAGTGACAGCATCGTCTGTTACTTTGTCAGTTTTCTTCGGAACAAGAAGAAAACTGCGTATGCGCCTTATACAACCCGAGCCCAGAGTCGTCTGCTCTGCCTGGGCGAAGCAGACGACGCTGATTTAAGCCTCGCATAAAACGGCATATCACCGGCGGTATACTGTTTGTTGCCATGCATGACGTTCGTTAAAACACACGCAGCCGGAGTCTTTAAGTGTATTACGCGTTTCGCGAGACTGCGCACGTGTATATATAGCACACATATCACTCGAGCACCGTTGTATACGTACCAGCCCTGCTAGCAATTCCGTGTGAGAGCAGACGAAATAAAGCAGACGAAAAAAGCAGACGAACTAAAGCAGACGAAATAAAGCACACGAAATAAAGCAGACGAAAAAAAGCAGACGAAAAAAGCAGACGAAATAAAGCAGACGTAAAAGCAGACGTAAAAGCAGACGACGGAAAATCATGCGGCAGACTAGAAAGAACAAAGCAGACGACGAAGTGCAGACGAAAAGCGTGCAAATAAAGGAGGGCGGGGGTGCGGAACAAAGATGGGAGCCGCGCAGAGTACGCCGGGAAATAGGCGGAAAATGGCGGGAAAAAAAGTAACAAATAATAAAGACGCCTTCGAGGTAGCGGCGAACGTCTCGGAAGAAGCCGGTAGCAGCGGTATAGGGATGCTCGTTATGTGAGAAACTGGAGCGTGGTGGTCTATGTAGCCCTCCTACGCACCCGCTGCATGCGGCGTGTGTGTAACTGCGCACAAAGCACGCGAGAGGAACCTAGATGCTATAGACCCTGCCGGATTTATACGGGAGCACTCGCGCAAATATTTGAGCCCCCGCGCGCAACTCGGCGAGTTCGTATATGAAGTGTGAAGCTCGCAAGAAATCTGTGCATTGTTGCGAAAGCTCCGTGCATTGTTGCGAAAGCGCTATACAGTGGAATCTCGTTTATACGTTTTTTGTACGGGAACCGGAAGATAAAACGTATTACGCAAAAAACTTGTATTAAACAAAGAGGTTAAAAACAGGAGGCAAATATACATACCCCAGCAGCAACTCACTTTTATTGAGCAACACTGAAGCAGCTGGTCAATTTGCGCCGCACTTGCTTATTTTCGACCTCTAGGAGTAAATTTTTCCGAAAAAGTAAGCGAAAAGAAGCTAGTATACCGAAGAATATATATATACGTATATGATATCCATATATATCGATGAAGGTCCCTCTTTCGCGGTCGTAATATCCAATTTTGGGGCAAAAATGTGACCGTAATAACCGCATTAAAATGCATTATTTCCGCGCGACGTTGGCCAGGGAATGAAATAAAAAAACGTTTTAGGCCGAAAAACGTATTATGCAGAATCGTATCAACGAGATTACACTTACGGAATGTCGTGAAATAAGCGGAATACCGGGATACTTCACAATGGTAGGAAAGAGTGCTGAATAAAGAAGTACATATGCACGAACATGTGACCTTTTACAGCGAAGCTCTCAGTTGTTTACCCTGTGCCGCCACCGCTGTTGTTGTTGTTGTTGTTGTTGTTGTAGTAGTAGTAGTAGTAGTAGTAGTAGTAGTAGTAGTAGTAGTAGTAGTAGTAGTAGTAGTAGTAGTAGTAGTAGTTGCTGTTGTAGTAGCAGTCGAAGTAGTAGTAGCGCACTTGAACGCCTTAGTTAATAAGAGACACGGGAAGCATTTCTTGTACCTTACATGCTGTGTCTGTTAAAAGCGGGGTACCAGGTTCTCATTGTCTGATTAAACCCTATTTCGATGTGGGCACACTAGCGTCTCCTATAGCCCAATTGCCTCTTAAATCAGCGCCTCATATATAAAAAGGTTTGACTGCAGTTGTAATACAGTAGTAGCAGTTAGTAGTAGTTAGTAGTAGGTAGTAGTAGACGTCAAGCAGGTCACGTGACCAGAGGGGAGAGTGAATAAACAAATAAATCAAACGAAATGATGATGATGATGATGCTCAAAATGAGACTAAGCTGTCTTAGCCTATACCCTCACGTACACTACAGCGCTTACAGACTCTCTGTCCTGCTGCCTTCACGGCGTGCAAGTGGCTGAACCACGGCTGAACTTCTTTGTTTTGTTGCGATAATGCCCGACCGCCGGAATAAACGCCCATCTCGACACCCCAGCCGTAGACTGTGCGACTTCCTTCCGCAGCAGTAAATACCTGTAGCATTACTGAACGTTGAGGGGCACGAGCTCCGAGTGGCGTTCTTGTTTGTCTTCCAAGCACTTCCGGCGGATCACTTATTTCCGGTATTCCGAATACTCTGCAGCACTCTACTAAAGAAGAGCTGCAGACCGCTGTTTTTGCACCACCAAGAACTCTAAAGGCTCTTTTGAACAGCTTTGATGTATAGCGCGCAAAGTCACACGGACACGAGAAGGCACAAAAGACACCACAGAGCGCTTTATGGTGTCATTTTGTGCCTTCTCGTGTCCGTGTGACTTTCCATGCTATATACATCAAAGCTGCTGAAACGATTCACCAACAAGCCCGCATTGGAACCCTCATCTCAAGGCTCGTTCACACCAGCGACTAGCAACAGTCGCGCAACTAAGTTAGCCGCAATGCGACTGGTCGCGAATGGCCGCTTTCGTCGCAATGAGACCGCTATGGCTCAGTCGCTCGCTGCTCGAGTTTTCAGTCGAGCGACTGCAGTCGCAGGCCTCTGAACCAATCACGTGCGCAGCAACAGGAGGTCACCTTATTTTACGGGGCAATGACAATGCGAGCTACATACACGAGCAGACGTCAACTCTATGTGGCGACGTATACAGGCAGTGTTGTACACGTTCCTCTACCACAGGAACGAAAGTTCGTTCCTTCCCAATTTCGGAACGAGTTCCCGTACAGGTTCCTCAAATGCAAAAGGAACTCGTTACAGTTACATTTCGAAAATTGGAGCGTGTCGTTACATTAACGCTACATTTTACTTTTTAATAAAAATATAGTGTCGGATAATTCTGAGGTGGAATAAAGTGAGCGATTTAAAGTTCACATCGAGCTATATATAATACACTAATTTAACACCACCGAGAGCAGGTTATACGTCGGTAAAAGGAATCTAAAAAAAAAAAAACGCTCCTAGACGAATTTTTTAGAGACCGCCGGCCCGACAGACATGTGTAACTGCAGCTTTCGTGTGGCACTTTCCACGTCGGTCTTCAAAGCCGCAGTGAGGATACCGCGCTTCAGATATTGAAATAGAAATTTCCACCAATGCACCAATATAATTATATTTCTAGCACAGGAAACCGCACCAAAAGGGACAATACTTAGGCGTATAATGAGTGCTGATTCAATATGTCATTGTCAGTAGAAAATAATATCCGGGATACCCATTTGAAACTTAGTAAAGTCCCCTGTTCGCAGCCAGCGAACATATTTGTGTATATTTCTTTGTCTGCGTTCCTATTTTATCTCTGTCTTCCCTTTCTTTCCGTCTATTTTTATCTTTCTCTTTCTTTGTATATCTTTCTTTCCATCTCTCTCTCTCTCTCTCTATTTTTCTCTATAGTCATTCTCTCGCCTTCTATCTTTTCTCTCTTTCTTCTCTTTTTTTCCATCTTTCTTTCTCTCTCTCGCTGTCTCTCTGTATATTCGTTCTTTCCTCCTCCTTTCCATCCTCCTCACCCCACTTCCCTTTCCCACCCCCCTTGACATGCTATACTATACAAAGCTATGGTATACTCTGCTAGCGTGCTCGCACGTTGCAGAGAAACGCATATCCAATAATTCCCTCAACATCCCATGTCACTGTTAGAATCGTCTAAGAGATGTATACGAGCAAATGGAAAGTCAGCTAGAATGGTATATTTGCATTGGTGAGGTGTTTGTCCTTACGGCCGTTCTAGTGCATAATTGTAAAATGCAGTTGCTTGGTGTATTCAATCTAGAGACGAATGCGAATTCTTTAGTGCTATGTGTTTGTCGTTGGGTCGCGATACGAGCGGAGTGAACATGTTAGTTCTCTGTCTGTTCTGAGTCGCTTCAAGGTGTCACGGCTATGTTGAATAAATACCATGCAAAAAAAAAAAAACTGGATAGCCGAGTGGTTACGACGCTCGCCTTCGGATCGTGAATAAGCGCTTCCGAATCTCGCCTCGCCGAGAATTTTGTTTTCGCCAAGGATTTCTCTCTCTCTCTCTCTGTCTATAAATATATATATTTCGCTCTCTCTGTACGCGTTCGCTCGCCCATCAGAGTTATTGCATCCCATGCCGGACAAATCGGCGCACGTGTTCTGAGAGCGAAGCAGTGGATAAAGAGGGCGAAGAAAGCGCGCCCCGGTTCATGACGATGATAATTTTGTTTGTACGACACACGGCAAACTTCGAGCATAACAGATCTGCTGTAAACAATCAACTGTTCCTCCCGCACGTGGTCGGTCTCGGTGTCTTTTGCTTCCATGCGCCTTCGGCGTGCGCCTTGAACTGAAAACCAAGATGCATCATAGGCACGTAACAGGTAAACGGCACCATTTTTCGCCTTACGCGGTCGCGCATCCGTCCTGTTCTTGATGTGCTGAGTGCGTGCGCCTGTTAAATGCCGTGGAACGTTTCCAAAAGGACGCCGTTCCCTCTACCGTTCCCGCTTAAACGTAACGAGTTACCGTTACAGTTCCAGCGATCCTGAATGGAACGGTGGCGTTCCTCCGTTCCCCCCAAAAGTAACTAGTTCCTGGAACTTCGTTTCCTTCGAACGCCGTACCAAAGCAGGCCTAAAGCATCGCTTCACGACCAAAGCAGCCATTTGGCACTGGGTTGCGCGACCAGTGCTATAGCCGCAGGCGTGATGTTTAGAACATTATGTAAACGATTTAGAATACTGCGATGAATACTGCTATGGAGAAGCGGTTAGCCGAATTGGGGACCCAGTGTTGTTAGGTATAGGCTGCTCTTGCGTTGGGAGGATCAGCAGAGTTGGAGACTTGGGTAAAACGCAGGCTGCGTTGGGTCAAAGGCACGGGGGTGCCACACGAAGATAACTTTATGCGAGACGCGGCCCGCGCTGCATGTGCGTCGTCCCTGGCGACCCAATACGCCTTCGGGACCCACGCCAGTTTTCGATAATGAACAGCTTCAGTGGAGCGTCCGCAACAGGTCTGCGGACGCCAAGTTAGATACGCCTCTTCTGGCCTTGCGTCAACGCGAACGCCAAGCCCAATCATGAAGCTTGGGTTCTGCGCATGTGCCCAGGCGGCTCGAAAATTTCTCGGGTCCCCACACCCGTATTAACCAACTGAGAGAGAGAGATTAAACGTTTATTAGTACCACCTAAGAGGTGGGGCCCCTCGTCCACAGCTCCACTGGCTATAGCGGCTCGCCGGGCCTAGTCTAGGGTTGAAAGAACCAACCAGCTGCAGTTGAAGTAAAGCTTATGGGTGATTGCAGTAATTCATGTTTGTGTCGCTGGTTCTATGAAGATATTTGCAGGTTCCTTGCGACTTTCACAGAAGACACCCGCATCAGCTATCCAAACAGAAAACAAGACGTTTAGCAGGGAAACAATGAACTTTTATTTCAAACTAAGCGAAACGTTTATATTACCAGAACTAGAACGCTTAAGCTTAGAGCGAAGTACCACATATGGCGAGGCTTTCCTGGGGATTGCGTGTTCGCCACAATTGTTTTAGCAGCATGAGCACCTAAGTGACACTCTTCTCTCTAAGAAATAATCGAGTAAAAAGGGTGTCTTTTCGCTACACAACTATAATCATCATCTACCCCGCGTATACTTTCCTGGCGTTATCACCGCCGTCCCGGCACTTCCCGGTCACGAACGCCGCGCGCGTTATCGGCGTGCCATAGCATTCTTGATAGGAATGTGCCGAGAGCCGGGTTTTCAAGAGAGGAAACGTGAGCAAGCCAGATGACGATTATTGTTGTGTAGCAGAAATACTTCCAAAATACTCGAATTTTTCTTCGAGAATTGTTGCTCTTCCCAGCACTTCCGGTCGAAGGCTTATTTCCGGTTTACGAAATATTCAGAAAAAGTCTTGTAAAAAATCCCGCCAGCTCCATTTCGCGAACACTGTCGAAACAAACAAAACCAAACCAAACAAACAGACAAACAAACAAAAAAAAACAAGCAAACAAAAAAAAAACAAGCAAACAAAAAAAAAACAAGCAAACAAACAAGCAAGCCAAGCAAACAAAGTTAAATAAAATGGCGCAATGCAAAGCCCGCGATTTAGTGGCCGCGTAAGAAACAGTCGTGCATTCCGTGTGGATTAGGTTGGCTTTCTTTCTTGCCAGACAAAGCCACAGCCAGGGCCAAGAAATTTGAAAGCAGTGTAGACTCCTGCCCCATTCCCCTTCACCCAATAAAGTGGGGTATGCGGACCACTCATCTCTCTATACGCATGGATGATCACGCGTCCTTTTAGGCCGAAGCGAACGGTCTCAAGTAAGGCACTGCTGTGTAAGCGTCAGCACTGCAGTCAGACAAACGCTGGCCTCGAAAAGCAGCGCTTATTCGCGAAATAGCGTTCTGATAATACGGCACACCAGCGCGCGGCTCTATTTCTAGAGCAGA
This sequence comes from Rhipicephalus appendiculatus, assembly GCA_030522465.1. Taxonomy (NCBI): domain Eukaryota; kingdom Metazoa; phylum Arthropoda; class Arachnida; order Ixodida; family Ixodidae; genus Rhipicephalus; species Rhipicephalus appendiculatus. The sequence continues at coordinate 1,625,785 of JALIZH010008026.1, read as the reverse complement.
TATACCTTTTGTCTTCTCGAAATCCGGGATCGTGACTGCAATGTTGGGGAGAACCGAAATCTAGCTGCGATTCAGACAGGGCTGCCGTTGGTGGCTACTTTGCGCCAAATTGGCTACTTTTGGACCCCGTTGGCGACGAAAATTTCCAGTTGGCGCCATGGCTCTTTTTTAAACTTGTGGTTTTACTTATTCAAAATGGGTTTTATTTATTCAATCAATAGTAAAGGACTCTGTTGATAATACCGCTTCTGTTCTATTTGGCTAGAAATTCGGCGATAATATCGAATGACGTGGCTACTTTGGCTACTTTTGGTGCGAGTTCTGGCGCCTTTTCATGTTCACCCAACGGCAACCCATGCACTGGGTACAGATGATTACCAAAAGAAGCTCGAACCTGCGGCCCAATTCGCAAGCTAGCTGTAACACTGTGCACATAGGCGTGCGCAGGGTTCCCGTTCAGGGGGGGCGAAGGTTCGTCGCAGCGCCCCCCCCTCCCTATTAAGTCAATGTGCGGGGCAGATTTGGTCCCCCCCCCTCTTAGGTGACTAGGGGGGCGCCCCCCTATAGTCAATGTATAGAGGAGATTTCGCGCCCCCCCTCTTAGGTGACTAGGGGGGGGGCGGCCGCCCCCCCCCCCCTGCCCCCCCCTCGTGCGCACGCCTATGACTGTGCATACTATGGCGTATAGAAAACCGTGGTTCTGCCGCCTATATAGTCCCGTAGAGTTAACCGTTTCCCCCCGTGGTTTCATTGCGGCGACACCCGCCCCACGTACGTAACTGACAAAAACACTCCGCACAGAAAAAGTCAAGCGCCCCGGCGGAAACAGTGCACGTCTGTCGCGCCGCTATACGCATGCAAAGATCGCGGGGAGGATGCGGTCACAAAGTCCCGGAAACGCGGAGTAAGTTCTTCTTCCTCCCGACGTACGCGCATCCAGTTTGGGTTTTTCTCTCATTCGTTCGACTTCCTCTCGCAGGGCCACGCGTGTGACTGTGTGTGCGCGCGCGCCGCCTGACGTCGAGTGTGTGCGTGTGAGTGTGTCCGACTGTGGCATACAACGAAGACGTAGAAAACCATGAACATGTCGAGTGTGTGTGTGTGTGTGTGTGTTTTGTGTGTGTGTGTTTTGTGTGTGTGTGCGTGTGTGTGTGTGTGTGTCCGACTGTGGCACACAACGATGTGAAAACCAGGAACATCTGTGTGTGTGTGTTTTGTGTGTGTGTGTGTGTGTGTGTGTGTGTGTGTGTCCGACTGTGGCACACAACGATGTGAGAACCAGGAACATCTCTGTGTGTGTGTTTGTGTGTGTGTGTGTGTGTGTGTGTGTGTGTGTGTGTGTGCGTGCGTGCGTGCGTGTATCAGTGTCCGTCCGTCCGTCTGTCTGTCTCTTTTTCTGTACGTCTGTCTGTACGACTCTTCGCCTGTCTGTCTGTACGGCCGTCTGTGTCCGTACGTCTGTCTCTACGTCTGCACGCCTGTCTACATCTCTTTGTCTGTACGTCTACATATGTATCTCTGTCTGTACGTCTGTCTCTTTCTGCACATTTGTCTGTACGACTCTTTGCCTGTCTGTCTGTACGGCCGTCTGTGTCCCGTAAGTCTGTCTGTACATCTGCACGCCTGTGTACGTCCGTCTGTCTGCAAGCCCGTCTGTACGTGCCTATGTTTGCGCGTAAATGTCTGTGTGTGTGCGTGAATGCGTGCGCGCGACAGTGGTTATACAAAGAAGTAAACGCCAAGTGCACAACCTCGGTGAAAAGAAAAAAAGGAAGGAGCTACACACGGTCGCCAGACACCGATGCTGTCAATGTTGTTTGTGTCTGCGCACAAACCACGCGTCACCCCGCAGCCGCATCGGACACTTCCTGTGTAGAACAGGAATTAAATAAAAAACAGAAAAAAGCAACAACAACAACAAAAAAAAAAAAAAAACGCATCGACGGCTTCCAGACTGCCACAATAAATTCGTTCCCCGTCAGACCTTTCTTTTCTTTTCCGGTGTTCCCCAACTTATACCTACTCTATTTCTACTCCATCCGTCCCATTTTCGTTTTCTTTCTGCTTATGTATATCTGTATCGTACACGCATGCGCAGAGATGGCACAGGACGTACAAAATATGCTGCAGATCCACGAAGTGAATGCTTACGATGTGGCGAAGCAGTGTGCACCTGTTCATGAATCGTGGCCTTCTATTTTGTTCTGGTTTAACAGCCTTTTATTTTGTTCTTGTTAACCTTTTGTTCTGTCATATGCTTTGATTGATGTGTGGTTAAATGTCGGTCTTTTCACGGTGTTCTGGCCTTTTATTTTGTTTGTTTTTTTAAACCATATGCGCGCTATGTACGCTCTGTAGACGGTATTGCGCACAGATGTCTCGCACCTGCGCTTCGACTAGGGACTACGGCGAGCCTCGACGACAACGGTCATTCGTGAGGGCCTAAGGAGCTTCGCCCCTAATATTTGTAAACATATTGTCGTTTAGTGCCGCTCTGCATTCGCCACCTACCTCTTCTCTAATGCTCCGTTTTTTTTTAAATGCGAATGCATTTCATAGTCGGGCTATGTCAGGCATCCGGCGTTGGCGTTGGCGTTGTCCGCGGAGGAGGAGGAGGAGGATAGGTTGAGGAGGTGTGCGCGCCGGCAGGTGTTAGATGTGAAGCATCTTATGGCGAAGCTTAATCCGGTGGTGGTGGTGTACGGCGTGACCGCCCTTACTGCGCATGCGCAAACCCTTTCAAAAAAAAATAAAGATAAAAAAAACCTCCTCTCTCCCTCTCTCTCCCCTAGGCATCCCTCCCCCGCGGCAACCATACCCTCACTGCGCATGCGCCTCCCCTCTCTCCCCTGCTACGCTCCCCCCCTCTCTCCTCTAGGCATCCCTGCCCGCGCCGTCCACACTCCCACTGCGCATGCGCGTCCCACCTCTCTTCTTCTCTCCTACGCTCCCCCCTCTCTTCTCTAGGCATCTCTGCCCGCAGCGTCCACACTCCCACTGCGCATGCGCACCCCACCTCTCTCTCCTCTCCTACGCTCCCCCCCTCTCCCTCTCTCGCCTGGCGACGCCGACACAGGCAGCGTCTGCTAGCGAGTTTCTTGGTTGAAAAAACCGACTGCTCGCGCTGCACAACCGTTCACTGGCCACCCCGTATATATGGCAATGAATCTTGACCTCCAAGGTGGTGCCGGTGGGAAATTTCTCCTGTGCGTTGTTGAACAATAAAAATTCGCAGCGTGCGCGTTAACTAAAAGCGGTCTGCGGCGGAGCTCGGCGGAGCTATATATGAAAAAAAAATTTTAAAAAATAAATAAAAAAAATTTAAAAAAACAAGAAAAAGCAAAAAAAAGGCGCTGCGCCGTGCTCCCGACCGGGCTGCAGAAATTAGGCGCCTTTTCCTTCTTCAAACCACAACCACCATATATAAATGGAGTGAAGCGCGCGCGAAATGCATTCGCATTTCCTCACGATTCCCCTTCGGGGAGGTGGGGGCTTTTTTTTAAATCAAGACTGTTTTGCTGAGCATGTTCTACCCACGTAGCTCTCTAGGTCAATCAAGTACGCTGTCTGTAGAGGTAGCATATAACCCTTTTTGCGCGACATTATCCAACGATCTGCACAACTGTATTTAAAATATCCAGGGGGTTTACCGTGCCATAACCACGATATGATGATGAGACACGCCGTAGTGGAGTGCTCCGCAAATTTCGACCAGCTGGTGTTCTTCAACGTGCACTGTCACTGCACAGCAGACTGGCCTCTAGCATTTCCGCGACTTTCGAGTCAGCAGCCGAGCATCGTAACCACTTTACGACCTAGGCGGACAATAATTAAACAGTCAAAAGAAGCTCTTGTTTTAGGTTTCACGTCTGCCTCTGGCACATGTCGCTTAGTTCGCGCTAATTCACCACTTACAGGCAAGCAAGGCGCAGTTCCGGGAGTATAGGGTCCTTAAATACTCGAAGGGGGGGGGGGGGGGCAGTTCCTACAAATGCAAGCAACTACAGAACAGAGAAGATGTCGACGCCAAGTCGGAAGTACGCTTCCGTGCCCACGGCTAAGCAGCGCGCGAGGAACCGGAAACACCGACCCTAGGAAGGGATGGGTGACGGATGAGCGCAGAGGGAGAGGGCAAGGTGCTGCAGTCACGAGCCTCTCGGGCGCGTGCCCAAGGTTGTCAGAGACTCGTGGGCGCCACTCCGCACACTCCCCCTACGTAATCTATTTCTCTATGCATGTGTACGTGAACGTACATGCACGCATGTATGTACATAGATAAATGAACATATATGTGAGTCTTGGACTGGCATAAACAGACGGGCCCGCCCTGACGCAAGACTTCACCGCGGTGAGGCGCGCCCAGCGCGTGACGTAATAAGAGCGGCGCGCGCAAACGAGAAATCCTCCGTATGCGCGGTGTATACGACGTCGCTTTAAAGACCTTTCGGCGGAGGCAGATGGATGTAGACGAAGCACTTTCAGGGCGTTCGGCGGTGTCGAAAGAACGCCGTAAGCGGAGTTCATATAGGAAAGAGCTTTGTTACGGACAAGGAGATGCTTTTTTGTCGTCTGCTATGCAAGAGCCGCGACAGACGACAACCTTCTAGGAGAACGAAATGCGACGTGGGAGGCAGAAGACATTGAAACAGATGAAAAAAAGCAAAAAAAAAAAAAAAATAGACATGGTCAAGTCCTGGTAAAATGAAAAGAAAAATCGCACTCGATCAAAGCGAAGGAAGTTTGCCATAACAGCGAAGGAGTTAGCTAACAGAACTGGTCTAATGTGTGCCTCACAAAAAAAAAAAAAAAAAAAAGTTTCTGCAGATATATATATTTGTAAACCGATGAACAGGATAAAAACCGAATGCCGTGTGGTTTCACGCTAAAGGCATAAATTTTTACCCGTGAAATCTTTTTATATGATATCTTATTTCTTCTAATGCTTTCTTTAAACGGTATTAAGAATTGCCATTTTTTGGGCGTGTTGGTAAACAGTATTTGAAAACATCTTTTGCGCTAGCAAACAAGGACGTAGGGAGACGACAACACAATGCGCTTACAACACAAGGTATTAAGAAGCGCGGTAAATCATTCAAATCTGAGTTCATGATCAGGGAACTTATTTTGTGTCGAAGGACATGCCTGGGAAGCATGCGCACAATTAATGCAGTAACGCTGTAGGGTAATTAATAACAATAATTTCACGGTTTTTACGTGAGCGCGATGTATGATGATCAGACACGCCGCAGTGGAAGGCTCAGTTTGGTAGTCCTTAACGTGCATCCACATCGCACAGTACACGGGCCTCTATAGCATTCCGTCTCCATAAAAATGTGGTCGCCGCGGCCGGGATTCGATCCCGCGACCTTCGGGTCAGCAGTCGAGCATCATAACCACTGGACCACCGTGGCGGGTACGTGAATTGAAAGTGCCCGCAATGAACGTTCCGAGAAATTTCACTTCGCGCATCAACACGGCAGACGACAGTTCTGTCAACAAAACAGACGACAGAAAAAAAATAATAGTAGCAGACGAAACGCAGCATCCGAAAAGGTCAGTGAGCAGACGGCATTAACTCGGAGGAGCGCATCCTCAGAGGAAATCCTTTGTGTAAAATCACGCGTGCTTGAGCAGCGCACCACGCGTGGGCGCATGCGCAGGACGCGTGCGCAGTGACGGTCGGTGGATTTAAGAGGGCTGAACATAGCGGCCAAACGAAACGACAGAAAAGAAAATGGAGCAGATAGGGGAGAGCGGCCAGCACAGGATGGGTTACGCTTTGGCGGTCTTTTTGTCCGTCCCCGTACCGCAGGAACCGAATGCATCAGAATAACTCTGCACCCGTACGTGTTTGCTGGGGGGGCACGCTTTGTATAAACTGTTTCCCCGACAGCGGATGTGCAATCGCGTAGCGTGGCGTTAGGACGTCCGGAGTACGTGAAAAAAACAGTTTTCATTCATAGCGCGCTACGAGGCGCCCTATGTGCGATGCTATAGTTTGGGGTGTGCCCGTACACCAACTGTGCGTTTCTGTGGGCAGTATGTATGGGGTGTCCCAGATAACTTGAGGTAGGCAGTGGTTTGGTTAACTGCCCAACAATTTTTTTATTTAATAGTGTTTTCCCGGGCATCTCGCCCTTACTGTATGAGAGTTATGAAGGAAGAAGAATATCTGGGGTTTTATATGCCAGAACCCCCCACATGCTTAATGAGGCACTCCGTATAGTGGAGGGCTCCGGAAATTTCTGCCATTTGCTGTTCTTCAACGTGCACCCATATCACACAGTACACATGCCTCAAGCATTTCGTCTCCGCAGAAATGCGACCACTGCGGACGGGATCGAACCCGTGACCTTTGAGTCAGCAGCACCGTAACCACTATACCACCTAGGCGGACAAAATGAGTTCGCTGCTCCCCGTAAAGGAATCGAACCCAGGTCTTGCTCGTGAGAGGTTGGGATACATGACCCCTTTACTAACGAGATGTGGCTTGTCTTGGGAATATATGGCTAAATTATTGCTGACGTTGGCTATAGCTATTGGCAATTATTGACTAATGTATAGGCTAGCTAGTACAGTGGCTATCCGCTGTTTTATCGCCAACGTCGTGTTCATTCAGTCCAACGATTCAGTTGTCTCATTCTTTTGCCTAACTGCTAACTAAATACTACACAGAAAGTCACATGGGACAGCAGATATGACCCAGCAACGTGGAGGTGCTATAGCCGTACATTTGTAGTAGTATTTTTGTTGTCTCTTATTAATGCTTTGACGTCGAGTGATACTGCAAATAGCACATATCTGAAAGTTCAAACATCGTGATATTGGCGATGAGAATCGAACCCACGGTCTGTGCAGCGCGACGCCAATACAACAGCTCCACCGTGATGACATCGCTAGGAGGTTTTATACAAATAGTTAGAGACAGCGCGAAATAAACACGGACTATGAGCACACAGGACTAGCGCTGTAACACGCTATCAGCGATAGTCTTGCGTGCTTCTTACCCGCGTTTGTTTTTATGCTGTTTCTGACTATCGATACGCAGCAACTGGCTCGAATTCACACGCTGTTAAGTTTCGTATAAGGTTGTCAAGTTGCTCCATCATTACTGCCTTTCGTCGCCACCTGACCATGGCAGAAACGCTAATAAATGCCGCTCGCCGGTCAAGCGTATCGAAGTTCAGCTATAGAGGAGCACGTAGTACGTTCAAGGGCGCTGACATTTCAAGAAGGATCGAACTCAACAATCATCGACAAACAGGAGGTGAAACAAAAAAAATTTAAAAAAAAAGACAAGAAAGGCCTCCGCGAGTCACGCAACTGCAATCACGCAGCTGTCGTTTCCTGCGAAAACGCTTACAGACAGCGGCGCACGCACACGCGACCGCTTTCTTCGCACAACACCCGCCAGGGCACGCGTCGTACGCACACCTCGAAGCTGTCGAAAATAAACCTGCCGTCGCCACCGGTTGTTACAACACCGGTCGACCGGTCATTCGATGCGGGAGCCAATCGGGTGAAGCGCCTGTAGCTGCCCACTGACGATCCCTATACACCGTGGCTTCAGAGAGCCACCGCGAAACGGGCATTCATTTCCAGACACGCAACCGAAATTGGCAGTGACTACGGTGACGGGGCCCGTCAGCGCAGTACTGTCGCAAAATCGACGGGGCCCGTCACCGTAGTGTGATTTTGTGGTGTAGTCGTAATAGTGAGGGGGGCCCGGCACAATAGCGGAGCAACTAAGCTGACGGGCCCCGTCACCGTAAAGGAGTGACTACAGTGACGGGGCCCGTCAGCGTAGTTATAACGTAAAAGTGAGAGGACCCGTCAGCGCAGCAAAATCGTAAAATTGAGGGGGCCCGTCACCGTAATGTAATCGTAAAAATGAGGGGGCACGTTACCATAAATTTGTAGTCATTTTAAACCTCCGTCGCCATCTGGCTTTAGTGGCGTAATGGCTAGGCGCACTGATTGGAGAGCGGTAGTGCTGCAGGTCGTCAGTTCAAATCCTGTGGATTTGCTTTTTTTCTTTTCCTTTTTTTAGGAAAATGCGTCCACATTGACGTTACTTGAAGGAGTCGTAAGTTTTCTTTTTAAGAGAAATCATGTTGCTGTCCGCGGTCGTCGTTAGACAGCCCCACCATTTGGATTTCGAAGCGCTGTGGGCAATGCATGATGCGTTGTTCCTGTGCGACCTCGGTTCTAATCGCACTGAACAAGTAAACATTTCTTTTTTCTGTGTTCAATATTGCTTTAAGTAACGTTACTTATTTTACGCGATAATCGTGCTGGACAACGTTTCACAGTGGACCGATGGCAGGAGCCGCTGGTCAGCGAGAACCTGACGATCAGCTGAGTCGAGCTGACTGACCGGACTCGCAGAATGGCAGCCGCAGCGGAGCCCTGGTCTGAGCTCCCCCCACCGCAAGCGCCGTAGCAATACTGCAAATAATAAGTTTCCACTACCACCATTGAAAGCGCATAGACACTACTGCATCCATTCAATACTGACGCGTAAGGATGTCGTAATAGTGAGATGGCCCGTCAACAGCGCTGCGACTTTAGCGACGGGCTGCGTCATTGTTTTTATTATTTTTGTTGTTTACTCCTGCGCGAGGTGACGGCGTTCAAGCTCGCTATGGCTCCCTTGCCTCAGCGTAGGATAGAGCCGCGCTGGTAGATGCACGTTCATTCTTGCGTATTTGTTTCGCCGACTAGGCTCACCTTGTGGTTTTACCCAAGCCCGAGCCGCACCAGCTGGCACTTGCAAGCCGCCAGACGACCGGTTACGCCCGCGTCTACGGCGTGTTGGCATTTCAGTCGTCGAGAACGATACGGAACACGCCTCAACCCTGTGGGAAAAGCGTCGTCTCAGGATTGGAAGACAGCTACAGAGAGCGCAACATATAGCGCAATATGTGATATTCAATACAAACTGCGTTAGACATGCAAACTCTCCACGATGCGGTAAATATATACTCGTGCAATTTTGCGCTCTCTGTAGCTGTCTTCCAATTCTGAGACGACGCTTTTCCCACAGGATCGAGGCGTGTTCCGTATCGTTCTCGACGATAGAAATGACAACACGCCGTAGACGCGGGCGTAACCGGTCGTCTGGCGGCTTGCAAGTGCCAGCATGGTGCGGCTCGGGCTTGGGTAAACCACAAGGTGAGCCTAGTCGGCGAAACAAATACGCAAGAATGAACGTGCATCTACCAGCGCGGCTCTATCCTACGCTGAGGCAAGGGAGCCATAGCGAGCTTGAACGCCGTCGCCTCGCGCAGGAGTAAACAACAAAAATAATAAAAACAATGACGCAGCCCGTCGCTAAAGTCGCAGCGCTGTTGACGGGTCATCTCACTATTACGACATCCTTACGGCAGTATTGAATGGATGCAGTAGTGTCTATGCGCTTTCAATGGTGGTAGTGGAAACTTATTATTTGCAGTATTGCTACGGCGCTTGCGGTGGGGGGAGTTCAGACCAGGGGCTCCGCTGCGGCTGCCATTCTGCGAGTCCGGTCAGTCAGTTCGAATCAGCTGATCGTCAGATTCTCGCTGACCAGCGGCTCCCTGCCATCGGTCCGCTGTGAAACGTTGTCAAACACGATTATCGTTTAAAATAAGTAACATTACTTAAAGCAATATTCAAATTAGAAACAAAGAAAAGTTTACTTGTTCAGTGCGATTAGAACCGAGGTCGCACAGCAACAACGCATCATGCATTGCCCACAGCGCTTCGAAATCCAAATGGTGGGGCTGTCTAACGACGACCGCGGACAGCAACATGATTTCTCTTAAAAAGAAAACTTACGACCCCTTCAAGTAACGTCAATGTCGACGCATTTTCCAAAAAAAAAATAATAAAAAATAAAAGCACCTCCACAGGATTTGAACTGACGACCTGCAGCACTACCGCTTTCCAAGCAGTATCCATAGCCATTACGCCACCGAAGCCACTTGGCGACGGGTGTTTAAAAGGACTACAAATTTACGGTAACGTGCCCCCCTCATTTTTACGATTACATTACGGTGACGGGCCCCCTCAATTTTACGATTTTGCTGCGCTGACGGGTCCCCTCACTTTTACGTTATAACTACGCTGACGGGCCCCGTCACTGTAGTCACTCCCTTTACGGTGACGGGGCCCGTCAGCGTAGTTGCGCCGCTATTGTGCCGGGCCCCCTCACTATTACGACTACACCACAAAATCACACTACGGCGACGGGCCCCGTCGATTTTGCGACAGTACTGCGCTGACGGGCCCCGTCACCGTAGTCACTACCACCGAAATTACTGGAGGAAACCCTTCAAACTTGAGAAGAGTAGGGGTGGCCCTTTTTGCTCGGGCGCTCACGCGATCTGATTGGTTGGCGGCACGCACCACGCGCAGCGCCCTCTGGTGTGCGTTTGCGTAAGAGGCGTTGTAAACAGAAGAGTGGCCGAAAAGAAATAGGAGATGAAAGGCAGTAACCGGAGTAGCCGTTTGTTGGCTACTGTTCACTGGGGATGTATGGAAGCGGTTTTGGTGTTAGTGAGGAAAAGAGTCTAAGCGTGATGGTTATGTTATAGGTTAGACGAGGATCATAAACGAAAACAAAGAAAAAGAATTGAAGATTGTCTAGCAGCGTAAGTGTTTCATCGGATCATAACTGCAGAAACGATAGTCTTTTGCCACTCTATTCCCAATCCGTATAAAGCAATATGTGTTTCCAAAGCAGAACTAGGTCTGATGACAATTGGGAATGTAAGTTTCCAGTAGGAACGGTAAGACTAACCCTAAAGATCAGCTTGAAGGGATAATATTCCCGAATATTTGTGTCTTATTGATTGATAAGTAGATAGGTCGACATATTTAGATGCTGTAGGAAATGCTGCCAAGTGACTCCCAAGCAGACGACGCGACACTACCAGACGATTTCCATATCGTCTGCTACGAGTAAAGTAGCACCTGTATAGAGTTCGAGCAGACGACAAGGCACTAATACCAGACGATGAATATCCCCTATCGTCTGCCAAATTTATGAGCAGACGAAGACGCTCCGCGTGCAGCAAAACGCGATTAGGATATTATTTCGTTTTAGACTAAGGCTTGTAGGATTTGCGTTGCTTGGGTACGTTCGTTATTTTCGAAATATACCGCCCATATACCCAAGAGTTTAGCGCATGACGCAGGCGAATCGGCAGCTAACGCAAAGCTTTTGCGTATACCTTATTCTACAACTGCTTATTGCACTTTCGACATACGGTTTCCTTAACTTGAGCTCCACACACATATTCCGGAACTCCGCTAGACGGCAGCAGTGGCGACACGTGCGAAGCGCCGCGCTACGCGCACGCAGCAGACGACGCACGACGAATGCAGCAGACGATAAACAACAACCGTTCTCCGTGCGTGCATGTCCGCTACGATACGGGGCACGCGAGATAAACTTTGCACGCGAAAGCGTGAGTGCGCACGCGCGGAACGTGGCTGGCTCGCGCGCAACAAAGCCGAAGAAAAGCACGCGCATGCGGCACCGCGCCGGCCCAAAGCAAAGCTGCAGTTTCAAAGAGTGTCTCCATTATAATACCGGCCTTGGATGCAGACGGCGCGTGCGTGTCTGCGTATGTCTGTGTTCGTCTGCTCGCGTGCGTCTGTTTTGAACGCCATCCCTCCTGCGCAACATCCTGCACGAGGGGTCGGGTCAGCGCTCTTGTCACGCGTGACCAACGGTGACGCTAGAACAACAAAACAGAACGAATTTCAATACATACATTTTTTTTCCCCGCTTCTTGCCAGTGATTTTCGTGTGTGGGAGAGGACAGAGGCAGCGTTCTGGATTGCAACACATTTTTCGCAACTATCGCTTACGGCGATTCCCCTCAGTCGGTTGAAACACTCGAAGCAAATGAAAACATTAGAACACCAGAGGCAGATGATAGAGCATTATATCATATGCAGACGAAGTCGTGTTAGAGCATGCTCGAAGCAGACGAAAACATGTTAGAATACTGAAAGGAGACGATGTGTAGCGCTTTGAACAAGAAGAAGATAAACTCGTTGGAAGGCAGACGAAAACATGTTAGAACATCGGAGAGCAGACGACGGAACATTGCAAGCAGACGATAGAATATCAGATGGAGATAAGACATGTTAGATCAGAGGCAGAGGAAGCCATGTCAGAATAACAGAGGGAGATGATCGAACATCGGAAGCAGACGAAGAAATATTAGAACACGGGTAGCACACACCACCAATGTGGTGCAGAGGTAGAATGCCCACTTTTCCCACGGGTAGCACACGATAGAACACTTGAAATCAGGCGGCAGAACCCTAGCTGGAAACAGACGATAGCTAGAAGATTTAAACCAGACGTAGATACGTTAAAGCACCGGCGGCATACGATACGGCATTGGAATTAGACGATAACACATTGGAGGCAGACGACATAACATATTGAAGCAGACGACAGAACACTGGCAACAGACGAAGTTACGAGGACACTGGAAACAGACGGTAGCTACAACAATGGGTAACAGACGTAGACGTAGCATACGATGGAACATTGAAATCACTCGACAGCACTTGTAGACAGACGATAGGACGCTGGAAGCAATACGAAGACTGTTTGAACACGAGAAGCACATGAAAGCATGCGCAGAGTCGAATGCTCTTGTTGTTTGAAAGGCGTGAAAGCTTTGTGTATGAAATTGCCATGACGGTTTAGTTTGAGTCCACTTGTTCTAATGGCCATGTTTCAACTACGGACTATCCCAAGCAGTACTGCAACGTCAAGATGTATTGTAGGCAGGCTCGTAATGAACCGGTCCCCGGAATATACACAACACCATTCTACTCTCGTATTTCACGAAAGGTGTCAAAAGTGACTCCGAGCTGAGGAAGATTTAATGACCCGAACGTTGCAGACCGAAAAAAAAAAGAACCTCTTGCACGACGAGCTCTAATGGTGTGATGCCAGCGCTGTACGCCGAGAAGATAAAAAGGGGGAAGGCGTCTAGAAACGGAACATCTATGGCGCCGTTTAACAACCCTCCAAAAATAGTATTTAGACGTATACGGTGTACGTGCGCGTGCTTTTTAGTGCGGAAAAAGGGAAGCTACCGTCGAGGAGTTGGAGATGCGGAGGCTATGTGGCAGCTAGATTTCGGCCTCCGAGACAGACAGCTCAGACTCGCAGGATGGCTCTAAAAAGGAAAAAAGGTTGAGATGCCTGCAAAGCTACAGAGCGCGAGAATTCGCGCCACGGCACTGTCACCCGGTGGCGCCGAAAATGTTCGCGAAACTAAAGTTCCTCAAAGTCCCGGAAATAGAGTCTCAAATGGGACGCTAGCAAGCAAGCAAGCAAGCAAGCAAAAAAGAAAGAAAGAAAGAAAGAAAGAAAGAAAGAAAGAAAGAAAGAAAGAAAGAAAGAAAGAAAGAAAGAAAGAAAGAAAGAAAGAAAGAAAGAAAGAAAGAAAGAAAGAAAGAAAGAAATTCACAAGACACTGACACCCCAGACAGACCAGTTAGAAAATGGTACCGCATTGAAACAAGAAAAAAAAGCCTGCCGTTAATAACGCAGGTAGATTGCTGTAGGGCCAAAGTGGCGGTCTGAAGTGTTGTCATGATGAAATTACGTAATGAGAGGGAAACGGTATGCCAGCGGAGGTTCTTTTCCGAACAGAAATTCTCCGAAACATATAGCCTGCTCTCAGGGCTAACTATACAGCTACTTTGACTGATGAAGTTCGCCCGCCACATTTTGAGAGGTGGCAGGCGAACCGCGAAGGGGGTCGTTTATTATTCTGCAGCTTAAAAGATCACCCAGCAGAATGCCCGAGAAAGAAGGGTGAACGAGCTGTTTTGGTAAGCACAGCGGCGTGTGGTTTCATACAAGACAAGACAAGAAGGACAAGAGAAGACAAGACAAGATGGACAAGACAAGACAAGACAAGACAAGACACAGACAGACAGACAGACAGACAGACAGACAGACAGACAGACAGACAGACAGACAGACAGACAGATAGATAGATAGATAGATAGATAGATAGATAGATAGATAGATAGATAGATAGATAGATAGATAGATAGATAGATAGATAGATAGATAGATAGATAGATAGATAGATAGATGTATTGACTGCCTATGCTTCACAGTGCACTGGTACACACAAGAATATATTTCTGATTATATATATCGTACTGTATAATGTATCTATGGATATGTGACGTACCAAAGGATATAGATTGAGATCCATATATTAACAAATACAGTTTCAGTATCGATACCTGAATGAAATAACCATTTCTTTTAACTGGCTCGGTGCGGGACCATGACTGCACACAGATAAAACAAGCCGACAGGCTCGCATAACTCGAGCGCGCGTTTGACTAATAACCCTAGCGGTGTCGCTGTCTGCATGCTCTGGCGCCGCCACCCAAAGAACAAGACTCTCCCAGGCAAGGAAGGACAGCACGGTCGCATCCGTCTTGTAGGTTCCCGAGACAAATTTAGCCCTACGACCCGCAACACGGCGAGCTTCCGAAGCCCCTCAGGCACTTCCGATCGAAGAGCCCTTTCTTGCATTCTTGCAAAGAAATATATGCACCGCGGCAAGCAGACGACGAAACGGCCGTCTGGCTGTCCAGACTGGATGAAGTCACACCGGGAAGTGTTGTCGTCTGCTCCGCGCACCCACGAGTCAAGCGTTCGTCTGCTTACGTTCCATTCCGCATAGGAACCCAGGAACAGAACAGAAGCAGCTTTTGCCCGCTCACCGGGATGTATTTTATGACCGTCTGCTTTATTAAGCCTAAACGCGCGGAGGTGTTGAGTGCTAGTTGTGTCGTGCTAGCTGTGACTGGATGACGTCACACCGGGAAGTGTTGTCGTCTGCTCCGCGCGCCCACGATGTCGAGGCGTTCGTCTGCTTACGTTCCGCATAGGAACCCAGGAACAGAACAGAAGCAGCTTTTGCCCGCTCACCGGGATGTATTTTATGACCGGTCTGCTTTATAAAGCCTAAACGCGCGGAGGTGTTGAGTGCTAGTTGTGTCGTGCTAGCTGTCACTGGATGACGTCACACCGGGAAGTGCATG
Source organism: Rhipicephalus appendiculatus (assembly GCA_030522465.1). NCBI lineage: Eukaryota > Metazoa > Arthropoda > Arachnida > Ixodida > Ixodidae > Rhipicephalus > Rhipicephalus appendiculatus. The sequence goes on along the minus strand of JALIZH010008026.1, from coordinate 1,610,695 downwards.
TTGTCGTCTGCTCCGCGCACCCACTGGATTGTGTCGTGCTAGCTGTGACTGGATGACGTCACACCGGGAAGTGTTGTCGTCTGCTCCGCACACCCACGAGTCGACCGACCGTTCGTCTGCTTACGTTCCGCATAGAAGGCCAAGAACAGAACCTAAGCAGGAGCAACTTCTGCTCACCCGGATGTGTTTTATGGGCGTCTTCTTTATTAAGCCTAAACGCGCGGAGGTGTCGAGTGCTATCTGTGTCGTCTGGAAAACGCGAACGGAAGGAAGTCAGAAGGATGGATGCAGGAAGAAAGAATCCAGGAAGGGAGCTGCAGCCGAAGCCTCGGCATGCGCCCACGACTAAACTCCTTTTGCCTGACGAGAGACGCGTGATAGCAGTAGGTATACGTACACGCAGGCGAGGCATGAGAGACGGTGCCCTGCCCTGCCTATAGGTCGCGCTGCATGACTCACGGCGGACGACGACGTCGGGCCGTTGGCCGGCGGAAATAGAAGCGTGGGCGAAGTCGTTCGTTCGTCCCCGGGCGGCAACCTTATAACTCGCTCCGCACCTCCGTCTTAAATGTATGCACCGCCAGTGTCAAGCCAAGCCGTAGCCGGAGTCTACTATGCTCGCGGAGAAGCTGCAGCGCCAGAGATGCACCGTTTTATTGCTTCCCGTCTCGTCTGCCTACGTGCGCCCACGTTTGCCGTCTGCTATCAAGAACGTTCAGAGCAGACGACAAGAAGGGCCGTGATATGTAGCGTATGATGCTCTGTTTGAGCGGAAATGTTCGCTGCCTGAGTAAGTAATAAAAAAAAAGCGGAATAAGCAAAACAGAACACAACGATGAAACGTTTCACGGCGCACCAAATACCAAAAGGTCGATCAACTATGTATGGAAAGAAAATACATCGTTAACACTCTAAAGATTACTTAATTGGACGGGTTCAAAGCTAGAACCTTGGAACCTTCCTTCTATTGTGCCACCGCCACACAGCTTGTTCACCTAGCCATCCATAAAAAACATGTCTGCCATCAGCACCATCACCCAGCATTTTACACTTTGACCGTCATTGGCCACTTCGAACACCAATTGAAGGTCGCCACTACCACCACCATTTGCCACATCATTTTTTCTTTCACTCTCGCCATCATCAGCCATTCTGACCATCACAGTTTTCAGATTATCCGCTGTTATTTCCGTCTCATCCGATATTATTTCCACCTTATCCACCAACCATTCCGGCATTCACCAACCCAGGATTTTAAGTATAAAAGTTTTCGTTGTACAATATAACATTTTATCGAAAACGAAGGCTTGTAGCGCTGTTAATGCAGTTCTGTCATGACATAATAAGCATATCGAGACAAGCTATCACGTGACACATGAAGAGGACGTTCCCTGTAGCATCAAATCACGCCAGTGCAGTATCTTGTCTGAAATATACAGATTACATCAAGCTGAGAACTACCGCAGATATCAATCTTACAATGAAAAGTACACCAGGTTCGATACCCGTGTACAGTGTAATACAAAACGGACAGGATGGTGTTGAGAGGTCGTACCGCTGGAACCAAACTTGTCTAGAGCGCCAGGCCAACCGCTTCAGCTGCCGTTTTTTGCAGAAATATGCAAAGATCGACAACGTAATGATACCTAACATAGTCATACTGCATGCTAGGTCCTTGTGCTATAATTTAAGCATGAACGGGAAGCTCGTAGCTAACGTGAGGAAGCAGGCACGGACAACAACAGCGTCCACAGCCACGCGCTCCGCTGTTCTAGACAAGTGCGACTCCGTCTGTACTCGCTTCAACGATGGCTTAGTTCGAATAACCGGAACACAGTCACCGCTGTTTCCGCTTCCGGTAGCAGAAGGTGCAACGACCACCTGTTGGCCTTGAAAACGAGCACATGGAATTCTGGACAGCGTTCTTTTCGTCAACGCGTGATCATCATAGGCCCGACGAGCAATAACCTGTCGACATCCAAACCATGATTTTCATATGTGTTTGTCAGTCCGATATAAGTTAATCACCCCCGATACGTGCTCATCAGCTGTGCTTAACACCTGTGCTTATCAAACTCCGACGTGTGCTTATCGCTCCGATATGTGCTAGCATCCCGATGTGGGGGCGCGCTGCCGCCGGGATTGTAGACGACGTCTTCGTCGGCCTCGTTCAACCGCATTCCGTAACGGATGTTACGATGTCCGACTTCACGCACAAGACATGGGTGGATCGCGAATCCATCGAGCATGGCGTCTCGCTAAGTCACGTGACTTCAATTACTACATTTATTTCGCAGTGCCAGTACTCGTTATCACTGATTTATCGGTAGCTGGTTTTGGCTAAATTATGACTAATTTTTGTTAAACGATTAACCAAAGATGGTTAAATGTCCAATGTACCAAATATACTGAATGTATCAATTAGAGCGCATCAAGAGCTAAGCTGGAAAATGAAGCTAAAACATGACAACGGTTAAGGGATCGAATATGGAGGCTTGGAGTGAAGAGAAGCAGTCGAAAGAGTAACGGAGAATTTTTCTTGTTTGGTGATTTCTCATTGGTACATGCAGTACCTAAGTTCGCTACACTTCGGAGCTCATTTATGCTAAGTTGCAAAGCGTAGTGGCGTAGCAGTTTAGCCACGCTTCAAGTTTTGCCGTAGGCAACCTTGAAAGGCGTCACTGACCCCGACCGAACACCGGTTGCACCGGTCACGTAACGCGCGACAAAAAAATCACGCAACCCGGATCCGGAAACGCAAAAACAAGCAACAAGACAACTCCAGAACTATCAGATCCTGCTGCACAAGCGAACACGCTATACAGCTATGGCTAGCGAGACAGCGAACTGCGTCGCGTGACAAGGGCGCGCTGCGCATGCGTGAGTATACGGCGCATGCGTAGGGCGCGCGCCGGTCGCGAGCGCGGCACGCGCGGTTCCAACAGAGGGCGCTGCGAGCGGAACGCGTGCGCGCGCACGAGTCGCATCTGCTGCAGCTGGGAGCCGCAGACGCCGACCGACAGAGTGCGGAGCGGGAGGCTTTTTCACAACATCTCGGCGCGCCCCGCCCCGTTTCAACCCCCCAAACCGCATCAACACACGGGTAGCATCGCGTTCAATGCGCAGTCGGACGTCAAAAACACAGAAAAAGAAAGAAACTGAATGCTGAATGATCGCCAAGCATACAAAATAGTAGTGCAGAAGACGACCCTACTGAAAGGTGTACGGAGGCTTTTCACTCTCAGCTCTGAAACTGCGTCCCTACCTTCTTCCACCTTCCTTACCTATACGCCCCCCTTACTCCCCCCCTTTCCGAACCTCCGATTCAACCCCCCCTTACCCACCTACCCTCCCCCCCCCCTAGGGTGGTTACCCTCCATCACTTCTTGGCAGGAATCGGGAATCCCCCTGTGCACCCCCAGGCAAGGACGAATTTTATGTTCGCTTGGCCACTTTCACTCAGAAAAAGAAAGAAGCCAGTGGGGTTGGGGGGAAGGGGGGGTAGAGGGGGGTGGGCTCAAGAAACGGGATTCAGTCACGCGAAAGCAGCTAATGCATCTAGTGTACGCGTCCGAAGAAAAACAACGCTTCCGAGCTCACGCTCAGAAAGAGAGCGAGAGAGAAAGAAACACCGTTGGTTGCAAGCCACGCAGAGAGGGCGCTGGTAGCGGCTGTCGTCAAATGAAGGAACAGAAGACGCGTACGCAGTACAAGGTATTGCGGGCGCACATCGGGAGCGCTTTCGAAAACGTGAGCTGTTGAAAATGAAGCGAAATGGATGGATGGATGAAGAAGGAAGGGAACAAAGAAACGGTAGCCAGGAGTGAGGACTAGCGAACGAAACAATCGACCCTCTTTTGTTTCTTCCCCGTACGCAGCCGCGAGATTTTGAGGAACCGGGCTGGCTTTCGAGAAAGATCGGGTGAGGCAGAACAAAAGAGAAAGCTTCGACACCTCCCCCCCCCCCTCCTGAAGTAATGAATAGACCACTCCGCGAGTAGAGGGCCTCCTGTATGCCGTTTCCCAATGTTTATGCTTCAACGCACTTTCTTCAACATGTTTCCAAAGTTTTTGTCTTCACCTTCGCCTAACGTTTTCTTTTGCATCTTTGACCTTTCTGTAGGCCCTCTCCTGTCATCTGCGCAGCTATCGCACGAGCCACCACCGGTAACCATTCTCTTTAGAGCCGACAGAAGACAAGAAAAGGCCTAGCTTGGCCTGCAGCTTTCCAGACGAAAAGCAGAAGGACGAAAAAAAAAGCGAGACAAAGAAACAGACGTCGACTAGCAGACGAACAACAGGGAAGAAAGATGGCGGTCCTCATTCTTTAGGGAGAAATATGGAGGGGGCCGCTGTTTTTCAAAGACCGCCACCAGGTGTCACTTATCAACGGGGCAATGGGCACGGCGGGACAAAAAAAGGGATGGGTGTTGCTGCTCCTTTCAAAACTCCATCCATCCCTGCGGTCTGTCTTCCTTTCCGTTCCCTTTTCGCCATTTTCTTCAATCTCTTTTTTTTTTTTTTGAGTCATTTGTATTCCTTAGGGTTCGCGTTCTGGCAAAAGCTGCCGCGCGGTGAGCCCGCACACGGATGGGACTTTGAAAGGAAGCAATAGGGTTCTCCTGCGAAAGCCGCAACAAGTATTCTAGCTACGATTGTACACACGCACAAGGACCGCGGCACACATGACGCTAACTCTCTCGCTCTTGTAAACCTCCTCTCCTCTTCCTCCAGCTAACCTTCTTTTTTGAAGGACGACCCAAAGAGCAGAAGCAATTGTCGTACGCCGCCCCATAATGCCATTCGCTCAGGTAGGTATCCCCTGCGGGTCCCAGTAGTTCGGTGCAGTGTGGCACGCAAACCTCAAGATGGCGGATCACATAGGCGACTTTGACGCTTCAAACGGTGAAACCAGGCAGCGAAATCGTTATCGCGCTAAACTGCGAACGCAAGTGTAACTACGACAACTTGTTAGATTTCGTTGATCAACGAAAGCCTTGCTGTACGTCCTAAGGTTAAACAGGCTTGCTTGTACGCAGTCTTGTGTTTGGTAACAATGCTATCAGTTTACATATGTACAGTGAGCCACAAAATAATACGGACCAGGTAAAGGCGTGGGTAAATTGTCGTCTGCACAGTCGATAGTACTGAAGCCGTCTGCGGTGGAGAGCATTGCTCCGGCGAATGTGCGGCAACAGCAGCACACAGCAGCTCGACAGCAGACGGCTGACCAAATGACGGCGCAGACGGCAATTTGGCATGCGCTCGCGTGTTTCCGTATTATTTTGCGGCCGACTGTAGGTGTTGGGATCACCGGTTCCCAGTTTGTGTAGCAGCACCACCTCGAACGTTCGCGAATCAACGGGAATGTCATTATCGAGTCGCAAGATAGTCGCGTGATGTTCTTATCTAGGTCCGAACGTTCTTCGTGGACGGGAAATGTCTCGGTATAATCGAGTCATGCGACAGCGCACAAGACAGCGACCGCAACACTGAGAAGACATTACTGCACATAATTAGTGGAGCAAAGGAGCAGGAAAGCTCAAAAGGTGAGGAGAAGATGGCGGCCGATACAAAAATATAGCGGGACGTAGAGGTGTGGCGTTCGAACCCCAGGGTGCTGTAACCTTGCTCGTGCCCTCAAAGGGGGGGGTCCGGGGGAGGGAGAGACAACCTTTTGAGAGGAACTGTGCGCGCGGCATAACAAATGAGACTCGTGCACAAAAGAAATTGACGACAAAGAGGTCGCCAGGGGGGCCTTCTCCATCTTGAATAGAGAGCGGTAGGTAGCAGAAGGAGGGAGGCATTGCGCACGCGCGCAGCACGAGCCGCGCATAAGGCCAGCGGGCCTTCTTCACTGGCAGGGCCCCGCTGCCGTTCTTTTTTTGGTTCTACTTGTCGTCATGCTGCCACGAGCAACAACAGCCACGACACGAAACAAGCCATGACATGGCCAGCCAGCGGCCGCGTGGATTCGCGCGTCGTCTTAGCAGATGAGCAACTGGTCAGAAGAAACTGTGCTACTGTGCTCGTCTTAGCAGACGACGCACAGTAGCAGAAGTGAACACGCTTCCACTAGCAGAAGTACACGCCAGCGTCTTTAAGGAAGACGATGCGCACAGTGAGGAAACAATGACAGGACGACGCGAAAACAACGACAACAGCCAACACGGTGCCGCAGACGCCGCAAAGCAACACAAACAAGTTGCAGACGACGACTGATAAAATGAGAAATGTGGATGGACAGACGACGCAAGAAAGAATGAATGGAAATAACGGTAGCAGACGACGCAAAAAGAGGAACCAAAATGAAGAACGGTAGCAGACGACGCGGAGAGCAATGAAAACAGACAAAGATGGCTGCCGACGTTACAGAGCAAAAGGGTGTTGAGGATGGCGTTCAATGAAGGAGGGCAAGGGGAACAACATAATACGCAGAAAAAGTAAAATAACATACGGGAATTGTAGCAGACGACGCGACGGAGACCTCCCACGAGAGGCGTATAAGATATATGGGGGCGGTGCAGCGTTCTTGTTAAGCAGGAACTGGTTCGTAAACGGTTGCCGCGGGGCTTATAGGAATTCGAAAGCGCGACTCCATGCACTGACAGTGTAATAGCGCACTCGGATTATCTTGCGCCTCCCCGCTCTGTCGAGAAGTCAACGAGGGTACAATGCATGTAACCAACGTTCAGGGGTGAGGTTGGCATATCCCAGGAGGGTCTCCAGAAGTTGATTGGCCATTGGGAAAAAAAAAAGGTTAAAAGGTGATATTAAGGCGGAACCCGATTCCCTGCTATATACCTCTTAAAGCGTGAAAATCAGCAAACTCAACGATTGCAACGGGGGCGGAACAGCGACTTTGCGAAGGGACGTTTTCCGATACGAGGATATCGGCCACTGCTGTTTGCTTACGGGCGCGCGAATCGAAATGGATACATAGTCAAGGACGTGTCGTCCTTGTTTTTGGATGCGCACTGAGACAAGCTATTAGTGACTAGACCAACTAAACTATATATATACCATTAAGCAAGCTTACTCCTACATTGCAGAATAACAGATAGGTAGGCAAAAGAAGGGGAATTTTAAGGGACTCGTTTTTTCTCTGTTAGACACAATATTAATGAGAACTAACAGACAGCAATGCCAAGAAAAGTATAGGGGATGATATTTGTAGTATTTACGATTTCAATGTGTACAAAGCTAAGTGGACGAAAAGATAACTTGCCGCTGGCATAGACCGTACCTGCGACCTTCGAATAACGCGTCCGACGCTCTACCAACTGAGCTACAGCGGCGGTCATCCCCCCAGTCCACTTTACGGATAATATGACATGTTTACTGGCAGAAAAAGACGTGGACGAGAAGAAGAAATACAGGACACGTCTTTCTCGTCCACGTCTTTTTCGCTAGTAAACATGTCATATTATTCAAGATACCAACTGGCCCAACTTTCCGCTTTAAATGTACTACTTTATGGGGTATACATGTGCATTTAAACCTGGGAGTGTTAGTCAGCGCCGCTAGTAGCCATGACGGCCGAGTGTGGAACGCTCTTTATCTGCCTGTTGGCGTCACGAAGCACGGGAGAGTTGGTCTGTGTTCATAACGGTGGAAGGGGAGCACTAGAGCGAATGCAAGAGGAAGAGAAGAAGACATTGCATGTCCTGTCTTCTGTTACACTTGTAATCGTTTTTAGTGCTGCCCTTACACTACAATGAAGCTTACTACCGTTCGTTCTTTGACACGTTCTTCCGTTTGTTATAACAGTCTCCTTAATCGGGTCAAGTTGCCGCGTTTGTTCTCTGTACAACTTCTTAAAGCATGATAATGGGTGGAGCGCAGGCTAAAAACAAGGACAAAAGAGAGACACATTCGACGCACACGGAATGTGTCTCTATTTTGTCCTTGTCTTCAGCCTGCGCTCCACCCATTATCATGCAACAATACCAACAAGCCCAAATTGCCACCATCATCGATTTCTTAAAGCAGTACTGACAAGATTTTAAAACACCCCAAAAGGGACATTTTTTCGCTTCCATGGAGTACGAGGTGAACGCTTTCCCGAATCTGGAGCCAGACAACACGTATAAAATATTTCGCTTTGATTTTAAAGATTTTCGTCACCCAGCATCTGCCAGCCAGCCCCACCGCAATGGACATTATCACGACGATATCAACACAGTTCACTGGGTTTGCCAAATCTGCGTACTGCAGGCAGCCTAGACCGCAGAAATCGCTGTCCGAGTCGGTGGACGGCAAATTCACTCGTCGTTGTTTACGTGAACCACGTGAGACTGACAGCAAAGTGGCAGCTTTTGGTAGTACGTCGCGAGTTGCAGTGTTCCCGTGACGTCAGATGACACGTCACTACAAAGCCGCCCTCTCCGTACCGAAACCGAAATTGCCGTTTTAATGTAGCTGTATTAAAAATATATTCAATGCATTCCCAAGCATTAAGACACCTTTTTTTAGGGTTCTCTATACCCGTATTTTTATTTAGAGCGACAAGCGCAAAATATTTAGAGTTCGTGTCGGTACCTGACACAAAATTTCGCGGCCGAGACAGCCTGCGGGTTCGATTCCTGTGAACATGTGCATATCATCTGCAAAATATCAACGGCGAATATAGCTTGGAAGGTATTTTAAACTAATTTTGAAGTTTGCGTGTGTGATCGACTCCCTCACGCTACTGACATTGTCAAAGGGGACCAAGGTGACCCCCCCTCCTCCCCTCACGTGACCACGCTGCAACAAGTTATGATGACGTCATAGCCGCCATTTTTTTATTTTTGCCGCGTTCTCTCCAGCAGACGACGCGAACCGCGCGGAAGTGCGTCACAGTTCTGTGTGCTGACGTGATCGAGCGCTACACCCGCTAGGTGGTGATAGCTGCACCCGAAGGCTTGTCCTTTTTGAAACCGAAACTGACAATGGTCGGTGATGAGGAGCTATCTGGCGCGCGCTGCAGCAAACGATGTGTCGTGTTATCACTAACAGGCCCCAGGAACATATTGCGACAAAAAAAACGCGAGGCCAAAATATATGTGTCAGTACCCCTTTAAAGAGGGCCGACAGTATAACGTCAGCGCTGTGTTACTACAATGCAGACCAATATGCTTCCAACGGAAATCTACCGTTCCCGCAATGCCGGCGACGTGCCTTCTCCCCCCCCCCTCCGCCATCTTTCTTTACCCTCCTCCAACACCGTCCGAAAGCGAAAGGAACCGTCTCGCACGCTGGCACGTCAGTCTTCAAGGAAAAGTGCCCGGTAAGATTGGGGGGGGTCTTGTTGTCGGCGTGAGCGATGGGCAGCTGGGATGCCACTCCCGGCAAAGAGGCACGACCAGAGGAAGACAGCGAGCACGCAGCCTCGTCACGACGACGCCAGAGACTGCGGAGGAACGTGCGGCACGCCTCGTGTCATGGCGACCGCGTTGCGGTCGCTGGAGTTAGCGGTAGTGGTAAGTGGCTTGGTTAGAGAAAAATGTATACAAATGGAAGGCGACGCAAAAGGATAATTTTCAAGGCAGGCTCGTTGTAAGTTACAGATTTTCGCAGGGTCGTATGATGGATGGATGGATGCTATGAGCGTCCCCTTTATAACGGGGCGGTGACATGTCTGCCACCAGGCTCGAAAAAAAACTTTCTTTTTGTGTTGGCCTAATGCCTTATCTACATTGATTAAATCTATGTTATTATAGCAAAGAAAAATATAAATTCACGGTCCATCTCTGCCTCTTAAGACAGAATGACCTTATTTTTGCCCATTATTTATTGTTTGTCCTTTATCTCTGCTTTTCTGCCACCAATACTCTAACCGTTTCTTACTTATTTCTATCGCGGACGTGTTCAGCTTTCCATTGTTGTCCTTAAAACCCAAGGCTTCATGTAGACTCGTTCCCACGCGTATACCTGGGTGGATATCGCCACATTCAATCAGTACATGTTCCATCGTTTCCTTAGTTCCCCCCACAGCATGTACATTGTTCTTCTTCGTTACTGAATCTCGCTTTATAACTAAGCGTTCTAAGGCAACCCGACCTTGCTTCAAACAGTAAAGCGCTTCCCCTTGAAAAAGTTCCGCCAGCTCCCCCTGGCGGACACTGATGAAAGGGCGAGGCTGGTGGCTTACAAAGAAGCCTTCGCTTCGCAAATTATTTTTGCTGGTCGAATGCAGTGGGATTTGAATGCAGTGGGGTTGAATAAGTGGAGTGAAGTGTGATGAATGAAGTGAATGACTGAAGTGGGAGGAGAGGTGGGCGTAGTGGTGGGTTGCGGGGGTAGTGAGTGGTGGGAGGCGTGGCACATATCCGTAGAGGAATTTACGCACTATCTATGGCACATACCCGTTTACGATCTACGACGGCCCCCGGACATGAAGGGCTCGTCTAAGAAGAACCTGTAGATGAATATGTATGTCACTTTCCTTATGGGACTGCCCACGCCATGACACACCGAGACGCCGTCTTAAATCGGAACTATTGGCATTTGACCGCAGACCGTTCAGTATCAAGAAACTTCTGGGCCCGTGGCCAACCGGAGCTTTACAGAAGTACGCTCTAAAAGCGCTAAGACGTTTTTTAGAAGACAGCGGAATTGCTGGCAATTATTAAGAAATAAGGAACTTGTATTCATATAATCACATGTCTTACTTGTAATGCGCACCATTATATGACAGGCATCATATATGTGTGCTGAAGTGCATGTGACTGTTATGTCCACATGAGCGAATTCATCCCCATAAGGACTAGACGTGTTGCCGGCTGTGTTGAGCTGGTGGGACTCAATGATGACCAGATAGATTGTCAGAGACATTATTCATTGGCATTCGGACATTTTCTTATACGTTGTGATGGTGTTGTTATGAGCGTGTGAGTGCGTTTTTACACACTCACACGCTCTTGTGCTCTTGTGTTTTATTTTCCACGTACTGCTCTTTGTTTGTTCCTTACTTAAATTGCATGTTCAATATTAACTCAAGGGCTAAGGAGTAGCCGGCGCCTTACTTGTGCGCCAACATCTCCTTATATATCGTATCAATAAAAAAAAAGCCTCACTGTTAAAAAATAAAATAAAAAAAAGGTGGGCGTACAGCATTGTGGCCCTGTAAGGTATGCCAGTTCCATGCGCATTTGTATGCGCCCTTTTTTCCAGAAATGATGTCCTCTTATCGTGGGTTTTGACGGCGCGATCAGCTGTTTGTGATTTGGCGTTGTGATCTTTTGTCGAAGTGACCAGACATTTGAACGTTGCCACGTCTCACTGTTGCCCGGAGATGAAGGCGTGGCCAGTTCGGTTGTTGCCTGTAGCAACAGAAGGGTCGCTCTGCAGAGCACGAGGATGCAGATCCGATTCCCGGCATGGAGAAATTTAAGGAAACAGTTAGGAGGGAGCATTGTGCAATGCCATAGAAAGAAAGAAAGACAGCGACAGACAGACATACAGAAAGAAAGAAAGAAACAGACAGACAGACAGACAGACAGAAGAAAGAAAGAAAGAAAGAAAGAAAGAAAGAAAGAAAGAAAGAAAGAAAGAAAGAAAGAAAGAAAGAAAGAAAGAAAGAAAGAAAGAAAGAAAGAAAGAAAGAAAGAAAGAAAGAAAGAAAGAAAGAAAAAGTAGTCGGTCAGGCACTCCGACACCACGGGCGTCGCTTGCCTCAATTTTCCCCGACAGTGCAAGGGCTCCTGCTTTTTTTTTCTTGCTTTTTTTTTCACTGATGACCGCACTCGTCACTGCCTCGTTCGAGCAGGTAGACGAAGCAAGGGATGAGGTTCTCTGCTCCCTGGAAGGAAAGTGGCCAATGTCCGGTGCAAGGTGAGGAGATACCTCGTGTATGAGGACACCTCGTGTGCGGGAAAACTTAGACGACGATGGATGGCTGCGTGGACGTCGGTAGCATCCCCTTTGAATAGGGGCGACGTCTAGTGCCACGAATGTCTCTTTTACGACGAAGACACGCTGCGCGTAACCTCTTTAGCTGCTGCTTTCTCAGAGACCTTTGTGAGCATTCCGGCACCAACGGTTCGCAAGAAAGCACGCCGCAGTGTTGATGGTGTGTCCACTTTGCGCTGGGGTGGTCACAGCACCGGACAAAACTCAGCCACCGCGAGGGTTGTTTGAAGGATAGCGCCACTTACGTCCCCTTCAAGAACTACTTCATCCAAAATGGATCAAGAAGCAAGAAAGGATGGAAAGAAGCGTGCGGAGGCGCGGGTAGTTCGTCATTTTCTAGCGAAGGAATTAGCTGACACGTGACACGGCTTGGCGGCTACAGAGGAAAACGCGGTTTCGGTGCTACTCGTAACGAGGCTGCGCTTCAAGTTTGTATCGTTCGCCGCTTGGCCGCCCCGATGTACAGGTGTGACACCCCTTCACTATACATAGTGAAGGGGTGTCACTACGCCCCGACCCCTTCACACCTATAGGAGGGTTGCAAGTGACGTCATCCGCTTGGATCGCTAGCGGCGTCCGCCGCCATCTCGGTGGTCCGTGGTGGCGCAGATGTTCTCTGGTGGCGCGCTTCATCGGTTTTATCGAAACGGCGAGCGGCGACGAGAGGCTGTGTGCGTGACATTGTGCATGACGCGGGTAGAATGCGGTCGAGCCGACCCTACCTACGCGGAAACCACCAAGATGGCCGTCCCGACGCTGGCGCCATCTCGGGGGCCCCGCCCCCGTGCAACCCTCCTATAGACTATCTTCCGTAAGACATCTGGGCGCCGCCATCTTGGGCTGTTAAGTCGATGTTTTCTTGTTTTTGTATCTCGCGACGTGAACTAATATGGCTACGAAATATCGTATGCACCGACCCAACCATTTTCATGCGCATGCGTATATATACTGTAACACTGTTCGTTTAGTTGTTAAAGATACAAAACAAAAAGGTTAACAGCCCAGCATGGCGGCACTCAAACCCGTCCATAAAATAGTCTATAGTTGCGAAGGGGGTACGGGGCGTAGGGTGAGGAGAAGCGGTGGTTACCTTAAATTATCTATTTGTTTTGCGTCGATGTGATCGCGCAGCAACGGCGCAACGCTTTGCCACTCCGAATATCATGACAATTGTTGCGAAGAATTAGATTACTTGAATTTATAGGAGGAATAACGTCGTATATGCATATACGAACACGCGAAACTTGAAGGACATGATACTACATAAAACACGCCTGCTTCACCGAACGAGAAGTAGAATATGTACGAACCCAGGCGTGCCGTGCACATCTGCTTTTGCTTATACGTAGCCACGGTAGAAGCCATAAAGTTACACCTCTTTGTGGGTAGCAGATATGGCTATATGGCTATATACCGTAGAATATGGTATATGCCACTTATTTGCACCCCCTAATAATGTGTAAATAAATGGAACGACCGAAGGCAGTGATTTACACCGCCTCAGGGGTGTGTAAATCTGGCTTCCATCGTCCTATTCATGATTTACACCGCCTGTGGTGGTGTAAATCTATGATATTGTCAGCACATCGCGCTTTCCATCGAACTGACCCCTCGCGGGTGGTCCTCAAGCTACGTACAACTCAATTTTCCCTCCCTCCTTGTTTCGTGCGTTGGCGAAGGGTACGAGTTGCCCACTGAGCGCCCGCACGCACACATACACACACACACACAACGTTTCAGGGGGCACGCACAAAGTAATCTTCAGACACAAGCTTCCACAGTACTCTTGCGAGAATAAGCGGCGTCTCGTCAAGTCCAGCGCCGGCGCTCACCGGGAGTGGCTTAGCGCCCAGGCTCTCCGCTTCACATCGTACTCAAAACATGACGGCAGACATCACCACCACCATGGGCGTCCAGAGGGGGGATGCAAGGTGGGCGGCTGCTCCCCCCCCCCCCTTGGAATTTCAGACCGTATATTTTTCTATGCAAGCATAAACTACACAGCTTCATTGCACACTCAGCTCCAGGCCCTCAGGTCGCCATTCAATTTCACACGTTACGCCATCTCCACTAATCTTAAGGCATTTAATTGAGCTAGTTGGTACTGACTGAGGACACCAGAGAAATATACAGGACAACCGATAGCAGTTGTCCTGTCTATTTCTCTGGTGTCCTTGTGCATGTTCGCTAGTAATATGGAAGCATTCAACTAATCTTACCTGTCATGTCAAAGCACTGAAAGAAAGGCCACAGTGTTGGATGCCCCTCCCCCCCTCACCCTCGGATGCACCCCCCTGCAAAAAGTTCTGCGGACGCCCTTGACCACCACCGACCGCTCCAACAAGCAGAGATCCTTGAACAGATATGATCTATCGAACAGTGGCGACTATCTACGCAGCAATAATTATTACAGTTTCAGTTGGGCGTACGCAGCATTCCTGCGGACGCAGACTACCATTGGAAATCGCTGGCAGCCTGCGCCCGCAGGGCTAGCTGCTACGGAAGCTGAACTAAAATTGTCTACTAGCGAGTTTTAGTACTGCGTACGTAGCGTACGTAACGGCTTTGCGTACGAAAGAACGCTTGCGTTTCCCATAGTGCGCATGAGCAGAACTACTGCTCATGCGCACTATGCGAAAACGCCAGTGTTCTTACCAGGCGCGTAGCCAGAAATTTTTTTCGGGGGGGGCCCACCTGTTGAAAACCTTGAAAACCACCTATTTTCATTATTTATTCTCGTTAAAACACCCCCCCTCCATCCCAATTTCGGGGGGGGGGAGGGGAGAACCAGGCTACGGACGTAAGAACCAGGCTACGGACCTGGTTCTTACGTACGTAACGCCGAAGTTGAGAGCGGCCGCCCAAGATGGCTCTTGGTCTTATGGCTTCGCTTCAAAACCGGAACTTCTAGCTTGATCCGTCGTTCCGGAACAGCCATAGACTACGGCTAGACGAGTGTGCAATCTACACAATACACCTCCGAGTCCGGTATATACGTTTACTGTACACAACGCGCGCTGTGCTTCAAAGATGGCCGGCGGACCACCAACCAACCGCACACGCCGCCGCCGCCTCGGCAGTAGGCGGCGGTAATTCTCCGCCGTATCTTTACACTCAACAACCGAACCCGCCGGCAGCTTCAATTTGGGCGCGGGTCCCGCGTTCCGGCGGCTGCCCACCCGGACTCTTTCTTGGCTTGACTGCTGCCTCTCATCTCGTACCCTACGCCCTTGAATCCATCTCGATGCGTTGCCCGCTCCCAATCCTTCGTTCTGTGCCGCGGCCGCTGAAGACATCGTGGGACGGTCTCGTAACAGCTGCGGTGGTGGATATGACCGCACTGCGCGCTCGCCGCTAGGGGACGCGCCGGGCGATCAGCGCGGACCACACGTGTGACGGGTCGCCGCTATCAGTGAGGAGGAGAAAAAGAGGGGGGGCGGGATTGCGGGCGCGTGGAGGGGGGTTTAGGTTTGGTATGTACCGTATTGCGCCGTGTAAGATGTATACCTTTGTGGAGCGCGGGCAACTCACTGTTGGGGCCGGTTGTGCCATCTTCGTGAAACAGACAGTTCTCGTGACACAGACAGACAGACAGACAGACAGACAGACAGACAGACAGACAGACAGACAGACAGTATAATAAATACACAGAAAGGCAGGGCGGTAAACCAGAATTCTAGCATCCGTTTTGCTACCTTACATTGAGGGGAAGGGAAAGTGAAAGAAAGATGAAACGGAAAGCGGAGAGAAAAGCCGACGCGCGATAAAAGAAAAAAAAAGAAGAAAGAAAAAAGGAAGGTGCAGAGCGAAAGTAATAAAGGCTATTCAATACGCCACTGTCAAGCAAAAAGGTTCAGTTAAGGCCTTAACTGATTTGTGGTGCGACGACAGTTCGGGTAGGCGTTCTAGCATCGACTGTTCCGACAGTGGTGTCGACAGGCCGGGCCAACGCAGCACCTAGCGACAGTATGCAAACGCTGTAGCGAGGACATCGACAAAGAACGTGTTCTACAGTTTCCTCGCTGCCGCAGCCGGTTGCAAGCAGCACCTGTCTTCCATGACGATTCGGAATGCAAAAGACTTTGAAAGCGACCCTCAAAGCAAGTAAGTGACATTTCTTCTTTTGTCCCGTCTGTTGAGCACTGTTCTATATCTATCATGGAAACCTACCAACTCGCCAAGTCTGCCGGTCTTCTTCAGGCCGCTTTAACCTAACGTGCTCGTCCGTGTTTCCATGTTAGACACAACCGTGGACACAACCAAATGAATCCAATAGACTATAGGCATACCTGAAGTGCTGAGCGCCGATATATAAAGGCGGGACATGAAGAGGACACGCCCTTCGTCTTGTGCCGTCTTGATCAATCTGCGCCAGACACTTCAGATATGTCGTACAAACAAGGCCGGAAGTCAGTAATAATATAATACATTGGGTTTTGCGTCCCAAAACCACGATATGACTACGAGAGACGCCGTAGTGGAGGGCTCTGGAAATTTCGACCCTCTGGTGTTCTTTAACGTGCACTGACATCGCAGTGTACACGAACCTCTGGCATTTCACCTCGATCGAAATGCGACCGCCGCGGCCGTGATCGAACCCTCAACCTTGGGGTCAGCAGCTGAGCACCGTATGCTCCACCGCGGCGGACAAGGCAGAAGTCAGCCCTTGCTAAAGAATACAGGCCTAATTCCTTTGCCTAACTGTTTGTTGGATTCATTCGGTTGTGGCACACACGACGCATTAGTTCAGCAAGAGTAAAGTCCGAAAGGGCTGTAGCTCTCTCTAGTCCGGAGCAGTTGTCGAAGGAAAGGAGACAGGGAAGAGGCGCCAGGGCGAGCACGTCAGAGGGCCTCCTGGCCGTCTATCCGTCGCGCGGACGCCTCGTCTAAATAAGACCTCCGGGTTGAGGGCTTCGGGTACTTCAGGTGAATTCGGAAGAAGGCAGGTTGGGGGGGTGCGGCAGTCGGAGCGACGTTGTCTTCGGGTGCCGCGGCGGAGTGGAGACCTTACCTCCGCCGCCAACGGAAGCGAACGGGCGGGTGCGTTTTACGAGCGGCGAAAAACCGCCGCCGCCGCGCCTTCTCGCTTCGATGACCGCCGAAGTGGTTCCAAGGGTTTGCCCGGCGGGGTCGAAAAAGGCGAGCGACGGGTCAAGAGGCGCGAGTTCGATTGTGACTGTACCGTGTCAGCACACTGTTTTACTGTGTAACACATTTAGTGTTCGTATTTCAACAGTGAAGCTCTTTTAGCCGGAAGTTTGGTGTGCGCAGAAAAACCTCGCGGAACGATGGAGTCACCGTGCGGCGCCTAGCAATGCGTTGGATTGGAGGAGGAGAGGAGAAGAATAAAATAAAATAAAGTTTTTTGACGACGCGGGATTCGAACCCACATACCCATGGTCCGAAGGTGATAGCGTCGTAACCACTCGGCTATCCAGCCCCGCTAGCAGAACAAGCATTCGTGGGAACCATGTGATCGCGTTGCTGTGAACGAAAGAACGAGAAAAGGATAAAGAGAAAGAGAAAGAAATAGAGACCGGGAGAAAGACTGAAACACAGAGAAATAGAAAAGGATAGATAGATAGATAGATAGATAGATAGATAGACAGACAGACAGACAGACAGACAGACAGACAGACAGACAGACAGACAGACAGACAGACAGATAGATAGATAGATAGATAGATAGATAGATAGATAGATAGATAGATAGATAGATAGATAGATAG
Organism: Rhipicephalus appendiculatus; assembly: GCA_030522465.1. Taxonomy (NCBI): domain Eukaryota; kingdom Metazoa; phylum Arthropoda; class Arachnida; order Ixodida; family Ixodidae; genus Rhipicephalus; species Rhipicephalus appendiculatus. Next base: position 1,593,071 of record JALIZH010008026.1, on the reverse strand, counting down.
ATAGATAGATAGATAGATAGACAGACAGACAGACAGACAGACAGACAGACAGACAGACAGACAGATAGATAGATAGATAGATAGATAGATAGATAGATAGATAGATAGATAGATAGATAGACAGACAGACAGACAGACAGACAGACAGATAGATAGATAGATAGATAGATAGATAGATAGATAGATAGATAGATAGATAGATAGATAGATAGCAGGGGCGTAGCCAGAAATTTTTTTCGGGGGGGGGGGGGGCACCTCCTTGATTTCGGGGAGGGCACCTCATTGAAATGGTCATTTTCGCTCTGTATGCAATGGCGAAAAAAAAATTTCGGGGGGGGGGGCACGTGCCCGGTGTGCCACCCCCTGGCTACGCCACTGATAGATAGATAGATAGACAGACATACAGACAGACAGACAGACAGACAGACAGACAGACAGACAGACAGACAGATAGACAGACAGATAGATAGATAGATAGATAGATAGATAGATAGATAGATAGATAGATAGATAAATAGATAGATAGATAGATAGATAGCAGGGGAGGGCGTAGCCAGAAATTTTTTTTCGGGGGGGGGGGGGGGCACCTCCTTGATTTCGGGGAGGGCACCTCATTGAAATGGTCATTTTCGCTCTGTATGCAATGGCGAAAAAAAAATTTCGGGGGGGGGGGGGGGGGGGGCACGTGCCCGGTGTGCCACCCCCTGGCTACGCCACTGATAGATAGATAGATAGACAGACATACAGACAGACAGACAGACAGACAGATAGACAGACAGATAGATAGATAGATAGATAGATAGATAGATAGATAGATAGATAGATAGATAGATAGATAGATAGATAAATAGATAGATAGATAGATAGATAGATAGATAGATAGATAGATAGATAGATAGAAAGGAAGAGCCTCAACTTGGCTTAATTTCCTCGCGTTAACTGCCCGTCTCTATGCTCATGTGGCTATATAGGCTTAACTGGCTATACTAGGCTGATATGCTAAGGAAGGCCTCCAAGCTCAGCTGCTCCACCAGGCACCACCAGTGCGAAGGTAGCCTATTTCTTTTTCTTTTTATTCATTAGTATAACCTTAATTACCGGCATTCATTCCGCAGCACTTGGTAGAACCCGCGGCTGACGTTGGTAACTGATGGTTTATATCGGACTGGTGGTTTATCACGACCAAGTGTTACTGCGTTGGCTATTCGTAGTTGAAACATCAACATTTTATCTTCAATGGTAAGCCACAGTCCAATGATTGAATTGTCTATAGACTATTTCACGAACGAGTTTCCGGGCCGCAATGCTAACTTTACAGTTCCGCACCTTTAACGACGAAACGAAGAGCATTACGGTAGACGCAAGAGAACGGAGTTTGTGTGCATTATACGTTTCGCGACCTCGCTAATTTCTCGCCCCGACATACAAAAATACTAAAACGTTCGTTTAACAGCCCAAGATGGCCGCGCCCGTGTGTCGAAAGTAAAAGCGCATGTACAGTCGCACTCAATATGAGTTGCAACACGCTGTCTGTACTCAAAATGGCGCCAACACTGCAAAATGGCACCTACATAGAAAAAAAATGGTGAATTAAACCCTCTCAATTAGTGGTACTTTCTGAAGCAATTTAACGTTTGTCGCTTACATTCTTCAGACATAAGGTCATTTTAACCACAGCCAGCGTGTTGCAACTCATATCGGAGCGCGACTGTACTTGTTATTAGCAGCAAGGCTGTTCTTGGTAGAGGTTTTCATGTGCGGGGACCGTCGTAGATCTTAGTGGGATTTACCCACTCTCTGTGGGTAAATCCCACTGCGGGTATGTGCCACTTCTCCCCCAACTCCCACTATTCACCACTCCTAACACTCACCACTACGCCCCCTATACTACTCCCGCAACTCCTCCCACTTCATTCAACCTCGCTGCACACCACCAGCTTAGCCATTTCACCACTGTTCGCCAAACGGCGCTGGCTGAATCATTTTTTCCTATCTTGACAACAAAAGGAGATGACGAATAGTTTGTGATGAGTCATGAGCCTGCCCTTTCACATCGATATGACGAGAATGAAGGAAGGCGCGACACCCGTGACGTCAGGCCAGAGAGACAGGAAAGAAAGGAAAGATAAAAAAAACATGGAAGACAGGCCAGGAGAACACGGACATTGACGCCGATTCTGCGCGAACTCGGAGTATAACGCGCACACCCACGCAAGCAGAGACATCTTATACATACAGGCGCTCGCGGTTGTGAACAAAGCGTTGTCTGTCATGCTGGAGGTCGACGGCACGGGCAAACAGCAAAACAAACAATCAAACAAAGAAGTGAACAAGGAAACAAACGAACGAAGCATTAAATCAAGAGGACAGCTCCCAAACGAAAAAAAGTCTAGCGGCCGGCAAACGTCTCGGTTGCAAAGTGCGAGGGTGGACATACAGCGCCCCCCTACGCACGTAGTTCCTAACGGGGAAAAAAAAGGCGCGACGACCCTTACAGAAGACATGTAAGGGACGAAGGAGAATATATTCAGACGACAGGAAAAGCAACACATATCAAACAAAGCGCTATGACTTCCGAGTCAATGACATGTACAGCAAAATGACTGCTTACAAAAGAAGTCATAACGACAGACACGTCATGCAGCGCCTCCTGGTGTACGCGCGCGTGCTATACTAAATACGTAGAGAGATCTATGCACTGAGAGAAAAGAGCCGGCAAATAGAAAGAAACAACGAACAAATAAACACAAAAACAAATGAATGGACATTCATGGAGAGATTAAACGACTGGAACGGAACGCCCTCTTGCGAGACGGAGAAGAAAGTCCTGCGAAGCAAGGAAGTTTAAGTGATCAGGAGAGGCGGCACAATAGATGCGAGTGAATAAGCGAGTGCGTAGAAGGGTTAAAGCGTACGAAGGCAACGCCTCCTAGCGGGGACGAAAGAAGAAAGGTTGCCAAACACACAAGTTTATGGGTTCATAGAAAAGGACGCCATTTTGGTGCTTGTGTGTGTGTTTATGCGCGGTGAGTACACACGCGAAGGCAGCACGTATACACAATGGCCCCCGTGGAGAGAGTCAAAAACCCCATCTCCGAGGCGCCCAGCTCAGACGCGTGTCAATCGATGGTAACTGGCGAGATGTTGGAAGGCTGCGACAGTTGGAACCGTAGGCGCCAACACGGGGGGGGGGGGGGGGGGGGCTTGTTCGAAAGAGCGGCGCCAGCGACAGACAGGGTATACAGACGTGTGAACGTACCGCCAAATACGTGGAAGCATGAATTGAAGTATGAAATTCAATGATGAAGGAAGCGAAGCGCTGGGGAGGTCATCGGCCATCAATATGGTCATCATCAGCCTACAGTTATGTACCCTCAGTGGGGTACACCACGAAATATGTGGAAGCCAACGAATGAAGCGTTAAACTCATTGTTCAAGGAAGTGAACAACGGGAGTGGGCGTCGCCATCATCATCATCATCATCATCATCATCATCATCATCAGCCTACAGTTAGGTTCCTTTCAGGACTGTACCTCGCAGAATACGTGGAAGCATGAGGGAAGCGTGATCCTCGTGGACAAAGAAAGTGAACCACGGCAGAGGGTATAGCCATCATCACCATTGTAATCATCATCAGCCACATATTTATGTCCTCTACAGGGCGAAGACCTCTCCCTTATGATTGACAATTTACATTGTCTTTCGCGAGCAGATTGCACTTCGGGCCTGCCTATACGTACGTACAGTCGGCGTCACAAGTTTAGCGAGGACAAGACGCAAGCAAAAAGGCTGTATATTCCTGTTGATTCGGTAGGCCAGTGTTGAGTTTAGAGAAAAGGTTCTAACAACACGTACCAAGCAGTCTACAGTCCCCAATTGCTAGGAAATAGTTTTTTCAGACCTGAAGTAGTCATTAAACTTCTGACGCCGACTGTACACACATACACATACACACACACACACACACCTACCTACCTACCTACCTACCTACCTATAAATACATACATACATACATACATACATACATACATACATACATACATACATACATGCATGCATGCATGCATGCATACATACATACATACATACATACATACATACATACATACATACATACATACATACATACATACATACATACATACATGCATACATACATGCATACATACATGTACCATACATACATACATACATACATATATACATACATACATACATACATGCATACATACATACATACATACATGCATACATACATACATACATGCATACATACATACATACATACATACATACATGCACATGCACCATACATACATACATACATACATACATACATACATACATACATACATACATGCATACATACATACATACATGCATGCATGCATACATGTACCATACATACATACATACATACATACATACATACATACATACATACATACATACATACATACATACATACATGCATGCATACATACATACATACATACATACATGCATGCATGCATAAATACATACATACATACATACATACATACATACATACATGCATGCATGCATACATGTACCATACATACATACATACATACATACATACATACATACATACATACATACATACATACATACATACATACATGCATACATGCATGCATACATACATGCATGCATGCATACATGCACCATACATACATACATGTACCATACATACATACATACATACATACATACATACATACATACATACATACATACATACATACATACATACATACATACATACATACATACATACACAGACACAGACACAGACCTGGAGACGGCGCCACTAGGCATATCCAGACTCACCGCACACTAGAATGTTCGGAAGAGCTGAACTCCGAACGAATCGAATGAGTCATCCTCGTCACCGAACCGAAACGGTTCGCTGACTGCTCACAAAAGAAACGACGCACGACTCCCGCCCATAAAAATAACCCTTGCCCATATCTCGTTGTAACGATTTGCAAGATGAAAGCTTGTATCCATCTCCCGAGCCATGGGCTCTTTTGCGGAGTCCTCGTAAAGATCATCGAGCCAAGAAAGGGCACGCACTCACGCACACACACGCGCACGCGCACCCACGCACGCACACACACGCACACACACACACACACAAACACACAAAAAAACCGATTGATTGAGTGCCAACAGCATGGAAGTCTGCCTGCAATACTTGGGGTCAGGCACCCCCAAGAGATACTGGGCTTGTAAAGCGCTAAAGTGACCGAGTCTTGGCAATAAAGATGAAAAAGAAAGCTTTTTTTTTCTTCTTCTTCAAATCGTGGTTCTGTACGTCACCGAGACACGTCATTGCGGATGTTGTCCCAAGGTCATTTGCATTTGCACAAAAATTTAAAAAATAACAATAATAAAGCGAAAGGCTGACGACACGAAGTTTGTTCTGCTCCTTTCATCACGAAGTCGGCTCTTCTCTTTTTTCAAACGCGTTTGGAGAAGAGGGGAGCGGTTCCGCCCACACATTTCCGTTGCTCAATCTGACAAAAAAAAATGTAAATTTATAACGAAAGAACGAAAAATTAGTAAAGGAGGGCGTGCGAGAGAATACGTGAACCCTTTCTTCCTTACTTTTATGTTCTTTGTTTGGCACGTAAAATCGCCGAACCGGAAATTGTAGTCCGTGTAAATCTCTCACTCCGTCGCCGAATCCCCCTTCTTATTTCTTTCATCCATTTTTTTTTGTAGACGCGCTTAGCATGGGAAGCACACTATTTTCGGGTGTGTAGAGTGATGTCCGCAATTCCGACTGACGTCACTGGAAGAAAACCATGGCAACGAGAGCTATAGAGTCTGTACTTATGTGGTGTGCGAGCAGAACCACGGAGTGCGTTGACTCCGTCAGGGTTGCCGACTTGCCGTTGGGTGGACATGAAAAGGCGCCAGAACTCACGCCAAAAGTAGCCATGTTGTTTGATATTATCGCCGCATTTCTAGCCAAATAGAACAGAAGCGTTATTATCAACAGAGTCTTAACTATTGATGAATAAATAAAACCATATTGAATAAGTAAAAGCGCACGTTTAGAAAAGAGCCATGGCGCTAACTGGAAATTTTCGTCGCCAACGGGGTCCAAAAGTAGCCAATTTGGCGCAAAGTAGCCACCAACATCAACCCTAGACTCCGTCGAAGAGTTTAAGTGACTGCGTTGAGTTCGTTCGCGAGGTTCTTCAGATGTCGCTTTGAAAGAAGTGCGATTGCAGGCTGCTGCAGGAGCGGCAACACGTAGTTGCCAAACTCTCCGCATCAAGATGAAAGTATTTTTCGATAGCATACTGAGATATGATAATGATGACAAATAATAATAATAATAATAATAATAATAATAATAATAATAATAATAATAATAATAATAATAATAAAAGTCACAGTTTCACCGCAAGGGTGAAGCAATGAATGCGATAGCAAAAAATTGTAATGTTATACGAAGTGAGGCTGGCAGCTAACTCTTTTCGGATCCGATCTCACGCAACTCTAGAAAACGCTTGTTTAAGAGAATTCTCTTCGCGTTGAGAGCGCAGCACGTAGAAGGGTACACCGGCCCCCCGCTGTCGGCCGCCGAGAAGGGGAGATAAAGCGCGCCCGCGCCCGCGCTCGTAAAATCGAAGGCCCCCCCCCCCCCCCCCCCGCTGTCGGCCGCCGAGAAGGGGAGATAACGCGCGCGCCCCCGCTCGTAAAATCGAAAGTCGCTCGAGGGACCCCCCCCCCCTCGCGTCTTTTCACGCTCACGAACGACGGGCGGGGCCGGTTATATATATACATATACATATACGGCAAATGACGGCGGCGGACGAGGACGGCGGACACCGGCGACGCCGACGGCGAAACCCAGCCGCGAGTGTCCATATAATTGCTATCGCAATAATAATAATAATAATAATAATAATAATAATAATAATAATAATAATAATAATATCTGGGGTATTACCACCGCGGCTGGGATCGAACCTGCGACCTTCGGGTCAGTAGCCGAGCACCTTACCACCGTGGCGGACGATGGCATACTGAGATATGATAATGATGACCAAGGAAACGCAATCGTGCATGATTTTCACGAGACGTATCACCATGAAACAAATGACCCGCCACGGCGGTTACGGTACTCGACTGCTGAAGCGAAGGTCACGGGATCGAATCTCAACCGCGGCGGCCGCATTTCGATGGAGGCGAAATGCTAGGGGCCTGAGCCCTCCACTGACGCGTCCGTCATAATAATGTCGTTGTTTCGGGACGTAACACGCCTGCAATTATTATCATAACGCATAACAAGTTACACGTTGTTTTAACTCTCATGCGTTCTAAGTTATTACGTCATTCTTCCGGAAACCGTAGCAGGGGCGAGCTCTCGTGCATCCAGGGTTGCCGTTGGTGGCTACTTTGCGCCAAATTGGCTACTTTTGGAACCCGTTGGCGACGAAAATTTCCAGTTGGCGCCATGGCTCTTTTTTAAACTTGTGGTATTACTTATTCTAAATGGTTTTATTTATTCATCAATAGTAAAGACTCAGTTGATAATACCGCTTCTGCTCTATTTGGCTAGAAACGGCGATAATATCAAATGACATGGCTACTTTGGCTACTTTTGGCCTGAGTTCTAGCGCCTTTTCATGTCCACCCAACGCAACCCTGCGTGCATCGTGCACCGTCTCAGGGTTGGAGCGCGTAGAGCGCGCTCCGTAATCACGCACCGGAAGTCGCTTTTTAACGGTTAAGTTTACAAGAGCGCACTCCGCTGGCTAGAGCGCGCTCGAGCTCCTTCAACTTAACGCGCCCAGTGGATCTCAAATGGTGGTCCGCGGAGACCCATCTAAATAAAAGCCACGTACTTCACGCTGTGTTGTGAAATTGTTCAGTTTCATTCTGTGGATGACTTTATCGCAAAACTGGAACCATATTTCGATTGCGCATAAGCAGATATACTTCGAAATATTATTCATAGTAGGCATACTGAACGAAGGAGCTCGTGTAAATGTGTGGTGCTTTTAGATATGTGATGTTATTGAGTCAGTATGTTATAACTTCATTTAGGTCATATGACTGTTGTTCGCAGTTGTTGTAAGCATTACTTCTTCTTCTGTTGTAAGCTAGGAAAGTTTATTATGTTGATAGCCAGAGTGGTTGTTTGCCATTTTTCGTTGTGTTTTTTAAAATTTTTTTCCTACTTTTATTTCACTCAGTTCTGTTACTCCTATGCTCATGTGTATCGCTACTGTCCACTTCCTGTATGGGCCTCTGCAAAGCGTCACAGTATTGTTAAATAAATAAATAAATAAATAAATAAATAAATAAATAAATAAATAAATAAATAAATAAATAAATAAATAAATAAATAGACAAATAAACAAATAAATAAATAAATAAATAAATAAATAAATAAACAAAAAGTACACTTCTTACCCCGGTTTTTTATTTATCTCACTGCAAGGGGTATCTATTCCACTGGTCCGCAAGGGTACCCGAAAATTCATGGCTTAGGAACACTGATCTAAGGCTTGCACCTTAAAATGAAGCATCACCGCTTCTCAAGTGCCTTCGTACTTGAGTTCAGCGCTTGTGTCGTCCCTCTGTGTGCGGGATCGTTGTTTACCTGGTGTGCGCTGCCATATGCCGTAATGCCTTCGTACTTGGTTGCACATTTTCGTCGACCGCTTCCTGGGTAAAGAAAACCAGTGGCGACCCCTAGCGGCCACCGGCCGTAACGAACGCGTGACGTACAGAGAAGGCAAGCAAAGCGAGCAGCAGGAGCACTGTAGCAGAAGTAAAAAGCAGTAGCGGTAAACAACAGCAAGAAAGGCTCTCTTCCGTCGCCGCCGCCGCCCCCGCTGTTAGCGCTGTCACACCGATTTCTCAAAGAGGTTCCACCAGCTTTCCGAGGCGGCAAATTTTTACGGCTATACCTTTTTCGCGGAAAAGAAAGGGGGGGTGGGGGGGGCATCGCTTTTTAGACTCCGTCGTCGTCCGTCGCGTGTAGGTATAGATCAAAAGCTTCCGCCAGCCCCGGTCACGGTGGTCGCGTAAAAAGAAGTCGCCGTTCTTAACAACAAAGAAGCAAGAGGAGGTCTTCCAGGAAAGAAGTAAAAAGAGAGAGGTAGCTTCATAGGCGTGCGCAGGGTTCCCCTTCAGGGGGGGGGGGGGGGCGAAGACTCGTTGCAGCGCCCCCCTTTCCTATTAAGCCAATGTATGGTGCACTCTTTGCCCCCCCCTTCTTAGGTGACTAGGGGGGGGAGGTCACCCCCCTCTGCCCCCCCTCGTGCGCACGCCTATGGGTAGTTTAGAGAATGAAGAAAACAGGGGGCAGCCGTGCCGACAGGTATGCCCGGGTGACGACAACACTGGAAGCGAAGCCCGCAGGGCCTAATCTGAGTCAGGTAGGTTTAGAATGTGTAGGGATTTTTAAGTGGTTGTTTGCTTTTTTTTTCTTTTCTCAAGCACGCTTTGTGCCCCGCTGTGCAGACTTGTGCGTTGTTTTTGTTGTTGTTGTTCTCGGGTGTTTTAAGCCCGTATTCGCAGCGAAAGAGGGGGAGTGAAAGGTCAGTGGTGACCGGATCGGCAAACAAGGTGCGCATAGACAACTCCTCTCTGCCCTTGCTGAGGCCGTGGACGGGACGTTCTGAGTCATACGACTCAAAAAAAAAAAAAAAAAAAAAAAAAAAAAAAAAAGAAAGAAAAAAATTCGGCAGATTCCACGTACCTTGGGAATCGATGTTATGCGAAGCATGCGGAGAGAAGGTGACTGTGTTGTAATGTTTTATTGAGCGAAACGTTACGAAACTACGCTAAAGATATGTACAAATGTTGCACGCACAGACATATGTTCCACAGTCGCATATGTTTTGCATAACAAGTTGTTTACAGTTGCGTAACGATGCCAACAGCAACATGGGCAGTAGCAACACCAGAACGGTAAACTGATATGTAGCGCTTGTGCTCGCCAGGATGGTAGCCCTGGACACTGCAACATATATCAACTTCAGTGGATGGCGCTTTACTATAATTGATGTTAACCCGGCGTGACTGCTGTATCATCGGAGTACATATGTAATGTTTATAAAATTGGATAGCCAGCACTGCAACGACAATGGACGTTTCACGAACATTAGGGTCTATTCGAAAAGCAGTTCCGAGACCTGGCGTGGCTCTGTGGTAGAATGCTTGATTGCCACGCAGAATGCTTGGGTTCGATTCCTGTTGGGACCCTGACATTAATTATTTGCATTCGTCCGGTCAACGCTGCTGATGACGTCAGCTTTTTAACGCTCTGGCGTTAAAAGTACGAATGTTTGTCTCGCCGTTTCTGGGTAGTCTAAAGTGTCAATCACCTGTGGCACATACCCGCCCCGTGGTATGTGCCACAGGGTTTGCCCGAAAGAGTTTGACGACGTACGCGACGGAATTGTCATTATTCATGTCACGACCAGCGAGTCATATTCGTCAAACCATCTTATTCTCACATACTAATTTTGGTCTACCCCAAGTTAAAGGGGTAATCACGAGATCACCCAGACGTAGGCGGCTAGATAGATAGATAGATAGATACGCAGATAGAAACGCTAAAAGGGCCTGCAGTACGCAAAGAAATGCTTCGCATTTAAAAGGAGCTACTGGGTTTCTCGGAGGCCCTGCTTTTTTCTTCGTAACGGCCATATTTTAGAATTATTGATGCGTTATTAACAGTTGTACAAGGATCAGTTCACTTTTCATTGTTGCGTACTGACACCATATAAGCGTTGTATAATTATGTTATCGTCTTTCTGATATTACCCCTGCTTACGTAATACCTCCCCTCACAAAATGCTCGAATGTGGGCGCCTGTGATGCCATTTGAATGAATAAATTTGAATACATAAGAGAGTCCCGAAGGTCCGCCCTGTTTAGCATATCGCTTCTCTAAACTTTCGGGAACATTAGAGCGTAAAGCAAGACATTCACACACACAAGAGACCCAGGAAGGGTGCTACTTTGAGCTAACTTTATTTTCGGCTTCGCCAGCAAATGTAGCAAGTACTCCATTACACCATAAAGTGGACGGGGAAGATGGCCGCCGCTGTAGCTCAGTTGGTAGAGCATTGGACTCGTTATTCGAAGGTCGCGGGTTCGGTCCCTGCCAGCGACAAGTTATCTTCTCGTCCACTTTTCTTTCTTCGCATTCACATTACATTTACTACTGATAGCATTCCCTATACTTTCCTTGGCATCATTGTCAGTTAGTTCTCATTAAGCCTCAAATGAAGTTAGATTAATGTAGCGGCTGTATCGTGTCTCTCGTTCTTGTGAATGCCTAGTTTTGCGCTCTGACGTTCCGAAAAGTTCTAGAAGGAATATACTCATAGGCGTGCGCAGGCTTCCCCATCAGGGGGGGGGGGAGGTAGGCGAAGGTTCATCGCAGCGCCCCCCCTCCCTATTAAGTGAATGTATGGGGCAGACTTTGCACTCCCCCGCTTAGGTCACTTGAGGGGGCGGCCGCCCCCACCCCTGCCCCCCCTCGTGCGCTCGCCTATGAATATACTTTCTTTGTGCGCAGAACGTTTGAGAGAAGAAGTCAGATTTCTGAAACGTTCTGCGCACAAAAAAAAGTATATTCCTCCTAGAATGCTATACCAACCAGCCCAAGTAGCCACCCTTCTGCAGTATGTTCCGAAAAGCTATGCTCAATCTCGGCGAATCTCGCCGTGTCTGGACACGACGTTCCAACCGCACTAAGTGAACACGCTGCTCGAACGTTCCCAACGTGAACGAACCTACACTGCCTACACCGCTGCGGGTGGTGCCCCTACCGAGAGGATGCATTTGCTGACTTCAGGGCAGGTCAGCCGATCAACGAGAAGCCAACTTACGCCGGCATGTTTGAGCAACCGGGCATAACGACGCAAAACAAGGCAAGACATGACCTGCGCGTACGTATACGTACAGTCGGCTTCAAAAGTTTAGAGACCACTAGGTCTGAGAAAACGTTGAATTTCTAAGCGATATGCGACTGTATGTGGTCGATTTCCACTAGTAGCGTTGCCAGAAATTTTAACGCGATAGCGTTAAAGAGCTCGTTCCGCAGAAATTCCGGCGTCGGTGTCATTAGTTGTGAGCGAAAAATTATCTTCTTGTCCGTGACCGAAAAATCGAGAAAGATGCAAATAAAATAAATAATAAAAATTTCCGGCTCCAGTGAGGATCTAAACTAGGCTGTCTGCGTGGAAAGCAGGTGTTCCATCACAAAGCCACACCTCTGCTTGGAAATACATTCAAAATAACTTCGTCTGCTTGGACATGCAGTGAAAATAACTTTCATGCTTCGCAGACGCAAGCGTCCTTTATACACGCGTCGCAATATAACATGTAATATCCCAGTAATATTGCGTGGTACAAACGTACATTGCCATCGGGCGTCAGAACACGTGAATATCACGAAGACTTCATAGTTTCAAGCCGGCCACCCATTACAAAAGGCACACACCTGACTGCGCGTATTCCCTTAACACCACGTAGTGGGTGGATAGCAAGTATGCACTAAGTGGTTGAAGTACACACTCGGGACAGGATATCGCTATCGCGTTCAACTCTTAAAGGCGAAGATTAAGGGTCCCGCAATTTTTTTTTTCTAGAGTGAGTGGGTGGGGGGTGGGGGGCTGCTATAGTTTGCGTATGATCGTGCATGCGTATGTACGTGCGTGTCAATATGTGCACATTAAACAACAAGAAACTTGGGTGGGGGGGGGGATTGATACGCCTCCTCCTCTTTCTACCCGGTTATGGCAGTGATCTGCCCAGTAAACCCTAGCAATTTATTAACGGAACCATGACACCCAATTTTCGCCGTTCACAATCTACGTTATGTTGGTTAATCTACAGGTGTTCACGAACAACTGGCGAAATTTCAGCGGATTTGGTCGAGAACCTAATTTATAACGAGCATTTTTATAAACAAGCGAGCGGCCCGATAGATTGACGACACTGGTTTACTCGCGAGCCGTGACGTAACAAGCCGCTTGTTTTGCGAGCGTCTGTATTCCGGCCAACGATATCGTGTCGCGGTCAGCTGAGCGTGCAAATGGAGGTATTACAGCTTTCTTAAGTTCGCATTCAAAACTGGACGGTCTGCAGCGGCCGAAACTTACGCAGAAGACGACGGCTCCGTTCCATGCAGCACGTGACGTCACACACGCCATGGCAAAATGGCGGTCGCCGGCGGTGGGCGGAGTTTACGGCCGGCGGCTTCTATAGGGCTCAGTTTGCGATGAAATATTCTTTTACGGTCCATTTTTTTCGCACATGTACAGGTACAATAGCCCCTCCACTTCTATATTTCGCTGAAAACCGCAATTTGGTGGGTGACCGTGTACACCCATGGCGAAGCAAAGGTGCAGCGCTCGCTCCCGCAATGACAACCAGTGGCCGTAGCCAGGGGGATGGTACACCGAGCCCGTGCCCCCCCCCCCCCCCGAAATTTTTTTTTCGCCATAGCATACTGAGTGAAAAACGACCATTTCAAGGAGGTGCCCCCCCCCCCTCCCCCACGAAAAAAATTTCTGGCTACGCTCCCTGATGACAACTTCCGGTAGAGCGCGGGGACGACGAGTCGACGACGCGCAGCAACAGTCTTGCGCAGTGTCTGCAGGTGGGCAGGCCGAGCTTGGAGAAGGTCGCGTGCAGGCTTGGTTACCAAGGTGATGCTAGGGGACGCCATATGGCTAGGCGAGGTTTTCGATCGACGAGCACGCGGTTTTACGATGGCTGACACAGTGGGCTTTTAAATCGCGTGGCGTATACCGCTCCCTCCTTTCTTTTTCCTTCCTCCGTGGTTTTACAGATAGATAGAACAGAGCGAGCGAATTTGTTAGAAGGCCGATAGGTCGGCCTGAGCTTGTGCGCTCTTGCCTGCTACTCAGCACAGGGGAAAAGGGAAAGGGAGGGAAAGAGTGATAAAGATGATGATGATGGGGACAGGAAGAGGTGATGCGTATGTACAATGACCACGTAACACACAGTGGTCTTCTTAAAGTCTACTGTCAATCCAGTATTCTTCAGAAAATCTATAAATGCCTTTGTAGCAGTCCTTGGTGCTGTCTGGTCGGACATTGCGGACAATAGGTTAGCTTCACTTACTGTGTTAGCACCGATAGATTGAACAGCCTCGCTGTTCTGAAAACGAGACGAGGCACACGGGGAAGATTGACAAGAACAAGCCATGTTCCTCGTTCTTGTTGAACAAGCGCGATTTGACAGGGACGCTGTATCTGTACACGCGACGCGTGCTGTAGAGGTTGTTACTAAAGTGAAACGTCATTGTCACCGCCGGCCGTGCGGGTGGCCGAGCGAGCAAGCAAGCAAGTCGGGCGCGTCTCTCGCGCCGCTGCGGTCGCGTCCTGCAGCGTTGGATGGCCCGGTTTCCTTTTATGGATCGCCGCTGGCGATGCGCATCGACGGACGACGGTCAACTCCCGACGCCGCCGCTCACTGATGATGCCGCGCCGACTACAAGAGTTGGCCGTGCCTCCTATTCGCATTCTTCTCTTACCGGGCGGGCGTATATGGCCTGCGGCGCGCTTGTTGTTTTGACAGTGGAGCACAGCTTCGCGGCACAATCGTGGCCAGCTCGTTGTCATTGTTGGGTCGAGCACGCTTACGCTGTTGCGCTATATGCTCTGTTGTGTTTGGGGCGGTGTCCGTGTTTTGTCTCGCGGACTAGAACGGCGCGTGCCGTACGGCTACATATAGCACTCAAGGGGCCGGGAAGAGTATTGGAGGGCATTTCGAGGAGTGGTGTGCGCGTGCGAGTTTTTGGAGACACGTTTACCCTTTCCCTCGTCTCGCCACTCCGTAATCGTGCAGTCGGCGTCATAAGGTGAAGGACCACGAGACTCGAGCAAAAGCTGAATGTTTACTCCGCTTGGGTGCGCGGCCTTGTATGTTGATTTGCGGCCTGTTCTAGAACGCGCTAACTGTAGACCTACACGCACCCTGGAATAAAAAAAAATAATATCTCGGGTTTTACGTCCCAAAACCGCGAGACGGTAATGAGAGACGCCATAGTGGAGGGCTCCGGAAATTTCGACCATCTGGTGTTCTTTAACCTGCACGGACATCGCACAGTACACGGGCCTCTACTACTGCGCCTCCATCGAAATGCGACCGCCGCGGCCGGGACCTTCGGGTCAGCAGCCGAGAACCGTAGCCACTGTTCCACTGAGGCGGACGGACCCTGGAAGAAGCCTCCTAATAACGAATGACGACGTGCCAAGCTGGAATAAACTCGGAGACGTCGAACCGAGGAAGCTGCTGCCAAACGTACAGCAAAAGAGCGATGATGCATGCCGCTCGACGAAGGGAACACGCCAAATCACAGCGAATCCGAGCCCGGTCTGCCTGTGGTCGAGAACTTCGAGCGCAGAGTATACGGCAGAGCCCGCTTCAGAGGATAAGCGGCTTCATCGAGAGTTTCTGAGCACGGGATGATAGGACACGCCAGGCACGTAGCCAGGATTTTTTTTCGGGGGGGGGGGGGGGGGCAAGGCCTAATTGTTCGAAAGAAAGTCTTTCCACGGCCTCTGTGCTCTTGCGTTAATGGCCGACTGGACAAATTTCGGGGGGGGGGGGGGTGCCCCCCCTTTAGCCTACGTGCCTGGGACACCCATATATCGCGTCAGCGCGAAACGTTATAATACGCCTATAGCCAAATTAGTGATGCCTAGCAAAGCTTAGCAAGAACCTTCTGAAAGCTTGAGAGTCGACCAACATCGATTCCTATTAAGCATTGCACGACTTAGCGCAAGCTCTGCCTTTCGTTCGCGCTTTTTTTTTAATTACGGTGAAAGCCTTACGTGCCCCCATCGAATGCGAAACGAGGTAGAGGGGGCGCCCCCCCCAAGTTACCAAAGCAGGGTGGGGGGGGGGGGGCGGTGCAACGAACCTTCGCCCCCCCCCCCTGAAGGGAAACCCTGCGCCCGCTTATGGTAGCAGCATCGTTCTCCCTCTGCCTCCCCGCTACAGTGGTGACGCCGGACCATGGAACAAAGATTCCACAAGTTTCCACCGGACACTCACACCGAGTCAACCAACCTCTGACCCGCCTATCCCCGTGGCGCGACTGGCGGATGAAACCACGGCGCACTGCATCCTGTTACCGCCGCAATTTCCCGAATTTCGGTCCAAGAAGTCCAGCCATCTGGCTCATCAAGATGGAGGCTGGTTTCTACCTCTGTAACATCGTCTCGCAGCAGGACAGGTACGCCATAACGGTAGCCATGGTACGCCATAACGGAGGGCTGCACAGCGTTTCCTTTATGTGTGTCCTGTGTCTTTTAGATGCGAAGCAGCTTAGAGCGGAGTTCAATCCGGTGGTGGTGTGCGTCCTGACCACCCTTACTGCGCATGCGCCTACTCTCTCTCCCACTCTCCTCCTTTACGCAGGCGTTCGGTCGCCTTCTCTCCTCTCCTCCCCCCGCGCTGCAGCCTGTAAACCCACTCCCTCCTCTACCTCCCCCCATTTCATATAAGCGCGTGCGCTCGGTCGAGGAAGTCTCGCTTGAATGGTGCGGTCTCTCCGTCGGTTCCCGGTCGCTGCAGTTGTCTCGAAAGCCTCGCTACCCTCGCCGCAGCCTCTCTGTAACGGAAGCGGTAGCTCGACGCCGACGCTTGGCTTCGACGGCCGAGTGAACATAAACGGAAACTTGGTGTGCACCCCCAATGCTGCTTCGCGTCCCCTGGTGGTTCCCTTTAGTGGGGGGATGGCGTAATTTTATCGCAATGTTCTGTCTCCCCCCTCACGCGCTTGCCTTCTCTTGGAGTCCCGTCAGTTACCTTTAATGACCAGCGGTTATCCTGCCTGCGCACTACGTGCGTGGCCCATGTCTTCTTCATTTTAACTATGATATCCTTTACCACCGTTTGTTCCCCGACCCACTGTGACAATAAACGCTAACACGACAAGAGAGAATATTCGAGAGCCACTTATGACGATCGCTCATCGGTGGAATGTCAAGCACTTCCCTTATGATACAGACACATTCATGTCGCTGGTTTGAGGGAGGAAACTTTAGTGTTCCTACAAATTGTATCAAACAATGTGACTTCAATGATCAGCCACAAGTAATATTTCAGTCGAAAACGAGGAACTTTTATTTTCCCACCTCTCTATCAGTTTTCACGTGAGGACAATTAGTAATTCTTGCGCTTTTATATACATCCCAAAACCAGAATGCCAGCATGATAGACGCCGTAGTGGAGGGTTCCGGAAATTTCAACGACCTGTGATGTTCTTTAACGGGCGCCTAAATTCAAGCACACGGGTCTCCAGCATTTTCGCCTCCATCGACAACGCGGCCGCCGCGGCCGGGATTCGATCCCGCGACCTGCGGGTCAGCAGTCGAGCACCGTAACCACTAGACCACCGCGGCGAGTCGCATCTCAGGAGGGCGAATGTATCTCCGGTTCGCACGACAAAACGAGCCAGCCGGTACGACTCGCACAGTGGTGACGGACCCAGACGCACCGCGGTTGTGTATGGACGTTTTCACAAACGGCTCACTGGGCGCCGCCATAGTCCTTTTTGGGCTGCGCAAATTGGCGTGACGCCCCAAAAATGCACTGCCTAGGCTGTGACGTCAGCCTTTGAATTTCCGTGCGCAGCCCATCATGGCGGCGTTTTAGATGCGAAGCAGCTCTTTGACTCACGCGTGTAACGCCGTACGTTACGTGCGTCCGTACGAATGCGCCGCAACGCGTTCCCCTCGCCGTAGGTGTTGGAGCGTTGCCAAGTAGGTCACGCTACAGCTGCGCGTCGACGTCACGCTCCCCTCGCAAGCTTCACTCTCTCCCTCACCCGCAGCCTGCTCGCGGCAGCGCCCGCAGCTGCCGGCTGCTCCGCCCGCTCGCAACACCTCTGAACGTGTCACTTCTCTCTCGCTTCACCCTCTCCACCGCCCGCAACGCTCGACCGCACTTCGAGTGGAAACACTCTTTCGGCTCGTTTATCTGCGATGACGCCCGTTTCAACCGGGTCAACGCCGTGCGCACCGCTGCTGCTTCGCATCCCATCAGGGTTCCCTTCGGGGAGATGGTCCAAGTTTTTTGCTCTCCTGTGAAAAAGTCTATAGACCCTTTCGCTGTTTACAAACACAGGTCCTGGACGGCTTCCGGTTTCGTGCGCCGGCACAGCCTAGTACCATTGGCGGGTAACAAAAGCCTTAGCGAGTAGTCCGCTCATTTTCAGCCCTTTTCTCCCTCTCACTGGCCAAATATGTCAAATATGCTTTCTTCTAAGCTACACACAACATTAATAGAGTTAGTCCTTAACTTTACGCAATTTCCTTTTACCCGAAAGCGGAAAAGGAGTTTTTCCTTACTCTAGCACAACTTAAAGAACCAGCTTTCTGCTTCGGTGTTAGAGAGTGATAATAGAAGTGACCGGAAGTCTGTTGGGAAGCAACACGTGCTGCTGCTATTGAAATCTTGAAACCGCGCGAAAAGGCGATTGTAGGTTTAGTTCGACTCCGTTGATGCCGTCGTGCTGTAAGATAGGGTATGCCGACGTCATCGTCGCATCACGACGTCACGATGACGTCAACGATGCCGGTTTCGGAACCTCGAGACTAAGAATTAAGACATCCAATGAGTGCCCTTTCAACTTTCAGATAATTGCTGAGTGAGGGGTGGGTTTTCTTTTCTTTTTCGATTCAAAAATACTGGTGTCGAGATACTCCTGCAGTCTACATAGACTAGAGAAGTACTGATATTACGTTTACAGACTAGCTGTTCCATATGCGTGGTGTCAGTACTTCTCTAGTACGTATAGCAGTCTACAGGCTGCTAGTCTATAAACAACCTGTCTATAGAAGTGGCGTCGCTACTTCTCTAGACTGTAGCAGTCTATAGACCACGGGTCTCACACTCGCCTCTGTTAGCTCCGCATATTAATACTGATCTCCGGAATGACTGTGTACTGGACGCCAATTCTGAAAAAAAAAGGACACTTTGTAAATTCTAAAGTGTGTTCCGCGAACGCCTGTGTCCATTGAGACGGCGTCGGTCAGTATGATTCCAAACGCTTGGCACAGCGACGCTACGCAAGCAAAGCGCGAGCGCTGTAGAGTCCGACGTGACCGGCGTCCGTTTGCGCGCCCCGGCGGCCACCTGGCACCGTGCCAGGGCGCGGACGGAGGGACAGACGGACGTGAGCATGAGACATTAAAGGCTTTCGCCTTAAAATATACCTTTTGTTTGACGGTCATGCTTTACAATGGTGACCGCGTATGGGGTGCCTCAAGAAGAGAATGGAAATCACGTCAACGTAGCTCATGAACAAACTTATTGAGAAAAAAAATATGGGACGAAGACCATCCGTGCGCGGCAAGCCGCTAGCGAGGTGTCCGCGGGCCGCATGCGGCCCTCGGGCCACGTGTTGGAGAGCCCTGCTATAGACAACCAGTCTGTAGACCGCTAGTCTATAGACTGCTGTAACTGGGAGGGGCCAACTTTCCGTTGCCGCGCTTTTCGTCTCTGTACACTACGTCATCTATAGCCATACACTTCAAGGTCATCCACACAGCCTTCCACCTCCCCCTCTCCACCCCCCCATATATATATATATATATATATATATATATATATATATATATATATATATATATATATATAGTGACATTAATAACACTTTCGCGGAGTCAGGTGGGGTCCATGCTGCAGTATACCCACGGTGTACTTAAAAGCCCCGTCTCGCCCGAAGAGCACGGCAAACAATAGACGCACACACGCGTGCGTCGATGGTACAAAAATAAACGCACACGCCCATACGACGGCCCGGCCACAGCCACCCCCTTTCCTTTTGTAGCCAAACGAGGGCCAAGTCGTAGCCGCTCGCTCGCTTCGCTCTGGCCGGCCGACCTGCATATCATCCGCGGCGACTTGGAAGAGAAGGCGTGTCGGGGCCGCCGCCCGAAATGAAGACCTCACGCGGAGTGCAGGCATGCCGGACACTGGCGGCAGGGCAGGGCCCCTTGCTCGCCCAGCGGTCACTCGGGGAACGGCCCGAGACCACCATAAAACACACGGGCGATTTTGTTTTTTCTTGGGGGGAGTCGATTCGCGGATGCGCTGCTTCCCTTCTGATGTATGCTGTCCGCCACTGTGGATCAGTGGTTACGGTGCTCGACTGCTGACCCGAAGGTCGCGGGTTCGATCCTGGCCGCGGCGGTCGCCATTTCGGTGGAGGCGAAAATGGTAGAGGCCCGTGTACTGTGCGATGTCGGTGCCCGTTAAAGAACACCGGCTGGTCGAAATTTCCGGAGCCCTTCACTACGGCATCCCTCATAATCATATCGTGGTTTCGGGACGTAAGAGCCCAACAATGTTAAGGTGAAAGCCTTGGATGCCTCACCAGTAGTGATGCAGAACTGTCGATGGCACTATCGATAGTTTTGTATTATCGAACTATCTATGGTAAAAGAAACTATCGATAGTGCTATCAATAGTTTATACTATCAATACTATCGATAGTTTTATACTACGACCGTTAGTATAAAATTGACCGCGCGAACTCATTGCAGCAGTAAAATGATTCCCCGAGTGTGTGGAGCAGGAGGAGCAGGCTGAAGGGCACGAATGTTGACATGCTTGCGCTCCTTCACCATGATTTTTGGCTGACACATGGACAATTAAGTTGAATTATTCAGGTGTAGAGGAAACGAGACACAATTGACGGTAGTGTGCGGCTTCAAATTTATATCGCATGTTGTAATTTTGAAGTCAAAATATCAAGAAATAGGTTGCAAAAAATCATCAAAATAGTGATGCAAAAAATCATCATGACGTCGCCATGTGGCATCACGATGACATCACCGGTCACCAAAATTTGTGAAGTGATTACGACGTCATCGTGACGTCATGTGGCATGCTGACGTCATTACATGACAGCGTAGCTTGTCCAACGGTGGATAGAGATTCTTGAGGTGGAAGAAGGTGAAAAGTGGGGTTCAAGGTCCGTATTTCACAAACGCTGCTCGACTCGAAACTCGACCTCAAGGGATCCTTGAAGACTGTTTCGCGTTGAAATCGCAACGCGAAACAGTCTTCAAGGATCCCTTGAGGTCGAGTTTCGAGTCGAGCAGCGTTTGTGAAATACGGGCCTAAGTGACGCTGTAACTGTCTCTCAGGCGAGGACACCACAACCTCGACACTTGGGGGGGAAATGGGGAGAAAGGTATACGCCATTTTCCGGACGCGCTCGAGCGCCGCCATCTTGGACTGATAACGTTGCAATTTTTTATCCGTATCAAATAAACAAACAGTGCTACGGTGAACTCGCATGCACGAAAACGCTTGGGCCCGGTACATTCAGCGTTTCATGACCGTGATCATTCTATATCGCGACACAGAAAACCGGCCAAACGATCGCTTATCAGTCCAAGATGGCGGCGCCCATGAATCGATAATAAAATCGTATACAAGAGAGGTTAGAGTGGAGTAGCCGGTCACCGAGCCAGTGCGAAACCAGGTGAGGGGCCTCCGATCCTAGAGGCAGTGCAGAAACCACATTAGGTGCGTAACGCTTTTGGAGGGTGGCGGACCAGGAATGAATACATCGATGATACATGATACATCGACTGATGATACATGATACATGATATATCGACTGATGGGAGAAAGAAGATGACCTTTACCTTCCAGTTGTATTCGGTGAGTGCGTAAGGGGCAATTTTAGATTTTCAATCAAAGCAGCAGAAGCTTCTAATTCAGAGGAGTAGGAATAAACTTCATTTGGGACCAGCAATTTGTGCGGCGTGGCCTAGGCCTCCCACGTGGGGACGTCGAGGTCTTGCCTCGTCACCACCTCGCGGGCTTGCTGGGTGGACTATATTTTCTTTTCAAACGTCCCTCCTGTTCACCAAAAACTTGCCACATCCGCTTCAACTGCGCAGAGAGAGAGAGAAAGAAAGGTTGGAACCATTTTAACGAGTGCAGCTTTTCTGAAGCCTTTTATTTATACAGACCCATGGGCGTCGGCAGGGGGGGGTACAAAAGGGGCACTTGCCCCCCCCTCAAGCCTTACCAGCACTTGCCTTCACCCAAGCTAGACCAGTGCTATTCTCCTCCCCAGCCGTGATGCAACACTGGTTTGCTCCCCCCAAGAGAAAATCCTGCCGACAACCATGTACAGACCTAAACCTCGTTTATACTTCCAGTTTTGGTTCCTGTTGATCGCTGGAGTGCCGGTTCTACTTTGAAACCATTCATTTAATGATGTGCACTGTTAGAAAAACAGATTGAAACCAGTTTTCACGAGTGCAGCTTTTCCTGTAGCCGTCTGATGATTGATGTGATCAAAGCTCCGAACCCGTAACTTGCGGAATTTGTGGGTTCTATTGAGTGCAACTTAGTGCAGCTATCGAAGCCAAGAAGCAATGAAGCCAAACAAACTACAGGATGGTGCTTTATTTGCAGCTTTTTAGAGCGCAGCTTTCGGGAGCCTGTTCCTGCTTTAAGCGGCGTCGTCGGCGTAACCGATATCGAGAACGAGGACGAAAGAGAGCGAACGCGGAGTGTGTCGATATCGCGAGCCACTGGCCTCTACACCTCGCTTTCTTCCTCCATCACGCGCGCTGGCCACTCCGTCGGAGCTCGTGCGCATGCAGGGCTGGCACGCGCACTGCGGCTGGCTTCGCTCGTCGTAACGGGGATGTCGGCGTTTCGCTTGACTCGCGACGCCTGCATTGTGCAGGGCCGTGGCTTCACGTACCACCGCCACGCGCAGTCTTCATTTTTTTCCTCTTGCGGTCACGTGCTCTCCGGTTGTGTTCGCCGTCCAAAGGAGGGCGCTACAGCGGCATCGTGTGGCTGTACGTTGCATGAAGTCACGCCAGAATTTGTGACGTCACGATTACGTCACAAACTTTCGCGATCTGTGACGTCATGACGACGACAATCATGACGTCACCATATGGTCTTCATATCGTGACGTCATCGAGTGTCTTTTTTAATTTTTTTTTTCATCACTCGTCGCCGACGTCGCGGGACTGTCGCCGCCGACAGTCAGGTTTCCCGTCTGATGAGGCATCTAAGGCTTTCGCCTTAACAACCTACGCATTACGAGCAGTTAATACAGGAAGCTCATTAAATGACGTGTCTGCCGGGACATTCATGGTGCCGGTAACTTTCGCCGCCTGACTGTATATAGACCACTCCACGAGCAGAGGACCTCCTGTATACCGTTTTCCAATGTTTCATGCTTCAACGCACTTTCTTCAACATGTCTCTAAAGTATATATATATAGAGAGACGCGAATATACACAGACGCACGGACGCAGTGCAGAAGGGAGAAAACGAAGCAGGCAGCACCGCGGGCACTGACAAGCAAAAAAGAAGAATGCGAAGAAGAAGAAGTACGGTTCCCAGCTGAGAGGTCGGTGAAGGGCCTCGTTCAGCTCGCCTCATCTCAGCCAGCCAGCCACAGGGCGTCGGTGTGTGTGCGCCAGCGAGCGAGCGGCATTTTTTCCCACGTCCCCGCTGACCCAGAGTCAGGGCGCGGTCGCTCTTCGTCGGACGCCAACGACGACGACGGAGAGAGAGAGGGATGCTGCGGCGCCCCCCTGCAGTCGACGACGACGCCCTCTACATCCCTTCGTCTTCTTCGAGAACCTCTTCTTCTTCGTCCTCGGCCCCGTTTAGAAGCGAGTGCATATGCACACGGCATAACAGACAGCACCGCCAGTGGACGACGGAAATCGTGTTTTGGAAAAGAACGGATGTGTTGAAATTCTCGTCCAGCGATCAACGCGAGCATCAGGGTTGCCGGTGGGTGAACATGAAAAGGCGCCAGAACTCACGCCAAAATTCGCCAAAGTAGCCATGTCATTTGATATTGTCGCCGAATTTCTAGCCAAATAGAACAGAAGCGCGGTATTATCAACACAGCAGGGGCGTAGCCAGCACCTCCATGATTTCGGGGGTGGCACCTCCTTGAAATGGTCATTTTTCGCTCTGTATGCCACGGAGAAAAAAAAATTTCGGGGGGGGGGGGCACGTGCCCGGTGTGCCACCCCCTGGCTACGCCACTGCAACACAGTCATTACAATTGATGAATAAATAAAACCATTTTGAATAAGTAAAACCACAAGTTTAAAAAAGAGCCATGGCGCCAACTGGAAATTTTCGTCGCCAACGGGGTCCGAAAGTAGCCAATTTGGCGCAAAGTAGCCACCAACGGCAACCCTGGCGAGCATTCTGATTGTGATGGCGCTACTGCTGAAACATCAGTAGCAGAAGTAGCATGACTATTATCAGGAATAGGAGTAGTAGAAGTATCGCAAAAGAGGGGACGAGAAAGAGAGAGAGAGAAAAAAAAGGAATGTCACGGTCCATTATGCATTCATTAAACACGACTACAAGGCGAAACCTATGTTCTTCCATTTCTTGTTCTTCTCCTTCGCTTGCACCTCAGTCGATTTTCTCGAAGTCGACTACCGGTGCGCGAAAATAATTTTCAAATTAATCAACTAATTCATTCAATCTTTTACTCACTGATTCATTCACGCATTGATTGATTGACTCACATTTCGTTTTTGTACAAATAATTATTAAGTAGCGTCTTGAAAGAGCATCAATACAACATTGGCCAGCCAAAGCCCCATTGGGCTTGAAGGGCAGAGTCGACGGACAGCAGACACAGGAAATTGTTGTAGCTAACCCCCCCCCACCACCACACACACACACACACACACACACACACACACACACACACACACACACTCAGATACACAAAGAAAAAGGAGGAAAAACAATTATTTTTTTTCTTTTGTTAGCAGGAACACGTAAAATATAGACGAGTCCGTACAGCAGCGTGGGAGGAAATAAGATGAAACTGACACGAATGACGTGTCATCCAGCCTTAAATGAGTTTTCGCGTTCATACATGAAACAGCGACATAACAGCCATACAATGATAGCACACCATCAGTCTTTCTTTGATCTACTAAAACGTGAGAAAAGTTTCATTCAATCAATCAATCAATCAATCAATCAATCAATCAATCAATCAATCAATCAATCAATCAATCAATCAATCAATCAATCAATCAATCAATCAATCAATCAATTGAAATGTCTTCCTTCCTGAGGCACGCGGCGGAGCCTTCATCGACACCGTTTGACGTCCATTCCCAGGAGGCATCACCCGCTTCGCTCAAGAAGTGGCTGGCGTGGGCGTGTTGTTTTTAGCATATTTTGGAGTGTAAGGGATCCGAACCCACAACCTTCGAATTACGCGCCATATATGATCGACCAATTCAGCTACGCCTTGTCGCTCCTTGCGCTTCAAAATCAGCTTCACTCAGAAAGACCCACACTTGAACAAGCCTCTGATTGAGCTAGCGCAGATCCTTGACAACTCTTCTTTCACCGGCAACAGCGAACTTCTCAAGAGGTTGTGCTCAAGAAACACTTTGTTTCCAGAAGCGTTTGCGGAAGTGTACGCTGAACTGTAGGTGGGTGGTTTAGAAAGAAAGAGGGAGAGAGAACAACTAACAGTGCAGCTTTAGTTGTATAACGCACGTAAGAGGCACTTCGAGAGGGGGGGTGAGTTTCAAACTCCCAAAATATACACGCACAAACGGACGGCTGGCCGAAATCCAAGAGCCATGCGGTAGCGGCGAGCCAGTGGTTCGTCGAACCCTGGGCGAGTGCGGTGCCCTGCTAATCGAAAGCTTCTAAACTTTCCATCATTTTTTAAAAGTGCGGATCGCTTCAGGGACCCGGGCTGTCGTGTGCTGTCATCGCTTGGCGTAACGCAGGTAAAAATAAAAAATAAAAAATAAACACGTGTGTATAGCATAGCCAGCTGTAGCATATTGAGCGCGCGCCCGCGCCAAGGTGAAGTCTTCTTGTTCTTCAAGCGCCTTGATGATGATATCAAGTGCGGAGCATCTTAGTGGCCCAGGACTTCTTCAAGGCCTTGAAAAACACCTATTTTCATTATGTATTATCGGTAAAATACCCCCTCCATCCGAATTTCGGGGGGGGGGCTACGGCACCCCCCATGGCTACGGGCCTGGTTGCTTGCATTAAAGAAACTACTCACAAGGGCATGCACCGACCAGAAGCTTTTAATAAGCAGCATAATTACAGGTCTAGCAACGAAGCTTTGAGTATAGCTGTAATTTTTTAAAGACTGGGTGATCAAACAGCTTACAATCCTTGTGTCAGCCACACATCTGTTGGCACAATGTAATAAGCAACATGCTACTTACGGCTCCACTAAAATATAAAAAAACGGCTGCACACTGTAGATATATGGGGGGCCCTATTCATTATAGGCGTAAAATTATTTGTGCGGCTGCAATTTATCTTGTCCACGTTAGCCGAATACATATATGGCAGTCACCCTCATTAAAGCTTATATAAACTTAGTCAAATTCATCCATATAAGCTTTACAACTATATATATATATATATATATCAATGAGAATAATAGTTCGATGGGCCAGTTGTCTTGGTTCAGCAATGGGTTGTAACACAACGGAGGCGTTGTCAACAAGGATAAAATATTTATTTAGTTCCCAACAGTTTCGGGAGGGGACCTCCCTTCGTCAGGAGTTGAGTTATATATACATATATATATATATATATATATATATATATATATATATATATATATATATATATATATATATATATATATATATATATATCCCACCCATATGAAATCATATCAGGAATTAGGCATATTAGGCCATATATGGAACATATCCATATATGGCATGTTCGCTCAATTCATGATATAGCCATATATGGCGTTTATGTATAGGGTCATATATGGAATTTCTGTAAAACCGAGAACAGCAACAGCAGTCAAGCCGTATGTAAATACAGATGACTGTACTAAATCTAATCCAGACTTGTCAGCGGGTTTACCGAACCGCGTTTGTCGAAAGAGAAAAACGCTTTCAGAAACTTGCACTCCGAGTAAATATAAACGTATTGGCTTAAGTGCACCGATATCTCACACACCACGGGACACCGCGTGCCGTTATGAAGAAACCCGTGAAATCTGCGTGCATGTATGCATACATTAGCGCGAAGCTCGTACTGGGAATAATTAAACGAAAAAAGACCACGCTGCGGAACGGGCTCTGAGACGGAAACAAGGGTCATCATTCATCCATAACACACGCACACACGCACCGAAGCTAAAGCCTGTGCGCAGCGCACCCGGGGCAGGTGCCAGGTTCGACCGCAGCGCCCCCCCTAAAGCTCGATCGCGTTTTTTCCTGGAATGCGGAACTGCCTGCGCGCCTTTAGCGGTGGTGGTGCTGGGATATCCAGTGACGTGGCAGCGCATATTAGATGGGCAAAGCCCCGGCTCGTTGTAGCTGCGAGGGTAATCACATCACGGGAAAACTCATCGCCACTTGTAGGTAAAACAACAACGATAACAAAGAAATGTCTGACGTACGAAAGGCTGAAAACGAAACAAAGCGAAAGGAAATCCAATGAAGAGCGCCAGTACAGGGCCCGACGCAGGACAGAACGGCGTCGTCGCTGCTTCGTTCCTTACTTTATTCTTATTACGTAGTTTTTTTTTCTTTCTGTTACCCCCCCCTCGGAGCTTAGGAGGAGGGTTCGGCGTTCCTCGAGGAACGCCACGCGCGCTGTTCTGTTTTAATTGGGCCCCACCCACAAACGCGCCCGCTGGCTCCGAGGCAGCGCAAGACGAACCGCCGAAGCAATACCGTGCCACACGCTGTGACGCGGTGCTCAGAGCGGCTACCCCACACGGAGCGGCCGTGAACCGATTGTCGTTAACGCGCGTTCTTAAAGGAGTACTGACACGATTTTGGAAGATCGCAAAAGGGACATATTTCGTTTCCTTGGTATGCAGTGTCTACGCTCTCCACAAAGCGGAGTCAGACAACACGTATAAAATATTTTATTTTGATTTTAGAGTTTTCGTCGCTGAGCATCTGCACGCCAGCCCCAGTGCAATGGACATTATCCCGACGAGTCAAGCCCGTTCCTGAATTTGCGAGCTCTGCGTCCTGCGTGCAGCCTAAATCGCAGAAATCGCTCTCAGGGTCACTGGACGACAATTCAATCATCGTTGTTTACGTGCACCACGAGCAGATGACTGATTTGCCGTTAGTACGTCGCCAGTTGCTGTCTTCCCGTGACGTCACACTGCTCTGAAACGTCACTGAGAAGCCGCCTCCTGGATACCGAAACCGAAATTGCTGTTTTATGGTAGCGGTATTAAAAATATAGCCAATGAATTCCCTAGCACTACGACAGTCTTTATAGGTTTCTCGACACCAGTACCTTCATTTAAGACAACAATCCGAAAGTTTTTAAAATTCGTGTGAGTACTCCTTTAAGGCGAAGGCCTTTAATGTCTCATGCTCACGTCCGTCCATCCGTCCGTCCATCCATCCATCCATCCGTCCCTCCGTCCGTGCCCAGATATCTCTGCCCAGTCATGATACGGACCCACAATTGTGTCGCTGGTTCCATTTCGGACACTTGAACGTCCTGGTAAATTTCGTTCGGTTTTCTGACATCACTGTTCAGCCAAACCTAATAACAGTTACGACGAACCTTTAATTAATAATAAATGTTGTGCTTATATTCGCCGACCAAGAGTACTTGCGGTTTGAGCGGAAACCAGCTAGCGCGACTGTTTTTCACAGGAGAAGGGCAGGCGCACCGGCAAGCGATTCCACGGCTAGCGGTTCGGAGAAGCGACCCCAAGAATGTGGAATCCCCCGATACCAAACGCTATACCGAACGCTATAAATGCACAAAAAAAAAAGAAAAAAAAGGGGGACATGGCACAGTCAGTCGAATGGCCACAGGCTTTCACCGAACACACTTCGGAATTTACAAAGTGTCCTTCAATTTTCTATGCTCTCCTCACAAAGTGTGAGGTGATTCGCACGAGGGAAGCACATACCTCGTCAACGTCCGCACAAGATTTGGTAAGTTGGAGACCACGAGTGGAGGCTTTCGTACTGTAGTGCATACAGTTTCGTAATTTACTTTAAAGAGAGTTGACTGTTGGGCGAGTTGGTGGTTGGACATGTACACAGGGTTGCCGTTGGGTGGACATGAAAAGGCGCCAGAACTCACGCCAAAAGTAGCCAAAGTAGCCATGTCATTTGATACTGAGACCGAATTTCTAGCCAAAGAGAACAGAAGCGGTATTATCAAGAGAGTCTTTACTATCGATGAATAAATAAAACCATTTTGAATAAGTAATACCACAAGTTTAAAGAAGAGCCATGGCGCCAACTAGAAAGTTTCGTCGCCAACGGGGTCCAAAAGTAGCCAATTTGGCGCAAAGTAGCCACCAACGGCAACCCTGAATTGACGACGATGGCGCTATGCCCTCCGCTTTTAGCTTTAGTTCCTCCGAAAACTTTGCCCCGATTGCATATCAATGGGTTTACGGGAGGCGTGGAAAGCAGTAAGCAAAAGCAGGCACAGATATCTCGGAACGCTTCGTACAACTGCAGCACAACATTGACCTTCGGAGTGTTATCATTGCGTCGACTTTGATTTGCTTTTGAAATAATTTAATTGATGGGGTTTAACGTCTCAAAACCACGATGTGATCGCGAGAGACGCCGTAGTGGAGGGCTCCGGAAATTTCGACCACCTGGGGTTCTTTAACGTGCACCTAAATATAAGTACACGGGCCTACAGCACTTTCGCGTCCGCATCGAAAATGCGGCCGCCGCCACCGGGATTCGATCCCGCAACCTGCGGTTTAGCAGTCTCGCACCATAACCACTAGACCACCGTGGCGAGGGCGATTTGCCTTTGAACGATCATGTCTATGTGTGTACGGAAACGTAGCGCCTAAGTGGCCACGTGTTTTCTCTGTGATATTAGCTTCCCGACTATTCGTATCGCGACTGGCAAAATAAAACCCTGCCGCTCTCGGATCACCACGCTGGCATTCGCGTCAAAGGCTATAGTCCTTACAAGACAACTTAAGAAGTCCGCGGCATTTCCTCTTCAAAGGCAGATGCACACAGGCCTCCACCAATGGGCGCACACTCTGCACTGACGTCATGAGCCGGACTGTCTTCGGAGGACATTGTCGAGAGCATGAGAGGGACTGTTCCTTGAGTCGCGGAGGGGACCGGCTGCCGCACATCGGAAGTTGTATCTGACCATAGTTGGGACATCACACGCCGTCTGCCCTTAATTCTCATTGGTAGTAGCAGAAACTTTGTTTTATTCAGGGTATCGGGACAAAAGGCGGGTGGGTCCCCTAGTCTAGGGCTCCGCTGGCCTGTGTGGCTCGCTGGACCGGATCAATCAGAGCAACTTGACTCTCCCGATCCTGGCTCGCGAGCCAGAACTCCCACTGTTTCTAAAGTGTTTTTTTTAGGAGCGAAGCTCCTTAGGCTGGCACCCCGCCGTTGCCGTCGCCGTTGAAGCTCCCTGGCACGGTGCCAGCTGTGGCGTCTCCCCCTCACGTGGGAGCATAAGTGCTTTACGAGCGCTGGAACGCGGATGGCGTCTGCACGATGCGGAAAGCGCGAGAATACAGCATGCGAAACGGAGGCAACTTAGTCTCCCGCTCCCTCTTTCTTCGACTCTCACCTCAAACCGGCGAAAGCGCGAAACCATCGCTTCACCCTGTCGTCCGCCCAGTGGTTGGTCCGTTGCCTGGGCAATGAAACGCCGGGCGCGCCGATCGCCGCGTGCGTCCCATTTCTAAGGAGCTTCGCTCATCGGTTGTGTTCGTACACGGAACAACTGCTAGTTTTTCTTAAGTCTCACAGGGTCCCTTCTGCATTCACCTAAGAAGACTAGAAGGCGAGAGCCATCTTCTTGTTCTTTTTCTTCAGTCTATGTATTGATGCTGCCCCGCCACCCTCCGAAGCTTTCAGCACCCAGCGTGGTTTTGCACTGCCTCCAAGATCGGAGGCACCTTACCTGGTTTTGGCATAGCCTCCGTGATCGGGCCACCTTTGGACAGAGCTACGTTGCCATGTGATGACGCTGACGTCATCATGTGACGTTACGGCATGTGTCGTCACCGTGACGCCATGATGTCTTCATAATGACGTCACGGATTTTGGCGATCTCTGACGTCATCCTGACGTCAACTGGTGACATCATTACGTAATGATTTCTCGCATCACTCGTCCCAGTCGCCGCGCCAACGGACAACTCTCGCGTTTGGTCAGGCATCTAAGACTTTCGCCATAATAAGGGCGATTCGGCGTTGTTAAACGCATTTAATAATGGTTTATTCGGCCACACATTAAGGGGCTTTTAGCTGGTACGTATACTAAGTAAGATGGAAAACTGGGCGAGTTGGGTGCAGATTCATCGTGGCTAACAGCGCGAAAAACACAGACGAAGACGACACAGCGCTGTGTCTTGTCCACTTCTCGTCTTCGTCTGTGTTTTTCGCGCTGTTACCCACGATGGTACGTATACTTTTAAAGACGATAGTCTTCCTTGGGCAGGATACTTGAACGCAAAAAATTTTTGGTCGTTTTGTCTGTCTGTCGGTAACCCGATTCAGCTACTCGGCCAAAGTTTAACCAGTTTCTGAACGCCCAGCCATCTTGAACTGGTGTTTGCCTTTATACTTGTGAACATACTCGATCAAAAAGCAAATACTAAGCATACCTGAGGCGCAACATTAATATGTTAGTGTCAGGTCGTGCGTTCTTTTTTAGAAAATACATAGGTACGCAATTCTAAAGACCCTAGTGTTTTATCAATGGCAGCCACATGCAGCCAATTCAACGTAGAGTAGGCGCTGTCTGAGGCAAGGCAAAACATAGTAGTACGGCCGGCACAAGACTATCGTCTTTCGACGACATTTGCAGCGAAGCACGTAGATACGCGGCCAATGTTTTTAACGTTACCGTGTTACCGGAATTAGTCCCGCGTGCATCGGTGGTATACGCGAGCACTGCCGCTCCGTCTGCGCACGGATCGCTACACGCCTCGTCCATCTTCGCAATGCGAGCAGCGGCGGTCAGCTGCTGCTGCTGCCGCGCCGACTTCGGACACACCGCGAGCAGGAGCAGCAGCAGCTCCGTCTTCTGGGAGCAGCGAAAGTGCGAGCAGCCGCCGCCGACGATGCAGACGCGCAGGCGCCGTCCGGATGGCAGCTAGCAGACGACGTCGGCGGCGGCAGAAAAGCAGAAGGCGCCTACCGTACGCATACCGCGTTCGCCGCAGTACCGTGCAGTAAAGGCGCGCACCGGATGTTCCAACATGGCGGCGTACACGTGCCGAAGTATGCGGGTGTCTTATGTCTGCGAACGCGCATGTTGGAAAACGACAGCTGGGCAAAGTTAACCCGTAGCTCTTCGCTAAGGCGTCTCTTATAAACTAGGGGCGCTAAAACGCAATCAATCAATCAATCAATCAATCAATCAATCAATCAATCAATCAATCAATCAATCAATCAATCAATCAATCAATCAATCAATCAATCAATCAATCAATGTCACAGTTCAAAAACAAACGACAGTTCAAACATGGCAAGCGAAACGACAAAACTATTGGTGACAAAAACAAAAAGCAAAGAATCACGCGAGCCCTTCTCTGCAGAAATGATAAACAAACATAATGAAGAACAATGCAGTAGCCAGATTTTTCCCGAAGTACTAGAACTTGATGTGCACGTGACAACGTTTCCTCCAGAGCTCGCCTCGTAAGTGCTCATGGTTCCCTCTTTCTTTTCCATCAGTGTGAGTGAGTAGGAACTTTATTGAGGTCCTGAGGAGAAAGAAAGCGGTGCCGAAAAAAAAAAAGTTCCTATGCATCGAAATACCGTTGCAGCCCTTCTCGCTGTATTTAGGCCCGTAATCACAAACAAACCTCATCCTTATCTTATGTTTTCCTTACGTTTCTGAACTATATACGTGAGTTACTAGAGACATGAGAACGGTAACAGGGTAACAGATAGCTATGAGATTGGCGCGTGAATACCGGCATACTTTGTTTATCAAACGCAGTAAAGGCACAAAAGCGACAAGGGAAACGTGAGATAAGGATAAGGTTGGTTTATGAACACGGGCCTTAAACTGAAAACCGTTATTTATTTTTACTCTCACGTTGTCGAATGCATAGACACTAGCAAATTTTTGATGTACTGAATAGACGCACTGCCTTTGTGTATTGCACTGCGATTTTGGCGTCTGCAACTTCGTCTGCGAACAGCCGACGACTTCATTACATGGAACTGGGCACTTGGATGCAAAAACGGCAACAGCGCCTACCACACTGCCTTGTACGTGACATCACGAGCGGCTTTTCATTTCTTTTTATCAAAGCGCGAGTAGTCCACAGTTCTGGAAGATTGGACAGAATAAAATCGCATGCCCCGACAGCATGGTGTAAAAAAAAAAAAAAAAATGGCGAGCTCCGCTTCTAATCTGTTTCATTTTCTTTTTTTTCCTGGATGGAACGCCGTCTGCTTGCAGTCTCCAAAGCAGACGACGTCAGGCAACAGCAGATGGCAGCAATAAGCCACACACGTGGCAACCGCGCACGCAGCAGACGACAATCATGGGCGACGAATACGAAACTACGCAAGCTGTAGCTGTCCAGCTAAGCCTAATCGAGAACCAGCGATGATTCTTGTTGATAACCGGTAATCTAATTACGTATCGGTATGTTTTTGCAACCGGCACAAAAAAATACATACAAAAGAACCACAGCAATTTAACCACAGGTACAGAGAGGCGGTGACAGTATAATCGGTTTCAAAAGGAAAAACAAATCGAATCGACGAAAGATACTCTTGAATAGGTATTAAGAGCGCATGGAAGATAAGGAAAAGGGCAGGACAGAGGCAGAGGGCGCTTTGCCTTCACTCATCCTGTCCCTTTACCATGCACTCTTAATACCTTCTTAATGAATCCTTACCAACTCGGCCAAGCTTCAGTTCTTACAAGACGAAACATGCGTCTAGCCACAGTGAGTAAGGAATGAGCGCCATAAACGTCACGTCCCCGAAAGCTCCGGTAACAAGCCACTGTCTCTACAGCCTTTCGCCGCACTGCACGCTTCTAGCGCGACAAAAAAGCCGCATCATATAGAGCCAGACGCGAACGCGCCACGCAATACCGGAGCTTATTTGGAGCCGACGCGCCGGCAAGACTTTCTCTCCACTGCTGTTCACTGCTCCGTATACCTCGCCGCAACACCCACCCACCCACCCACAAGAACAGACTCCGGCGGCGGCGGCGGCGGCGCCTCCTCTGTTCGGGTGCCCAACCCAAAAGAAAAGCTGCTGGACGCCACCGGACGGCCCGAAATTCTTGACCCCTTAATGATTTTGCGCCGTTCATTTTCCCCCAACACGGATGCCCATACGAGCTCGTTTGGTAGCTGTATATAGGCGTGCGCGCGCACTACCGCCCTCGTAGTTTTCACCTGAGTCGTCTGCTAGGTACTCCCTCCCTCTCCATTCCGTCTCAATTTTCTCGTTTTCTTCTCTCCTCTGTTCTCGCGAGATCTCGTCTCGTCTTTGGTTTCGCTTAAGAGGACCGTTCTTTTTCAGTGCAGTCTGTTTCTAACGTATGACCCTTGTGCTTGCAGGGCACGGCTTGTACTGCTTTGCCTTTTGGCCGGCCCTAGAGAGTGAAAAGGTTCTAATGATTGGGGTGCTAATTAGTTCGATAGAGGGCGCTTGCTCCGAGGCGAAGCTCGTCCGGTGAGGTTACAAATAAGGCGAAGAGGAGGGGTGGGGTGGCTGGCTAACTCAATTACGATGATTTCATCGTCTCATACCTCGCAATTATTGGATGAACCTATTAATTCGTCTCAATTAGCGCGATACCGGCCGTCGAACAGGAATAACGAAGGGCCACGCATACAGTGGTAGACATTACACAGGAAGGTTTAAGAAATTATTACCGAGCCAGTGTGGCCCAACTAGGAAAATAAGAACCATCTCTGACCTAACGGTACATCACATTCTGTACGCTTCAGTGTACGTCTGTCTGTACTTCTGTATGCACGTCTATCCGCAATTCCGTCTGTCTGTACTTCTGCCTGTGCTTATGTACATCTGTCTTTCTGTACTTCTGTCTGTCTGTTTGGAATTCTGTCTGCACATCTGTACAGCTGTCTTTCTGTATGCCTGTATTCTGACTGTTTGGACTTTTATCTGTACGTCTGTCTTTCTCTATGCCTGTACTTCTGTCTGCCTGGACTTTTGTCTGCCCATCTGTCTTTCTGTATGCCTGTACTTCTGACTGTTTGGACTTTTGTCTGCACATCTGCACGTCTGTCTTTCTGTATGCCTGTACATCTGTGTCCATAGGCGTGCGCATCGAGGGGGGGCAGAGGGGGGCGGTCGCTCCCCCCAAGTCACCTAAGAAGGGGGGGCGCAAAGTACCCCATACCTTGACTTAATAGGCAAGGGGGGCGCTGCGACGAGCCTTCGCCCCCCCCCCCCCCCTGAAGGGTAACCCTGCGCACGCCTATGTCTGTGTCTATACGCCTGTACATCTGTCTGTCTGTACATCTGCCTGTGCTTCTGTACTGTCTTTCTGTACTTCTGTCTGTCTGTTTGGACTTTTGTCTGCACGTCTGTACAGCTGTCTTTCTGTATGTCTGTACATCTACGCCTGTACATCTACGCCTGTACATCTGTCTGTCTGTACTTCTGCCTATCTGTCTTTTCTGTATTTTTATCTGTCTGTACCTATGCACGTCTGTCTGTTCTGTATGTACGTCTGTATGTACGTCTACCCATACTTCTGTCCGCACGTCTACATGCGCGTCTGTGTCTTGTTTTGCCTTTGCCGGACTTCTACTACAGCGTAACCTAACACAACAAGCGTGGCGCATAACCATTTAATCAGAAAGGCGTTACACGTACACGTTCGAGTGACCAAGGTAAAGCGATCGCCGAGCACGCCCAGCGGCGTGCTGCAGGGTGACCGGCCTTCATCGTATAAACACGTTCGAGGCTAATAATCCGGTCCTCTCAGTAGGTGATTAATGAACAGATACTACCGATCCCCGTCCAGCAGAGTCACATGGGAAGGCCGTACAGGGAGTCTTCGTGTACACCCGAAAAACTGGTTCAGCGGCGACGTATTCGCGGAACGAAATATCTGACGGATGATGTAGCTACACGTTGTGTACGTAGATTGCACATATATGTTAGATGCCTAATCAAGGCAAAAGCCTTATATGGCTTTTGCCATATAAGGCTTGTCAAGGCAAAAGCCTTATATGGCTCATCGGTCGACAAATCCGCCACGCGGCGGCGTCGTGATATCCGAATGGTACCAAAGGTCTCGCGACGTTAAACGCAGTTGTAATGATGCCAAATGATTAGGCGCAGCAATTAAAGTGACATGAAAGTGATTAATGTGAATCAAGCAAATTCGAAGTGAATCATGAATCAATCAAGTAATTGAAGAGTGTGGATCAAGACTGAATCAGGTGAATGGGTGTGAACTGAGTGTAAACAACGTGAGTGAATTGGGATTCAAAAATGAATAAGCAGGCCACTTCACGTTCCGTTAAAGTGAATCAAGAAAAAATGAAGTGTACAATAATGCGAATCAAGTCAATTAACAGGCTCGCTCGCAGAGCACGAGCTTTCGTCCGCGATCTCCTTAACTTTAGCTAATGAGATCCGGTGATATTTACATCCGGGACCCGGTGATATTTACAAGACCGCCGTAAGCAGGAATGAGCTGCTCAAAAGCTTGCTTAAATGGTCTTTTGTTCGAGGCTTCGTCGGGTGAACAAGATTACGAAACTTGCGAGGCTGTCTGACTGCACGAATGCATTGTTAGTGCTAGCAGAGATTATAGCACTTTGGATTAGGATATGTCTCCGTAGACGTAGGAGATCCGGTTTTTAGAGTTATACTTGGAGATAGATGAGATCGCAAAGATAACTTCAGCTAGATCTGTTCACGGTCTCAGCGGTCCATCAGTATTGCCTTACCGGTCTAGCCTACTCGTCTCGTCAAACAACAGGCAGACGCACATACACTTTAGGACTTCTGGCTTACAACATCTGTCGGAAGAGGTCACTGCTTTTAAAAAAGTCCGGAAACGAGGAGAGGGTCAAACGGCGAGGCCTAGCACGTGCTGTTCAACATTTTGTCCCCCCCTCTGCTGCAAATGGAAAGTTCAAATTCGGCCACGAAACTTCCGCAAATCTGTGTGTCTTTCATTTTCTCTTTTTTTTCCGTTTCCTGCCGGACCGATGCACACTAGTGGACAGAGGCGTAACGTGCAAATACACATCCGCAAAGAAAGTGTGTACAGGGTCTGGCCGAAACACCCGTACCAGTGCCAGACGGTGCAGCTTCAAAGGGGGGACTAGCAAACAACGAAGCAACCGACACCGTGCATCCGCTATCCATCCATCCATCCGTACATACACACATCCATACATCCATCCATTGCTTTGCGTCGACGGACCGTGCCCCCCCCCCCTTCCCCCCTCCGAAAAGACAGCAGTCGCACGCGAGTCCTGCGCCGCTGCCGACCCCACAAAAACCCCGGTTCTGCCGGGTCCCGTGCCAGCCCTCCTACTTCGTCGACCTTTCGACAAGGGTCACAGGCCGAGGTCACCGGAAGGTCGTCACCAGAAAGCCCCCCTCCCCACGAGCGGAAGTTAATCGAACACAAACAGACCTTTTGCACCGGCTCGTGAAGGCAGAAGTAAAAGGACAGACGGCAAAACGGAAACCACACCTAGCTAACAGCTAAGCCTAGCTAGCCAGCCTCCCCTGTTGAAATCCAAAGCTGTATACGCTGTATATATGTGTATGTATACCTTTTGTAGAAAGGAACACACCCTTTCCTACTTTATCCCCTCCTCTCAGTGCTCTATATATCCGTGCTCCCGCCTGTCCGCAGGTTTTGAGAGGAAACGGTTCACGAGAGCCGAAGTCACAGCCGATGTCGAAGCCAGACAGACGATACAAAACGATACCGAAGCCGGGAAAAGTTGAGCGGGTGCCGGGGTCTAAAATATACCGCTCACCAGACTAGGTATAATGAAATTAAAGTCATTAAATTACTTTTATGCTGTAATGAGCGATCCAACGAATTACTTTTGTGGGCTCGTAATTTAGTATTGTAATGAATGAGTTCGAGCGACTAATTTTTAGAAAACTACTCGTTACATTCCCAATTACGTTTGACTAAGATAAAGGATATGCTCTTCCCTTACGACATAAAAAAGGCCAATAAAGGAAAAAAAATAACATACAAGTTCAATGACCAGTAAAGGAAAGAAAAGTAACAAAGAGAAGGTAATCTGGGTGCCAAATCTCAAGTATGGGAAGTTGAAGGATCTGAGAGATTTCAATGTATATGTGCTATAAAATACGGGGTACATGAGTTGTGCATGAGTGATGCACATTCGTTGCAACAATTTCCAAGTATTTTCATTATGTGTCAAAAGTAATAGTAATGTAAATAAATTACGCTTGAAAATGTCGAAAACTAATTAGTAATGTATTTTAATGACACAGTAGACAATTGTCGCCTCGCGCTGCAGCGCCACTGTGTAAAAATCGTTACACTTCGGTCTCACAATGTTTTCTTTTTTCTTTTCTCCTTTTTTTTCCCTTTCACAACGGTTTTATTTCACTATGCGAGCCTGCTTTCTTGATGTTCACATGCCACTAATCACCCGTGGTTTGCACTATCTTTGTAATTATTTGTTGTTGCCATTGTATCACAAATCGTGCTATTTTCTATTAAACTACTGTATATGCCCTCCTGCTATGATCCCTTTGGATTGGCAGTATTTAGAAATAATTACTTTTTAGGAGTACTTTTACCATCTCCGCCACTCACCAAAGGAAATACCAGGCGTGCGAACACAAAACATAAAATGCGGCGTTAAGAAACGCTCATATATGGAAAACAAAGTAAGGTGGCTGGACTCGAAGTAAAAGCGCGTAAAAAAAGAAACCGTGCCAACTTTTGCACAATCAACAGAAGTGACGCCGATGGAAACAGACGATACAAACGGGCAGACACATTTCGTCGTCTGCTATGCGTTCCGATTGCAGACGACTCGAGTACGTCTGCTTGCGGAAACAGAAGTCACAGAAAAAAAAAAGGAAAAAAAGATGAGAGACAGACGGAGTGAGCGAGGCACGAGCCGGATGTGTCGGAGCCGAAATCGGAGCCATAGGTGCAGTCGACGGAATAAAAAAAATTACTTAAAACTGTGGAAAATGGACGCGACGGTGCGCACAGGACATCGCGAGAAACGGAAAAGGAAGCACGTGCGACAATAAATGGCCAAACAGACCAGAAGGCTCCACGTACGCCACGCGTCGTCTGTGCAGCTAGCAGACGACTACCCCCCAGTATAGCAGACGACGCGTGGAGATGCAGACGACACGAACCGGATGTCGCCTCCAGATCCGATTCCGTTGGTTTCGGAAAAGGCAAGGGAAAAAAGACTAAAGGGAACCGAAAAAAAACAAAGAAAGAGCCTCCCACACCACAGCTTTAGCCCGTTAGGGGGGGTGGGGGGGTGGGGTGGGCGTTTCTAGGCGGCACATACTTCACGTGTTCTACGCAATGAGCATGCACGGAAGAGCCGCCGGTCAGTCGCGCGCCGACCGCGTAGGCTCTGACTCTACCCTCCCATGCCGCCCGGCCCCGTCTCACTTCCGGTCTGCGTAAATATGTCGCCTTTTCCCTGCCGCCTCCTGCGATCCGCCATCAGTCCCCGCCGCTTCCCGAAGACGACAGAAAATGACTCCTAGCTGAAAGGCAACCGCGGGAGATGAATGGCGGCTGTCTCTTGCTTCTCAGTTTTGTTTTAAGAGCAAGGCGCCATGATCACACGAAACGTTGTTGGTGTGATACACCTTTTAGGAGTGAACCCTGGACCCCCCCTGGACACGAGAACAAAGCAACTCGAGAAAGCAGACGACACGTCTGCTCTTTACAGTACACACGGAGTGGTTGCAGACGATCCGGGAACTCCTCATTTCCAGACAGCAATGCGAATGATGAGGAAAGGTTGCAGACGACACAAAGATACCGCTGTTGCATACGATTTTTGAAACGGAACCGGACGACTAGAGAAGTTGATCAGACCTGTCCAGACGAAAGTTCAAGGGGATGCCGAGGTTGAAGAAGACATTAATATCGATACATGCATATGATTTTAGAAGCGGAAGCAGACAGAGAGATAACTCCGGATCTCTACATTTATGCAGACGACACAGAGATATCGAGATTGCAGACGACGTCAAGGATTTATTCCGCATACGACTTTAGAAGCCGGGAACCAGACGAACGGAACCGGAACCAGACGAACAGAGATATTGATCAGACCTGTGCTCAGATGATGCCAAGCTTGCACTGCATACGACATCAAGACACCGCTGCCGCATACGTTTTTCGAAACAAAACCAGGCGAACAGAAACGTTGATCAGATCAGTGCAGACGACAGCTCAGAGAATACCGAGCTTGAATGCAGACGACTTCAAGATACCGCTGCTGCATACGATTTTCCAAACGGAACCAGACGAACGGAGAACCCGAGACCTCTGCAAACGACAATGCAGGATATACCTAGGTTGCAGACGACATCAAGATTGATGTATACATATGCTTTTTAGAAGCAGAAGCAGACGAACAGATAACTCGGCTTTCTGCCTGGAGACGACACGGGGATATTGAGGTTGCAGACGACATGAAGATTTATGCCATGTACGTACGACTTTAGAAGCGGAATCAGACGATCAGATTATTTTGATCTGAAAACGTGGATGCCGCCGCTTCGTATGATGTAAAGTTTACCAGGGACGTCTCGATTTACAGGATTTGTGTAAGCGCAAGTGATGCTGGTGAATGACATACACATTGTGCGCGCGTCCCACATCACACGGTATTGTTAAAAAAGAGAAGAGAAACGGCAACAGCGCGGCCTTCCTAGCAAATGACATGGTTGCAAGAAAATGTGATCCGTTTTTTACATCACCAACGATATTCGACGAATACGATTTCAGATAAAAGAAACTATAGTTGCAGTTCAAGGGTGTCGTATAGGATTGCTTTTGAAATAAGTTTGCTACAGAATGCTGATCCGACCCATCGAATCACCAGGCCGCATGAGTGATACGACTAGGGCGGTGTGGTGACACGAGCATTTCAAGAGCCTTGAGCTATTGCTAGGTGACGCACCTTCTAAATCGCCATTTCTGCCGCTGTAAGCCCAACGGACCTCTGTCAGGGCGTTGTTAGCCCTAACGATGCTGTAACGTCCAACAGACAACTGATGCGCATGTGCCGGGGAAACGTTACGCAAAAACACAAAATGGCTAAACAGTAAGTAGCCGTCACATACATGTCAGTCCATAAGTGACGACTGGGGCTTCATAATGCACAAAATTATAAGCGTGGGAATAGAGCCTTCATCCCCGAAATAGGGCTAAGTATGCTGACATGCCGGCCGCCATGTTCCCACGAGCAAGGAGCCAATCACCGATGCGGCGCTGACAACAGTCAAAAGGGACGACGGACTGGCTATTACGTGCAATTAAACAGAAACACGCTGCGCAAACCCGAAACCCAGGAGGGACAAACACAGCGGGATATTAATCGAAGCGTACTTATGGTAGCTGGCCAGACGGAACGGACTCACGTCCCAGACGACATGCGTGCAAAATATATAAACCCAAAAAAGCAGGCGTTGGAATAACGGAACAGACGCCTCGAGCCGAGCCGAGCCAAAGAAAGTAAAGAAAAGCAGACGACAAAAGCTAAATCCAGAAGTGGAGGACCTCAAGGCAAGTCAAACCTGACTGCCGAAAAGCAGACGACAAATAAAGCAAAGAAAAGCAGACGACACGTAAAGAATATGAGAACAAAAATAAGACAGACGACAAGTAAAGCATAAAAGCAGACGACGAGTAAAGCAAAGAAAAGCAGACGACAAAGCTAAACAGCCCCGGAACGCAGAAGTAGTGGGCAAAATTCGCAGTCAAGCGCAGCGGCGCAAATCGCCAGGTCCCGTAATAGTAGCGCGGGCCGCTACTACCAGGTGGTGCTTCGCCTGCGAGTTGGGCACGCAAATAGACGCGACTGCTGCAATGCCGCTGTGGACGTACAACAAGTCAATTACGCCGACCTTTTCTTGCCCCAAGCCGCAATAACCTGTGTAAACAATGGAACCCGGCACCCTCCCCCTCCCCGTCGGGGCGCCCACTGGAAGCTTGCGCGGCTTCTACTTGCTTACTGCTTGTCATTTGTCTCTTTGTTTATCTATCCACAAGCCAAGCCAAGTCATACAACCTTCTTCCTGCGTGCAAGAGCACATGCTTCTCACGGCCCACCGCGCGAGGGCAGCTGGTTCCGACGCGAACAGGCCCAATCAGCGAGCTATACCTACGTCATGACAAACGTCGTCGGGTAAGTGGCAGCCAATCAGGAACCGCGCTTACAGTGATTGGCAACGAGGAAATGACGCGAGGAGCCCGAACGCCCACGGACATGACATGGGCTCGCCACTCGAGCAGACGCTTGTTACGTGACCTAAAATATAAAACTGAAGCATTAGCAACGTTCTTTTGCTTTTGTTTGTTCCGAAAGCACCGTTAACGACCGAATTAGGCCGGTTGTCAATCAGGTAAAGCAGGTCAATGCTTTCAAAAGATAAAAGTTAGCGTATATTCAGGCTCGGAAATTAAACTTGGAAATCAGAGATGGTAGAACACTCTTGAATCTTCAGGAAAAGTTGCACAGACAGTGTTGGTTACCCTGCGTCATCAAATCATATATAGCACGACCCTGTTGATAGGCCTACTGCATATGAGAGATAACTGGCTTATCTGTAAAGTTATTGTGCCTTATTACAGTACGCGCATAACACCGCCAAGATAAGTCCGCCACGGTGGATAAGTGGCTAAAGTGCTCGGCTGCTGAACCCGAAGGTCGCGGGTTCGATGCCGGCCGCGGCGGTCGCATTTCGGTGGAGGCGAAATGGTAGAGGCCCGTGTTCTCTGCGATGTCACTGCACGTTAAAGAACACCACATGGTCGGAAATTTCCGGAGCCCTCCACTACGGCGTCTCTCATATCGTGATTTTGAGACGTAAAACCCCATATATGATTATTATTATTACCGCCAAGATAATGCCACCGTCCTGACGGTAAACCTTTCGGCTGCGTCTCTCACAAGCACGATCAACCGCCATACCATCATACTAATCTCGTATCGTGGGTCTCAAGCCAGATGCGACGACGCTACCTGTGAGCAGTAGGCCTACGAGAGTGAAGATCCCAGTGACTATGGTAATGGACTATTATTGTTCTTTCTATGGGACAAACATTTGAGCCATAGTAGTGTATACTGCCTAAACCATCCCGAGTTCATGCATCTGTCTATACTCTTGTGTCTTGCTTGCATCCTCGGACATCGGTCGTCCGCACGTCCTTCGCCTTCCGCAACCATACCTCATGTAACTGCCAAAGGCAGGTTAACAATGTTTACCAGCTGGTACTTTCCTTCTAAAGGCAGCCACCCTTCATTTTACCTTCTTACCTTAACCACCCACCTCGTTCTTTTCTCCTACGTCTGCAGCATCGTTCAACCATTTGCTTGT
Source organism: Rhipicephalus appendiculatus (assembly GCA_030522465.1). Taxonomy (NCBI): domain Eukaryota; kingdom Metazoa; phylum Arthropoda; class Arachnida; order Ixodida; family Ixodidae; genus Rhipicephalus; species Rhipicephalus appendiculatus. The sequence continues at coordinate 1,549,430 of JALIZH010008026.1, read as the reverse complement.
CTCGTCTTCCCAATTCCGTCTGCTTCTTATCTCACCGTCTGTAGATTATTTTAGGCCATCATCCCAACCACGCTTTTCCTTCTGCTTTCCCAGACTGTCGTCTGCTTTCTCAGTTCCTTCTGCGACCACGCACAGCTAGCAGACGACAACGATCAATGCGCCCTTCCGCAACCTTGCAGCAGACGACAACTGTTACCACCACCGGTGCTGCGCGGATAACTGACTGCTGCATCGATTTGTCTCGTTTTCCCCAATTTCGTCTGCTTCTTACCTTTACGTCTGTTTCTCTTTTAAATCCTTATCGTCCGAACAACGCTTTTTCTTCTGTTTTTCCACACTGTCGTCTGCTTTTCTCCCCTCCTTCTGCGACCACACAGAGCCAGCAGACGACAACGATTTACGCGCGCCTTCTGCAACCCTGCGCAGGTAGCAGACGACAACGATCAACGCGCGCCTTTTGCGAACCCGCAGCAGATAACAGACAACAACAATCTTGGCGGCCTTCTGGAAACCTGCGCAGATAACAGGCGACAACAATCGACGCGGCCTTCTGCAACCCTGCAGCAGATTGATAGCAGACGACAACGGTTACCACACACCGGTGGTGCGCGGGTAACTGACCCCTGACGAGGCACAAGATGAACGCCACCCGCAACACCTGCGCCGTACACAACTATACACAACCACCGCAGGCAATTCCGGTATCGGCTCGCGTGCAACTGGGCTTAAACCTTCGCAGCGCGTTATCTCTTACTTCCTCCCAAGAAACCGGTGGACGAGCAACAATAAAACTGTATGCGCACGCGCGTGTGTGTTTACGGTTTAAGCGAACGCCGGTCCCATCAAAGAGAACGCAACTTCTCCAACCCCCCCTATCACCTGAGAGTTGCCCCCGCCGAACGCGTCATTAGCCGAGGAGGAGGTCTTTTTCCCCCCCAAGGGGGGTTCCCCGAAAATCGGTGGCCAGCTATTAGCGGATACCCCCCCTCCCCCCAATTCGAGCGCTTCGATGACGCCATTATCGAAGACGGAGATTGTATCGCTTTCGCGTGCCTTTGTGTAATAGGCTCACCTCTGCGAAAGTAGGCATAGCTTATTGCCGCGTCCTACTGTTCTACTATGCCCGTTCCAACTCCCGTACCATGAGTGCTGTTCCTTGGGCTATTTGGAGTAGCATAACGTATATTTGTGGTTTTGTGTTTGCTGCACTGTGTCCTTGTTTTTCAAGAGCGTCCAAAGAAAGTACAGCAACTTTCGTGCGGAGGAAACGGTGTTGGATATAGATCGACTGCCACGCGACATCACCGAGGCAGCTGTTCAGCGCGCCAGTAGACAAATATGGCCCCCCACGGTGCCACGAAATACATCACTAATGTTGAGGAGTTCCTTCACTATGATAAAACTTAGCGAATGATATATCAACGATGTATAAACTAAATTCGTGATCTGTTCCCAGGATTAATAAAGTGATCTAGAACGCTCGACCCATTGATAATTGAGATTGGTCAAGAATGCGTACGGGGTGATAAACTTGAGATCTGAAATCGTAATCCTGACGTGTTTTACGCTTCTGTCGACTAGGCCACCATACACGCCTCCCCCCCTTCCTCCTACCAATAATTTTTTTTGCGTTCACTTCACATTCTGTTATTCTGAATTGCGTTCAGTGTGTTGTATTCATGCATGCTTACAGCACCGTGCTTAAGTTCAGCACGAATGCTCTTTCTTCTTCATGTACAGGACAGCATTGCCCTCTATTACACCGAGCCTCCACAAATCTTTTTCAAGAATAAAAAAAAAGAACATTGCCCTAATTCTTTCACTTTGTCGACGCCTTTAACAGTGCGCTAAAAGCAACTGCCAAGCAAGAATCCAAAGACATAGCACTTAAAGACGCGTCAGCGAGCGCCACCAAGTGGGTGACATAGTACGAGCCTCCCAAAACTGACAACCCCCCCCCCCCTTTCCACCCCCCTAAACTCATCCCATCAGTATCACGCATGTGTCGCCGTTTTTCACTCCATTAAAAGGACGCCCTTCTGAAACCTTGCGCAATCAATTATTTTTCTGCTGCTGACAGCGATGCCAGCGCCGCCACGCGACCCTATACCGTCAATCAAAGCCTCGCGATGGTGTCATGGCGGCCAGGTGACGCCATATTGGAAGAAATGCAGGGACACCCAAAAGTTAAAAAAAAGAAAAGAAAGCTTAAAGAAACAGGATGACGACAAACAAGAATCGCCTAAAAAGAAACTATAGCTGTAGGGGGCGCCATCATCACATTTTTACAAACTCGTATATCTCGGTCACGTCGGCCCCCGTACTTCGGTGCTTGAGTCAAGTGCCGGCAGCGCCCCCTGCGAAGGGTGCGCGGGGTGTGTAGGCATATCTCGACACTCGCAATATAAAAAAGCGAAAATAATGAAAACGGAAGAAACTGTAACATGTGCGCAACGATATGACCCGAAGTCTCAACATCGATGCTTCAAGGAAGTACGGGCGAATGAAGCGAGGAGGGCGAAATAAAACCGTATAGCAGACGACAAATATGTAAAGCAGCAGTCGACCGAGAAAAAGCTGAAAAAGCAGACGACAAAGAAAAGTAAAGAAGCAGACGACAGTAAAAAGTAAAGCAGCAGACGACAACCGAAAGTGAGTCTGCGCACGCGCAGGTAACAGCAGACGACAACGTTATTATTAGGGGGCGCCCTGCTTTCGGCAAGGCTTCCGTCCGAGGTTTTGAAATGAGGGAGGGAAAAACACATAAAAATAAAGGTTATAAAGTGCATCCCCCTGACCTGCTTCAAGAAAAATGTGCAAAGGGGGGGGGGGGGGTGCCGGAGGAACAGCCCTTCGAAGCGGGATGAAAACAAGAAAGTAACGATTAACGAATAAAAAGAAAGGAAGACTTGAAAGCGGGGTCGGAGCGGAGAACGCGAGCGGCGGACGGCCCGCACGAGCGTAGCACGCGACAGAACGCACGCCGCTGAAAAGCCTTCGCGCGGGGAGGCGGGGTCTTGAGGGGGGGGAGGGGGGGTGCGATGGGTTGAGGAGCTCGGGGGGGTGATACAGCTCTGCAAGAAGCATGAGGAGTGGTAGAATAGCGCAGTGCCATCTGGCGCCCAGGAGGCTGGCAGCGCACCTGGCGGACCCAAGCGGAACTTCTTTCGCCGAGGCCTTACTTCTGCACTGCGCACAGACCCTGCTCCCCCCCCCCCCCCCACCCCCCTCCTCCCTATGACCCCCCCCTGACACTAACCCCCCCTCCCTCCAGCAGAATCAGATACGACCTACCACGCGCGCACCTCCACTCGTTTGCGCCCCACCGCCACTAATCTTAAGCTCGATTTTATGCGTTTTATATACTTCTTTTCCTGTTTCTCAAAATTTTCTAGCTTTTTTTTTTTCAACGTCCTTCTCACTTTTCAGCGGGACGAAGCAGCGCTTTCTGATGCCTCCTTTTGGAAGACGCGTCTTTCAAGGTTTTGAGAAAATTCTGCCTCCATTTTTTCTTAACTTCCTTTCTTAAAGTCTTCTGCGCCTTCTGCTATGGTTTATGCGCCACATTTATTTGTCGTCTGCTTCTTTTCGCCGCAGGTCGCCTTCTGTCGCCAGCGCGGTGCCGTCTGCTCGTCGTCTGCTACCGAGATTTTGCTCGATGTGTCGTCTGCTAGCGCACACAGTGCCGTCTGCTCTTAGAGAAAAGGAAACGGAAACGGAGGAAACCTTCCGGCTCGCTATAAGAATACGACACAAAACGCGCGAGCACACATTGAAAAAAAAGAAAAAGCTACATCAGTTGGATGTATGTCGACGACAATATCTTAGGCGCGTTTCCTGGGGATGCGGGGGTTTTTAAAGAAGATGGCACGGAGTTATGAATCTAGAGCAAAAAGTAAGAGAAAAAAAAATGAAGGACAAAGTGATAACGTCGGGCGTGTGTCGAGGGTGCGTTTTCCATCTCATTTCCGAGAAGACGTAATGTCCGGTTAATTTTAGAAACGACAAAGCCACCGTTTCTTTCGGGAGCGCCACCTGGAAACAATTAGCGACGTTTCCACGCTCGGGCGTACTTCTTGAAAACGTTGTCGTTGATGTAGCAGCCGTAGGAATGTCCGAGGCAACGCTGTGCGCATTTTAGGGTAAAAACATAAAACGAATGCTGTGACGTATTTGTAAAAAGGTAACCCTGGCGCGTCGCGAGAATAAAATCTTCCAAATACCGGCGTTAGAAGGCAGCGGAACGCTAAGAGCAAGGAAGATTCCGGAGAGTGCGACTAAGAGACAGACGTTACAATAGACGTTATTACGCATATAAGACATGTGAGCGCCGCAACCTCGGGCAGTTGAGCGAATGTTTTCTCATTTTTGTATATCGCGGCGTGAGTTTATGATAAGGTCACGAAACGTCGAATGTGCACCAATCCAACCGTTTTCATGCGAATGCGTCCATACCGTATCCCTTCTCATTTAGTTGTCGAAGATGTGACCTTCAGCTGACTAGTGTCCCATAGTAGGGTGCTCATAGTACCCTAAATCGTTAACCATTTACTCTAAACACACACAAAGATATAAAACGGCAAGGTTCACAACCAAATATGGCGGTGCCGAAGCCAATCCGTAGAACAGTCTATAGAAGATTCGAAAGCCACCTTACATCACCAACCTCAATGCGAACAGCAGATCAGAGAGCAGATTCGGCATAAGCATATCGGTTTGGTGAACTAACACAAGAAACATAAATACATAGCCTAATAGATCGAATCACCTACAATGGGCGTAGCAGACAGTCCAACTTGAAGACACGTCGCACTGAGTTGTCACAGTCAACGAAATACTGCACAGCCAAAAACACAGATCAGGCGCAAAAGGTTCATCCCCCCCCACCCACCCCACTCCCTATTTAAAAAAAAAAAAAATCAGAAGGCGTTATTAGACTTCCCCCAAAGCCCCCCGGCCCTACTCCTAAGAGCTGGCAACCCTGCAGACACCTAGCGGACTCCCGGAGCTCAGAGTTCGTGCAGCGGCAGAAAACGTTCTCTAAATCCGAAACGTCATAATTCACCCGACCAGACAAAGAGCGGTCGTGAGGCCCGCGAAAGGAAAAAAGGAGAGAACGCGGTAAGATTTAGAGGAACTAGTGATGGAGATGACGGGAAGGGCTAGAAAGGGGCGTTACGGCGATGCTCCGTTATACGGTAATAGCAGCACCCAAGGCTGAAAAAAGAAAAATAACGAAAGATGAACGCCGCGGAAGTGCCCGAAAGGTGTTGTATAGGTAGCGGGACGCCCATCTTCATAAGGGAGTCACGGCCCACCTTCCGCACCTTTGGTCCAGATGGCGCCACACGACCGGAAGTGGGGATTGCACGCGCCGCGGAATCCGGAGACAGAGAGCGGTGCCGCCCTCTACAGTCGTAACGCGCGTGCGCACGCGCACGAACAAAGCTGCGACCCTGGGTGCTATAGCGGTAGCTGCTGAAGAAAGAAAGAAAGAAAGAAAGAAAGAAAGAAAGAAAGAAAGAAAGAAAGAAAGAAAGAAAGAAAGAAAGAAAGAAAGAAAGAAAGAAAGAAAGAAAGAAAGAAAGAAAAAGATGCGTGCAGCGATGGAAGGAAGGAAACAAGACCGGAGGATACCGCCGGATTTCTCGAGCAGACGTACGCGCGCGCACGAACAGACGACAGACAGACGGTCGCAAAAAAGCAGAAGTGCCTGAACAGACGACGAACAGTCGACAGACAGACGTACAAAAAAAATAATAAAGAACGAAAGCAGAAGTGCCAGAAAACAGACGATTCTGTTAAGTCTCGCGTTATACGCACTGGACGCACCACAAGGATTCAAATCCGGATGCCGATTATGTACGGGGGGCTACATCATTGAAGTAAAGAAAAAAAAGGGGGGGGGGCGTTAGGGGGGGGGGGATAAAATTGAGACGCAGTTGTGATCTACAAGCGGATCCACAAGAAAGCAAACAGCACATGGCGCACGCGTCTATTGCACCATCGTACGACCTGCTTTCCATCGCAGCTGCATCCTTGGAACACTCCCTAAACCCCTCCCTCCATTGCCACTCTTTCACTCGCTGTCTTTTGTTACAATTACCGCATCCTTTAAACTCCCTTCTGACAGCAGTTCCATGTTTCGAAACATAGCCTCACATTGAGAGCTTCAATACCTATATACGTCACGAATGAAAACACGAGGGTTAAGCCCGTCCGCCTTAGGGACTATCTCTCTTCCCCTTTTTTCTCTAGCTACCTTCAACCACCAGCCGGATGAAGAAAAAGCGCATCCTTTTCAAATCCCTAAATCACGGCGACACCATGAATAGAACGGGGTGCGGTATGGACATCTGTAAGGACCGGGTCCCCGACCGCGTTTCTTTATCCCCGTAAAACCCTAGCTTCCGATCTCTTAAGCCTAAGCTTTACAAAGAAGCGTGGTAGGGTATTCGGGAGGGGGTTACACAATTGACGTTAAAAAAAACCCGTTGCTTAGATTTGTAGCGGAAGCGAGTAGAAAAAACAGCTGCGCACGCGACCTCTACCTTGAATGAAGTATGAGATTGTTGTCCGTACTCTGCATATATTACTCTCTTTTAAGCGCTAAAAGAGATTAAAAGAAGTGTGTAGTTTGTTTGAAGCTTATTGTATTGAGAAGCTTTGTGCCAGCAGTCGCTTATCTTGGATATCACTTGTTAACTGGTGAATATATCTATAGGTAATTGAGATCATTAAAGGCCCTCAGGTAGCACTACGAGCATCAAAGTTATTATTATAGGCCTACGCTGCGGTTCTTGTTTTCCCGGTAGACACAAACGCACATTCGTACAGCCGCGTTGCGAAGTAGGCGTTCACGTCGCCACGAAGATACACAAGCGAACTGAAACACTGCGGCAGTTCACTGCTAGGCGTAGCGAAGTTATACGACATTTCCAAGCGCCCTAACGTCTCAGAAAGGATGCGCGCCAAGAATCTAGACGTTACTGTTGCACCTGCAGACGAAAGGAACGCGCGCAGCAGGTCCCCGAAAAAGCAGACGACGATACAGAAGATAAAATATACGAGCAGACGAACAGTGAACGCGTATATGCGGTGGTTCAACAACCACACAAGACTGCGGAGCCATCTGCCGGCTCTTCTCGGGCGGTCAGCCAAGTGCAGGACTTAATTGGCTCCTGCGAAGAAGAAAGCTAGCCGCCCGAGAGACCGACTACTATACACTACACCGGAGGCACATGGGTGAGAACAACAAAAACAAGCAGACGAAACGTACACGGCTAGAATAGCAGACGACGTGGCCGCCATCTCGAACTCCGCGGGATACCGCGGGAGCACGCGCCGAACAGACGACGTCGATGGGTCAGTGCAACAGCAGACGGTTCGCGTGCCGGAGGCGGTTCGGTTTCGCTCTGTTTTGCAGACGACAGCGCCGGTTGAGACACCCCGCACGGTGCGTTTCGGCAAACACCCGTGCACTTATGTCTGTTTTTTCGTCTGTTTCGTCCTTTTCGTATCGTATATGTTTACTTCTCGCTCCTAAAAGGCAGACGAAAAGTGAAGGTGATCGCGTGCCCGAATACAAGAGCGCTCGCAGACGATAGATAGCCAGTTGAGCACACTTTTTTTTACTTCTGCTTCCAGTCTTCGCGTCGTCTGCTTTAGTAAGCGCTGTAAGCAGACGACAGATGCTGTTGCCACAGAAACCTGAACCCAACATTCTGTATATGTTTCTTGGTCCTCGTTCCTTGGACTCCTTTCTACTCGCTTAGTACTTTAAAGGAATCGACTTTCTGCGACTTCCTACCTGGACTTCTGGGAAGAATTGCATACCTTCACCGCTTGTCTTGTCCGATGGTTTAAAATCGGATCCGTGTGGCCTGGAGTCTATTTGTCACAAGACGAAGCTCAGCAAATATTCAGAAGTTTCACTTCACCAACCTTAACCTTTTTTAGGCTCACCAATTCAAATCGGCTCACGAAGTTGACAACGATCCATTCTTTTATCCGAAACAAACACCAAAAACGCAGCAATAAACAAAGCCACAAGTGCTTTCGAAGACGCAAGCGCGAAGATTAGGATAATCCGTGTATTTCTCATCATTACCGTGGTGGCTGAGCGATCGCAGCGCCAGAGTTCCCACTAGTAAATCTTGTAGGGAGCTGTATGATATAGGGAGTATGTACTGACGTCATTGCGGCCGCCATTTTGTTGTGGGGAAAGCAGATTGAAAGGCGCGCTTTCTTATGATCTTCTTACCTCCAGAACAATTGTACAACAAAATGGCGCACAATGAATACACCCTATAGATAGGCTTAGTCATACGCCGGATCGCAACATTTTTTCCCACGACCACCACACTTCCTCCCCCTAATCGCACCACTGATTCGTTTCTCACGCTTCAGTAAAAACAACCGCATCCCGACACGCCTGACACGACATTCTCGTTAATAAGAGTGACCTAGCCGGAAGCGTACAAAGTCAATCGACAGCTCGACCAAAGAGAGTACAACAAACATGGCGTTGCCTCCAATCCTACCAAACACCCACCCACACATACACACCCGTACGCCCTCTATCGGTTCCGCATCAAATCTCTAAACAGTTATACGCCACTCACGAGGGCCATTGCGTTCACGAATCGCTCCGCCCCGCATTTATGCGCTCCCTGCCTTACATCTACAATCGCAACACGTATAGACGATAGCGCCCTCCTCCCTGCGAACCCCCCAAAACCGCCCAGTCGTTCGGCCATTGTTATACTACGGGGATCGTTAACCGATACAAGCGTATCGTAGCGTGACATGGCCTCCCTGTCCGCGCCCGCCGCAGGTTGTAAAAAAACGTTTCCGACGATGGCGTTACGGTCCGCGGCTAATATTGACAAGGACGGGGGAGGGGGGTAGGTTCGCGTCAAACATGAGCTACATACGAGGCCGCAGTTCGCCACGTATGCCTACTTACAAGCATAGAGTTTCCTAAAATTAACTAGAGGGGACTCTGGCGCTGCGATCGTTCAGCCACCATGGAGTGCTTCCGGCTTCGAACGCACTAGTGGCTTTGTTTATTGTTGCGTTTTCTTTCTGTTTCGGATAAAAGAATGGACCGTTGTGAACTTCGTGAGTGTATTTGAATTCGTGTGCCTAAAAAAAGGTCAAGATGGTGAAGCGTAACTGCTAAACCTTTGCTGAAATTCGTATTGCGGCAAAGCGGATTCAGGCCACATGCAGCCAAAATAACGAAGACTAGGCAAGACTAGGCAAATTTGTGTACTACCCATGATTCCCATGCTGGCTGAAGCGCCGTGTGTTGCAGCTCCCATAGACACTAGCGCCAGAGTTCCCTCTAGTGTATTTATAGGAAACTCTATGCTTACAGGGACACTAAAGAGAAAGATGATTTTTTCGTGTATTCGCATATTACTCTTTTCACGGTATACGAAAATCACCGTGCTCGACGCGAGAAGACGGTTAGTAAGCGAGAAGCGCGCGAGAACAAAATACGGGTGGCGACGCCACCGCGATGTTCCCGCACCAGTAGCCGTGACGTCATGGATTTTGACGGAGTCTTTTGGGGCCTACGTAGTTCATAATCGGTAAAAATGAAGTACATTGTCCTCTGAGGGACCCATAGCCTTAACATATCAGGTTTAAGTAAATTTAATTTAACCAACGTCGCCAAATTACGACAAATACACTTTGAAATCTGTGACGCCACGTGCGGAGATTTCGGCGCGAAATTTAAAAGCGAGACTTTGACCTCGATTTCCACCTCTATTAGTTAACCCGCGGTGGTTAAATTAACGACATTAGAGTTCTCAGAGTACAATTTATCAATCTAAATTTATTCATTGTATCACTTTAGTGTCCCTTTAACGAGTTTTTAGTGTATACATTGTGAGCAATAATTCATGCGCTTCATTTACTCATCTGTATATACTCACCCTCACCCCTCTGGCCTGGGTTGTGGGGCTGAGGCTCGGGAAATAAAAGAAGAGTTTTGCGTCGCCCTCAACGTTGTCTTACAAGTGGTGGAGGTGCTTACAATATTGTGCCTCTAGCGATAACGCTGGAATATTCGACGGCTCATGTATAAATGCCGACGCGCTTCACCGCTTGTCAGTATATCGACGGCCGACGCTCTGTTCGCAGCTATCAGTGTATACACGATTTTATTTTCGACTCATGGGCGCCGCCATCTTGGACTGATAAGTGATCGGTTTGCTGGTGTTCTATGCCATAATATGAAATGATCATGGTCATGAAACGTTCAATGTACCAGCCCAAGCATTTTCATCCATCCGAGTTCACCGTAGCATTCTCTTTCTGCCATGGATGAAAACGATCGAGCTTCGCCCACTCATCATCATTCACTTCGTGGATATGGCGTGATTTTTTTAGCGCCTCATGCCTCTCTTTTAGTGTATATATTGTGCCTTGGTGCCTCTCTTGCGGCTTTAGCGTGCGATAGTCTTATAACAATATTACATCGACAGTCCTCACTTGATTGAGACAAAAGACACACGTCGGGAAACAACGTTGCCAGCAAAGCCAACCAAGCGAACTGGACCGTAAAGCTTGGAGCACAGGTGACGCCGACCGCGGTCAATGCCAGAGGGCGCGGCGAGCGCATGTCCGGGCTACGCCCGGAACCGGAGACACGCGTCGTCGGGTGACGTCACGGAGGCCGCCGCCGCCGCGGCGCACTTCCGGTTGCGGAACGATCTCGTTAGCGACGTGCCACCCCATGCACCGAGAGTCCAGGGCGCCGGAAGCGATGTTACGAAAAAAACAATTAACGTAACGGCCCGTGTCAAACACCGCCCATTCCAAACCTTGGGGTAAGAACAATGGTACCACGCACACTGGACGGACGTGACAACACGAGGGGGGCAATGCGAATTGCGACCGATAGATATCTACAGTAGAGGCGGCGTCAGTTACGGTAGAGTGTACTAGAATGGGGGAGTGGGTCCACACAGGGCTCCGCGCTGAGGCGTTTTTTTCTGAAAATCCAGGTGGCGCACCATCGCCTTCACCTGAAGGTTACCATGGTTACCGCTGGTGTTGCCATGGTTACGGCCTGCGCGCGGCGGCAGCCTGCCCGTTGCGCATCAGTCGCGTCTCAAGCGTATCCCGCAGCGTTCGTGCAAAGCCGTGGACGGCGTTGCACCACGTCTCACGAATAATTCAACTAAAGGGAGGCACTACGTTTATTTTGCTAATACCCTACTCGTAGCTAATAGCAGCAGGGCTAGCTTCATTGCGTTCGATTCTTTTTTCGCACCAGCAAGGTTGAAAGAAGTTGGCGAACAAATGGTAAAAACAACGCGTGAGCGGCGCTGCGTCGAGCAGACGATGCCGCGCCGAGCAGACGACAGCTCGGCGCTCTCGCAGTCACCACGAGCGCTACCAGCCGCTTCTCCACCGTTCCAACCGGAACAGACGGAGCTTCAGGTGAAGGCGACTGCAGCGCCACCGCAAATTTTCAGCGCTTTTTGCTTCACCCTCTGCGCACGGCCGGGCTCGACTGCGTCGCGCAGTCGAGCCCGGCCGTGACCCGCGCCGCTTGCCGCCCGCTTCAGTGGACCCACTCTCCCATTCTAGTACACTCTAGTTACGGTATGCTGGTGTCCGCCATGTTGGTATAGTGGCTACGGTGCGCGGCTGCTGACCGTAAGTCGCGGGTTCGATCCCGGCAGCGGCGGATTCACCCATTCGTGGCGCACAGCCGTTCTTATGATGAAGCCGACTACAACACACAACGTCACGACAGGAGACGCCGACAAGCCTAGCCCCTAAGGTGCTTCGCACCTAAAAAAAAGGAGATATACGATAGTATGTGTGCATGAGAGCGCAATGGTTGTGACGTAAGCAACATTTAATGGGGACACTAAAGGGCAAAACGATTTTTCCCGTATTGGTTAAGTACAATTTCACAATCCCGAAAACACCACTCTTACCGCGACACGACGCTTCGTAAGCGAGAAAACGCGCGAAAAGAAAATGCGGGTGGAGACGCCGCCCTGAGATTCCCCGCACCAAAACACCGTGACGTCATAGATTCTGAAGGCCGTCTACTGAGTCCTACGTAGCTTCTAATTCGACAAAAGTGAGGTGCATTGTCATCTGTGGGTGCCATAGACCTAGCATACGAAGTTTGAGAAAATTTCATCGAGCCAATGTCGCGAACGAAAATACGAAAAATACATTTGGAATTTCTGACGTCACGCACGCAGATAACGGCGCCAAATCTAAAAATAAAACTGCACCCTTGATTTTCTCCGCTAATGAAGAACTTATGATAGTGAAATATATGGCATTAAAGTTTTCATAGTGCCGTTTGTCAATCTAAACCAAGTCATTGTTTCGCTTCAGTGTCCCTTTAAGTTTATCAATTATAAGTTAATGTCCTCAAGAACACGAACCAGAAAATTTAAAATTTGATGTCGCTGAGGAGGAGAAGGTATAGATAGTACAAGCATCTTCCCGAGATTCTAGCGGTACTTGGGAAGTAGAGCATATTCTATTTTGGAGACAAGTTATTTCCTCTCTTCACGCCTGACAAGAAGGATTCGGGTTTCCTGTTCGGCATGTTCCCCGCAATTGACTCGTTGCATCTGAAGCGGCATAATCATAGGCGTGCGCAGGGTTCCCCTTCAGGGGGGGGGGGGAAGGTTCGTCGCAACGACCCCCCCCTCCCTATTATGTCAATGTATGGCGCTGACTTTGCGCCCCCCTTCCCCCCTGCCCCCCTCCCTCCCGTGCGCATAAGCGTGCTTAGGGTTCCCCTTCAGGGGGGGGGGGCGAAGGTTCATCGCAGCGCCTCCCCCCTTCCTATTAAGTCAATGTATGGGGCAGACTTTGCGCCCCCTCCCTCAGGTGACTAGGGGGGGGCGGCCGCCCCCTCTGCAGTGGCGTAGCCAGGGGGTGGCACACCGGGCACGTACCCTCCCCCCCCCCCCGAAATTTTTTTTCGCCATTGCATAAAGAGCGAAAAATGACCATTTCAATGAGGTGCCCTCCCCCGAAATCAAGGAGGTTCCCCCCCCCCCCCCCCCCCGAAAAAAATTTCTGGCTACGCCCCTGCCCCCTCTGCCCCCCCTCTTGCGCTGGCTATGCCCATGGGCATACTAATTGTAGTGGTTTCCACGTGCCAAAACCACGACAGGGTTTACGAGGGACGTCGTAGTGGAGGGCTACGGAAATTTCGACCATCCGGGGGTTATTTTTAACATGCAAGAATGAGGGCCTTCAGCTCTCAAGCGACAAAGTTCTGTGAATGAAGGAAATAAGTGTAAATTTAAGGGCTGTAAATAAAGTTCTGTGAAGATACAGCAGACGCTGCCGCAGAGCTAAGTAGCTCAACTGCTCTCGTTCGCGGGTCTGGCAAACAACTGAGTGATTACCGTCACCGCAAGAACAGCCACCGCTTTGCCGGAACGCGAGCAGCACATAGCAGCAAACGCGAAATCTTCGACCCGTCCCGCCATCTCTCGGAAGCTCCCGCAGTGACCTCTGTTGCGTCTAAGCGGCGACAGGCGGCGACACCGACAATAGAGCGCGTCGACGCTGACGTTCGACCTCTGCCGCGCCGCCACCAACGCAGTTATTTCTCGACACTGCCACTATTATTGATGGAGGGCGCCGAAATTATTAACGAGCGCAGGCCGGGACAGGCGAACACGTTTATTACCGTCACTCCAAGAAAAAAAATTCAGAATTCTTCCGCTACTGCGGAGACGGGAGACAGCGAAACCGTGACTATAGTGATTCTGGTATTGTGAGTATTGCTAAAGGTTAATTCAAATATCATTATTGACTCTATAAAGTTAAATTCATATATTATAAATATTGGCTATATCGAGCGAATAAAGACACAGAACCTGGATGCTTTTTTTTTTTTTTTTTTCTGGCGAATGACACATTATCTCATCAATGGCGGTCTCAAAAAGAAATCCTGCACTGCTACATACTGTTTGCCGTTTCATCCTCCTGTGGGCAAAAATAGACGCACTCACAACTCATGTATGAAAGGGAAAATTGACAACCAATCGCTAGCATGAAGCCATTACAAGGAAATCCGTACGGATTTCTCAGAAAGATAAGCTTCTGAGAAATCCGTACGGATTTCCTTGTGGCTTCATGCTACAAACGGGTGGTTGTCAATTTTCCCTTTCATAACTTTTTCCGCCACCTTGCGGGTTTCCGCAGAACTCATTTGCACAACTCACGTAGTTTTATGCACATTCATGTTAACACACTGATATTCCACTCGTCACCACCACCTAGAGCCCTTGCACATTGGAACGGTCTTTCGGGTCACATCACATCCATCTCTAGTCGTGAAACTTTACGTGATAACCTAATCTCGTTGCGTGTTAGTATTGTATAACGTTGCTTGCACTTTGCTATTTGTAGTATTTGCCTTGTTGCTTTTTCTTTCTTTTTTTTTCCTGGTTCATTTTTGCTCGTATTTCTTGTTTCGTAATTACTAATGCACCCCTTATTGAATGCCCTTAGATTGGGCATGTAAGGCACTTTAACTAACTAACTAACTAACTAACTAACTAACTAACTAACTAACTAACTAACTAACTAACTAACTAACTAACTAACTAACTAACTAACTAACTAACTAACTAACTAATTAGCTAGCTGACTGACCGACTGACTGACTTACCGACCGACCGACTGACCGACCTACTAAATAAATAAATTAAACGTACATGGCCACACGCGTGCGCACGAGGTGGGCAGTGGCTTTTATTGTTTTTGTTTTCTTGTCTTTTATTTTTATGTGTATCTTCTATATCCCCTTCAGGCGCAATGTCCACATATGTGGACGCAACTTGTTTTTGCCAGTTCCTCGGATTAGTGGAAAAGAAAGGGCAAAATACATTGCGCGTAGGAATAATTGAACCTTCTGCATAATCAACGCGTCTTGACTTGACCCCAATGTGCCACATACGACTGCAGCCGATCACTTTGATGAAGGCACTACGATGTTTGACAGGTCACTGGACGTGCCGCCTTCCAGGACCAACTCCATAAGTATTTTTTTTCTTTGCTAAAAATGAACGCAGCCAAAAACGAACTGCGTGTGCATTTTGAGCCTAAGATTACCTCCTTTTTGTGTAAAAATCGAACATGAGTGGCTGCAGAATAATAAATATTTAATTAATGCTAATGAACATTAATTACCAAAGCTCGCACAAAACAACGTGTTTCTTAATTTTCTTTCTTGGAATGTAATAATGAGTGTCTGAGAATTATGTTGTGCAAAATTTAGACATTTCCGGACAGTGCATTATAATGCGCGCCTGAAGGGGATATTGCTACCATGATGTTGGGATAGCCGGCTGTTACGTAGCCTACCTTCCCGTATTTTTCAGATATAAATAAAAAAAATTGTTGTTCTACGAGTCTTCCGTCCGCAGACGCTATCCTCCAAAACCTAGCAGTATGCCGCTTCTATGTAAAAATTAAGAAAGCAACTTATAGCATACCTAAGCAGAACGGTAAAGTTGCCCTGGAAAGCATACTCTGCCACATTAGCACTGTTGATGCGGGAAAGACGAACGTCGAACAAGTGCCTCCTCGGTTCAACTGTGCGGCGGAATTGGGTAATACTATAGGCGTCGTCCGTATTTACATTTACAGGTGCATAACAGTTGTATCTTAGAAGTATGATGGGGTGTAACCTTAAGGTACCGTATGTCGCAGGTTCGCTCCCAGCCAGCGGCAAGTTATCTTTTCGTACACTTTATTTTCTTCACATTTACATTACCATTACTACTTATTAAGATCTCCTACACTTTACCCTGGCTTTCTTTCTCCTACACTTTCCTTGGTCAGGGAACAAACTTGTGTTTATGACATCACAGTAGAAATCAAGACGAAGAAATAGACATGGGCGGGGCACGTAGCACATAGGCGAGAGAACCACCGGTCATTAAGAGAAACAGGCTAGATTACAAAAGAATGCAAACGCGCGAGAGGGAGACAGAAAGTTAGACAGCCCAAAAAAGACGGAACACACAGATAGACGCACAGATACAGGGCTGCATACGGCGTCCTTCTCTGTGTTCCGTCTTCTTCGAACTGTTTAATCTTTCCGAAGCACTAACCAACTCGCCCAAGCATCCGTTTAAAGGCCAACTCCGGAGGTTTTTCGAGGTCAATGGATCTCAATGAAATTCGCTGGGTACGTTCCTTTGCACATTTCCGTCATTTATGCCAAATTTCAAGCTTGAGACATGCGCTGATTGTTTGTAAATGAATTTTAAAGATTGTCTGCAAACGCCCACCCGGCTTCCAACAATTATTGGCAACATTGCGTGTGTGACGTGTTGGTTTGCCGGTCGACGGAAGTGACGCATCGATGGGTTCGCTAACTTTGGCCGCTACAGCGTATATTGTGCTGGTCACAAGCTGACGGTGTTTGGCCGGCGCTTCGCTGGTTTGGTGTGCGATTTTCTGTTCTCTGTGGAGGAGCGTGTGATATTCCGCGCCGGCGGGACCAGCATGCCTGGCACGACTTCCGGTTCGTAACAAACTACTACGTCATACTTGGACAGTAAACTCGGTTGGGTTTCGGTTTCGGTATTGCGCCTTTTTTGCTTATTAAAAATTATTTTCGAATCTGCTGAGCATTTCAGCTATCGGGCGCGTGACAAGAGTGTCTCAGGAACATAAAAGCACCATTATCCTGACACGGTCAAAAAAATCGCCGGAGTTGGCCTTTAAGCAAGTTAGGTGGGAATATGAGATTAAGGAAGTTCGCGGTCATATCGTGACCACAGCAAGCACATGGACCGGGTTGATTGGTGGAACACGGGAGAGGCCTTTGCCCTATAGGGGGCGCAGTCAGGCTCATGATGATGATTTACATTTTACCGATGTGCCGCGCACAGTGGACATTTGGAAGAATGACGCTTCGGCTCTTCCTAAAGTTCATCGGTGACACTGAGTTGGCGAATGCATGGGATATGTGGTTGGCGAATGTGTGGGCGAATGTGTGGGCGATTGTGTGGACGATTGTGTGGGCGATTGTGTGGGCGATTGTGTGGACGATTGTGTGGACGATTGTGTGGGCGAATGTGTGAAGAGTGTGTGTGAAGAGTGTGTGAATGGCGAAAAGCGTGGGGTCACGCGACTTCGATTACGCGCGATGTGTTGCCACCGGATGTGATGGAATTTCACCGGGGGTGGAGCAACTTCTGGCAAATACTTAGAATATGCCAGAAATCCGTCCGCAGCGGATTTCTGGCATAAAGGAACTTTAGGTAAAATGAACCTTTAATTTGACATTACGTCAGTGTTTCCGGTCTTTCCATTGCCAACAGAGCACAGAAATGGCAGGAAGTCGCGTTTCAGAATGAGGCTGACGCGTCGCAAATGAATAAAACAACAACAACAAAAAATAATAAAATTCGCAAACTACTTATCGAGGCGTTATTGAGCACAAGTTCCGTTCACCTGCTGCCATTTTGTAGAGCAACAAACCGGATGAAGCGATCGCTCAAAAAAATAAATACTCCACCTCAGTCGTCTGGCTTACCTACGACATGCTGAGACAAAATCGAATAAAGTGATCAGTCAATCAGCCTCTCCGAGGACGCCTAGTTATCCACCGCAGCATATTGGCGACGAAACCAAATGAGGCAATTCGTCAAATCAACGACTAACATAGCAAAAAGTGAATCGATCTTCTGCAGCGAATTGCATAAGAGAACCTCAGTGAACCATCAATACTTCCTGCGGTCGTCGTCTGGTTGCAGACGTAGCAGACAATCCATATACGCGGTGGTCTGGATACAAATATCGCGCAGTTTCCTGCAATACTCACTAGTAGGAAATGTGGCGCTCTGATCGCTAAGCCATCGTGGGAATGATGGGTAGTCGATGGATTCACCTTGTCTTCGTGCTTGCGGCTACGAAAGCCACGTGTGGGTTTGTTTATTGTCGTGTTCTAGCTTTTGTTTAGCGTAAAAGAGAGAGCTCGTTGTGAACCATCGTGAGCTGATCTGAATTTGTCAGCCTAAAAAGGGGTCTAGGTGATCAAGTTTGGCTGCTTAAGTTTTTCTGAACTCCACCTTGCGACAAAATGGCTGCAGGCCACACGGAGTCGAAAGGACGAAGCTTATACGCGAATCCGTCAATTACCCATAATTCAAATGCTGGTTGAAGCGCCATGCGTTGCAGCTCACATAGACACTAGCGCCAGAGTTCCCATCTAGTGTATTATTATGAAACTATGACAGACACGACATAGCGTCGTTCCGCGGGCGTTTGGTCATATTTTTAACAGAAAATTATTCGGCTTAAGTCCAGAGTATACCACAAGACGCTGCGACTTATTCAAGTTAAGACGACCAGTTACAGACGTAGATAAGGGCACACGCGCATGCGCACTCGTGGCAATGATGTGAATGGACTTACACACCTGTGGTCACCTGTGCGATAATGCAACGGGACGACCGGTTATAGGCACGCAAGACACAAACGCATGCGCGCTGGTGCGAAATTGTGCGATTCGAGTCAGCGTATAATGTGGCTGTCGTCTGTCAAAACCGGTTGAAACCAGCCAGTCTAGATGCGCGATAAATATAACAGACGACATGATAAAACAGGAGAGATGCGCCTGCGCGCTCGTGACAATGGTGGGACTTCGCGTACAGGCGTAATTGTTGTCTGTCAAAACCGGTTAAAACCAGCCCAGTCTGCGCGATAAATATAACAGACGACACGATCAAGGACATACGCACGACACAGGCGCATGCGCACTCGTGACAATGGTGCGAGTTCGCGTCGTAAAGGCGTAGTTTGCCGTCTGTCAAAACCAACGCACGTCTGCGCAATCCAGACGTGGCGTACGCTGCGCCGCTGAAAGAAAGAAGGAAGAAACGAACAAGATGGCGTACTCACCACGGCCACGAAGTCGTCGAACGTGATGGCCGACGTGAGGCTCCGGTGCGCCTTGGCAGTTAAGATCTCGCGCTTGGCCGGTCCCACGGCCTGGCAGAACTCCGGCGTCTCGAGGGCGCGCAGGAAGTCCGACCAGGGAATCTCGCCGAAGCCCTCCGGGTCGAACTGCGACGTCGCATCAACGCGAGAGAGCCCGCGTTGAAGAGAAACCGCAGGCATACGCGCACCGGCCACGCAGCTGCATCGCTTTCCAACTTGTACAGCCACGTTCACGTCTGTGTAGAGCATGCGAGCAGCTGGTTTTAGATGCGAAGCAGCTCTTTGACTAGCCTGTGTAACGCTGTCCCTCCGTGCGTCCGTACGAACGCGCCGCAACGCGTTCCCCTCGCCGCAGGTGTTGGAGCGGTGCCAAGTAGATCCCCGCCGCAGCTGCGCGTTGACGTCACTCTCTCCCCTCGCCTGCCGCGCGCTCGCCGCAGCGCCCGCAGCTGCCGCCTGACGCGCGCCTAACGTACGCGTTGAAACATGTCTGTACGTGTCACATCTCTCTCGCTTCACCCCTCTCCACCGCTCCCATACGCAACGCTGCTGCTTCGTATCCCATCAGGGTTCCCTTTGGGAAGATGGTGTAAATTTTTTTGCTCTGCGGGGCGACACCTTGTGGCAGTTGCGGGCTCTGATGTGGTCAGCATGACTATTAGGAAGTGTATGCTCTTGACAAACCACGTCAGAGCCCGAAGCGGCCGCAAGCTGTCGTCCTGCAGAGCAATAACTCGCTGCTCGCGCACTCTACACAGACATGGACGTGGAAGTACATTGTAGGCTTAATGCGAAGAGCAGACGAACTGCAGGCCGCCCGACTAGATAGCAGACGATTCTGTTGCTGCTCTAGCGGCTCTAGCATGTGGCGATAGCATGCGACATGCGTGCGTCGGTCACGAAGCATTGTCGCATTCCCACTTATATACAGACATAACGCGACGAACATAAGAACGGCAGTCTTCCCGACTCTCGCGACCACATCGCGAGCAGACGCAGACGATTATGTTTAACATGTGGCGTGTTTCGTGTTGAAACCGTTGGGTGTCGCCACCGTCGAAAGATATCAAGATATCCTTCTGTAATTTAACCACGCTGGCTCGATAAAAGGTACCAAAGCTTGCCATTTTAAGCCTTCCGGCTGCTTTAGAACACGATGTAATAATCTGTTTTCTGTCCAACATATGATTATATGTGACTAAGGAGACGGCGTGAAAGTCTACGCCGTCACGCCGAGTTCGTGCAGTCACCTCACAAGCGGAGTCGCAACCAGTTGCCTTTTTTCCACTTTTCTGGCGCGTTTTTCTTCTTTTCCCCCCCTTTTTTTTATGGTTTACCGAGCGTCTTGGCCAAAGGCGGTGCTCCTGGAATTTCGGAAATGCGAAGTCTACTAAAAGATGATACACTTTTTTTTTCTTCTTCATACTGTCCCTGTAAGGTAAACGCGACATACAGTTACGTCTTCCATAACCCTTCACCGCGCGAAACCCATAATAATAACATTATAATAATAACAATTAATATCTGGGGATTTTACGTCCCAATACCACGATATCATTATCAGGGACGCCGTAGTGGAGCTCTCCAAAAATGTCGACCGTCTGGAGTTCTTTGACGCGCACTGACGGCGCACAGTACACGGGTCTCTATACCATATCGCCTCCACCGAAATGCGACCACCGCGACCGGAATCGAACCCGCGACCTTTGGGTCAGCAGCGGAGCATCGTAACCACTGATACACCGCGGTGGACCGCGCGACACCCAACACCTCCTTATCGGTGGAGGCGAAAATGTCTGAGGCCCGTGTACTTAGATTTAGGTGCACGTTAAAGAGCCCCAGGTGATCGAAATTTCCGGAGCCCTCCACTACGGCGTCTCTCATAATCATATCGTGGTTTTGGGACGTTAAACCCCCAGATATTATTATTATTATTATTAACACCTCCTTATCGAAGGCAGTGCTACCAATGCAAACCACTGCGATTATGGTTCATGGTTCGATATCTTGGAAGACACGAGATATAGGCTGTCCCCTAGTGACGATACGCCCAACGTCACTGAGAGAACAAGGTAAGTGAAAAATGTAAAACGGAAAAAAAAATCACGCCATATCCACGAAGTCAGTATGATGAGTGGGCGAAGCTCGATCGTTTTCATCCATGGCAGATCCATGGCAGAAAAAGAATGTGTGGTCTGGAACGCGCTTATACTTCATGGTCATCAGCGTCATCGTTATCGTTATCACTATACTGCGTCATCGTCATCTTTATCAAGTGGAGTCACGTACATTCCACTATACGTGGCTACCTACCTACCAACCTACTACAACTACAACTACTACTACAACAACTACAGAGGAGGGACAGACCCGCACCCTAAGGAGCTTCGCCCCTAAAAGTTAAACACTGCAGCTACGTGGAGGCCGTATCCACGCCCAATGCAGTAACACAGGTTTGCTTCCTTTAACGACCGGTACTAAAGTATGATGACGTGGGAGGGTCGCCCTGGCCGCGCTCCTATCTCACGATTGGACACTTTCGTATAGCTCGTCTCGGCTAATGTCCCAGCTAAGTAACTCGTTGGCTTATCGCCAGCGTTGGGCAGCTATATAGGCGCGATACGCTGTCACGGATGACCTATTACTAAAACAAAAAAAAACAAAAAAAAGATCTTTGTCTGGCCTTACGGTACGTCAGCCCAGAAAGCCACGAGAGCCCTCCTGCAGTTCTCGAAGGCGACAGAATAGACCCTTTTTCACAATTGTAAAGCTGGCTTTCCAGCGATGCAGTTAGCTAAACTGATGGCGGCTACTCACTTCTTCAAGCAGCGTGTTCAAGCGCAGTTTGCTCGCGCTTTGACGTGGTCAACTTAGACTTATAACGATCTTGATATAAAACACTCATCATAGACAAGACCCAGCACGTGCAACTAGGACCTCCTCTCCACTATAAGCACAACGGGTGCAATATTTTTGTTTTTTTATTGAAACGATGAAATAGGAGAGGTTGGTGCCATTATGGTAGCACCGGCTACTCCTTCTCGCTTAGCAGACAAAATATGTACTAAGAAAAATAATAAGGGCACAAAATGCAATACAGTAGAACAAACGACGTGAAAATACAGCACAACCGTACATCACATGACAGTTCAGATAACGTCTAATAGGCTCATATGTGCACAAGTGTGGTATCACAAGTTCAGATAGGAAAAGTCAGTTCACATGTAGAAGTTCAAAACTCAAACATTCTGTAATGCTTGCCGTTATTAGTTCCACGAATGTGCAGCGCAGAGAAGCGCACTTGCGGATTCTGAAAATGGTCTATTGAGCGACCGCCTGTGATACGCCACTACAGTATACCAGAAAACAGTCTAGTAGACTATAGTATTCCAGAGTATATTCTAGTACACTATAACGCTGCGCCGTGGGTTGTGAAACGTGTCTCTCCTTCTCTGTCTCTTTTACCCCCCTTATTCCCCTCCCCATGTGTAGGGTAGCTAACTGGACGTAGTCTAATTAACCTTCCCTAGATTCCCTAGTCTACCTTCCCTAGATTCTTTCTCTCTCTCTCTCTCTCTTTCTCATTACAACTGTGTGGGCTTTTCGGAATCGCTAGAATATTCGGCGATGTTTGATCGAGTTGCTAGTAGGTTTTTCGTTAGGAATACAATCAATCACTCAATCACTCAATCAATCAATTCCTGCGTACGTTTACGAGAAAATTTCGAAGTCCAAGCACATACCTTGTCGAAAAGCCTGCGCCATTTCTGAAACGAAACAACACAAAACATACGAGTAAGCTTAACACTGATTTCATTCCATATCGAGATTTTTTTTAGGTCTGCATAGAATACCCAAGTGCCAAGACTTTTGTATTTGAATTAAAAATGCTTATTTAGCCTATCTAGCGCCATCTCCTTACAGAAGAATGCAGTCAGCAACCCAAATCAATCAATCAATCAATCAATCAAATAATGTTTGACTGGTCCATTCAGCTAGTCAGTAGCTTACTCAATTATCTATAGATATTTATAATCTATCATGAGCCAAGCCGTCCAGCCACTTATTAAGTTTACTGTTGTAATATAGACGTCTCTGCCTTCTAATAAATTCTCTCTCTCTTTCTGTTCTAATATATCACTCAGTTGCTGTTGCAAAGTCAATCAATCAATCAATCAATCAATCAATCAATCAATCAATCAATCAATCAATCAATCAATCAAATGATCATTGACTGGTCCATTCAGCTAGTCAGTAGCTTACTCAATTATCTATCGATATTTATAATCTATCATTAGCCAACCGTCCAGCCACTAAGTTTACTGTTCTAATATAGACCTCTCTGCCTTCTAATAAATTCTTTCTCTCTCTGTTCAAATCACGGTGGTTCAAATATATCACTCAGTTACTCTTGGAAAGTTAATCAATCAATTATTCATTCAATCGATCAATCACTCAATCAATCAATCTATCAATAGGGCAGAAATATTCACTGCAACGTACACGCATCACCGAGGAACCACAAATAACTCACGTCGTTCAGAAGCAGGCTGCGTCGCAGCGGCGACTCGAGATCACCCGCGACGACCAGGACTTCTTCGACGAAGACGCCTTCGTCCACGACATCGTCTACATCTTCGATGCCGCGACCTACGTCGAGGTCGCCCTCCCCGATGACGGCGACCGCTCCAGGTCCTCCGGGAGGTCGCCGCGCGGGTCCCGGGCGCCGGCCCGGGCCCGGCGACGCGACCACCACGACCACGGCTGTCGAAGACGAGGAGGCCCTCGACGAAGAGTCACTCGGCGAGGGCCACGCGACTCCGGGAGGCGGCGAGGGCGGGGAAGACGCCGACGCGACGGCGTTTCCGGTCGTCGCCTCGGCCCAGGGCCCGCGCTCGCCTCTGTCTAGACCCAGCGCTGCGGCTTGATCCTTTGTCGCCGGAAACGGGTTTACAGGAAACGGAAGTGCGGCGGCACCACGTCACTTCTAGGACCGGAAGTCGACACAGACGGCGTAGAAGCTCCTCGTCACCTTACCGTGACGTCAATGGCAAGTATGATGTTGAGCCAGGTGTCACGCTCCGCATCGGTGCTGTGTCGTCATCGATGGCGTCAACCACCATGTGCGCCAGGTTGATCTCTTAGGAGTTGTCGTTCATGTCCATGAATGTCAGCAGTAAAGGCAATTCCAAAGCCTGAAGTCAAAGTCCGCGTCAGCGACGCTATGCCTTGGATGACGTCATCCCTAGAAGCATACAGCCTCGAACCAGGAGTCGCTGCTCACGTCGACGCAAAGCCGGCAGTGACGTCGAGGCATTCGCTGATGCGCTGCCATGCTGACATATTTACGGTCGTATTTGGTAGTCCCGATAGGCAGACAGTCAAAACACGAAGCACAATTCCAATATGGCGGCGATGTTCACAAAAGCAAGTGGCATACTCGAATTCCTAGAACCGTGTCCGGGATTAACCGACAGATTCTCACATCCGGGTCTTGATAGCAAGCGCATGCGTAGTAAAGGCGCCGGCGTTGCACCACGTACAACCGGAAGAAGCAATCTATCGTGAAAACGTCCAACTAACTGCTCCGGCAGAACTTCTCAAAGATAATTCCTTTCTTGAATATTTTTCCTTACTTCTTTTCTCAACTATTTCAACCAAGTTGCTCCAATTTCACCGAAGCATACCGGGACAGACACGTAACTCGGCACTCTCAGCCTCGAATGACTCAGCAGAATGCGTCCAAATGGCAGATTAAAATGGCAGTGAAAGGGCATGACGCGTTGTATCTCCCATCACAAGTTTAAGGGATCGTCGCTCGCAAAATAAAAATGTCAGGAGGTCCGCAAAAGCCCGGGTCTCGTACTCTATCGTTCCGATCTCGTGTGCAGAGATTGGAGCCCTCGACCAAACCTCACGCACGGCAGTGAATACAGGTGGGTACAATTTAAACAATCACAGCTCAGATTGCACGGAATAAGCTGTTAAGCTTGACTATGTCGTAAGGCGAGAAGCGAACAGCACTTCGGGTTTCGATCGTAGGAAGTTGGAAGGGCACTTGGTTGTTGCTGTTGTTGATGATGATGTTGGTGTCGTTGCTGTTTTTACTGTTGTATTGGAAGGCAGTGTTGTGGCAGGAGTGGTAACACGTATCCTCGACCTTCAGGTCATCCTGAGAGCTACGCCAGAGAGTCCAAGCGGTGGACGCGGACTCCGCGTACGAAGCTGCGTCTTCGCAATCGAGGTGTCGTCTGCTTCCGTATTCGACCTGTCGTCTGGTTTCGTCTTCATGCGTGATTCTTCAACGCCGAAGTCGATGATAGGATTCATTCAGCGAGGACCTCCTGCGTGCGATACAAAAAGAGAATAAACAAGGTTAGCATTCATTATAGTGCCCCTAAACCACCTACAGTAATTCTTTTAACACTTCAAGTGAACGCACGTATCGAGTTCAGAATGCCGTCACGATCAACAGTGATATGAACCACGCGCCTGCCACAAATTCCAAGAAACGATCCCCCCTGTCCTCTCCGCGGTGCTTTCGGTATCCCCAGCGTTGGCCGTGAAGTCATCATGCGCGTCTGGTCACGTCATCCCCAAAAAGAACCTGCTTGTCCGCTCGCCGATACTCGCGCTCGCACTCGTCCACCTCGCACGGTGAGGAGGAGCACTCAGCCAGGAGGAGAGGCGAGCCGATGAACGAAGGAAGGAGCGAAATGAGTGAGGGCATCTTTTGGATCATCAAACGCGTGTAACTCCGCTATTATGGCACCGTTTCGAAAAGTTCTCGAGGCTATGTGTAGACTCGTCAACAACTGCAACACCACACTTAAATTTCAACCTCTGGGTGGTTTAGGGACCTTTTAAACAACTACAATAACAGCGACGAACTGAGGCGTGTAAACCAAAAGAAACTCACTGACTCACGAACTACAATGTTTTTCTCGGGGCTCGTCAGAGTTCAAGAACGCCAAAATGCTGCTCCTCCTCACTCGCTTGGTCTCAGTCACATCCCTGCTCAGCCACCGACGCCACGGAAACGGGTTACGCGCTATTTAGGTACGCTTGGCCCCCCCCTATATATATATATATATATATATATATATATATATATATATATATATATATATATATATATATATATATATATATATATATATATACGCTTCTAAAAAACTGTTTTAGATGCGAAGCAGCTATTTGACTAGCCTGTGTAACGCTGTCCCTCCCTCCGTGCGTACGAACGCGCCGCAACGCGCTCCCCTCGCCGCGGGTGTTGGAGCGGTGCCAAGTAGGTCACGGCGCAGCTGCGCGTTGACGTCACGCTCCCCTCGCAGTGCGCGCTGACGTCACTCTCCCTCGCCTGCAGCGCGCTCGCCTCGGGCGCTGTCTCGAGGAGACGCTGACTGATTGCGGCGAGGCGTGTCGACGCGCGCCTCTTATAGTCGCGGAAGACTTGAACGTT
The DNA here is from genome assembly GCA_030522465.1 of Rhipicephalus appendiculatus. NCBI lineage: Eukaryota > Metazoa > Arthropoda > Arachnida > Ixodida > Ixodidae > Rhipicephalus > Rhipicephalus appendiculatus. Next base: position 1,522,993 of record JALIZH010008026.1, on the reverse strand, counting down.
GACGTCAGCGGAGGAGGGGGAGAATGGCTCGTCGATTACATGCGTGACGTGCACTCGCTGAAGTGCGTGTCGGCGGAACGGAAACTACCCACCACGATAAGGGGAACGTGCATCGATCTGGTCTTTGCCAACTTCGACGTCGAATGTCTGCAGGAACCTCTCAGCGTGCACTTCACCGATCACAAGGCCGTGGTAGTCAAGGCGAAACGCGCGCCATCTCCGGTCCAGCGCCCGTGTCCACTCTGAAGAAACGACAAGACCTACGCCAGCCATCGCTTCAAACGAATCTTCCAGCGCTCACCGCAGCACCCGCGTTAGCGCCGTTCAACCCGTGACGCCACCCGTGCGCAACGGTGCTGCTTCGCATCCCATCAGGGTTCCCTTTGGGAAGATGGATGCGAAATTTTATTTATATATATATATATATATATATATATATATATATATATATATATATATATATATATATATATATATATATATATATATATATATATATATATATATATATATATATATATATATATATATATATATATATATATATATATATATATATTAGACTACGGAACACCCTCTCGTCGTCTCGTAATCTCGCTGTTTTGATTATGCCCTTATTCAAAGAAAAAACCAAGAAGACCCGTTGACGGTAGAAAGCGCAACTTTCAACGGTTTTATTTCGTGCGTTGTTCACAAATATGTCGAGTACAAGGCACGCGACATAGCGATGAAAAACACAACACCCTCACCTATACATCATGAACCTTTTACAGCAGAGCTGTTATGATCGAGGTTTCCCGCGTGTCGTGGATAGAAATCTATCATCATCATGAACCAGCACGCGCTAAACCCCCCGCTCAAGCATTCTGTACAGATGGATAACAAGAGAAGCTGCAAGGTGCTCACCAGCTCTGCTGTGGCCCAGCCTTGCGCGACTTAGTGCGATACATATATAATATAATATCTGGGGCTTTACATCCCAAAACCAGGATATGATTATGAGAGACGCCGTAGTGGAGGGCTCCGGAATTTTTGACCATCTGGTGTTCTTTAACGTACACTGACATCGCACAGTGCACGGGCCTCTACCATTTCTCCTCCACCGAAATGCGACCGCCGCGGCCGGGATCGAATCCGCGACCTTCGAGTCAGCAGCCGAGCACCTTAACCACTGATCCACCGTGACGGACGCCTTAGCGCGAGCTGAGCATTTTTTTTTTTTGCGTTTTCCCGTTTTCACCAACAAATTTATTTTTCTAAAAAATAAATGTATGGACGGCATATTGAGGCAATTTTCGCTATTTTCAAATAGGCTAGGGTGTTGTGCTTTTATCGCTTTTTGAGCCTCAATCATTCTATCTCTTTCTCTCTCTGTGTAATTTCTTTCTCTGTCTTTCTATCTTTTTTTCTCTTTCTTCCCTTTCTGCCCTCATTTTCTCTCTCTCTCTCTCTTTCTACCTCTTTCTTTTACTCTCTCTCTCGCTGTTTCTTTCTCTCTCTACGTACTCTTTCTCACCCATCGGAGTTATTGGATCTCGGAGAAATCGGCGCAGAAACCGGCTGCCATAGGCGTACGCAGAGGGGGGGGGGGGGGGGGGGGTCGGCCGCCCCCCCTAGTCACCTAAGAGGGGGGGGAGTCTGCCCCACACATTGACTTAATAGGAGAGGGGGCGCTGCAATGAACCTTCGCCCCCCCCCCCCCCCTGAAGGGGAACGCTGCGCACGCTTATGCCTGCCGCACATGTTCGGGGAGCGACGCAGAAGATGAGAAAGAGGACGAAGAGAGAGCGCACCGGACGTAGTTTCTTGCACACACCTTGAAGCCGAAACTCGGGCTTAAACAGATCCGCCGTTAAAAATTGATCACGAAGACAAACATAGCAACTGTGGTTACACGTTAAAGGCACGCAACAATGTCCCGCGTTCAATCAATTTTCGACAAACGATTCTGTACAAACACTCCAAAAGTTGCTCGCGGGTCAAACACGCGTGCGGTCCTTATAATGTATGCAAGCCCTAATTCGAAGCCAACGCGAGCCAACGAAAGTCCGGAACGCGCATCGATTGCTCGTCGGTGCAGCGAAGCGGCCAGCGTCGTTTGCCGAAAGCTAATCCAATTTGCGAGCAACCCCCTGTGGCGCCACATTCCCGACCGAGCCTTTTTTTTTTCCTGGTTCGTGGCATGGTCTACAATCCCGGCCAGCCAAGATTAGAGACGCCGAGCCATGAAGGATGCCACGCAGCGAACGTACGCGCTAGTCTAAAAACATCGCTGCTAGAATTTGAGAGCACAGATATCAGTAGCTGCGCCGGCATAGTTCGCGAAATTACTGGCATCGACGAGCACTGGCGTGGCCAGGTGGGGGGGGTGTTCAACACCTCTCGAATTCATTCAATTTGCAGTACTATATATTGTCCCGCGGTCCCCACTTTGAAGAAGGCGTCAGTCGGCATGTTTAAGACAAAACTCTGATTGACGGCGGCGTGAACAGCCGATGGACCGTCGCGAAATTTCATCAACGGTGGCACGCGTGGTCTTTTACACCTCAATCATCGAACCTTCCAGCGTTCTCGCTGCTGCTCACGTAAGGTCTCGTATAAACTTGGCCATTCCCGTCCTGCGCGTGACCTTGACAGAATGATCTCAAACAATCGCTAAGCTTCCCAACAGGCCCGTAGCCAGAAATTTTTTTCGGGGGGGGGGGGGGGCCCACCCCTTGAAAACCTTGAAAACCACATATTTTTATTATTTATTCGCGGTAAAACACCACCCTCAATCCGAATTTCGAAGGGGGTGGGGGGGGGCTAGCCCCCCCCCCCCACCCCCCCAAACATTGCGACGTGGTCCCCCCCACCCCCCCAAACATTGCGACGTGGGGGGTGGGGGGGCTAGCCCCCACCCCCCCAAACATTGCGACAGCTTCCCAAACATTGCGACGTGGTCTGCGCCGAGCGTTGCTAGCAGTTTTAGGAGCGAAGGTTCCTTCTGAGTCGATCGTAGAAAACTATCATCATCATAAACGGGTGCGTCCCACACAGAGTGGGTGAGTCCCACTGCTCTCCGCCATCGACAAATGGCCGCGAAGCGACGGCGGTGAGCCGAAGTTCCCCGACTACGTACAACGAGAGAATACTGGCTAACGGGAAGAGCAACGGCGGCTGCGAGAAGACCCCGAAGCGATGGAAGGCGTACGCCAACGACGACGTGCACGTATATCTATGAGAGGTGCGAACGCTTGCTTTCAGCGCGAGTTTCTGTCTCTGGAGTTTGGAAATCCGTGTCGTGTGTGTGACTGTCTGTGGTTTAACTCGAACATCGCTCCACTGAAAATCGACGTAGAGACAACCTAGCAACACCTAGCTAAAGCCTAACAGCGACCTAGAAGCAACCTAGAAACAACCTGCATAACCTAGCTAGGGATTAGAAACAACTTAGAAGCAACCAGAGTAGTCTTCAAAATCGTCCAGTTTCACTGTTTCAAGGCTTGTGCAGCTTATTGCAAGCTTCATATTTTTTTCCTCTTTTTTTTTTTTCGAACACATCAAAATAGAGCAATAAGCGTGCGTGGCCATATTTTTGTGTATAAAATATTTCATCTATTCACAACTGAGCAAACGAAATTAACACAGCAGAACTAGAGAGAAAAAAAAATTTCATTACGTTATACATCCAACAGTAATGCTTCGAACGATGCTTCAGTGCGAATGTCAGCAAGTTGCTGCTATAGCTGACTCCACTGGGTTATTGTATGCGGGAAAAACGAGTGCTGAAAGATGTTTGTTTTACAAATAATCTCGCTCAATTTTCAACGAGTGGTCTCTTCCATGAGATATGAAATGAGAGGCTGAAAGGTACGCTCCTTTATCTAGTTTTTTTTTTCCTTATCTGCATCACTTGACGCAAGTTAGCCGAAACAGCCTCCATAGTATACAGTATCGAAATCTTTTGTGATACACTTCAGTTTCGGTACATCCGGGTTCTACTGTATTGCGAGCGAGGGGCGAGTGGGCGCCTCGCATAGTATGCCGTTTCCTTGCTTCAGCTGGAAGAATTCCACGAGAAATAAAATGCCATATAATAATAGGACGCCGTTCGGGCTTTTTTTAGTTTAGGAGTAAATGAGTGAATACAAGAAACTTCTTGGGTCAGTGAATAAAATTCGACCTCGTCAGAATACTACTACTGCTACTACTACTACTACTACTACTACTACTACTACTACTACCACTATCATAATTATTATTACCATTATTATTATTATTATTATTATTATTATTATTAATTCTACACTACTACTACTACTACTACTACTACTACTACTACTACTACTACTAGTACTACTACTACTACTACTAAAAATATCACCTCACCCGTCTCGGCGGCGACACTTCCTGTAAAGCGTGCTTTGTCCTGCTAACACGGGTGTCATGCGACAAAGCGCGCTTTATAGAGCATGTCAGAGAAGGCGACGCAACGGAAGAGTGGCGATGCGGGGAAGAGGGAAGACAGGAGGAGAAGAAGGAAGTCGACGACGTGAACCGGAAACGACGTCCGTGGTCGCGACACACCGCTACGCCGGATGTGACGTGACGAAGATTAGATGAAATGAAAGATGACCAAGGGAGGCGAGGTTAACAACGCTGCAAAGAAAGAGAGATTGAAAGAAAGAAAGAAAGAAAGAAAGAAAGAAAGAAAGAAAGAAAGAAAGAAAGAAAGAAAGAAAGAAAGAAAGAAAGAAAGAAAGAAAGAAAGAAAGAAAGAAAGAAAGAAAGAAAGAAAAACTGACGTAGCCACCACAAAAAAACACACAAAAAAAAACCCCGAAAATTCCGTTCGCGCAGACGACAGATACGAAGAAACGGAGCAGACGGAAACTACAACCACCGCGTCGTCTGCTACGAAAAGAAAGAAAGAAAGAAAGAAAGAAAGAAAGAAAGAAAGAAAGAAAGAAAGAAAGAAAGAAAGAAAGAAAGAAAGAAAGAAAGAAAGAAAGAAAGAAAGAAGAAGTGTGCCCCGGCCCCAAACCGAAAAACCACCTGCTTGTCTGGAACAGGTGGGGCAGCGGCCGTAAGCGACGACCTTTGATACGTGCGACGTGTGCTGTGCACAGACGAGTACACCTACACTGCCGCCTGGTTGGAGGGCGAATAAAAAAAGGAGTTAATTAAGGGAGCAGTGCTCGCGCAATTCAGGACAATGAAAATGCTAATTGCGGGGATTATAGCGACCCGGTCGCTAATGGGAAACGATACTCCAAACGTGGATAGTAAGGCGGAGCCTCGAATAGGCAGTCTTAAGGCGTAAGGAAATACGTAATTACGAAAATTGGCTCTAATTAACAGCGGCCGACTATCGTGCGCCATGATTTTGCAGATGCAGATCATTTCGATTACTTGACGCAGGCTGACGTAGTATCCACAAAAAGCTGTAAAATCGCGATAAGAAAAAAAAAGAGGTCAGACGAAAAGATACAGTCTTGTTGACTGCGTGCTTAGAAGTGTTTAAAAGTGTTGATCATGGCATGCTTAGAAATTTTTAACAGTGTTGCACACTGCATGTTTAGAACTAGCTAGACTACGGAACAAGCAGAAATCAAAGTTATCGGAGAATATTTCAACAACCTACGATTTGCCGATGACATAGCACCCTTCAGTAACGATGGCAACGGGCTGCAAAAAAAAATGATTAAGGAATTAAAGCGTGACTAAAACTGAATATGATGCAGAACAAGATAATGCTGAATAAGCCCGGCGAAAGAGAAAGAGTTCACGACTGGAGGCCATACATTGCAGTGTATACAAGAATATGTGTACCCAGGACAAGGACGAACAGGAGAGCCTAACCAGTAAAAGAAAATTCACCACAGAATAAAAATGGGACGGAGCGTATTTGGCAGGCACTCTCAAATAATGTCAGAAGATCTGCGACACTAACTAAAGCGAAAAGTATACAGTCAGTTCACACGGCAAATTCTAACATTTGGGGCCGAAACATAGCAACTAGAAGATAACAAATGAAGAGAATTGGAGCATAGCAAAACAACTAGAAATACTTTCAGAACAGCGCAGCGTGAAGTAAAACGGAACATGATAGCAGTAAAATTAAAAGATCGGAGGATTGCAGAATGGTTAAAAGAACAGGAGGGAGTTGCAGATATCCTAGTGGACAGCAAGCTAAAGATATGGACCTGGGATGGTCACGTAATGCTTAAAACAGACAAGCGGTGGACAGTAATAGTAAAAGAATGGTTACCAAGGAATGGTAAACGCATTCGGGAAAGGCAGGGAGTTAGTTGGAATAACGAAATTACGAAGTTCTTAGGGATCAAATCGAATCAGTTTGCACATGGCAGAGTAAACTGCAGATTACTGAGAGAGGTCTTCGTCCTGCAGTGCACTAAAACGTGCTCACAATGAAGTAGCCTTGATTGCGTTAATGCTCTGTTTCTTTTATTTTGAAGGCAAGTTATAACCATGGGCGTCTTCCAATTACACTTTGCGGGAACGTGCTACAAATCTTTGCGAACGAAACGAACTCACACATTTACACGCCCTAAATGGTAAGCACTGTGTATGGTTGACGCCAACTTTGCCACTGACACGCGCTGCATCGGTTTAGCCACGAAAAACCCGAGAAATTTCGTTCTCACAGACGACAGACGCCAAAAAACGGAGCAGACGGGAAAAAAAGACCACCACGTCGTCTGCTACGAAACGACCTCCGGCCGTCTGCTTCCCGCGACACGTCCGCAGCGCCGCGGAGCGAACACCTGCCAGTGCGAACGTCACTGGGGCGTTGCGCCCGACGCGAGCCCGCTGTGGCTAATAAAAATAAAAAGTAAAGCCACTAGGGCGACGGATGGCCTCTCCGTGACCCCATTTCGGGTTCCGTTTTATCTTCCGTTCTCGCTCTCTTGTTGTTACAACTTCGCCGCCGCCGCCGCCGCCACTGACCTGTCCTCCCTGCAGTAGTGATTCACTTTCCCGCCAGGGGGACATAACGCGGCAGAAATGTCCGCGCCCGGTGGTACACGTAAAAAGGGCTCATTTTGGAATCCCCTACCGCGAACTGGTTTCTTCTTGCTTTTTTTCGTTCGTGCGTTGCAAGATTTGCGAGCTGTTACACATCTTTCAGCTGTTGTTGTTGTTGATGATGTCGTTGTTGTTGTTGTCGTGGTTGTCGTCCACGTCCCGCAGGAGCGGCGGTCGTACGACATGCCTTGCATTAAAAGCACCCACCTGCGGCGGCTAAAAGGAAAGTTCAAACACCCCGTGTTCGCCCATCTAGAAAGAAAGCCTGCTAGCTAACGCGGATGAATGAACTGCAAGCGTGGAAAAGTTAAGAAGCGTGGACGAACGGGTTGTTATAACTCGACCGAAATCCGCGACCACGTTCGCGAAGTACTTGGTTAAGTACTAATGAAAACTGCGTCTGGCTAGCTTGGAATTTAGTACTGTGCTAGTTGACCTGACAACCAGGGGCGTAGCCAGAATTTTTTCGGGGGGGGGGGGGGGGGGGGCACCTCCTTGATTTCGGGTGGGGCACCTCCTTGAAATGGTCATTTTTGCGCTCTGTATGCCATGGCGAAAAAAAATTTCGGGGGGGGGGGGCAGCACGGGCCCGGTGTGCCACCCCCTGGCTACGCCACTGCTGACTACCAAGAAGCTTTGCGAAGCGATTGATGTGGTACGAAGATTAAAACTGAAAAAAAAAGAAAGGGCATTCAGCCTGTTGGAAATTGGCGGCATGGGACCGGCCAAAATAAAAAATATGTTAACCTCTTTTTTGTGTTTGTTTTTACTTGCTGAATCCTACTGAAGAATGCCTTCAGACGTTAAGTCCTAGTAGTCATATAAGTATGTACAACTGAAGGACTGAGCGTGAACTTTTAAATACTCGTTTTACATGAGTGTCAAGATAGGTAAAAGTCCTGAAAACCCCAAAAAATTTTACCTGCACACGACGGAACAATTAGGGTCAGTTGCCGCCCTAAACGCACCCGGCCTGCAGCATTCGAAGCCACGACTTACGCGGGAAGGTCGGCGCCACAATGCGGCTCATTAAAGACCGTTGACTCTCGGACACTTTAGAGAAATCAACAAAAATGCTGGCTAAGAGGTAAAACAGAAAATTTCAAAAAATCAGCAATATCCGGCAACATGCACTTGCGAGGGGAATACGAGAACAGCCATTTTCACGCGCGCGTGCGCACACGTATGCACACGCACATACATACACACGCACACAAACACACGCAAAGAAAGAAAGAAAGCAAGAAACGAAAGGTGCGCTTTGTTACCGCGAAAGTTCAAGAAACTGGCCCGGCGGTGCGAAGTCGTGAGCCGAATTTTAGCCAGCCAAGTAGCCATAACGCACGACACCTCCGAGCGCACCATTAGGGCCGGGGAGAAAGCGCGCGTCCGAATGATGCGAGTCTAATGGACGCCGCCTCAGCGAGGCCTAGCGAGGTGGCACGCGCGCATGCACGCCCCCTATAGGGGCGCAGGAGAAAGTGGTGGTGGGAAAGGGGGGGGGGGGTCATTCCGGAGGGCGCCACCGCCTAGCGATGTGCGTGTGTCGGTAACTTGCTGAAACCTGTTAAAAATAACATTCTTAAAGGAGTACCGACACGAATTTCAAAAATTTTCGGATTGTTGTTTTAAATAAAACTACTGGTGTCAAGAAACCTACAAAGAGTGTCGTGGTGATTGGGAATGCATTGTATGTATTTTAATGCCGCTACCATAAAACAGAAATTTCGGTTTCGGTATCGAGGGGGTGGCTTCACAGTGACGTTTCAGAGCAGTGTGACGTCACGGGAAGACAGCAACTGGTGACGTACTGAACGGCAAATCTGTCATCTGCTCGTGGTGCACGTAAACAACGATGATTGAACTGTCGTCCAGTGACCCTGACAGCGATTTCTGCGGTTTAGGCTGCACGCAGGACGCAGCGCTCGCAAACTCAGGAACTGTCTTGACCCGTCGGGATAATGTCCATTGCAGTGGGGCTGGTGTGCAGATGCGCAGCGACGAAAACTTTAAAATTAAAATAAAATATTTTATACGTGTTGTCTGATTACGCTGTGTGGAGAGCGTTGACACTGCATACCAAGGAAACGAAATATGTCTGTTTTGCGATCTTCCGAAATCGTGTCAGTACTCCTTTAAAGGGACACTAAAGAGAAAAACGATTTTTTTGCGTATTAGTAAAGTACAATCCACAATCCTGCAAACGCCACTCTTACCGCGAGACGACGCTTGGTAAGCGAGCAAACGCGCGAAAAGAAAATGCGGGTGGAGACGCCACCCTTGAGAATTCCCGCTCCAAACACCGTGACGTCATAGATTTTGACGGCGTCTGCTGGGTCCTACGCAGCTTCTAATCGGTTAAAAAATGAAGTACATTGTCATCTGTGGGTGCCGTAGACCTAACGTACGAAGGTTTCAGAAAATTTCATCGAGCCAATGTCGCGAAAATACCAAAAAAATTACGCCATCTCCCGCTAAAGGGAACCATGTGTAGATGTGAAGCAGCGGGTGCTAACGCTTACACTGACGGTGGCGTTGACGCTGGCGCTATCGCAGCGTTGCGCAGGATAGAAAACTGAGGAGGCGCAAAGCACGCAGTGATGGAGCGGTGTTTCCTACTGGAACATGCCAATCGCTGCTAATGGGCAATGAGAGACAGAAGACTCCGACTGGACACAGAGACCCGCAGTCCGGCTTTTAGTTAACGCGCACGCTGCGAATTTTTATTGTTCAACAACGCACAGGAGAAATATCCCACCGGCACCACATTGGAGGTCAAGATCCATTGCCATATATACGGGGATGGACAATGAACGGTTGTGCAGCGCGAGCAGTCGGTTTTTTCAACCAAGAAACTCGCTAGCAGACGCTGCCTGCGTCGGCGTCTCGAGGCGAGAGAGGGGGGGGGTAGCGTAGGAGAGGAGAGAGATAGGGGGGGCGCGCATGCGCAGTGGGGGTGTGGACGCTGTGGGCAGGGATGCCTAGAGGAGAGAGGGGGGAGCGTATTAGAGGAGAGAGAGTGGGGACGCGCATGCGCAGTGGGAGCGCGGGGAGGGATGCCTAGAGGAGAGAGGGGGGGAGCGTAGGAGGGGAGAGAGGAGGGGAGGCGCATGCGCAGTGAGGGTGTGGTTGCCGCGGGGAGGGATGCCTAGAGGAGAGAGAGGGGGAGAGGAGGTTTTTTATTTTTTATTTTTTTTTTGAAAGGGTTTGCGCATGCGCAGTAAGGGTGGTCACGCCGGCACACCACCACCACCACCACCACCACCACCGGATTAAGCTTCGCCATAAGATGCTTCACATCTAAAAAACATTTTGAAATCAGTGACGCCACGCGCGGAGATTACGGCGCGAAATTAAAAATGATACTTCAACCTTCATTTTCTCCTCTAATAATGAACTTACGATGGTGAAACTTAAGCCATTCGAGTTCTCAGAGTACAGTGTATCAATTTAAATCAATGATGAAGAGACTCGAGGGTTTTCTACTCATTCCCACAAAGGGTGCTGAAAGTACCGGTGTTACCGCACAGATCCACGATTGCGTCACCGGTTTTTACGGCCAAACTTGAACGGTTCTGACAAGTTTGCAAAGAGACCCCGCATTAGTTTCGAAACGAAAATAATTACCTTCTCTGAAAACGAAGAACTTTAATTTTCCGACAAATCTAGCCCAATTATATTGCCTGAAGAAGAACGCCTAAGGTTAGAGCGAATGCTTAACTGACGCGACTTTCTTAAGGCGCATTCACGCTTGAGAAACGAAGCGAAAACTAAAACGCCAGAGCGCCCGGAAAGCCACATCCGCGCGCGTCGGGAACGTTCACATTCGTTCTGCCCTTCGTACACGCCACCGCCGCCGCTGCCGCCGCCTTCGCCACTTTGAGAATTCATTCCATTTTGCCCGTTTCCTGAGCATTAAATTTCGTGCCGAATTCCAGTTATGCATGCTAAAGCACTCAAAAGAAACAGCTTGCACCTCATTCTCACTACAAAATGTACCCGTAGTTTACAAAAATTTAGGAATACTCAAACCTCATTATAACAAAGTTGCATCTTACACGAAAGTAAGTTCGTTATATCCGAAAATTCGTTATAAACATATATTCATAACACTGTATCTATTACAAGACTGTTCTTCATTAACTTCGTTATAAGCGATATTTTGTTATATCCGGGTTCGTTATATCGAGGTTTGAGTGTATGCCAAATGTACCCGAATAAAGGCGTTATTGGTTCACAAGAACGACTAATTTCGTTACCACGGAACATAGTATCGACCCAACTCATAATAATAATAATAATAATAATAATAATAATAATAATAATAATAATATGTGGGGTTTTACGTCCCGAAACCACGATATGATTGTGAGAGACGCCGTAGTGGAGGGCTCCGGACAGTGGCGTAGCCAAGGGGGGGGGGGGTTGGGGGGGGTCTATACCCCCCCCGAAATTTTTCAGTTTTGCTTGCGTATATATGCACGCACACATACAAACGCACGCACGAACATACATAAAGTATGGTTGAACCCCCCCCCCCCCCCCCCGAAAAAAATTTCTGGCTACGCTACTGGCTCCGGAAGTTTCGACCGTCTGGTGTTCTTTAACGTGCACTGACACCGCAATGTACACGGGCCTCTACCACTTCGCCTCCATCGAAATGAGATCGCCGCGGCCGGGATCGAACCCGCGACCTTCGGGTCAGAAGCCGAGCAGCGTAACCGCTACATCACCGCGGCGGCGGTCGGCATAACATTGAAAAACAAACACTTCGTCTCTTTGCTCGAGTTTTCCAGTGGCGTAACCGCAAAATCAAGCTGTAAAAGCGATTCGTTCAAGAGAGTCGCTTTTCGACCAAAAGTGACCGTTCGTGACCGGGCCCATTGTCATTTCCGCGTAACCGAACACTATCGAACACCTCTCAGCCACGAGACTTTGACAGTCGTCGATGTAAGCAAGAATCGCGATCGGCTTTGACAACATTTGAGTGAACTTTCATGTTTTGTACGGACATTTCAATTCCGTGATTACTTGTGTTCTGTCAACATTTTGTGTAGCGTGGACAGATTTTTGTACTTGAGGAACTTGGACTCAGTGCGTGAGTGTTGTACTATGTGTCTTCGTGTAGCCTTGTTTGTGTTTGTTTTCTACTATGCGACGACAACTGTTGTGCAAGAGCAGAGGAGTAGCCGGCGCCACGCATTGGCACCAACCTCTCCTTATATACATTTAATTAAAAAAAAAGCACTTCAGTCAACTGCATCTTCTTGTCCAACTTTAAGTACATACTGCAGCTACGGGTGAGGAAACATTACTGGAAATACCCAGCAGAAGTGAAAGAAAACATTTCCACACATACACTATATATAGATTATAGGAAAGCTTTATCTTCACTGCAGAAACCAGGCTTTAGGCCAAGCCTCCTCTCAACGCCAGCCAACGCAAGCCTCGCAAACACACGTACAGATGTGCCGCCATTCCCATGACGGAATTGAGCATCTGCGTCCACAAATACTTTGCTTGCCCCACCGTTAATACCGGAGCACGGGTTACGTAATTGCTTTACTTAAGCGCGCGGACTGACCCATCTTTTCGTGGGGTTGTCAAAGGCACCACCTTTGTACAACGGAGCCGAACTTTCGTAAGAGCCACACAACAATAAGGGCGTTATATGAGCTCGTCGACTACCGCAGCTCCCCTTTCAAAATTGCAAGTGCGCTTCCCTGTGCTGCATATTTTCCTTCATCATGGCGGCACCTGTCATCCTTTAAGTGGAGAGAAGGCCCTAGTGGAACGTGCCATGGGTTTTCTATCATGCGGGTTTATATCAAGGGAGCCCAGTGAATGTTTTCCGTGCCATAGGGCAAGTAAACTGCGCTTGAACACGCTGTTTGCAGTAAGTGACCAGCCGCCATTAGTAGGGAAAACTGCACTGCAGGAAACTAGCTTTACAATTATGAAAGGGGTCATTAAAGGGGTGGTGCCATCAAATTTCGAGGCTATAGCAAGCCTGTCGTGGTTTCTTCTGTATGCAAGGAAACTTCACACGAAGGGTCGGGCACAGCAAACGTTTAGAATATATTCCAATTCACTTCCAAAGTGTACCTAAAGGCTCATTCTCCCGCGATCGAGACCCATCGCCAGCGCATCAAAACTGACGTAGCTCTATAAGAAATACAAAGAAAGTTGTAGTGACGTCACACCAGATCTGTAGTGACGTGAGTGACCTCCGGACTTACGTTAAATCCAGAACGTTCGTATCTGCAAAGCATCGGTTGCTACATCACTCGCCGAGTTTCGATCGCTTCCTGGCTAAGTGCTGCGCATCTTCGCGCGAGCCTTGTGTGGTCACGTGACCAAGTCTCCTACACTTCTACGTCACTGCCCAACTTGGCGCCCAGAAAACCGAAACCGAAAGTTGCCCGCACAAATAAGGCGATATTAAATTATTTAGCGAGAATACGTGAACCTAGGTGCGTGTATCATGCTTCCTAGAGCTATAAGAAACGCTTGCGACGAAGAACGCGCAAGCCACAGATTTGGGTGGCACCACCCCTTAAGGCCCCAATGAAGTAAGTGAGCTGGAAATGGAGAGGATGAATGGAGAGGGGGCTAGAGGGGAAAGGGTAAAAGATCACGGGCGCCCCGCGTTCCAAGCTCAATGCGCATATCGCACGACCGGCTCATAGGTTCCTGCGAGCAATGGTACAAGTGCGCGCGCACGCGTGCGCTTTCGGGAATGACGCGTACCTAATCGGGTGGCGCCCTCCAGCGCGCATGCGCACGGTCGGGGCGGCGGCAGCGTGCGCGTCACGCGACTGACTCGCTCGCCCCCCTGGTGGACGTGGGCGGCTTCACACGCGCGAAGAGCGCGCACGCTTCGATTTCCTTTGGAAGTGCGCGCTCTCAAGCACATTCCTCGTCTCGCGTTGCGCGGTCGCCGAAGCCGAAAGGATCTTTCGCGTCGACATGGGCGTCGGCAGGGGGGGGTGCAAAAGGGGCACTTGCCCCCCCTCAAGCCTCCCCCAGCACTTGCCCTCACCCAAGCTAGACCAGTGCTCTCCCCCTGCCCCAGCCGCGTTGCAACACTCGTTTGCACTCCCCCAAGAGAAAATCCTGCCGACGACCATGCTCGTCGGGGCGAATTCCTGAAGGGGTGGAGTCCCGTGTCGTGATTGTCCGCCGTGAACGCGGATAAAGAGACCAGGAAAAAGAAAAGAAGAAAGCTATGGAGACGAAAATAAAATAAAAAAAACGAACAAATCAATAAGAGACACCGGAACACAATATAATAACGCCGGCAATTAAGGCGGTTACGCGTGAAAGCAAAGAGTGCACGTGACCTTTTCCTCAACGTGAGTCAGAGGAACGTGACGTCGGCGTTCTTTTTTTTGTCATCGAGGAGTTCACTGACTTATGTAGCGTGCTTTAATGTATTCTAATTCTGCTATAGACGGCATATAGTGATGCAGGAAAGAGATAGAAAAGGGGTGTTCTTTAATGAGTGCTGCTGAAGCTCACCAGACAGCACAACAATCGCATATGATGCGCATAGGCGTGCGCAGGGTCCCCCTTCAGGGGGGGCGGGGGGGGGCGAAGGTTCGTCGCAGCGCCCCCCTTCCCTATTAAGTCAATGTATGAGGCAGACTTTGCGCCCCCCCCCCCCCCCTTCTTAGGTGACTAGGGGGGGGCGGCCGCCCCCTCTGCCCCCCCTCGTGCGCACGCCTATGATGATGCGTACGACAATTCTCGAAGTAGCTCTCTGTTGCTTGAACGTGCACTACTCGGAGTACTGCGGTACTAAGTCGTACCGAGCCAAGTACGAAGAGATAGACAAACTTCGCGGTGCGTGTGGAGAGGAGGAGGAAACTGCTGAATACCTGATACCTTTCTGTAAAAGGTACCACCCTACAGTCCACGGCAGTGGGGCTGAATTTTTAGAAGCATTGGAGTTTACGGACAGTGAAGGCAAAATAGACTTTAAGAAGGTAGAAACAACCAAGAGGTGGTTATCTGATTGGAGGCTAATATCGAGGCAGAAGTAAAACTTAGGCCCGTATTCACAAACACTCCGTCGACTCGAAACTCGACCTCAAGGGATCCTTGAGGACTGTTTCGCGTTGCGATTTCTGCAACGCGACAAGTCTCAAGGATCCCTTGAGGTCGAGTTTCGAGTCGAGGAGCGTTTGTGAATACGGGCCTTAGCCTTTCACTGCATAATAGAGGTAGCACTTCACTATGTGTAATACGTATACTGCGAGTTACGGCTAAGTGGCGTGAGCGACCACCCGATCGAAAGGGCACGTCATTATCCATCCATCAGTCCATGCTCCAGACGGCTGACGAAGAACCAAATGATTTGCCTAGTTCTCGACAGGTCACCTAACAATTCAATGTGTAGCAAGACTGAGTGCTTTTTTATAAGCGACCCAACTGTCATCAACTTTGAAGCTGAAAATTTTTTGAAGTCCGTTCCCCATCTCTGCCAGACGTATTCACAGACATAGAACGCAATTTGCTTTCCTGGATTCGAGAGAGAAATACCTTAATTTTTTATTAGATCCCTGTAGGAAGTGGAGATTGCGTTCTTCCAGGTTAGTGTCCCGTTCCAACGGAGCTTGAGGACTTACTGAAGACATTACGAATCAACTCGTCCGTCAACGCATAGTCTTTAAACGCATATACACAGACGCAACATACACATTATTATTATTATTATTATTATTATTATTATTATTATTATTATTATTATTATTATTATTTGGTTTGCATACATAGAAAGCACGAAGACACAGAGGAAATAGGGAGGGAACAGCTGACAACTGCCACCTATACACATACAACACACCACACAAACACACATTCAACGCAAGTTCGAGTCCATCGATGCGTATTATTAGAATACAAATACCCGCGCAACACACATACAATATTTTTTTTCTCTTTCAAAATTTCTTTTGTCTCCACTAAAACAAAAATTGCTTTGATTAAACTTTCTGTGAACACAGTTGCTATGATTCTCATTCGCGTGCGTTTTTCTGATGATATTTTTTTTTCTAGGACCACCTTATAGGGTGCTACAGACGTCTCAACATAGGCCGAGGTGGCGGTTTTGCCAACGTTCAGGATTTTATTTTAGATGCGCCGCACGCAGGAAAGATGAAATACTAGAAAATAGTACGTTTTATAAAGAGTTTGATCAAAGTAATTTATGCATTTTATCAATAATCGTCTTTTGTAGAAAATGTCCCGAAAACGCTACAATTCACTCAATTTTGCCAAGGCGCTCGGGATTGAAAAAAAAAATTTAGAGGTACCACAAGGAACTGTCCTATTATAAAAGCGCCATGCTCGATAAACGCAAAAAAAAGCAAGTGTCGAAAGAATGCGCGAGACGGTCGATTTATAGGAATTTTTTTAGTACCTGTTTTTCCACCATTTTGTGAATTTCAAGTGATGGTAACGTGCTCAAAAAAAATTTGCCGCTCAAATTATTTTGGGCGAATACTGTCGAAATAATGTTTATATATGCGTAATTTTCCGAGATTTTTTATTATAGAAATCGATTTTTGGCGAGCTCCACGGTTGGGACAATCGGCGTGGAATAACGTATTAATTTTAAAACATGAACATGAACCAACTGGTCCAACTGGTTTAACTGGTTCAACTGCTTTAACTGGAACTGGTACAACTGGTTTAAAACATGAACATGAACCAACTGGTTTAACTGGTTCAACTGCGTTAACTGGAACTGGTACAACTGGTTTAAAACATGAACATGAACCAACTGGTTTAACTGGTTCAACTGCTTTAACTGGAACTGGTACAACTGGTTTAAAACATGAACATGAACCAACTGGTTTAACTGGTTCAACTGCTTTAACTGGAACTGGTACAACTGGTTTAAAACATGAACATGAACCAACTGGTTTAACTGGTTCAACTGCTTTAACTGGAACTGGTACAACTGGTTTAAAACATGAACATGAACCAACTGGTCCGACTCGCCATCTTGCTACACAGTAAGAGGCGCGAGTACAGGGCGAGCAAAAGCATCGCGAGCCCTTCGTAAGCCCTCCCAGCGTGAAAGTACTTTTCGTAAATAAATAGACTAGACGCGCACCTCGTACACAACAAGACAAAAACAACAACAAATAAAGAACCGCATGCACGCAGTGAATGCGGCGTTATGACCGTGAATGGCCACGATTTCGCGATTAGGCACCTCCTTTTTTTTTCTCTCTCTCTCTTTTTTCTTTTTGTTTGTTTGTTTCGGAGCTCCTAGGGCGGCGCGGCTTGGTTGCGGAGCAAATAGCCAAGACAAGCCACGTATAACAGCGCTAAACGACGTAATAAAGAACGTGACGACAAAAAAAAAGAAAAAAAAAGAAAAAAACAAATTGAAGCCAAGCATCGTGCTTCACGGGGGTGGGGGGGAGGGGGGGGTGTACATTGGACACGGCGTTTTCGTCCCTCTCCCCCCCCCCCCCCTTTTTTTCCCCCCTCCCTTAATAACAGGCTGCCTCTGCTGGTCAAAAGCGAACGTTGCACGAATGCCCTTTATATATGAGTATATAGATGAATGTGAGCATATACGCGGCATTCATTCCGCGTAGAAAGTCGTGAATGGAGGCCTGAAGCGAAGCGAAATGAGGGAGGCTACGGGGCACGAACCTGTGAGAGTGCCGAAGAAAGAAAGAAAGAAAGAAAGAAAGAAAGAAAGAATGAATGAAAGAAAGAAAGAGAGAGAGAGAGAGAAAGAAAAAAGGAAAGAAAGAAAGAAAGAAAGAAAGAAAGAAAGAAAGAAAGAAAGAAAGAAAGAAAGAAAGAAAGAAAGAAAGAAAGAAAGAAAGAAAGAAAGAAAGGAAGAAACAAAGAAAGGAAGAAAGGAATAAATAAAGAAAGAAAGAAAGCTATAAACGAACAAGCAGACAAACAAACAAACAATCAAACAAACAAGGAAAAGAAAAATGCATTGCGTTATCGAGGCAGGAGATCGACAGCAGCATACGAGGGTCAATAAGGAGCTCGTTCAACACGTACAAATATACATATATACAAACACATACACGCCGAGCGTGCATATCGAAAGCGTGTGCATGCACTTAGCGGTACACGCGTCCACGCCGATACGTGGCTCCCTTTTCGACATCGATAGGCTTCTACAACGCATTAGCTTCACCGCCCCGCGCGTCGCCAGAGGCCGCTAACAAGGCGATCAGATCAAAAGAGAGCACGACTAAGATAAACAGCAAAGGAAAGGCAAGAAGGATAAAATGAAGTGATGAAATTTATGAACCGTAGTGGAGACCATGGGGACACAGCCTTTCTTTGTCTCGTGTTTTTTTTTTTTTTTTTTTTTTTTTTTTTTTTTTTTTTTTTTTTTTTCGCTGCTGATATACGTTGAGTCCTTTCATTGGAATCGTTCCTAAGATGGAAACGCGGTAGAGAACAGTAGTCGCTTAGCCTCTACGTTTCAATCGCGCATCGCTAAATACATTGAAGAGTAGCGTCCCGGCTGCCTCAAGTTTTCTTTCTTCACACAAGCCTCTTTGTTAACAGGGAAGGTGTCTTAGTCTACCCTGTGCCGGCGTCGTCATCGTTTTAGTAGTAGTAGTAGTAGTAGTAGTAGTAGTAGTAGTAGTAGTAGTAGTAGCAGCAGCAGCAGCAGCAGGCCCGCAGCCAGACATTTTTTTCGGGGGGGGGGGGGGGGGGGGCACCTGTTCAAAACCTTGAAAACCACCTATTTTCATTATTTATTCTCGGTAAAACACCCCCCTCCACCCGAATTTCGGGGGGGGGGGGGGCGCAGGGCCCCCTAGCTCCCCCCCCCCCCGGCTACGGGCCTGAGTAGTAGTAATAAATGTAGTAGTAGTAGCGGCATTCAGGGGCGTAGCCAGAAATTTTTTTCGGGGGGGGGGGGCACCTCCTTGATTTCGGGGGGTGCATCCCCTTGAA
Source organism: Rhipicephalus appendiculatus (assembly GCA_030522465.1). Taxonomy (NCBI): domain Eukaryota; kingdom Metazoa; phylum Arthropoda; class Arachnida; order Ixodida; family Ixodidae; genus Rhipicephalus; species Rhipicephalus appendiculatus. The sequence continues at coordinate 1,504,003 of JALIZH010008026.1, read as the reverse complement.
ATGGTCATTTTTCGCTCTGTATGCCATGGCGAAAAAAATCACAGCATATCGACGGAGGGAATGATGATAAGTGGGCGAAGCTCCGGAGGTTCATCGGTAAACCCTGAATCCTCCGTAAATTTTGCCCAGTCGATCATCATGTAAAGACGTGAGAAACACTCTATTATACACAACGTAATTTTATTTATTCGTAAATGGTAGCGAGACGTGGCTTTCGTTCACCCTTTATTATAACTGCTTTATGGTCGGTAAAGTGAAGGGAGAGTGGTTCTTGGATCGGCTGTGGGCTTGGATCGGAATGGAGCGAGCGCCGCAGCGCCATCTAGTGAGCACTCCGAGTACTAGAGATGGCTACGACGCACAACGAGGGACTAACCCATGCCCTAAGGAGCTTCGCCCCTAAACATTTCGGGGGGGAGGGCACGTGCCCGGTGTGCCACCCCCCTGGCTACGCCACTGGCGCCTGGCGGCAATAGTAGTACTAGTACTAGTAGCAGTATAGCAGAAGTAGTAGTAGGAGTAGTAGTAGGAGTAGTAGTAGTACTACTACTAACAGTAGTAGCAGTAGTGATCATGGTGGTAGTAGTAGTATATAGTAGTAGTAGTAGTAGTAGTAGTAGTAGTAGTAGTAACAGTAGTAGCAGTAGTGGTCATGGTGGTAGTAGTAGTAGTAGTAGTAGTAGTAGTAGTAGTAATAAATGTATACTAGTAGCAGCAGTAGTAATGCTAGTCGTGTACACTTCTTCTGTCCCTTGTCCTTTTTGTGAGCGCTGCACGGTCCAAAGCATGAATAGCATCACCAAGCTAAACTCCAGCAACAACGTAGAAACAACTCAGAAACAACATCACCTTTAGTAGGATGCAACTTAAGTCGTAGCCGCGGCATTTCCCCCCCAAAGGCGGTTGCGCACAAGCCAACACCAATGGGCTCGAACTTCGGAGTGACGTCACGAGCCGGATGGCCGGTGACCACGCCTTCGAAGTTCAAGGACTCTTTCTTTAGTCGCGGAAGCGATCGACTGCCGCGCTTGGATCTCCTGGGCGGGGCCTCTCCGGAATTCTTAAGTGGTATCCGACTACAGCTGAAGCCTAGCACCAATAGACCAGATCAGACTTCAGAATCGTCTAGCTTAGCTGTTCCAAGCTTCGTGGGACTTAATGCAAGCTTTGCTTTTTTTTTTCTTTTTGTACCGAGTGTCTTCAGCATCATTACACTTTTTCGCTGTCCCCGGATTCTACACAGCGGTCTCTTTCCTTCCTCCATGACGTCACGCCATTCGGCCGTTCTTCCTCCTCCCTGCCTCTCTCCCTTTTGGGGCAACACGATGATGCCTCCTTCCTTTGGCCCAGGTGTGTTCCTCCCAGCAGCCGTCTCACCTTTTATTACTTTCGCCCAGTCGTGCGTAATCTGCTCGATTCATCGCCGCGTGGGCGAACCGCCTGCCGGCGGCGGCGGCGTGAGGCCGAAATCGGACACCCGTCATTACGGAATCGCCCCCGTACACTTCACCACGCCAGCCTCTTGCCCGTTTTGTTCTTTTACGTAAGAAAAACGACAGCCGGCGAAACGAGAGATCTTGTTCCTCGGTACATATAATGCGCAAGAGGAGGGTGCGAAACAAGATGGCCGCCGTCTCGGCCACGCATGCGCTGCAGGCCTGTTCTGTCCGTATGCAGACAAGCATATATCTGGGACAGAAAACAAGTAGGAAGGTAGTGGTCAAGTTGGTGTAGCATTTTCACGCGGCGAGCGCCATGACCGCCTTTGTCCCTCCCCAGTCCTCCGCTACTGAACGTCCAAGTTCTTTAACGTGCACTGACCGGGTACAGTGAAGAAAACACGAAATGAATGAACGCCGATCGAATTGAAAAGGTTTAGAACACTAAAGAACTTCGACGTTTCGGCTTCCATACCCTAACGTCGAAGCCGAAACGTCGTATTTTTTAGTGTTTTAAACCTTTTCGTTTTGGTCGGCGTTCATTCATTTCGTCTTTTATTCATGCCTTTTCCCGACCAAACGATGCATCGTCAAACCATCGACTTCACCTGTACAGTACGCGGGCTTCTACCATCTTCGTCTCCACTGAAATGCGACCGCTGCCGCCGGGTTCGTAACCCGAGTTTTTCAGCTCAGCAGCCGAACACCGAAACCGCTGCGACGCCGGCGTGATGCAGTGTTATGAAAGGAGACGACGAACCGCGAAGGCAGTGGGCGACACGTACAGCGGCATGGAAGGCGAGTAAAAAACGGCTGCTCGCGTGTTGACCCCATTCTGACCCGACGTTGCGGCTTTGTCTCTTTCGAGCCCCCCGTCTTTGTCTTTGGCTTCTTTTCTGCCCTATCTGCTTCCGTACACCCGGCCCCGCGCGATGATTGTTGATCGCGATCAAGAAATCCGATCCGGATCGGCGCTAATCACGATCAAAAGTGCCCGTGTGACGCCGGCATAAGTTACTTTCTTCATAATGCCAGAGTAACTACGCTGGCAGCGAGAAAACGCACAGTAAGGGAGAGAACACGCAAATAGAAAATGTGGGTGACGACGCTACCTTGAAGTTCCCGCAACAGTGACCGTGACATAGATTTTGATGGCGTCTGCTATGACCTCCGTCGTTCATAATCTGTGAATATGAACAGGGTTGCCGTTGGGTGGACATGAAAAGGCGCCAGAACTCACGCCAAAAGTAGCCAAAGTACCACCATGTCATTTGATATTATCGCCAATTTCTATCCAAATAGAACAGAAGCGGTAATATGAACAGAGTCTTTAGTATTGATGAATAAATAAAACCATTTTGAATAAGTAAAACCACAAGTTTAAAGAGAGCCACGGCGCCAACTGGAAATTTTCGTCGCCAACGGGGTCCAAAAGTAGCCAATTTGGCGCAAAGTAGCCATCAACGGCAACCCTGAGCGGTGGGAAGGCGAGTAAAAAACGGCTGCTCGCGTGTTGACCCCATTCTGACCCGACGTTGCGGCTTTGTCTCTTTCGCGCCTCCGTCTTTGTCTTTGGCTTCTTTTCTGCCCTATCTGCTTCCGTACACCCGGCCCCGCGGTATATAGGAATGACGGCAGGTGCAGACGTCAGGGCCCCCCGGCAAGTATAGTTTGGTACGTGCTGTGCTGCGCAGCTTGGCAACTTTTTCTGTTCGAGGTGAATGCCACCGTGAACGGAGGCATCCGGGCGTGTAAAAAGCGGAGGTAGGAGAAATGGTGCGGTTAAATAAGAAGACGAGATCGGAGGGAAGAGGGGAGAGGGGGGGGATCTGGGTGAATGCCGGCTGCCACGGGAGGGAGAGGCGGAAAAGTTCGTGGACTACGCACAACGGCCAACAACCCGGGAACGAGTTCTAACTGTAGAAATATATAAAAAAAAGCACGTGAATATGGAGTAAAGACCAACAGAACATCCGGCCAAGGTTACATCGCCAATAGGAAACACATAGACGTTCCCGTTTCTCTGTGGTTAGGTATTGCGCGCGCGCGTGTGTGTGTGTGTGTGTGTGTGTGTGTGTGTGTTTGCGTGTGTGTGTGCGTGCGTGCGTGCGTGCGTGCGTGCGTGTGCGTGCGTGCGTGCGTGCGTGCGTGCGTGCGTGCGTGCGTGTGCGTGTGTGTGTGTGTGTGTGTGTATGTGTGTGTGTGTGTGTGTGCGTGCGTGCGTGCGTGCGTGCGTGCGCGCGTTTGTTTTGGGAGTGGTGTTGTGCTGTACGTGTGTGCGGGTGTACGTGGATGTTGTGTCTTAGGTACCTATGAGTGTGTTGTGTTGTGTTGGCGTTGTGCTTTGACTTTGTTTCCTCTTGGGGTGAAAGGGGGGGGGGGGGGGCAGCCCCCCCCCCCCGTGCCTCCCTCTCCTCCCCTGACGTCGCCTCTGCAAATAGCATCAGCTCCTGCTCCGTCAGCACTCTGAGCAAACGGAGCAAGAAGGGCTCTTTTTTGTTGTTGTTGTTGTTGTTGTTCATTAAGAGGCACACGACAAAGGCGGGCTCACGTTCCGCCCCTTGCATGCTCTTCAGGATTCTCTCTCTCTCTTTTTTTTTTTTTTGTTCTTTTCTGGATCGTCCTCTTGAACCCCGAGCGGAGGGCCCGAATTCTCATAGTACCGCAAGGAAACAATTGTCACGTTATGCGCACGCCCACAAAAGATCAAGAACAAGTACATAAGAAAGCCCCCTTATGTTTCTCTCCGCACATTTACAGCGAAAGATGTTATGTGATCATAACGAGGGCCGATTCTGGCGCCGTTGTTGTCCGCCGTCGCCGGTGTCCGTAACCACTATCGCGCGAAATAAGAAGAAAAACTAAATAAATAAAAAAATACCGAGGACAGAATGGAAATCGAACCCGGGCCCTCTGCGTAGCAGCCCAGTACTCTACCACTGAGCTACGCCGGTTTTTTTTTCTTTATTACCTTACTAAACATAGAACAGGAAGATCAACGTACACACAAATATATATCAGTGATTCACGGACTGAACCACGCCACGGAGTTTCAAGCACCGGCGTAGCTCAGTAAGTAAACTTTCTACCGAGCTACGCCGGTGCTTGAAACTGTGTTGCAAACTGACCCTATGCAGGCTTCATGTCGGGCAAGGCATCGCGTTAACATGTGTTGTAAAGCGTTTTAGAACAGTAAAGTAACAACGTGGCGTCACACATTGCGAATTGCGTAACGAGTGGGTCGTTCAATGCTCCAACCCATTACAAAAGTAGAGTAGAGTAGAGTAGATCCTTGAATCTGTGGCGCACACCCACGTTGGGGGGATTGGCCAAGAACCGGATAGTTTTGTAAAATTATTTAATAAAAGTTTAAATTTGGTCTATTTAAAAGAAATAAGAATGCAACAGGAAGAAATTAGTAATGGAGTGTAATAATGAACTGGAATTACAAAAGCCTCAGGCATAATTCTTCATCGTCGTCAGCCACAGCATCAACAAAGTGCACATAACGCGTTACAAGCGGGTACCGCGCTTTTCCGAAGAATGACGAATAATGGTATAGTGGACGCTTCCCCGCTACACAAAAAATTATGATGATTTATGGCGTAATGGTTACCACGCAAGTGTGCTTGTAGTAGTTGCCCCAGGAGTGTTTAAAAAAGGCTCTAGAAAGACCGCTCTTCCAGCTTTCGCTGTTTTTTTTTATTTATACATGAAAAATATGGGAAGGTAGGCTACGTAAGAGCCCCGCTATCCCAACATCATGGTATAGTAATGTACAAGATACACTACACAAAGATAAGAAAATAAAAACAATAAAAGAAGAAAAAATAATCAGAAGCACTATACGTACGTATATACAATCTGTGACTGTGCTGCGCGTTCCGCGCAGGCCTGGCGGTTTTTTCGGGCGAAAGTTATGAGACATGGTCGTCGGCAGGATTTTCTTTTGGGGGGGGAGCAAACCAGTGTTGCATCACGGCTGGGGGGAGTGGGAGAGCACTGGTCTAGCTTGGGTGAGAGCAAGTGCTGGTACGGCTTGAGGGGGGGCAAGTGCCCCTTTTGCACCCCCCCTGCCGACGCCCATGATATGAGACATAGATTTCGGCGGCGGCGGCGTTTTACGCGGAAAAAAAAAAGATAAAAAAAAAACCGGTGCTGCGGCGAGCGTACTGAAGTGCGGCATTCGAAGAGTTCTCTGGTCAGGTGCGTATATCGTATGCGCCGCTTTTCCAATAATTGATTGCTCCCTCTCTCTCAATCGCGAGCATGTCGGCGATGGGACGTTTCTTTGAAAGCGGCAATCTCGCCTTTTATCGCGGTCGCTTGTCGTTTCACGATGCCACATTTCATTGTTGAACGGATGCGAACGCGAAACCGTCGTTGTTGCCCGTAGCGAGCCAAGTGTTGCGCTGCTAAGCACGTGGTTGAAGGGGCAATTCCCTACATGGAGGAAGGACACAGTTGGGAGGGAGCATTGCGCATTGCTAAATAAAGGAATAATAATGATTTATCAAATGAATAATAATAATAATAATAATAATAATAATAATAATAATAATAATAATAATAATAATAATAATAATAATAATCGGTGGGGTTCAACGCATTCGCCGCTCCTCTGTCTGTTTGTGAAATGGACAAAAATAAAGTCGATTGATTGATTGATTGATTGATTGACTGATTTATTTATTTATTTATTTATTTATTTATTTATTTATTTATTTATTTATTGAAAAGCCACGACATGATTATCTAGAGATTCCGTTGTGGAGTGCTGCGGAAATATTGACCACTTGTTCTTTTAAAGAAAGAAATAATAATAATAGTGATAATAATAATAATAATAATAATAATAATAATAATAATTGATGGGGTTTAAGGTCTCAAAACCAGGAAATGATTATGAGAGACGCCGTAGCGGAGGGCTCAGGAAATTCCGACCATCTGGGTTTCTTTAACGTGCACCTAAATCCAAGTACACAGGCCTCGAGCATTTGCGCCTCCATCGAAAATGCCGCCGTCGCGGCCGGGATTCGATCCCGCGACCTGCTCGTCAGCGGTCTCGCCAAGCTTCGCCTGTGGCCATTTTCGCCAAAGACTGAGGGCTCCCGAATTTTCATCTTTACAATGAAGTCGTTCATCATAATGAAGTACAGTGGGTGTCAAACGCTCAGATACCACTAAGTCTGGGAAAACTGAATTTCTCAGCGCCTCGTGACTGTATTCGGTCCAACTGCGCAGCAAATGTCGTTAGTGCGTTTTAGAACGCACCGGAAATATAATTTCAGGGCTATCCTTTGAGTAGCGGTAATACTCAGCTGTTTCTTGCGTCTCGTTGTCCTTAAAGGAGAAAGGACAGGATTTCAAGACTTCGCAGAAGGTACATTTGTCGTTTCCTCGGCACGCACTGTTAGAGCTCTCCAAACAGCAGAGCCAGACAACACTTATAGATTATTTTACTGTGATTTCAAAGGTTTCCTCACTGAGCATCTGCAAGCCAGCCCCATCGTAATCGACATTATCAAGACGAGACGACACAATTGCGCTGGGTTTGCGAACTCTGCGTCCTGCACGCAGCATAAATCGCAGAAATCACTGGAGATCAATTCGCACGTTGTTGTACACGAGCACCTCGTGCAACTGACACAGCTGCCGCCTGTACATCGCGAGTTGCTGTCGACCTGTGACGTCACACTGTGTTTATACGTCACTGCGAAGACGCTCCTCCGCGATATGGAAGCCAAAAGCGTTTTCTTTTTTTTGCGCGCGCGCGTGCGTGCGTGCGTGCGTGCGTGCTTGTGTTAGCCGTATTAAATGTGCATTCGATACATCACCAGGCCCCGCAATACTCTTTTAGGGTTTTCGACACCGGCGTTTTTATTTAGAGCAACAATCCAAAAATATCCGAAATTCGAGTCGGTACTCCTTTAAACTTTTGACGGTAACTGTACGCTAAAGGTCTCAGCAAGTGCGCTGTGAAAAAGGCGCTCTACTTTTCTTTTCTTTCTCTTTTTGCATGCGAGTCTTCAGCTTCAAAGCTGCCACGTGACGCTCCTAAGCTCTTTTTTTTTTTCTTCTTCTTTTTTTTAAAAATCCCTGGTGGCGAAGACGCGGCGAGTCGACGGCGGAAGCTTTCCTCGCCGCATAATGGAGTGTGCCGAGGCCGCTACGAACGCGGAAACCGCACTTCGATGCGCAAGAGGAGAACCACGCGAAGCGCGTCCTTTTAACGGAATCGACGACGCAGCTATACCGCAAGGTATACACAGAGCCAGAGAGCTGCGTCAGCGTCGGCGCTCTTTCGCTGTGCAACCGCGCTGTTCTGCTCTACCGGACCGCGTCATTCGAAGGCCTCTGAGATCTAGCAGAAACAGTTTTAAAAGGGGTACTGACACGAAAATTCTCAGTCGTCGTTTTCTTTTTTTGTTTTTTTTTACGTCAAAGGCAAGGCCAAGCCCTCAAGAGCACAGGCGTGCGCAGGGTTCCCCTTCAGGCGAAGGTTTGTCGCAGCGCCCACCTCCCTAGTAAGTCAATTTGCACCCCGCCTCCACCCCCCTTGGGTGACTAAGAGAGGTGGTCGTCACCCCCCTGCCCCCCCCCCTCCCCCCCCCCCCCCAACACTCAACCCCTCTCACGTGCACGTCTGTGCATAAGAGCCCAGAAAATGCAGTGATAATCGTGAGCGCACCGTCAGAAACTAACCACAGTATGCCTCTAAAAGCTAGTTCCGGTTCCTACTGTACCCTGACGTCACAACACGGCATCAACTTCTCGTCAAGTGCTCGCGCAAAATATCGTGATGTTCTACCGCCCCTCCGCTCCGTGGCTGCGATGGTGACGCACAAGCGGCCAAGGGTGCAACACCGGGCACGTGCCCCCCCCCCCCCCTCCCCCGAAGTTTTATTTTTTTTTTTGTGCCATGGCATACAGAGCACAAAATGACACTCGACCACATCTACCTGCCCGGTCCCCCCCCTTCAGGTCAAGGTGGTGCCCCCCCCCCCCCCTTTTCCTAAAAAAACATTGTGCCTACGCCCCTGGGCCATATTGAATGTTTTGGCACCTGACGTGATTACATCTAGCCATACTGATGCATGAAGTGACGAGAATTGACACTGCACCCTGACGTCATGCTAATGTCGATGTCAGTAGGTGCGCCATTTGAAAGTCGACTTTAATGTCGAAACAAAATATCCTATCAGCATTTACTGAGCTTCACATTTGGTCACGTCTCTGTAATCAAGAGATTTTTAAGGCCAGCTAAACTCAGCTTCAAAAATTCGTGTCAGTACTCAATTAAGTAGACGTAAACATCGCTTCAACCTTGCTCTGACGTCACTCTTGCTGCCATGTTGGAGCAGCAGCGTGGTGGGGTGCGAAGCATGGAGGTATAAATAAACTGGGAGGGAGCGTCACGTGACATTTTCGAAGCCCAGCCATCAGGGGCATGCTGGGAAATGAGCACCACCACGTGATAGGCAAGCGGTGAGTCTTACCGAGCACACCGCGGCAGACCCGCCGAGTGATCGCGACAGTCGACGCTTGTCAACGTGCTTCTAAGCAGATGTCAACTAGAACCTACCGAGAACCAAACAAGGCTCACTTCCCAGCAGGCAACGCGCATGAACATCAAAAGGGAAAGGAGAAACGAGGAGCGAGCGGCTTCAGAGGAGGTTGGCTTGTGGAAGCTAGGCGCGCTCCCTCCTAAATTTCTTTCTTTCCTCCATGGTGCGAAGCTTCAGACGTCAAGATAATGTTATCGCAACATCGCATGCAGGTTCTTCCGTTATCCATCCACCGAGGCCAGTAACGTTCCGGCGGCGTCGTTATCATATTGAAAACAGGTTAATCGTCACGTGATTACGCTGCCTTGACGTCATCGAAGCCGCCATGTTGGAGTGCCAGTACTGTAAGAAACTGCGTCCGTGACGTCACGTGCAAGCTATCAACTGAATGCATAAGTGAATAGACTATCTTCATAATCCAAAAGTGCGCTACCCTGCGTTGCATACTAGCCTAAATAATGATGACATCCGTGCTGCTTAACTGCAGACGAACTTCTGCAAACTTCTAACTTCTGCAGTTTCAGAAGTAACAGACTTAATAAATTGGGCTAAGGGCATCGCAGGAAAGCTAGCTTTACAATTATGCAATGGGTGTATTGCCAAAAGAAAACAGGAAAAAAAGATCTATCTCATAGCAGCGAACAAATCTTTTATAGATGATACCTCAGGTGCTTCGCAAAACTTGTTGAAAACCACAAAAAAAAATTCTTCCGCTATGCTTACAGCAGTTACATTTATGCGATAGCGCATAATTCTTGTGCATGAGTTTACAACTATCATTTGTCAAAAGGCTACGGGCATTCCAGAAGACCAAGGCTGTAACCCCGACTACTGTCATGGCATGCGCTTTCAGTTCGAGTAGAGTAAATTAGTAATAAACAAACATTTAGCTCTTCGAAAGTTGCCACTACGCATGCGCATACAGATGCGCCCGAAATATTGCAAAATGCAGACGCACACAAGTGTTGATACTGACATGCGCGAAGTTGTCACTGTAGCAAGCGAACAGCGCACATGTGAGGCGGCTGAAAACCGCCTCCGCCTACCAGCACAGCCTTCTTTTTTTTTTTTTTTCTCATCTTATTTTCACGACTTACCCTAGCTCGAACGTCCGTCCGCTTCTTCCGTCAACATCTCCGAATCGTGCCCAGTAATCGATGAAGCTTCGCTTCCGCGTGCGGCAACCAAGTCGAAAGCCTTAGGCGTCGCGTCTCCAGCAAGCGTCAGAACACCCACGCGGAATCCTTGACACAGCGTAGCGTAGTAGCTTTTTCGATCCAAGACCCTCTCCCTCCTTCGGACACGGACAATTCGCCGATCTTTCACCAAAACAGCAGTGGGTCGCGCAAGACTCCGTGGCACTGAGAACACACACACCCACAAAACGCACGCGCGCAGAACACACACACACACGACAGACCACAGCACGACGAATTCCGGAACAGAAAGCGAACAGTCCTTGCTCTTCTTTCAGTCCTCGTTATGACGTAACGACAAACTAGCACGCGATACAGCCAATACAGCAGCAGCAACGGCAGTGATGACGCGAAGAGCGAGATGTGGACGTCGAAATTGCCGGCAGCATCAGCAGCAAGCGTTTGCAGTGCGAGCAGCGGCTGGATCGGTCAGCTCTCCCGATCATCCCGGCGTGAGTCATAATTTAATGGCAGCACAAGCCGGAGCCGATGGAGCTCCCTTCGGGAAGGACCGACGAATTACCGAACACGGACCCACGCGCGCGTTTGCAGGAGCACGCACAGCAGAGAAAATAACCGGGCCGAAACCACGCAGAGGCAGAAACCTCCTCCCGTCGGAGAGGTTAGCGGGGCGCTCCACCGCCACTACTGCTACGGTGTGATGAGAGTAGAGAGAGGAGCGTGCGATAGTCTATTGCGAGTTTGGGAAAGCTCAGTAGCGCTGCGCGCCCGATCGAGCTAGGAGGTTTGAAGCGGAAGAATTCCGCTTGACATAGCGCGGCGCTGCGATAGCTAGCGTGTCGCGCTAATTTCTCGTAATTGTTTTTCGGGGTGGTTCTGTTTGTTCTTGTAGCTTAGTTCACGAAAGCGGCAAGTTTCATGCAAGGCATCTGAAAAAGAAAAAAAACAAAAAACAAAACAAAATAGGTTGCATTTTTGAGGTTCTCCAAAGCGCGTTGAGTTCGGTCGATTTATTTTCACCGCGTTGGTGTACATTCTGATTTGTTTTATGGTGGCGATTTATTGATTGATTGATTGATTGGTTGATTGATTGATTGACTGAAGTAGCTTTACTGAGGTCCTGCCCCTAATACGCCCTTTTTTCAACGGAGCAATTAAGGGGCATTAAGGGCGTCTTTCTGTTCAATAGAGCGGCTAATAATACTACACTCTAAGAAAAAATCGAGTATTTGGGGACCATTTCTGACACACAACTGTCAGTCGTCTACCTCGCGTACTTTCGATGCGATACCTTGGTCAAGGCACTTTTCGGTCACGAATGGCGTGTGCGCTCTCGGCGTGACATAGCGTTTTTGATAGGGAAGTGACGAAAACCGAGTTTCCCAGGAAAGCAACGTGGGCAAGCCAGATGACGGTTGTGGTTGTGTTACAGGTACACTCCCCGAAACCTCGATTTTAACGACGAAACTGTTTAACAAATCGTTCCTTGATCGACGAACCATAAAACTATCATAATCCGAAACCGGTATGTGCCGTACAAAATTGGTTAAATCCCACTGCTCACCAATAGTCCACTAAAAATGAATAAGGCCACAGTTAGTTCAACAACAAATGTCTGCGAAGCCATAGGGGTGCGCACGGGAGAGGGGGGGGGGGGTGCAGGGGGGGCCGCAAAGCCAGCCCTATACATTGTAGGGGGGGGGCTACAGGGGGGTGGGGCGCAAAGTCAGCCCCATACATTGACATAATAGGGAGGGGGGGGGCGCTGCGACGAACCTTCGCCCCCCCCCCGCCCCCCCCCTGAAGGGGAACCCTGCGACGGCGGCGAGCCGAAGACCCCGAGTACGTACAAGGAGAGAATGCTATAGGGAACGGGAAAGGCAACGGCGGCTGCGAGATGACCTCCCCCCCCCCGCTCCGAGGCGATGGAAGGCCAAAGCCAACGACGACGTGCCCGTAGATCTATGACAGGTGCGAACGCTCGGTTTCAGCGTGGGTTTCTCTCTCTGGAGTTTGGAGAACGGTGGCGTGTCTGTGACCGTCTGTGGTTTAACTCGAACCTCTTCGCTGAGAATCAACGTAGAAACAACCTAGCATCACCTAGCTAAAGCCTGCCAACATAGAAGCAACCTAGAAACAACCCTCATGGCCTAGCTAAGTCCTAAAAACGACCTAGAAGCTACCAGATTAGTCTTCAGAATCGTGCAGCTTCGCTGTTTCAAGCCTTGAGCAGCTTATTGCAAGCTTCGCCATTTTTTTTTCTTAAAGCGTAGGTAAAAATGGAAGGTAAGAACAATGATGCAATGCCTGCATAAAATGGTTAGGTGGGGCCTAACGCAATGAGTCACTGGCGTTAGTGCCATTTAGTGTTATAACATGCCAATTCTGCCGGATGAGCAGTCTTCCTCCTCTTCTTCTCTTTTTTTTTATATTTATTATTATTTTTTTTTTTTTGCTGTAGTTTTTAATCTTCATGACCCACGAGGGTGATTGGCCACACTGTCGATTATCAAGCGAAATGAATTAAAAGCGTGAAATAAAGTGATAGTAAACGCTATACAAAATGAAAAAAAGAAAGACAAAGGACGAATAGGGATGTGAATTAAAAGAGAAAGAGCCAAATCATTCGGAGAAAAACAGTTTAAAAATTCTTCCACAGCATCCAATTCATACAGCCTTCGTTCCTGTCTTTTTGTTGTTGTTGTTGTTGATGTTGATGATGATGATGATGTCGTTGTTGTTGTTGTTGCTGCTGTTGTTGTTGTTGTTGTTGTTGTTGTTGTTGTTGTTGTTTTGGAAACGCCCAGGTGTTATTTACTAGGGAGTGCGCATAGTGAATTTTAGAACCAAAACGAATACGAATCGAAGAGAGACGACCCCGAACCGAATAAGAATCGAACATCATTCGAATAGTTTTCGAATACTGAAAGAACCTATTTCTAGAGCAGCCCTAGATTTCCAGAGCAATTTATTCCCAACAAACATTCACTAATTATGTAAATTGAGGTAAGCTCGAATACAGGAGCGACAAGAGCATTCGAGGTATTTAGTAACTGTAGGTTGAACTGCAGCAGTTCCTCCACTATTCAGGTCATAGCTTGTCATCAAATTTGAAACAAAACTGAGGCATAAAAATGAAACAATGTTTCACGAATCAACATCATGAATTTCATGATGACGATGATGATGACGCTTCCTGGAAATGGACGCAGGAGCACAGAATCCTGTGCTTCATCCTGTGCACAGAATAGTATGTAAAAGCTTGGGTTGCATGCATCTTAGTAATTGAATAAATGAAACCACAAAGATTATCCCTCGCCGTTTAAACGCTTTTGTTTTCTTTTGTGGTCTACACGTCCGGTGCCGATAATTGGAAGAGTATTCGAAAGGCAGTCGGTATTTCGAATATGATCTATTCGATTCGAGCACCGAATCAAATAGAACGCTGTTCGATTCATTATTCGAAATTTTCGAATATTCAAACAGGCCTACTATGTACACTTGCATTTAAAATGCGTTTGACTCCCTTCTCTATCGTTCGCCCACACATTTATTCTACCGATATTCTTACACTTTCGATGCCCGTTTCTTTTCTTCGAGTTCCCGGGAGACTGACTACTACTACTAGACTAGACTGGTTACTACTACTACTACTACCACTACTACTACTACTACTACTACTACCACTACTACTACTACTACTACTACTACTACTACTACTACTACTACTACTACTACTACTAGACTGGTTAACATCACTGCCTTTCCTTTCCCTCCTCTTCTTTCCTTCCTTCCTTCCCGAGTCTTCTGCCTGCACATCTTGAAACAAGCATTTACTTCCGGAGCGTACTGCTATAAGTGCACACGAGCAACGAATTAGGTCCCACCAATCTCTTCCCTGAGTTTCCTCCTCCAATGGTATTGTAAACGTGACTTGGTTATTTCAGAAACCGCTGACAAGTGATACCTTAACCGGTTTTGAATCAGACTCTGAAAGGTGTACATCGTCTGTGGATGTGGCTGATGATGATGGCTTTTACTCGGCGATCCTTATTGTAACCGTGTATCCTCCTTGATTGGCGTTCAATTTAAAAACGGGGCGAAGATTATCTGGCTAACCAGCTTGGTCCTTGAAAACCGTTGTTATTTAAGTGTTCACGTTATATCATCCTATGTTTCTTCCGTGGACGCTGTCGAATTCCCAGAGAGGAAGCAGCAGCGCTCTGGGCCAATCAGAGCTTACAAATGGCGGAATTCGATGGCAAGATGGCGGAATTCGATAACGACACCACAGCATGCAGTAACTGGAGCTGGATGGATGGATGGATGCTATGAGCGCCCCTTTTATAACGGAGCGGTTACATGTCTGCCACCAGGCTCCGTACCAACTGCAGCGCTCCTGGCGGCGAACCGAGCTCCTCCCTCTCTCATCGGAGCGTTTGCCCGACTTTTCTCCTTGCTAGACTGCGCACTCTCTCATGCGCATGCGCGGTTAAAGAAATTGAGAGAGACAGGGAGAGAGAGAGAGAAAGTAAGAAAAAAGAGAGGAGAATAACCAGAGAGTGAGGAGAGTGGTCATGGTAATGGAGGAGGAAGCAGACGATATCATCGGGAAGAGGCAGACGACAGGGAGCCGAAGCAGACGACGGCGCTAGGCTTCGAGAAACCGAGCCCTCCGCGCGCGTGACCGCTATCCCTCTTCGCGTTTGCGCCGCGCTAGGCAACCCGCCGCACGCTACACCGCACGTCACGCTCTGGCGATCGCGATCGGGCCACCGACGGCGTAGAATGCAAAAATTTCGAGAATGAAACGGCTCCTCGCCATCTTTGTCCTCTCCCCTCTCACTCGCGTTCTCATCGATGGCCGCCACACTACACTCGCGTCGTCTGCTGCGCGCCGTCTGTTTGTTCGCGTCGTCTGCTACCGGGCGATACGCTCGTTTACGGCAATGCGGATGCGCATTCACAGATTTCCTGGAATCCGCTCCCGGCCGCTCCGCTCCAGTCTGAGAAGGAGGGGGCGGACTGCAATTTGTCTGGCGATGACGTTAAGAACCGCACTGACGGCTGTGCATAGCCGACGCTGCCGCGGTGATCACGTGATGGATGAATGGCTTCTTCGGATACGCAGTCCGGGTGGTGACTTCGCGAACGTGCGCACAAAAAGAAGATGAAGACCGAAACTGAAGAACACAACAATAAAGCCTGAACAGCAGCGGGACACGTAATAACGCGAAGTGCGTGACCGTTGAAGGATAGAAAGTGTGTACATGACGTGGGAGTGACGCAATTGATCCCTTAGCTCTCACTGTTTTCAATTAGTTCAAGGTGATGCGCAATGACAAGGGATCTGTTGCACTTTTTTCTGTCCACGTTAACTCATCCCCCTCCTGTCACTTGTGGCGAAAAGTGGCGCGTTTTTTACGTGTAAGTGACAATTAAGGTTATATTATGTACGCTGGCATGATTACAGTTGTCAAATCCATCGAAAACGGGTACAGATGCCCCATTCAGTTACATTCGCTCATTTCACTGACATCACGCGCTCTTACATGTATACACGTATGTTATGTAACACATTTTCGAAGCCTTGTTGTATTCCTTATTTCGTATAAGCTGTCTCCTAGTTCTCCGTAATGTCATTGTGCTCTTGTATTTCTTTTTTTCTTTTTTTTCAATGCAGTTGTGTTGTGTGACGAATGTACAGTGTGGTGCTAGAGGCCTAGTCAGGTGACCCATAACGTCGCATTTCGTCTCCTGCATCACGACAATCATGTATTGTCAAACAAATAAATAAATTTTAAAAAATACCCCAGAGGAAATGGTTTTTTGATCAAAACCTGAAAAATAATAATAATATGTAGAGTTTTACGGGCCAGAACCAAGATATGATCATCAAGTACGACGCGTAGAGGAGGGCTCCGAAAATTTTGACCATCTGGTGTTCTTTAACGTGCCCTGCCATCGTACGGGCCTCTAGCACTTCGCCTCTGCAGTCTAAACGGAGGCGAAAGGATGGCCGGGATCGAACCCGCGACCTTGGGTTCAGTAGCGGAGCTAGATTTCGTAGCCGTTACCAATTCGTCGCTACGAACCTTAGTAGCTACTAATCAGTCTTCACCAATCCTTAGTCGGAGTATCTCCTCTTCTGATTCTCTCTGCCGATTGGCCAAATTACGTGAGCTTATAGACCTATTCCACATTTGTAAACAGGGGTAGGCGCCGTCTACATACTGAGGGGCTAGTAGCTGCTGTGCCAGTTGTCGCGTTATCATAGAGGGCGGTGGCGAGCTTTGGGCGGGGCGGAGCCTGCGCGCCGCGACGTCGCCACAAGCGCCTGAGTATGTCGACGGCGCCTACCCCTGTTTACAAACATGGAATAGGTCTATAGCTACATCTGCACTGAACAGGCTCGCTGAAATGAACTACGCGAATGACAGGCTTCATGGAACGGCCCTGGGTGCAAGTCTGCAAACGGGACTGGGGTAGGGGGGGGGGGGGGGGGTTGATGTAGAATTAACACTGCGACGATCAGATTAAGACGGACGTTGATTATAGGTCGATCGCAGTTAGTGGCGAGTGCTGTTGTCTCCGTTCGCACCGAATGTGCTGTGGCAGATGGGTCCAAGGAAGCCAGAAGTAACGCCGAACATCAGCCGAAAATTGCGAAGTCCAAAGCATACTAAAGCACTTCCGGCGGCCCCGGATACGCACGGAAGATTCTGACAGAATACTTTAAAGGATCCCTGAACAGCCTCTGAAAATCCAAAAGAAAAAAAAGAAGGAAGGAAAGAACCAGACGCGTTATTCTCTTTCGGCATTTCTCGTCTTTTTTGGAGCACTCCGTGACGCCAGAAAGGTGACATACGTGACGTCATTAGAATATGCACTTTCGATTGGTCCATACACGAGAAATATAAGTTGTATATTGTCTCCTACCCTGCTTTGCCATGCAGTCGCGCATCCGTTCTTTCTTGTCTCGCATCACTACCGTGCGCAGTAAGCTGACATCACTTCGTTTTGTTTGTTTCGGACCGCGCAGGCGGAGATAACGGGGTGTAACCCACAAGCGCGAAATCCTGATAGGCTCAACGCTAAGTGCTGACTATGTACACGTGCTTTATTAAGAAATAAGTGGCGAGGAGGACATATCGAAAGTAGGAAGGGTAGTGAAGGCGATAAAGAAACCACTTTCTCGTCTTCGAACTCGGGGGGGGGGGGGGGGGTGTTCAGGGACCGTTTAACAAGCCACAAGCCCGGCTGTTTCCTGCATTGTGACTACCACATTCGCACATAATCTTTGCGAAAACGTTCTTGCTCCGAGACTTTATTTGTATACCGAAGCCTGTAAGACCACGTAAGAACGTCGTCTGCTCCAACGTTTATAGATACTATCTATAAACGTTGGTCTGCTCTTCCTTTCTTTTGTTCGTCTGCTTGTCGTCTGGATATAGTTAGACGAGCGGCAGTAGTGCAGTAATCTTCTGCACACTCCCCGAGCGAAGTAAGCGTGAGAAAGTGAACTCTGCGGTCAGGAGACCGCGACGCCCCGTAGCGGCCGGAACAGGAGCTTACCGGTCGCTCTCGCTCGGGAGGCGCCTCAGGCCTAACAACAGAAACACCGCGTCGAGTATCACGCATGAGGTGGTATCGAATCTAGTTCCGGGTGCACGGCGAAACTTGAAAAGAAAGCCGACGGGAGAGAATGGGATGTTGAAAGATTGGGCTCGGAGGCTGCCGGGGGTGAACGAGTTCTCGAGTCAGTTCTCGTATTGTCCGATCGTCCCGCTAGACGGCGCGCGTGGCGTCTGCGATGTTGTTCCGGTTGCACGTTTTGCTTGGGAGCCGATGAAAAACACAGCGAGGTAGATAACAAAAAAGAGAGAATTCCAAGTTCCGTCGTCGTTCTTCTGAAAGACGCGGATCGAATTTCGATTTCGGCACATAGGAAGAAGCAACAGCAGACGGCAATTTCGCGATTATCTCTTGGGAGGTCGAGAGATTTTTTTTTTTTTTTTTTTTTTTTTTTTTTGTTCTCCGTTTTGATTTCGCTAGGATATACTTGTGAGGTCGAATGGGGAGGGGGGGAGACCACTTTTGCTTATTTGTACACGTTGCGTAGTACATCTGCGCACGGACCAGGAGGAGCAACGGCTCAAACTGTCGAAATAGAATTCTTCGACGAATACCGATACCACGAGAGCACAATGATAGTCTGTTACAAATTTAATAGGTTTCCCGGGCGACCAGTTAAATCGACACCCGGAATATAAATTCCAAGAGAAACGAATCATTCCCAGGAGTTGGGGGGGGGGCATCTGTACCCGGTGCCATATCTCGGTGGCGGCAACAGCGCCATGCCATAGCTCAATGGGAAAAAAGGCGAAAAAAAAATCATACCTGTCGAAAAAAACTTATCAAAAAGGGACTCGCAGGGTTCCATACAGGCGAGACCCACTGGAACATTCTGTAAAATTGCTTAATCGCACTATAAAGCTCCTGGTTTCCCAAGGGCAGTTCAACACCGCCCATTACAAACACATGAAGCCGCACTGTAAAAAAGAAAAAAAAAAAGAAAAAAGAAAAAAATTAGCATAGCTTGCACTAACTCGCGCGATGCTGAGTCACAGCAGAGATGGTGGGCACCTAGCTGGTCATGACTTGTCTAAGCTTTTCCCCTGACTTCTATTTCACACCCCTTGCTTTATTATACTATACTATATACTATAGACCCTTTTCATAATTGTAAAGCTAGCTTTCCTGCAATGTGGTTTGCCCTACTAATGCCGGCTGGTCACTTACTGCAAACAACGTGTTCAAGTGCAGTTTGCTCGCGCTATGGAGCGGAAAACGCTCACTGGGCTCCCTTGATATAGACACGCATGATAGAAAAGTCATCGCACGTTCCACTAGGACCTCCCCTCCACTTGAAGGACGACAGGTGCCGCCATTAGTAGGGCGAACATGCAGCACAGGGAAGCGCACTTGCGGATTACGAAAAGGATCTATACTATACTATAATGTACTATAGTATACTATACTATACTATACTATAGTATGCTATAATGTACTATGATATACTGTACTTTACATGTGTATGCTTCCTCTATCTTTTTGTCTATTTCTTTCTCTGTTTTTCTGTCTATTTCTATCGTTCTACCTCTTCCTCTATTTTTCCCTTTTTTGTATCTATTTTTTCTCTTTCTTTCTCTCGCTATGTTTCGTAATAATTTTCTGTATACGGCACACGGCCAACGTTGCGCATAACAGCTCTGCTCTAATAACTGTAGCCGAGCGGGTATGTGCCACGGAAATTGGGAAAGCGCCACTACTTGCCCCCGGTCCACCCCCTTGCTGCATTACATGGGGCGATTCTTTTAGAATTGGCCTATTTCATTGGGCTCTAGTTTTGTTCAAAAATATCAGAATATTGTGCGATTTGCAGCTAGACACTCAGGAAGGATTTAAACTTTATGGCACGTCCCGTTTTTTGACGTGCAACGCAGAAAAAAAAGAAAAAAATCAGAAATTTACACCATCTTCCCAAAGGGAACACCGATGGGATGCGAAGCAGCAGCGTTGCGCACGGGAGCGGTGGAGAGGGTGAAGCGAGAAAGAGGTGACACGTACAGGCATGTTTCAACGCGTACGTTAGGCCCGCGTCAGGCGGCAGCTGCGGGCGCGGCCGCGAGCGCGCGACAGGCGAGGGAGAGAGTGACGTCAGCGCGCACTGCGAGGGGAGCGTGACGTCAACGCGCAGCTGCGGCGTGACCTACTTGGCACCGCTCCAAAACCTGCGGCGAGGGGAGCGCGTTGCGGCGCGTTCGTCCGTACGCACGGACGGAGGGACAGCGTTACACAGCCTAGTCAAAGAGCTGCATCGCATCTAATAACAAAAAACCGCAAAATGCTCTAGGGATGGCTTGCGCTTATAAAACATTGTTAAAAACATTGATTTCCATGCCGTTAATATTGTTAAGCGAAGAGACGCGCAGTCGAGAGGCTGTACGCAAGTGTATTAACAGGAGAGTACTATAGGGCACTTCACGCTAAGGCAGCGGCACACTACAGTCTCCGGCAGGGACGTAGCCAGAAACTTTTTTTCGGGGGGGGGGGGCACCTCCTTGAAGTGGCCATTTTTCGCTATGTATGCCATGGCGAAAAAAAATTTCGGGGGGGGGGGGGGGGGGCACGTGCCCGGTGTGCCACCCCCTGGCTACGCCACTGGTCTCCGGATCATCGTCGTCGTATTCAACGTACTTGTCCTTCGATGGCTGCCCATAGCAATATATACTCTCACAATGTCACACGCCACGATCTCATACGCCACGTGAGCATAGCTCTAACTAACAAACTTTAAACTCCGCTTATACACCACGGACACATGAAGAAAACAATTTCTTTTACCTCGTGAAAGCACATTCATACAAGTTGCTAAGCTAAGCGCAGATTATCGCGGACACGTGTAATCGAATTATTTATTTGACAACACAGCGGATAAACTACTCACGCATGCCTCACCAAAAGGTTGAAATTCTTTGGGCCTCCATTATCCGACCGCGCCATCTCGGACCCACTTCTACTCATGCTAGCTTTTTCTTTTGAAGCGACACTAAAGTGCAAAGCGATTTTTTCGCGTATTAGCAAAGTACAACTCCACATTCTCGAAAACGACACTCTTACCACGAGACGACGCTTGGTAATCGAGAAAGCGCGCGAAAAGAAAATGCGGGTGGAGACACCACCTTGAGATTCCCGCACCAAACAACGTGACGTCATAGATTCTGAAGGCGTCTACTCGGTCCTGCGTAGCTTCTAATCGATAAAATTGAAGTACATCGTCATCTGTGGGTGCCATAGACCTAGCATACGAAGTTTCAGAAAATTTCATCGGGCCAATGTCGCGAAAATAAGAAAAATAAATTTTGAAATTTGTGACGTCACCCGCGGAGTTTTCGGTGCGAAATTTACAAATGAAACTTCAACCTTGATTTTCTCCGCTAATAATGAACTTATGTTGGTGAAACATATCGCATTAGAGTTATCAGAGTGCAGTTTGTCAATCTAAATCAAGTCATTGTTTATCTTTAGTGTCTCTTTAAATCTAGTCTTGCACTTACATCTCTGGCGACGAAGGTCAAGAAAACCGTCAGCAGCAACGTTCCTTACTGTGTTATTAGATGCGAAGCAGCTATTTCACTAGCCTGTATAACGCTGTCCCTCCGTAAGTCCGTACGAACGCGGCGCAACGCGCTCCCCTCGCCGCAGGTGTTGGAGCGGTGCCAAGTAGGTCACGCCGCAGCTGCGCGTTGACGTCACGCTCCCCTCGCAGTGCGCGCTGACGTCACTCTCTCCCTCGCCTGCCGCGCGCTCGCGGCAGCGCCCGCAGCTGCCGCCTCGTCCGTTCGCCCGCAACACCTGCCGCTACCGCCGCTCGCTCCGCTACCGCGACCGCCGCTCGCTACACCGCCGACTCGTCGGTTCACACGCAAAATTAACACCATCTTCCCAAAGGGAACCCTGATGGGATGCGAAGCACCCGCGTTAGCGCCGTTCAACCCGTGACGCCACCCGTGCGCAACGCCGCTGCTTCGCATCCCATCAGGGTTGCCTTTGGGAAGATGCACCTAATTTTTTAGGCGCAGTTGATTAGACGGACACCAGCGGCGGACAACTACGGCACAAAAGTGCCTGCTAGCTGTTGTGATCTCATAAACAGCTTTCGCTGTAAAAGAAGCACCGCACAAACAGTGGTTTAGCCAGGTGAGGGGGGGGGGAGAGGGAAGGAAGGGTGCTTACGGAGCTGCAGCCCCCTCCCTTACCCCCCCTAAATTTCCTCGTGCTGTCATGTATCGCCGACCAAAACAGCGACCTGCTCTGAAAATCATCTGGATTTTTTTTTCTAGACTTGTCAAAATGGCTCATTGGGCGAGTTGGCGATTCATGATACTTGAAATATCAGCGCGTAACAAAAACAGGGAGTCAAGAAGACGAGGACAAGCGCGTCTTCTAAAATTCCCATAATATGGATTTTTTTTTAAATGCGAAGCATTTCTTTGCGTACTGCAGGCACTTTTAGCGTTTCTATCTGCGTATCCATCTATCTATCTATCTATCTATCTAGCCGCCTACGTCTGGGTGATCTCGTGATTACCCCTTTAACTTGGGGTAGACCAAAATTAGTATGTGAGAATAAGATGGTTTGACGAATATGACTCGCTGGTCGTGACATGAATAATGACAATCCCGTCGCGTACGTCGTCAAACTCTTTCGGGCAAACCCTGTGGCACATACCACGGGGCGGGTATGTGCCACAGGTATGCGGGTATGTGCCACAGGTGATTGACAGTTTAGACTACCCAGGAACGGCGAGACAAACATTGGTACTTTTAACGCCAGAGCGTTAAAAAGCTGACGTCATCAGTAGCGTTGACCGGACGAATGCAAATAATAAATGTCAGGGTCCCAGCAGGAATCGAACCCAAGCATTCTGCGTGGCAATCAAGCATTCTACCACAGAGCCACGCCAGGTCTCGGAACTGCTTTTCGAATAGACCCTAATGTTCGTGAAACGTCAATTGTCGTTGCAGTGCTGGCTATCCAATTTTATAAACATTACATATGTACTCCGACGATACAGCCGTCACGCCGGGTTAACATCAATTATAATAAAGCGCCATCCACTGAAGTTGATATATGTTGCAGTGTCCAGGGCGACCATCCTCGCGAGCACAAGCGCTACATATCAGTTTACCGCTTCTGGTGTTGCTACTGCCCATGTTGCTGTTGGCATCGTTACGCAACTGTAAACAACTTGTTATGCAAAACATATGCGACTGTGGAACATATGTCTGTGCGTACAACATTTGTACATATCTTTAGCGTAATTTCGCAACGTTTCGCTCAATGAAACCTTACAACACATTCACGTTCCCTCCGCATGCTTCGCATAACATCGATTCCCAAGGTACGTGGAATCTACCGAATTTTTTTTTTTTAATTCCTTTCCACAGTTGAAAAGACACTTGGGGTACGAACATCGCTGATTTGGGCTGGCTGTCCTGGCTGTGCCCATGGCGGCCGGCCCCGTCTAACTGCCTGGCTTCGCATCCCATGACCTAGGGGCGTAGCCAGAAATTTTTTTCGGGGAAGGGGGGGGGGGGCACCTCCTTGATTTCGGGGGGGCGGGGGGCACCTCCTCGAAATGGCCATTTTTCGCTCGCTCTGTATGCCTTGGCGAAAAAAATTTCGTGGGGTGGGGGGGGCACGGGCCCGGTGTGCCACCCCCTGGCTACGCCACTGCCATGACCGTCAGAAGTACCTTGCAAACAGAGGCGCAGTGTCATAGGTTACTATTTTACGACGACGCATCAACACGCTCATTAACGGGCTCCACTCTCAGGAGTGCGAGCGAAGGTGGGGGGGGGGGGGGGGGGGGCGTGTCGCGCATATTTAGGACATCACAAAGGGGATTAGGTGGCACCCACGGAGTCTTCCTTGAAAGTCCGTTTTATTGAGATGAGAACACCCTTTACGTTCGGGGTCAAATGAAAGGCAGAGCCTTCTATACTCGGCGACAACTTATCTTGACATTGGAGCGAAGGCTACGGAGGCGGGGCTTCCACACATTCGTGTTGCTCCGCAAGTAGTTCGGCAGCTTGCGGCTGATTTCGGTTTTGCTCGCTCGCATCGTTAACGCGTTTAGAAAAACACATACATGAAAATTATGAATGGGAGAAACATTTAGATTGTTCAGGGTACATTTTAGAGTCCTATTACGAGTATATTTTTCTTGGAAAACTAAACAGCGCGTATTCGGCCGCACGGTGACGTCACGGACGCCATGTTTCCTTCGGAAAACGGGTGGGCTGAAAAGGTGGTGCTGTCTAAGAAATGGAAGGAAAAGGAAAGCATTCTTGCAAGGTGAACGATAACTGTGTTTTGCCGGCAACTTCCCGCAACTGTTTAAGTCTCATAATAAATAAAGCAGTATTTATTTCAGCAAGGCAAATGAGGAAAATTATCAATAAACTTAGTACTAATTTTTTGGCGCGGCAGCAGACATGCGCTTTGGTTCTGTAGCTTCCACAGTGCTGTCAAGAAAAGCTATCGCCGAGTATAGAGCCTAGAAAGAGTACCGCAAAGCGTGAGTGCACCCCGCAAAAGTAAGTACAGTAAGTTTTTAAAAGCCAGTTTTAGTTCCCACTGTACCACGACCTCACAACGCAGTATGAGCTTCCCGTCGCACGCTCTCGCAAGATGTCGTGACGTTTCCACAGTCGCTGCGCACCGTTGCTCCGTTGGTGACGCACAAAATACCATTTTGTAGGTTTTGGTGACGCACAAGCGGCCATCTTGGAAGTTTTGGTGACCGACGTCCATCACAACCACCCAGACTGCCGCATGAAGTCACCAGAATCAAGTACTGTTGCCTGACGTCAAGCTGGTGTCGATGTCGGTAGGTGCGCCATAGAAAAAATTGACTTTAATATCAGAATAAATTATCTTATCAGCATTTTCTGAGCTTCACTATTCCTCAGGGCCATCTCTGTACACAGGAGATTACTATGCCTGAGTAAACGCGCCTTTGAAAAATGGTAATAATAATATCTGTGGTTTTACGTCCCAAAACCACGATATGCTTATGAGAGACGCCGTGTAGTGGAGGGCTCCGGAAATTTTTGACCATCTATAGGTGTTCTTTAACGCGCACTGACATCGCACAGTGTACGGGCCCCTACCATTTCGCCTCCACAGAAATGCGACCGCCGCGGCCGGGATCGAACCCGCGACCTTCGGGTCAGCAGCCGAGCACCTTAGCCACTGATCCGCCGTGGCGGACCCCATGAAAAGTGGTGTCAGTACCCCTTCAACAAAATGACATTGACGTTTTCGCCACACTTATCCACACCCCCTGCACAGGTCGTATAGCTTCGACATAAACAATGCGACGACTTTGGCTCGTGAACGGAGCTGGAACTAGCTGGAATCGTGGTTCATGCGTCCTCACCCCATCGGCTTGCAGCGGCCACCTACCGGACGCTTACGAGAACGTATATGACATATTGGAGGATTATCAGCTCATTTGTAGCCAGCGTGTATCGAGAATGCCGCCTGCATAGCTGGGCAAGCGAGACTCCCGAGAAAAAGCTGCGCTGCGATCCCATCCGACGCAAGAAGACTCACCGCCACTACGCGGTACTGATCGACTCCTGGGCTCTCAGGACTGACCAACGACGCCTGGTCATTCGTATGCGAAGTACGATTCGAGCGCGTATATATATATATATATATATATATATATATATATATATATATATATATATATATATTGTGGGCATTTGTCATACCCATCCTCTTCATCTGTACATTATCATCATCATAATGTGTTGGTTGTGCATCCTCATCCTTGTCGTGTATGAGCATCATCATTGTGGATTCTTCGTAGCTCCTGGCTGCCGGGGTTCTCGGGCCTAATAAAGGTCGTCACAACCAAGACCTCATAGTGTGTGTGTGTGTGTGTGTGTGTGTGTGTGTGTGTGTGTGTGCGTGTGCGTGTGTGTGTGTTTGTGCTTTGGTGACAAGCCCCGAATCACGCCGCGCCTGAACCGCAGTGTGCCGTCGCCCACAGCGGTTTACCACGGATGCGACTTCTCTGGCTACACTGGCATGACTATGAAAGAACGATGGAAATTACCAACGTTATCTGTGGTCCTATAAGCTATTAGTTTTGTGTTGCGTGCCGTCATGACATGGTTTTTTTTTCCACCGCTCCTGGTTACGCCAAGGACGGTCACTTCTCGCGCTTGAGCAGGCATCTGGGGCTTTCACTTTAATAAATGTATGTAGTCAAAACGGCAGACGCGGCGCTCTCCTTGGCACGGTGGAAGGAATCTTTAGTAATGAAGAAACCGCTGAACACCGGAACTTATTGAATCCTTTATTGAACTTATTGACCGTAGGAGAGGATAGGGTGAGGGCGCCCCTAAAATCGGAGAGCAGCTGCACCGCCAACGCCATGAAACTCGCTAGCAGACGCTGCCTGTGTCGGCGTCGCGAGGCGACAGATGGAGGGGGGGGGGACCGTAGGAGAGAGGGGGGAAGCGCAGGAGAGGAGAGGGTGAGGGCGTCCCTAAAATCGGAGAGCAGCTGCACCGCCAACGCCATCTAGCGTACCTTCACCCAACCGCCATATTGTACGCATGTCTATGGGACAGCGCCCTCTCTCGGAAACGAGACGAGAAATGGAATGCGTACAGCGCCATCTAGTATATCGTCACTCAACTGCAGTTTGCATGCATCTCTATGGGACAGCGCCCTCTATTGTACGATAAAAGAACACTACGGGGTACAGAGGATGGTTGACGACGATCGACGCCGCTCGACAACCGGCCAGGTCTCGCCATAAGGAGCTTCGCTCCTAAAACACGCCCGTGTACATCTCTCCATGCCTTTCCGGTATACGCAACGGCTGTGGCGCCGTCACCTGTCCAAGTAGGTGACGTCACGAGCAACAGACGCTGTCATTGGGCGAACAAGAAGATTTATTCAGCAAGCAGGCGCGCACGCTCCTTGAGTTTTCACCTCGGACGCCGAGGAAGGGCGCTAGGAGAGGTGGGCAGAGGAGCCGACGAACGCAGAGTAGCGAAGGAAAAAGCGCAAATGAGCGAACGCGTGGAACTCTACTAGAGTTTGCTGTAGACTGCAACTGCAACGCCGCAACTAAATTTTGACCTCAAGGTGATTTAGGGGGCCATTGAATGTTCACAAGCGGAAGCATTAAACTCTAACCTTCAATGCTCCAACCTTTATTGCCCCCCAACCGTCAATGCTTTAAAATCTGGTTAAAAGGGAAACTTCCACAACAGGCGTACCCCTAATTAAAGTCCGCCTCACAGTCGCGGTTCACCGGCTTGACTAGACCGATGAACGTCGCCGTCGAGCAACAGGAGAAGCAGGGACCTCCTCGCAACAGATGGACCTCGCCTTGTTGTCGCTTTAACCACGTGACTCGTTGCTCCGCGAGGTCGGTGTCGCGCCTGTAGTGTATGTGCACGCACTTCAGCTGAAATGAGCGGGCCGCAGAGTCAAGGACACATTCCAATGCTTCGGCGTCCGAGACCAGCATCGACGTGAGAAGGCAGAGGTGCTGCAGGCTGGTCATGCGGGACAAGCTGGCCTGGAATGATGGACACGATGCATGTGAGATCAATCAATCAATCAATCAATCTGCATAGACGTCTATTTGAGAGCACGGTTCGACCGTTACGAGGAAAACAACATGGGCTTGAACACTAGCGTGTTCGGAAACTCAGTGCGCGTCACAGTTCAACAGGTTACGCCCCCTATTGAAAGAAGCGTAAAAACAGACAAGATAGATAGACGTGCCAAGAGTTCCAGAAAGATTGGAGCCTGTTTCGGAACGCACAATTGACCGATGTTTCTAGCAATATTCAAAACAAAAGATAGAAGTTTAAGGAAAGACATAGGACGGTATCAGCCACATCGAACGCGTCAGTTATGTCGATTGTCGCGGGTAGCAGAACGCCCCGTCGATCCTTTGTACGCTTTTTGCTCTCGTAATAAAATAACTTCGAGTTTAGGGATTTGACCGAAAAGACATCCATGCATATCGAGAAATCGAATAAAGGGGGGCGCATGTCCAGCTGGATATGTTATGTCCGCGCCCCTTTAAGCGATGTCACGTAATGGTGCTAACGAGAAAAGAACATTAACTACTGGGGTTTCACTTGCCAAACCGTGGGACAAGATTATTAAAGGAGCACTGACAAAATTTCTAAGGCGAGATAATAAGTGAAATAGATGTATGTGGAGACATAGACAACGCCTACGAAATATCAAGAAGGGTAAATATAGCCTAGAACATATTTAAAATCAATTTCAAAGTGCATGCCGCACGACTGACCGAGATGCGAGCCCCTCGCGACGCCGAAATCAACGCGGTAGCAAGGTAAACAAACTACGTCACGATTTTGTGTTGGCTGGTTGTTGGTTGTGCCTTTGCGCTACCTGCGATTTCTTCCTCCGTGCCTGACGTAGCGGCCCCCGCTCTCGCGCGCGCCTGCTACGTCACAGTTCTGCGTGGTCACGTGGCCAGCTGCGCGTTTATCTTGCTACCGGAACTGCTCCTGACTAGCTCGGTGCTCTTTGAAACCGAAACTGCGACTGGGCGCTCTAAAAACGTCTGTAAATAACTAACCGTCGCGCACTCGCGCAAACGAGGTTTCCCGCCGTGATAAGGGTCGTAAGCTACCTATTGCAACAAAAAAAAAAACAAGGTGCAAAATTTTTGTGTCAGTGCTCCTTTAAGCTCACCGTAGCGTGATACTCCGAGTAACTTTGGAGCACCTTACATTCTGCTAAGCACAGCTAAATCTAACCACACGGGCGTCTAGCATTTTCGCCTCCACCGAAAAAGCGACGGCCACCGTAGAGCATGCCACCTTCGGGTCGGCCGAAGAGCACCGTGTACCATGTACCACCGCGACGGCTTCATGGGACCCAAAGTATCCAAAAGAGATCTACTCTTGCTCGGGGAAGGAAGTGGCCCTGCGCCCTGGCGATAATCTGTGCGCCGTTGATGGCGTTTCAATGTGATCGCTGATAATCACGCTTTTCTCCGCAAGTCGGTCAATGAGTTTGCGCGCGACAATTAACGACGCGAGAGCTTCAAAAAAAACAACAAAAGACGCTAACAAACGAAGGATGACATTGTCGGCAAATGAGTGCCGCCCTTCCAGAGCGGTCGCGGATAGGACGACTCACCTGGAAATGCTCATTCTCGATCGGCAGGTGTTCGATGCTGCAGCACGAGGCAACGGACGGCTGCGCACTTGCCAAGAAGCCCGAACAAACGGTCGTACTGCGAGCTCCCAACGAATCGCCACTCTGCGAGTCGAAGCGTCGCAGCAGCCCCGTAATAGTCGAAGTACCAGAGCAGTACCCGATAAGTGACGTCACTCAGGGTCAGCCTGGCGACGCTAGTGGGCAACCGCGTTGCCTCGTCGGACGGTTCCTGGAAGGACAATGCTCTGTTGAGGGCATTACAGGCAGAGCAGCGCAAGAAACCGCCTCGGGTTACGACGCGCACGTCCAGGTCTCTCAGGTTAGGGCAGGCCAACGCCAGCGTGCGCACAGAGGACTGCTTGGGAAACCAACACGGGGGCACTGAGAGCGCCAACAGGTGGTGACCCAAGCCTGCTGCCCCCTAGAAGTCCTTCCACGTTGACGTCGAGGCGAAAGTGGAACGAACTGACGTTCAGCTCGACGACGTTGACCAGCGAGAAGAATAAAGCATCCAGACGGCGGCGGCACACGGCCCCCGCCTTCGGGTACACCAGGATATCGGGCTCCTCCGGTAAAAGCAGGATGCATAGTTCGCGGACTCGTTGCCAACTGTGTAGCTGTCTCGCCTCCTGTAAGGGCGTCTCTGCCATGAATTCGCCGGCGGCAAACGTGACCAGCTGCGACGGAAGAATGAGCGCTCGATCACGGCCGAGTTCGAGCTGTCTCAATTCGACGCAGCTCCACCAGTCGTGCGGCGTGTCGCGACGAACGTTGGCGCAAACGGCAGCGCAGTTCGTGAACGTCAGTGATCGATCCGACCCGTACGGAAACGGAACGGAGGCCGGCGGTTCGGAGGTGAACGTGAACGTTTCCAGTCGGTCCAGGTCTTCGTGAAGCCGGCGACACTGCGCGAGAGCATTCGCGAAGGATCCACGTACGAAGTGAACGTGAAGTTCGATTAGGTTCGGGCAGAAGGCCAGAAGCTCCCAGAGAAGCTTGAAGCTGCGGTCGCCGCCGACCTCGACGTACAGGCGACGGAGGCTGTGGTACCGGATGACGGCCCCACATTTGCGGCGCTATGGATCGCATACGGTCGATCTCGGAGTCGACGACCACGTCGGAGTCTTCGACGAGCGATAACTCGAGGTGCTGCAGATACTGGAGTTCCAGCATCAACTTGACCAGTCGGCTAGGCTGGAGCGCGCAGCCAACGCAGCTCAGACGCCGGAGTCTCACGCAGCGGCTGATTTGCGTGCACAGCTGTGCCGGCTCGCAGAGGACGCAGTTTCTCAGGACGAGTTCTCTGACTGCGTACGGGTTTAGTGCGTCTAGTCGAAGGACCAAGACAGACACATGTTCGTTCATAGTGAGACGTATGGTGACATCGTGCGCGTCCACGGCCATGCTTCGTGCAAGCGGCTGCCTCTTGTCCAGTGGCTGTGCTCGACTGGCGCGAAAGAACTGGGTGAATCGTCAGGCGCGCCTGTGCCAAATGCGTGTCCGAAGAGACGTGTTAAAATATACCCGCGCTCCGCGGTCGTGACGTCATGAAGGGGCAGTGGCTCTGCGATCGAATCACGTGATCTAGTCCCGGAGATAGTGGCCCAGTTATCTACAGATCGGCGCTCGGAAAGCATATTGCGAAACGCTGTCAACAGCCAAAAGTCAGTCTAGTAGAGTATTCGCGGAATCAAAGCGGAAAATTGACGGGTTAAGCAATGCGCGTACATTCGTTTGCAGCGTCCACAGTTGGTACGATGTGGGCGTCATTTTTACTGCAACACTTACATCAGGGCAGACATTAGCGTTAGCGGCGAGGTTCGCAGCGTCAGGATGCGGTTTTCGCGAGCGATTGATGAAAGCAGTCGTTGTAGTGAAAAGAAAAGAAAAAAAAAGCCGGCAGATCCCACGCACTGTGGGAATCGATGTAATGCGAAGCAGCCAGGAAGGAGCTAATCATGCTTTACATAATTTGCATGTCATGTTTTACATGTTACGACCTGTCATTTGTGTTCGTCATACAGTCACGTCGCGATATAGCAATTTTGGTGTATGTCAAGCTAGCGAACTGGACGCAAGCGCACCATGAGCATGGCATGTAAATGGCATTGTAGATGACATGCATGCCAAGATTTTCATGTTACCACCTGCCACATATGTTCGTTATACAGTCATGTCACCCAATACCAAATTTGGTGTATATCAAGCTAACGAAACGGCCGCGAGCACGCCATGAGCGTGGTATGCAAGTCATGTCGCACATGACAAGTCATGATTTCCATATTACCACTTGTCATTTATGTTCGTCATACAGTCATGTCACTCAATACCAAATTTGGTGTACATCAAGCTAACGAAACGGCCACGAGCGCGCTATGAGCGTGGAATGCAAGTCATGTCGCTCATGAAGTCATGATTTTCGTATTACCACTTGTCATTTATGTTCGTCATGCAGTCATGTCACTCAATCCCAAATTTGGTGTATGTCAAGCTAACGAAACGGCCGCGAGCGCGCCATGAGCGTGGCATGTAAATCATACTTTTCATGACAAGTTAGTCATGATTTTCATGATATGACCAGCCATTTATGTTCGTCATACAGTCATGATATGCCATACCAAATTTGGTATAAATCCCATTAACGATACGGCCAGGAGAGCACAAAGTCGTAGGCGGCTAGTAGATAGCTAGATAGATAGATACACTCAAAGTCGCCGAAGTTCGCTAAGAAATGCTTCGCATTTAAAAAAAAAACGTGACGTTTTGATCAGTGACTGGGTATGTCCTGTCCTGATAGTGCAGCTGCATGCAGCGTTGATTACTGGGTTGTGCTGGCAGTTTCTATCGTTCTTTCAAGATAATGCCGATGAATTGAAGGCACGAACGCGTACTGCAAACTGCGTTTTTGTCATGCTCAACCACGCGTTGTGTGCGACTGCTTCAACGTTCTAAAAGATGAACCTTTTAGATGCGAAGCATCTTATGCTCGGGGCTATGTCCGTCCCGCGTCCCCCGTCCCGCGTCCCGCGTCCGGCCACTTTCATGAAGTAGGGAAGCACCCATTATGCGAACCAGAACCACTGTAGTAATATGAAGGCCGTCAACCCTATCACAGTCATCAGAGTCATGGGCCGAGAGCACAGAGAGGCTGCTTAGCAATGGCTAGGCAGGTGGTGTCTGTCGCCCAGGTTGACCCCATTCCTTAATATTGCTTGCATGTGTTTGGAGGGGGGCTTAGTCCGTCCCTCCTTCCCGCGTCCCACACCACCACAGCGCATGCGCGTCTCCTCCCCCTCTCTCTCCTACGCTCACCCCCCTTTCTCCTCTAGGAATCCTCTACTCTACGGAGCGGCCCCCCGCGTCCCACACCCCCCCACAGCGCATTCGCGTCCCCTCCCCTATGCTCTCCTACGCTCACCCCCCTTCCTCTACTCTAGGAATCATCTAGCCTACGGAGCGGCGCCCGCGTCCCACATCCCCAACAGCGCATGCACGCCCTCTCTCCTCTAGGAATACTCTACGGAGCGGCTTCCGGCGTCCCACATCCCCACAGCGCATGCGCGTACCTCTACCCCTCTCTCCTCTAGCAATCCTCTACTCTACGGAGCGGCTCCCGCGTCCCACACCCCCACAGCGCATGCACGTCCCCTGCCCCTCTCTCTCCTCTCCTACGGTCCCCCCCCCCCATCCTTTCCTCTAGGAATCCTCTACGGAGCGGCGCGCACGACAGGTGGTGTGACAGCTGCATACTCCGCTGGGGGGCGCCACGGTAGTTCCGCGGTATGAAAATGACGGAGCGCGCGCGCCTCATTCTCTCTCCTGTGCAGCGCCGCGATGAGCGCCCGGACCACTGCTGTGAAATGAGAGCGGCGACGTTCCTCCCGCTCAAGCTAATTATCTCCCCGCTGCTTCGCATCCACACATGGTTCCCTTTAGCGGGAGATGGGGAATTTTTTATGCTTCTTTTAATAGCGGGCTTATCCTGTTGAATTGTGACGCGCGCATGCACATTAAGTTTGCGAACACGGTAGTGTTCGGCCCGTGTTGTGTACCTTGTAATGGTCGAACCACGCTTTAAAATTGACGTCTATGCTGATTGACTGATTGATTGATTGATATCACGTGCATCGTGCCCATCATTCCAGGCCAGCTTGTCCCGCCTGACCAGCCTGCAGCACCTGTGCCTTCTCACGTCGATGCGGGTCTCGGACGCCGATGCGTCGCAATGTGTCCGTGACTCCGTGGCCCGCTCATTTCAGCTGAAGTGCCTGCACATACACTACAGGCGCGACACCGACGACTCGGAGCGACGAGTCACGTGGTTAAACCGAGGCCAAGGCGAAGACCTGTCACGAGATGGCGCCTGCTTCGCGTGTTGCTCGACGGCGACGTTCATCGGACTCGTCAAGCCGGTCAATCGCGACTGAGGCGGACTTGTAAAAATAATTAAGGGACACGCCTGGTTATGAAAGTTTCCCTTAATCCGATTTTAAAGCATTGCATGTTACAGCATTGCCACTTACAGTAGCTCCAGCAAGTCTGGAGTTTGCCACGACCCACGGAAAACAGCTGCCATCGCTGCCTTTCCCGCCGCCCACTGACAAGAAGGCCGTACGCCGATTTCTCGGCTTGTGCGCCATTACAGAGGCTTCGACAAGGAATTTTCGCGGATCGCCGATCCACTAACTCACCTCACGAAGACAGACGTGGAATTCAATGGGGGAGCGACGCAAGTCGAAGCATTTCAGGAATTTAAAGAACGCTTGCAGACGCCTCCAACAATTGCGCATTTCGACGAATACGCCGATACGGAAATCCACACCTACGCAAGCAGAGTAGAACTCGGCGCCGACCTTGCGCAGAAGATTGACGGAGTGGAAAGGGTTATCAGTTATGCTAACCGGTCGATATCCAAGGCAGAAACCAACTATTCCACGACAGAAATGGTGTCTTGCCATCATGTGGGCTACGTCAACGTTTCGTCCCTACCTCTACGGCAGGCCCTTTACAGTTGTGATTGTCCACCCCGCCTTGTGTTGGCCAGCTAACTTCAAGAACCTTTCAGGTCGTCTCACAAGATGGAGTCTGAGACTTCAAGAATTTGACGTTACCGTCGTTTACAAGTCCTGGCGGAAAGCACTCTGACGCCGACTGCTTGTCTCGCGCCCCCGTAGACCCGCCGCCACAGGACGACTAGCATGATGACTGCTTCCCGGGAGAACCATAATCCGCCGACGACTTCGCGGAACGACAGCGAACCGACCCGAAACTCTGGGGCCTTCTGGAATACCTCGAGGGCAAGACCGCCCTTGTTCCGGAGCCATTCAAGCGAGGACTGGCCATCCCTTTTCTTACGAAACGGCGTACGCATGAAGAACTTCTCGCCACTTCAAGCGTGGTGCCCGTGGTGCCCTCGGCATTGCGACCAGAAGCCCCCCGGGCTCCACACACGACGATCCGACCGCTGGGCACCTCGGTCTACTGGCCGACTACTACTGGCCGCGCCTTCCCAGCGACGTCGCTCGCAACGTAAGGACATGCCGAGACTGTCAGCGACGCAAGACACCGCCGACAAAGCCAGCAGGCGCTTTTCTTCAGCCGATCGAACCACCTCACCGACCATTCCAGCGTAGCGGGATGGACCTACCGGGGCTGTTCCCAACGTCCACTTGCGGTACAAATGGATCGTCGTAGCTACCGACTACCTCACCCGCTACGCTGAAACAAAGGCAGTGCCGCCGAGGTAGTTAACTTCTTCGTTAAGAACAGCGTCCTTCGTCATGGCGCGCCAGAGGTTCTCATCACCGACAGAGGTACGGTCTTTACTGCTGATTTAACTCAGGTAATCTTGGGATATAGCCGGACAGGCCACCGCCGCACCACCGCCTACCACCCACTGACGAATGGCCTCGCCGAACGTCTCAACAAGACCATCGCCGATATGCTGGCAATGTACGTCGACGTCGAGCACAAGTCGTGGGATGCCATCCTTTCGTACGTGGCCTTCGCATACAACACGGCCGTACAAGAAATGACGCAGATGACGCCATACAATTTCGTCTACGGAATGAGCCCGACAACGATGCTAGACGCCGTGTTACCCAGTGTCACCGACGAGGCAAACTTCGACGTCACCGCCTACCTTGAGCGCGCCGACGAAGCCCGACTACTGGCCCGTCAGCGCATCGGGTACCAGCGAAAGACCGACGACCATCGCTGCAACCTTCGACGACACCATGTAGAATACCAGCCCGGTGACCGTGTCTGGACACCGATACGACGACGACGTGGACTCGGTGGAAAAACTTCTGCGACGATACTTCGGACCATATGGGGTACTTCGACGTCTCGGCACTCTCAACTACGAGGTTGACCCCGACAGCATCACGAACTCTCAGCGACGCCGGGCACGTCCCGAGGTCGTGTATGTGGTGTGCCTGAAACCATTCTACGCGCGTTAAGGAACCTGCGGACTCTAGGTTTTACTTGCTTTCACAACCGTTCCGTATACCGGAAAGGCACGGAGAAGCACACGAGCGTGTTTCGGTGGCCTAGGGGCCCTTTGGGGTGGTTGGACGTGTTTCAATAAAGGATTCAATTACTTCAGCTGTTTAGCGGTTTCTTCATTAATAAAGATTCTTCCACCGTGCCACGGACAGCGCCGCGTCTGCCGTTTTGACTACATACATTTATTAAGGTGAAAGCCCTGGATGCCTGCTCAAACGCGAGAAGTGACCGTCCTTGGCGTAACCGGGAGCGGTGCAAAAAAAACCATGTGATGACGCCACGGAACACAAAACTAATAGCTTAAACGACCACACATATCGTTGGTAATTTGTATCGTTCTTTCACAGTCATGCCAGTGGAGCCTGAACACCGACGTGGCCACCCGCTCCGACTGCCGTTTCATCGTGGGAAACCGCAGTGGGCGACGGCACACTGCGGTTCAGTGACGCAGCAGCCTGGCTATGCTCAGCGACAGCTTTCCTTGACAGCATTGTGGAAGCTACAGAGCCAAAGTGCATGTGTGCTTCCACGCCAAAAAAAAAATAGTACTGAAGTTAATTGATAATTTTCTCATTTACCTTGCTGAAATAAATACTGCTTTATTTATTATGAGACTTAAACAGTTGCGGGAAGTTGCCGGCAAAATACAGTCATCGTTCACCTTGCAAGAATGCTTTCCTTTTCTTTCCATTTCTTAGACCGCACCACCTTTCCAGCCCACCCGTTTTCCAAGGAAACATGGCGTCCGTGACGTCACTGTGCGGCCGAATACGCGCTGTTTAATTCTCCAAGAAAAATATACTCGTAATAGGACACTAAAATGTACACTGAACAATCGAAATGTTTCTCCCATTCATAATTTTCAAGTATTTGTTTTTTCTAAACGCGTTAACGATGCGAGCGAGCAAAACCGACATCAGCCGCAAGCTGCCGAACTACTTGCGGAGCAACACGAATGTGTGGAAGCCCCGCCTCCGTAGCCTTCGCTCCAATGTCAAGATAAGTTGTCGCCGAGTGTAGTTGTGATGACGTCGGTCACCAAAACTTCAAAGATGGCCGCTTGTGCGTCACCAAAACCTACAAAATGGTCTTTTGTGCGTCACCGACGGAGCACCGGTGGGGAGCGGCTGCGGAAACTTCACCATATCTCGCGCGAGCGTGCGACGGGAAGCTGATACTGCGTAGTGAGGTCATGGTGCAGTGGGAACCAAAACTGCCTTTTGAAAACTTACTGTACTTTTACAGGGTGCACTCACGCTTCACGGTGCTCTTTCTAGGCTCTATAGAGGGCATGGCCTTTCATTTGACGCAAGATAACGACAAATGAAAAATTTCGTGAGTGTAACCCTTTAATAAAACTTGCTGCTGGGCGAGTTGGTTCATACTTGAAGGAAATTATGGCTGCGCACTAAAAACACAAAGACATAGCGCCTTAAAGGGTTAAAGGATCCCTAACACCACACTGAGTTCAAAGGCGATAATCTCCTTATCCACTTATTTCTTCAGAAAACACATGGAACGTCAGCAATAAGAGTTTAGCCAGTCAGGATTTCGCTCTTTTCGACTACACGCTGCTATCTCCGCTTGCGCACTCGCAAACGCAGAAAACGAAGTGAAATCAGTTTATTACGCACAATAGCCATGCGAGACAAGGCACAACGAGCATGCGACTGCGTGGCAAAGCAGGATATAGAGGCGACAATTCACACCAGCTGTCTCTCGTATATCGACCAATGGAAAGCTTATATCATCCTGACGTCACGTGAAGAAATTGCTGACGTCACGAACTGCGCCGAAAAAGGCGGGAAACACCGGGGGAGAAATACGCAAGGAGGTGCCCTCCCCGAAATCAAGGAGGTGCCCCCCCCCCCCCCCGAAAACAATTTCTGGCTACGCCCCTGGTCGAAATGCGCAAGTATTGCAGGCGTCTGCAACAGGGCCGTAACTAGGGGGGAGTTGAGGGGGTTCTGACACCCCCCGAATTTTTTTTTTCATGCTTTAACTTTTCGGGTGATACTATTCACGCGCCCTCACATCGACCACGAGTTGCCAAAGTTAGCCGTTCTACACATAAACACCCCCCGAAAAAAATTCCTGGGTACGGCCCTGGTCTGCAAGCGTTGTTTCAATTCTTTAAATGCTTCGACTTGCGCCACTCCCCACTTGAATTCCACGTCTGTCTTCGTGAGGTGAGTCAGTAGCTCGGCGATCCGCGAAAATTCCTTGACGAAGCGCCTGTAATGGAACACAAGCTGAGAAATCGGCGTACGGCCTTCTTGTCAGTGGGCGGCGGGAAGGCAGCGATGGCAGCTTTTTTCCCTGGGTCGTGGCAAACTCCAGACTTGCTGGAGCTACTGTACGTGGCAAATACTGTAACATTCAATGCTCCAACCTTCACTGCTTTAAAATCGGACTAAGGGAAACTTTCGTAACAGGCGTATCCCTGAATTAGGTTTACCAGTCCGCCTCACAGTCGCGGTTGACCGGCTTGACGAGACCGATGAACGTCGCCGTCGAGCAACAGGAGAAGCAGGGACCTCCTGGCAACAGCTGGACCTTGCCTTGGAGTCGCTTTAACCACGTGACTCGTCGCTCCGAGTCGTCGGTGTCGCGCCTGTAGTGTATGTGCAGGCACTTCAGCTGAAATGAGCGGGCCACGGAGTCACGGACACATTGCGACGCATCGGCGTCCGAGACCCGCATCGACGTGAGAAGGCACAGGTGCTGCAGGCTGGTCAAGCGGTACAAGCTGGCCTGGAATGATGGAAACGATGCACGTGAGATCGATCAATCAATCAATCAATCAGCATTGACGTTTATTTGCGAGCGCGGTTCGATCGTTACAAAGAACACAACACGGGCCGAACACTAACGTGTTCGCGAACTTAATGTGATGTGCATGCGCGCGTCACAATTCAATAGGATACACCCGCTATTGAAAGAAGCATAAAAACGGGCAGGAAACATACACGTGCTAAGAGTTCAAGAAAGATGGGAGCCCGTTTAGCAACGCACAGTTTGCTTATGTTTCTAGCAATGTCCAAAATAAAAGATAGAAACAGGCTGGCATCGGCCACGCCGAACGCGTCCCAGTTAGGCCGACGTTGCGGTGTCGGAACGTCCCATGGAGATCTCGTATGCTCATTACCATCGCAATAAAGTAACGTCGAGGTGACGGTCGCCACTCAAATCCGGCGAAAAAGATTTACGCACACCGAGAAATCGAACAAAGGGGCGCATCTCAAGCTTGACATTTTTTTTTTTCGTCAGCGCCGTTTTTAGCGATGTCGACGGTGTCGAAAGTGAAAATAACATTAACTGCTGCGGTTTCACGAGCCAAAATTATTCTATGATTATGCGGCACACCATAGTGCGATACTCTGAGTTACTTTCGAGCGCCTGCTTTTCTTCAACGTGCAGCTAAATCGAATTACAGGGGCGTCTAACATTTTCGACAGCATCTTAAAAGCGACCGCCGCGGTCCATCCGTCGATCTCCGAGTCAGCCGACGAGCTCCGTACCATCGCACCACCGCGACGGCTTCACGCGGCCTAATGTCTTGAAGAGGGAGGGATGCGATGCGGGCTTGTTGGTAGCACATCTTCGAAAGGTTTCTTTGTAGCGCACTTAGACAACATAGTCTTCCTTTTGTCCTGTCGTCTATGTGCGCTACAAAGAAACCTTTTGATGAAGAGGGAGCCTTTCTCAGTCAAGGAAGACAAGTGGTCTCGCGTTCTGGCGACCATAGGCGTGCGCACGAGGGGGGGCAGAGAGTCCGCCTCGGTGGAGCAGTGGCTACGGCGCTCGGCTGCTGACCCGAAGGTCGCGGGTTCGATCCCGGCCGCGGCGGTCGCATTTCGATGGAGGCGAAATGGTAGAGGCCCGTGTACTGTGCGTTGTCAGTGCACGTTAAAGAACACCAGATGGTCAAAATTTCCGGAGCCCTTCACTACGGCGTCTCTCATAATCATATCGTGGTTTTGGGACGTAAAACCCCAGATGTTATTATTATTGAGGGGGGGCAGAGAGGGCGGCCGCCCCCTATACTCACCGAAGAACGGGGGGGCAGGGGGGCGCAAAGTCTGCCCTATACTTTGACTTAACAAGGAAGGGGGGGCGCTGCGACCAGCCTTCGCCACCCCCCCCCCCCCCCATGAAGGGAAACCCTGCGCACGCCTATACTGCGACGTGTACGCCTTTGATGGCATTTCAGTGTGATCACTGGTAAATAATGAACATGCCTCTTACGTCAAGTCGCGCAATCAGGTAGCGCCCGACAATTAATCAGGCAATAATTAGAAACAACAACAAAAAGACACAGACGAACAAAATTAATCCAATCTCGGCAAATAAGGACTGGGTCAATAAGTGCCGCTCATCACAGGGTCGAGAACAGGACGACTCACCTGAAGGTGCTGATCGTTGATCGGCAGGTCTTGATGCTGCAGCACGAGGCAACGGAGAGCCGCGAACTTGCCAAGGAGCCCGAACAAATGGCCGTATTGCGGACTCTCGATAAACCACCAACCGGCTAGGCGAAGCGTCGGAGCAGCTCCGTAGTACTGGACGTAGCAGACTAGTACCTGGTAAGGGACGTCGCACAGGGTCAGCCTGGCGACGCTGGTTGACTTAGACACGGCCCCATTGGGCGGCGGTTCCTGCACGGACACTATCCTGTCGAGCAGATAGTGGCAGGCATGGCAGCGCAAGTAATTTCGGCTCACGACGCGCACGTCCAGGTCCTTCAGGTTGGGGCAAGCAGTCCGCAACGTGCGCACGGAGGACTGACGCGGTAACCAACACGGGGGCAATGAGAGCGCCTGCAGGCGGCTCCCCAGCGGGCTTTCCTGGAGAAGTCTACTCACGTCCACGTGGAGGAGAAAATGAAACGAACTGAAGTTCAGCTCGGTGATGCTGACCAGATATAAAAACAATGCTCGCAGGTAGTCGCGGCACTCGCCTCGCGCCCTCGGGTACAACGCCACGGAGGGCTCCTCCGGTAAAAGCAGGAGACAGAGTTCGCGGACGCGAGCCCAGCTGTGTCGCCGGCTCGCCTCCACCGAGGACGCCCCCGGCATTGAGTCGCCGCAGGCAAACGCGACCAGCTGCGACGGAAGAATGAACGATCGATCCCGGATAAGCTCGAGCTGTCTCAATTCGACGCAGCTCCACCAGTCGTGCGACCTGTCGTGACGGACGTTGGCGCAGACGGCCGCGCAGTTCGCGAACGTCGGTGACGGTCCCGGACCGTGCGGAAACCGAACGTAGGCCGGCAGTTCGGAGGTGAACGTGAACGTTTCCAGTCGGTCCAGCTGCTCGTGAATCCGACTACACTGCTCCAGAGCATGCGTGAAGGTTCCACGCACGAAGTGAACGTGAAGCTCGGTTAGGTTCGGCCAGAAGACCAGAAGCTCCCAGAGAAGCTCGAAGCTGCGGTCGCCGCCGACCTCGACGTACAGGCGACGGAGGCTGTGGTACCGGATGACATCCCGCATTTGCGGCGCTATGGATCGCATACTGTCGATCTCGGAGTCGACGACCACGTCGGAGTCTTCGGACGAGCGACAACTCGAGGTGCTGCAGATGCTGGAGTTCCAGCATCAACTTGAGCAGTTGGCTAGGCTGGAGCGCGCACGCAACGCAGCTCAGACGCCGGAGTCTCACGCAGCGGCTGATTTGCGCGCACAGATCCGCCGGTTCGCAGATGATGCAGTTTCTCAGGACCAATTCGCTGACGGTGAGTGGGTCCAGTGCGTCTAGTCGAAGGACCAAGAGAGACACATGTTCGTTCATAGTCAGACGCACGGTGACATCGTTCGAGCTCGCGGCCATTGTTCGTGCAAGCGGCTGCCTCTTGCTCGAGCGCAGAGTGGGTGTGCTCGACTGGCGCGAAAAAGATGGGCGAATCGTAAGGCGCGACTTTGGTGAATGCGTCCTCGAAGTTCGAACAGTGGCGCGATTTTGTACGCATTCCAAATGGGGGCGTGTCCGTGTTAACGTCACAAACACGTGACCGTCGTGAGGGCACGTTCCTGATCGATCAAGCCGTGACAGCCATTACAATCCATGCTTATCGGTTTCGGACGGTGCCGAGAACCGTCCGAAATGATCCGATACCGATAAGCACGGATTGGAATGGCTGCCAGACGGCTTGACTTGGATCGGAACGTGCCCTCACGACGGTCACGTGTTTGTGACGTTAAGCACGGACACGCCCCCTGTGCTTATTTGGAATGCGTACATAATCGCGCCACAGATGTGTTAAAACGAACCCGTGCTCAGTGGCCGTGACGTCATGGAGGGATGGCGTCGTTGCGCACTACTCACATGATTTTCTCCAGGTTAACGCGGCCCGGTTATCTG
Organism: Rhipicephalus appendiculatus; assembly: GCA_030522465.1. Classification (NCBI taxonomy): domain Eukaryota; kingdom Metazoa; phylum Arthropoda; class Arachnida; order Ixodida; family Ixodidae; genus Rhipicephalus; species Rhipicephalus appendiculatus. The sequence goes on along the minus strand of JALIZH010008026.1, from coordinate 1,462,161 downwards.
TAGATCGATAAACGGGAAATCGCATTATGGGAAGCTGTGAACACGCGAACGGCCGTAAGTCGGCCTGCAGGGAGTACGCACTGACGTAATGGCGGCCGCCATTTTGCTTGTTCAGCCAGCAGACGGCGCGTCCCAACGATGATCGGATTATCGACGGCCGATTCGATCTTTTCGCCGATAACAGTCGACATCGTGTATCGCTTGGAAAGTGGCGTTTCGTCTCCCGGGCACAGGTTCACCCAAAGAAAAAGTTCAGTCTTGAAACCACCGACTCCTCCCTTCGCCTTCTTCACGACCCCGTGACAATTTGCAATGTGTGGCGTCATCAGTTGTTGAGCTTTTTGGCATCACTCGTGCTGACACCGACGGGCAATTTTTCTCGTTTATGACTCATCTAAGGCTTTGGCCTTAAAAGTTAATTAACGCCAAGCCCTAGGACAACGAGAGCGGGGCGTGAAGGGCCGGTCGAGTTGCGAGGCCAAACGGTGATCGACTTCCTTCACAGCGTGAGCGTCCGTCACCGTAAAGTCACGTGTGCGGATAGGCCATCGCTGCAAAACACAGTCGAGGTTTCCCAGTAATTCAGACACATCTTATCAGATCATGTCGATTGGTTACTTGAAAGGTTGAGACACTTTGCAAGGCATGCGCAAGGCAAGTGGCGAGAGTAGTCGCTTTAATCCGTTGGTGCATTGAACTTGGGTCCCTCGTTATCCGACCAATGGAAGGATCTACGTATCTGCCGCCCGTAACGTTAGCCCCGAAGACCATACGACATTGCCCGTGCTCACGCGTATCGCTGATAGTTCACAAATACCTTTGGTTTCGGCCACTCGCTTCTCGACGTTGTATAGATTGTTGGCATATTTACGAGAGAATACAACGGCAACCGCTGGTAGTGTTGCGGCACTTGGCGGAGCAGACCTCAACCACTTTCCGCGATGCGTTTCGGCAAAGAAAGCGTGCGCTGCCGGAGTCGATCGACGGAGAGGGACGCGACGCTCAACCCGTCGAGTGCGCTGCCATCTCAGCGTTAGTTGCGCGTACAAAGTATGTCGCTTATAAGTAGCACAAATGATTTGACAGTCTGAACCAGGGGATCGGCAACCAGGGGATCGGCAACCTTGATAATCTGAACCAGGGATCGGCAACCTTGGTACTAGTCTGAACCAGGGATCGGCAACCTTGGTACTAGTCTGAACCAGGGATCGGCAACCTTGATAGTCTGAACCAGGGATCGGCAACCTTGGTACTAGTCTGAACCAGGGATCGGCAACAGTGATAGTCTGAACCAGGGATCGGCAGCCTTGATAGTTTGAACCAGGGATCGGCAACCTTGGTACTAGTCTGAACCAGGGATCGGCAACCTTGATAGTCTGAACCAGGGATCGGCAACCTTGGTACTAGTCTGAACCAGGGACCGGCAACCAACAAGACGGAGAGCCGAGTTTCATGAAGCCGACGTGGCGGGGGGCCGCATGGCAAAGCATTTGGGGGGGGGGGGGGGGGGAGGGGGGGGCTGTCAAAGAGAAAAAATTCGTCCGAATTGTCAAAAATTTAAGCAAACTGGAATTTTAAAAAATACAGAAATTACGTTTATTTTCAGCCTTTATGTCACAAAGTAACAATTTACAGCCGTAAGTTAAAAGCATTAACCCCAATTGAGATCAGGCTACTACATCGGCCTTCAGATGAGTGACAAGGTGAGGGGGCGGGGTTCTGGCGTCGTGCCGGGGGCCGTATACTACAGCGTCGCGGGCCGCAGGTTGCCAACCCCTGGTCTAAACGATGAGGGGAATAATAAAAAAAAACTGTGTCGGGGTCACATTAAAAAGGTTTATCTTTTAGAACGTTGAAGAAGTCGCCCACAATGCGGGGCTGAGCATGATAAAAACGCAGTTTCCAGTGCGCGTTTCTGCCTTCATCGGCCATTATCTTGAAAGAACGATAGAAACTGCCAGAACAACCCAGTAATCAACGCTGCATAATAATAATAATATCTGGGGTTTTACGTCCCAAAACCACGATATGATTATGAGAGACGCCGTAGAGGAGGGCTCCGGAAATTTGGACCATCTGGTGTTCTTTAACGTGCACTGACATCGCACAGTACACGGGCCTCTACCATTTCGCCTCCACCGAAATGCGACCGCCGCGGCCGGGATCGAACCCGCGACCTTCGGGTCAGCAGCCGAGCACCCTAGCCACTGCTCCACCGCGGCGGACTCGACGCTGCATGGTAGCTCCACCTTGGCTGCACTATCAGGACAAACCATGCACAGTCACTGAACAAAACGTCACGTTTTTTTTGTTTGTTTGTTTGTTTTTTTTTCGTTATAAAGATTGCTTTCATCCATCGCTCGCGAAAACCGCCTCATGTCGCTGCGAATCTCGCCGCTAACGATAATGTCGGCCCTGATGTAAGTGTTCGAGTAAAGACGCCCGCATCGCACTAGACGCTACAAACGAATGTACGCGCATTACTTAACCCTTAATTTTCCCCTTTGATTCCGCGAATACGCTGACTTTTGGCTGTTGACAGCGTTTCGCAATATGCTTTCCGAGCGCCGATCTGTAGATAACTGGGCCGTTATCTCCGGGACTAGATCACGTGATTCGAGCGCAGCGCCACTAGCTGCCCCTTCATGACGTCATGACCACGGAGCGCGGGTATATCTTAACACGTCTCTTCAGACACGCATTTGGCACAGGCGCGCCTGACGATTCACCCAGTTCTTTCGCGCCAGTCGAGCACATCCACTGGACAAGAGGCAGCCGCTTGCACGAACGATGGCCCTGAAAGCGCACGATGTCACCGTGAGCCTTGGTATGAACGAACATGCGTCTATCTTGGACCTTCGACTAGACGCACTAAACCCGTACGCAGTCAGAGAACTCGTGCTGACAAACTGCGTCCTCTGCGAACCGGCAGAGCTGTGCGCGCAAATCAGCCGCTGCGTGAGACTCCGGCGCCTGAGCTGCGTTGGCTGCGCGCTCCAGCCTAGCCAACTGCTCATGTTGATGCTGGAACTCCAGTATCTGCAGCACCTCGAGTTGTCGCTCGTCGAAGACTCCGACGTGGTCGTCGACTCCGAGATCGACAGTATGCGATCCATAGCGCCGCATATGTGGGGCGTCATCCGGTACCACAGCCTCCGTCGCCTGTACGTCGAGGTCGGCGGCGACCGCAGCTTCGACCTTCTCTGGGAGCTTCTGGTCTTCTGCCCGAACCTAATCGAACTTCACGTTCACTTCGTGCGTGGATCCTTCGCGAATGCTCTGGAGCAGTGTAGTCGGCTTCACGAACAGCTGGACCGACTGGAAACGTTCACGTTCACCTCCGAACTGTCGGCCTCCGTTCAGTTTCCGTACGGGCCGGATCAATCATTGACGTTCACGAACTGCGCTGCCGTCTGCGCCAACGTTCGTCGCGACAGGCCGCACGACTGGTGGAGCTGCGTCGCGCTGAGTCAACTCGAACTCGGCTGTGATCGAGTGGTCATTCTTCCGTCGCAGCTGGTCACGTTTGCCGCCGGCGAATTAATGACAGGAACGCCCTCACAGGAGCCGAGACAGCTACACAGTTGGCAACGTGTCCGCGAACTATGCATCCTGCTTTTACCGGAGCGGCCCAATATTCTGGTGTACCCGAAGGCGGGAGCTGTGTACCGCCGCTATCTGGAAGCTTTATTCTTCTCGCTGGTCAACGTCGTCGAGCTGAACGTCAATTCGTTTCACTTTCGCCTCGACGTCAACCTGGAAGGACTTCTAAGGGACACCCGGCTGGGTCACCGCCTGTTGGCGCTCTCAGTGCCCCCGTGTTGGTTTCCCAAGCAGTCCTCAATGCGCACGCTGGCGTTGGCCTGCCCTAACCTGAGAGACCTGGACGTGCGCGTGGTAACCCGAGGAGGTCTCTTGCACTGCGCTTCCTGTAACGTCCTCCACAGTGCGCTGTCCTTCCAGGAACCGTCCGACGGGGCAACGCTGTTGCCCACTAGCGTCGCCAGGCTGACCCTGAGTGACGTCTCTTACCAGGTACTGCTCTGGTACTTCGAGTATTACGGAGCAGCTGCGACGCTTCGACTTGCCGAGTGGCGCTTCGTCTGCTGCGAGCAGTACGACCGTTTGTTCGGGCTTCTCGGCAAGTGCGCAGCGGTCCGCTGCCTCGTGCTGCAGCATCAACACCTGCCGATCGACAGTAAGATTTTCCAGGTGAGTCGCCCAATACGCGACCGCTCTGAAGAGCGGCACTGATTGACGCGTGTATACGTTATTTGCCGACAATGTCGTCTTTCGTTTGTTTGCGGTCTTTTGTGTGTGTGTCTGTGTGTGTGTGTTTTTTTTTTTTGAAGCTCTGGCGGCGTTAATTGTCGCGCGCAACCTGACCGTCTGACTTTGCGAGAAAAGCGTGATAATCAGCGATCACATTCAAACGCCATCAACGGCGCACAGATTATCGCCAAGGCACAATCTTTTGTACGCAAACAGCGTACAAAAGATTGACGGGGCGTTCTGCTACCCGCGACATCGACATAACTGACTCGTTCGATGTGACCGTGCTCCTTAAACTTGTGTTGAATATTGCAAGAAACATCGGCAAATTGTGCGTTGCGAAACAGGCTCCAATCTTTCTGGAACTCGTCGCACGTGTTTCTTTCTTGTCTGTTTTTATGCTTCTTTCAATAGGGGGCGTAAGCCTGTTGAACTGTGACGCGCACATGCGCATTGAGTTTCCGAACACGCTAGCGTTAGGCCCATGTTGTTTTCCTCGTGACGGTCGAACCGTGCTCGCAAATGGACGTCTTTGATTGATTGATTGATTGATTGATTGATTGATTGATTGATGGATTGATTGATTGATGGATTGATGGATTAATTGATTGATTGATTATCATGTGCACCGTTTCCATCATTCCAGGCCAGCTTGTCCCGCATGACCAACCTGCAGCACCTGTGCCTTCTGACGTCGATTCAGTTCTCGGACGCCGAAGCATCGGAATGTGTCCGCGACTCCGTCGCCCGCTCACTTCAGCTGAAGTTCCTGCACATTCACTACAGGCGCGACACCGACGACTCGGAGCAACGAGTCACGTGGTTAGACCGACTCGAAGGCGAGGTCCAGCTGTTGCAAGGCGGTCCCTGCGTCTCCTGTTGCTCGACGGCGACGTTCATCGGTCTAGTCAAGCCGGTCAACCGCGACTGTGAGGCGGACTTGTAAACCTATAATTAGGGGTACGCCTGTTGTCAAAGTTTCTTTTAACCAGATTTTAAAGCATTGACGGTGGGGCAATAAAGGTTGGAGCATTGAAGGTTAGAGTATTATAGGTTGGAGTTTAATGCTTCCGATTGTAAGCCTTGATCGGCCCCTAAACCACCTAGAGGTCCAACTTTAGTTGTGGCGCTGCAGTTGTGCACGAATCTACAGCGAACGCTAGCGGAGTTACACGCGTTTCCTCGTTTCGCTCTTTCCTGCGCTGCTCTGCGTTCGTCGCCTCGTCTGGCCACCTCTCCCAGCGCCCTTCCTGCCAGCAGAAGCTTCGTATTCAACCAATGACAACGTCTGCTGCTCGCGACGTCACCTAATCGGACGGATGACGTCACGACAGCCGTTGCGTGTACCGGAAACGCACCGAGAGAAGCACACGAGCGTGTTCCAGCGATCTAGGGGCCCTTTAGGGTGGTTGGACGTGTTTCAATAAAGAGTTTAACAAGTTCAGGTGTTCAGCGGTTTCTTCATTACTAAAGATTCTTCCGCCGTGCCACGGACTGCGCAGGGTCTGCCGTTTTTACCACCCACATTTATTAGGGCCTGCTAAAACACGAGAAGTGACCGTCCTTGGCGTGACCAGGAGCGGTGCAAGAAACCATGTGATAACGCCAACCGCCACTTGATGGCTTTTCGGCAGCTCTTGCCGATACACAAAGCAACGTCGAAATGATTACCTTTTTTTTCTCGCCAACCGATAACAGAATTGGTGAGGCCCGCTGCATTTAAAAGGACCTCAATGTGTCTTAATGTGCCACATATCGGGGGGATAGAAGCACAGATATTTGGGTGAGCTTGTACTGTATGTTGCGCTGTTTTCTGTTGCCTTTTGGTGTATGATAAAACCTGGCCATCTTGTGTGAATAAACTTTAGTTTGAAGTGAGCGCTCGTTTTGTTCAGTCCTAGCTTCTCGTGTTTCTTGTCTGTTTTCGCGCTCCTAAATACCTTCATATAGGGGGAGTTCCACCGAAAGCATTTTAAATGCGAAGCATTTCTTAGCGAACTTCGGCGACTTTGAGCGTATCTATCTATCTATCTATCTATCTATCTAGCCGCCTACGACTTTGTGCTCTCCTGGCCGTATCGTTAATGGGACTTATACCAAAATTGGTATGACATAACATGACTGTATGACAAACATGAATGGCTGGTCATATCATGAAAATCATGAATAACTTGTCATGAAAAGTATGATTTACATGCCATGGCCATAGTGCTCCTGAGGCCGTTTTCTTAACTTGATCTATCTAAAAATTGGTACGATGAGACATTTCTCCATGATCAACATAAATGACTTGTGGTAATATGAAAATCATGACCTGCATGTCATGTACAACATAATTTACATGCCACGCTCATGGCGAGCTGACGGCCGCTTCGCTAGCTTGATATACACCAAATTTGGTATTACGTGACGTGAGTGTATGACGAACATAAATACCAAGTGGGCATATGGAAATCATGTCATGTGAAGCATGACTTGCATGCCACGCTCATAGCACGCTCGCGGCCGTTCCGCTGGTTTGATATACGCCAAATTTTGTATTGAGCGACGTGATCGTATGATGAGCATAAATGACAAGTGGTACTATGGAAATCATGACATGTCATGTGCAACATGACTTGCATGCTATGCTCATGACACTCTCGGGGCCGTTTCACTAGCTTGATATACACCAAATTTGGTATTGAACGACGTGACTGTATGACGAGCATTAATGACAAGTGGTACTATGGAAATCATGACATGTCATGTGTAACATGACTTGCATGCTACGCTCATGACACTCTCGGGGCCGTTTCACTAGCTTGATATACACCAAATTTGGTATTGAGTGACGTGACTGTATGAAGAGCACAAATGACAGGTGGTAATATGGAAATCAGGAAATGTCATGTGCAACATGACTTGCATGCCACGCGGATGTCATTCTCGTGGCCGTTTCGCTAGCTTGATATACGTCAAATCTTTAAGGCATACGCCTTAATTGTCTCATGCTCACGTCCGTCCGTCCGTCCGTCCCTCCCTCCAGCCGTGCCCTGGCACGGTGCCAGTTGGGCGCCGGGGCGCGTAAACGGACGCCGGTCGCGTCGGACTCTACAGTGCTCGCGCTTTGCTTACGTAGCGTGCTGTGCCCAGCGTCTCTAAATCATGCAAGGAGGGAGACGCGCGCATGACGTTCCATTCTGACCGACCCCGTCTCAGTGGGCACATGCGTTGGAGGAACGCGCCTTGGAATTGACAGTGTCCGTCAATTTAAACGCTGGAACGCGGACGGCGTCTGCACAATGCGCAAAGCGCGAGAATACGAACGCATGCCAAACGGAGGCAGATTGGTGTCGCGTCTCGCTGCGATTCGAGTTAAAAAATTAAGCGAACATAAGTGGCAGGTGGTAACACGAAAATCTTGGCATGCATGTCATCTACAATGCCACGCTCATGGTGCGCTTGCGTCCAGTACGCTAGCTTGGTATACACCAAAATTTGTATTGCGCGACGTGACTGCACGACGAACACAAATGACAGGCCCTAAATGTAACTAATGACATGCATATCACGTACAGCATGATTTGCTCCTTGCTGGCTGCTTCGCATTACATCGATTCCCACAGTGCGTGGGATCTGCCGGTTTTTTCAAAATTGTCGAATCACGTTTCACATGTCAGAAGGGTTTTCCGGTCCTTTACTAGCCGTTCTTGAATTGGCAATGAAAAACAAAGAAAAAAATCTACGCATCCCCACGAATTGAATCGCGACGAGTGGGCGAAGTACTGGGGACCGTTCTTACTGTAAATCACCGTGACATCACCCACTCGCGCATGTAAATAAGTGAAAACGCGTGAGTACAGTATATACAATGTGTTTCTGCCGTTGAGCCGCCGCTTCCCGCGTCCTCAACACCGGAGTAGCAGCTTGTTGTCGGTGTTGCCGTTTTGCCGCTGCTTCCCGAGCTCTCGCCCCCGGGGTAGCTTGCTGTCCGCGTAGACGTTGAGCCGCCGCATGCCGCGCTCTCGCCTCCGGAGTAGCAGCTTGTTGTCGGCGTTGCCGCTTTGCCTTTCGCGGGTGAGAACGCTTTCACGATCGTTTTCATCCATGGCAGAAAGAAAATGTGTGGTCTGGAACGCGCTTCTTCATCGTCATCGCCGGACAACAGACAACGCACAAGGACAACCCCAGACCCAAAGGTGCTTCGCCCCTTAAAAAAATATAAAGTCACGGGGTCTTTTATGAATACCCTTGAGACGACTTGAAGACGAAAGCCACATTCTTCTTTTTCTGCTCAGTTGATTTATCGATTCAAGTCACTGATGCCTACGTATTGTAACTGTATTGTAGTAATTGTGAATGGAAAAGAATTAAAATGGATGAAAAATTTAACGTGCCGCTTGTAATAATTGTCCTTCCAACTTTCTGATAAACCGCCCAGCGCTGTGCCAAAGCGACCGCCGCTGTAGCCATAGGCGTGCGCACGAGGGGGGGCAGAGGGGGCGGCCGCCCCCCCCCAATTTCGCTAAGAGGGGGGGGGGGGCGCAAAGTCGGCCCTATACATTGACTTTAATAGGGAGGGGGCGCTGCAACGAACCTTCGCCCCCCCCTGAAGGGGAACCCTGCACACGCTTATGGCTGTAGCTCAACTGATAGAGCATCGGACGTGCATTGATAACGTATATAACTACGCAACCGAATACAAAACTAATAGAATATGTGACCCCAGATATTGTCAGTAATATCTATCACTCTCTCATAGTCGTGCCAGGTGTAGCTAGAACACCGACCTGACAACCCGCGCCGACTGCCTTTTCATTGTGGCAAACCGCAGTGTGCATGCGAGTGCACGCATAGGCGGTGATCAGAAGAAAGTGTTTGACGGAATGGATGTGTCGACGAGCTCTAAGTGCCGTGATCATGAGCGTCGGCAGGGTTTTTGTCTTGGGGGATGCAAATCCGTTTCGCATCGCGGTTGGGGGAGGCGCTGGTGTAGGTTGGGTGGGCGCAAGTACTGGTGTGGCTTGAGGGGGGGCAAGTGCCCCTTTTGCACCCCCTGCCTAAGCCCATGGCCGTGACTACACAGATACAACGATGTTGAGTCGCAGCTTGTCGCAAAAGGCATCGCGTCCATATAGATCCTTACAGTAAAGATAATACAGCGCTCCTTTCTTCTGGGATGGGGCGTGCTGCTTATTCATGCCGCGTGCTGCATGGCATGAATAAGCAGCAGCACGTGCGGTAACAGATAGTTTGGCCCCGTGGTTTGGCCTTTTAACGCATCATCCGATGTATCCCGAACCATTCCAAAACATTTTCACAGCAAATAGCTTTAGCCGCATACTGTGTAAGGTTAGGCATTAGAAAAAGGCGGTTTGCCACACCGACGTTGTGGCTGCACTGTCATGACCTTGAAAGAACGATCGTATGGCGTTTTAGTCCAATATTGCGGTATATCAAAAATGCTCTGCGTATAGCGTAACACCGGCTGTGAGCTGTGCATGCGTGCGTCCGAAAAAAAATGGTGGCGCCTAATGTATAGGCAAGAAGAAGCGAGACGTCCCGCATGATGCGCATGCGAAGAAAGCGCACTCACGTGCAAGCACCGTCTGCTTAGCTTTTATTGCGATAGCAATTACACACTCTCGGCTGGTTTTCGCCGTCGGCGTCGCCGTCATGTCCCGTATATGTATCTATGTATTTATAATAACCACAAAGAAAAATAATTCAGAAAAAATGTTTCCGACGCGCGGCATCGAACGAGGGACCTCTCGCTCTGCAGCGCGGCGCTAACCGCTGAGCCACGAAAGCGTACGTCCTTCAACGGTTCAAACGGCGAGCTATTTATATACAGCGTGTTTTCAGCAATACCAGCGAGATGGCCAAAAGGGTGCGCTAGGCGGGGCTTCAGCTCGGCGCCCCGCTCGTCGGGACGCGCGCTTGCTCATCTCCCACGCGGACTTTGCCCCGTGGGAGGTAGATGCCCGTGCGTGCGCTTATTTCGCGGTGGAAGAGAATTGTGCGTCTTTGGGCTTTCGCCGGTACGATTGCGTTGCAGTTACCAAGCGCACGAAGGTCACCCCGCTTGCGAAAAGAGCACGCTTTTCAAACACAGCGAAGTAATAACTGTGACACTTGTTAGTTCGCGCTCGTCTGTACCTGTGAATACGTTTCGTGCGTTGTTTTTGTTTGAGCAGTGCGTTAAGTGTCGAGCTGTGAACGTTGTTCGTTCAGTGTCGTCCTGTGCGTGTTGTTTTCGTGCGTCATGTGTGCGTGAGCAGCGCGCTGCACGTTTCGACCTGCTTGTCATTCGTCCCTTGACATTCCAATTGTTCGCTATCGCATTCATTGCTTCGCCTTGTGGCGAAACTGTGACTTTTTTGCTTAGCACACTGTCAGCCATATTTGTGCGGTCGAATTTGTTCAGAAATCCGGTGTGATGCTGATTGTCGTATCGATGATCTCGTTGCTTTTCACCGATAGTAGAAGCTACCGTATCGTCGGGTCGACGCTCGCGCGACATTATTTAAAAATTGCAAGGGTGTATTATCAGGACAGGAAAAGGGCTGACTAGGCTTTACGCGAGTTCGGCGCTTTCCATATTAGGATTGCACGAGTATCGATCTGCAGACAACTGCACCACGTTCTCCGAGAATAACACACGTGATTCGAGTGTAACGCCACCACCATTTCATGACGTCGCGTCCACGGCGCTCGCGCATAATTTAACATGTCTCTTCGAAGACTCATCCACCATATTCTTGCCTGACAGTTCGTCCGTTCTGCGCGGCTGTCGCACAGCTCTTCCCCTTCACACAGTTGACACTCAAACAAGACAGGCCCTTTGCACTAACAATGGCCGCGATCGCGAATGAGGTGACCGTACGTGTTTGTATGAACGAACGTGTGTCCGACTTGGTCCGGCGATTAGACGCACTGAACCCGGACACCGTCAGCGAATTGGTCCTCACAAACTTCTTCGTCGGCAGACCATCAATGCTGTGCGCGCAAATCGGTCGCTGCGTGAGACTCCGGTGCCTGCGCTGCGTCGCCTGCCCCCTCCAGCCAAGCCAACTGCTCCAGCTTGATACTGGAACAGCTCCAGCATCTGGAGCACCTCGAGTTATCGCTCGTCGAAGACTTCGAGGCAGTCGTCGACTCCGAGATCAACAACGTGCGTCGTTTATTAGCGACTGAAACGCAGGACGTCGCTGTAACCCACAGGCTGCGCCGAATGTACGTCGAGGTTGGCGGCGTCGACCGCAACTTCGAGCTCCTCAGGGAGCTCCTGGCCTTCTGTCCGGACCTGACCGAACTACACGTCAACCTCGTGCGGGGAAACTTCTCGAATGCCCTGTCGCAGTGTCGCCGCCTTCACGACGATATCGTCGAGCTGGGAACGTTCGTGTTCACCTCCGAAGTGTCAGTTCCATTTGCGTACGAGCCGGATTCATCGTCGGCGTTCGTGAACTGCGCGACCCCTTGCGCCAACCTCCGTCACCAGAGGAGGTCGGGTGACTCGTGGAGTTGCGTCGAACTAGACCACCTCCCGCACAGCCCGCACCGAGGGCTTCCGTCACAGGTCGTCGTCGTTGCCTTGGTCACCGACTCAACGGCAGAGTCCTTCCGGCTCGCGAGTCGTCGAAAGTACTGGACGCACGTCCGCGAACTCTGTATCCTGCTACTCCCGCTAGCACCCTCCATTAAATTTTACCCGATTGTTGACGCCGCGTACCGCGACGATCTTCGCCGGTTCTTCTCCGTCGCCCTGGAGCACGTGGTCGAGCTAAACCTAACTTCGTTCCACTTCCATCCCGACCTCGACCCGATGGAGTTGCTCCCCGAAGAGACGCTGAAGCCCCTGCATGCGTTCTCAGCGCCACCTTGCGTGTTTCCAAGTCAGTCCGCCGTGCGCCGTCTGCTGACTGTTTGCTCCGATCTCCGAGAGTTGGACGTGCGCATAGACAGGCGCGGGGGGGCAGTTCAACTGTGCGTCCTGTGAGCCTGTTCTCAACAAAAAGACCATCGAACCACCACCAGACACCGTGACGTCGGTCGTTCGCAGCGGCGTCGCCAGGCTTACGGTGTGTGACGTTCCTGCGCACGTCCAACTATGGTTCCTCGAGTGTTGCCAGGTGGCAGTAAGGGTACGGCTCATCGAGTGGCCCGTCAGTACCAGGAAGCTGGGGTACGGCTATCTCAGAGCCGGACTTAGAGGCAACAGCGCCATCCGTTGCCTCGTTCTTCGGCATGAAGAACTTGGGGTCAAAGATCGGCAACTGCAGGTGAGTCGGCTGATTTTCTTTGCTGGGGCCCTTGGTGCTTCCAGTTGACGTCTTCTTACAGACGTAACGAGCACGCCGTGATTCACGTTTTGATTTTATAAGCTCTACGTTAGGATGAACGGCATCTACCTTCTACCACTTTGCTCGGCCGGCGCGGTCTCTTCGTCCTCTGCATGTTCCTAAGGCCTTGCTAATTAAGGCTAACTTTAATTAAGGCCTTGCTAATTAAGGATAACTTTAATTAAGGCATTGTTAATTAAGGTTAACTTTATTTAAGACATTGCTAATTTAGGTCATGTTAGCTAAGACATTACAAATCATGAACTTCGTCAAGCAACATAGTTCTACGTTCCACATAGCATCATAGCCAAGCCTTCCAATGCCTAGCCAAACCTAGCAATGACTTAATCGAGCTTAAAGAAGCCAACTAAGGTTGCACGGCGGGTTTGTTGGTTATCCATAGCATCCGATGTATAGCGTATCCAGGACGGGACAGAGCAATTAAGAAACACATAACATACACACAGCGCTAACTTTCAAAAATGCAGTTTATTTCGAGAATCAACAGTACATGTACCCTAATCCGGTGCGTGACAAGCCAAGTGCTCAAGCAAACAATCGTACATCTAATGCAAATCATCATGTCACACTCAGATATTCTATTTCTTTAGCTGATAATGGTACAGAGGGTTTACTAATGCATGTGTTACCAAACTTGGCGATGAATTGCGCTTCGATAATTAGCCTTGTCATATCGTTGCTGCTCTTTCCAATGATGCTCGTGTGATTAAAGAGGGGTTGGCATGCGCACTCCTTGCAGTGAATTGCGAGAAACCCCTCTGGCTGCGCCTTGGCAACTTTATCCCTGTGCTCACTGAGCCCCTCATTAGCACATCTACCGGTTCGTCCCACATAGCATGCACCACACGTTAATGGGATCCGGTAGATGACTTCCTGTGTTGCACGCTACACACCTGTTAGGTGGTTCTTTTCGCGCACGCCTTTTTCCGCGCGGTCCGGTTTTTGTCTTTTGGCAAAGACTGCTTAGCTTGTTCAGCGCCGAGAAGACGGCGCACGTTGCAACGCCGTGCTAATTTCTTCAGGTTACGTGAAACGCTATGAATGCACGGGATCACAGCTACACTTTTCCTTGCCGGCGTAGGGTACGCTTGCGTTGCTTCCATTGGAGCTGGAGCGTACCCCGAGTCACCTACACGTTTTGTTTGCTCTCTGACGCTTATGGGCAAGCAATGTTCGCAGGACTTCTTCAAAGTGTTAGTAAGGCATATCTTAACTATGCCTCGCTTGACGAGTTTGGAGTGCGCTTAAGTATATGGCAGTAATGGCTTGTTCGCACGAGGGTGATAATACCAGCATGTCTAATTATCATTGAAAACTAATTGCACATCTAAAGATCGAATGACACCATCCCAGAGGGCATTTCAAAATACACTTCGAGTTGTTCTAGACACTTTTATTTGAACAAGGATCTGGATGCTGGAACACACATGCTCGAACTGTTCGGAGGAGCTGTCAATAAATATTAGAAAATCGTCTACAAAACGGACAACTTTAAGAACATGCGACCCTTGTAATACTTCATTGAGGTCTCTGTCTGACTTAGCTATGCACAAGTTACTCAGAACCGGAGCGAGACAGGATCCAATACACACACCATTTTCCTGCGGATATGCTGATCCCCTCCGGGTAATGAAAGTCCGACGACAAATAAAAACTAAGAAGCTCTTTGAAGCTTTCTACGGAAACACCTGCTTCGTTCTAAAATTTCACAACTCCGAATTCTTCAACGCAATCGTGAATGCAAGTCATTACTTGGGTGTGTACGTAAACCATGTCGCGCCATGAGCGTGGAATGCAAGTCATGTTGCCCATGACATGTCATGATTTCCACATTATCACTTGTCATTTATGGTCGTCATACAGTCGCGTCACTCAATTCCAATTACTGTTTTTATCTGGTGACGTGAATTGATAAAGTCAGGAAACGTAGAATACACCAACTCGTCCACCGTAGTTAGACACAAGACGGCAAGGTTAGCAGCGCAATATGGCGACACTGAATTGAGCACTGACCTCACGCGCATCGTTTCCTACCGCAGGCAAGCTTGAGCCGCATCACCACCCTTCAGCACCTGTGCCTTCTGACCTCCAGTCGAGTATCGCACGCCGATGCATCGAGTTTCGCGGTCGACTTCATCGCACACATGGGTCAGCTGAAGTTCCTGCACATGCACTACGTGTGCGGCTCGGAGCAGCGGGTCACGTGGCTACGAGGAGAACCGCGAGATGGCGTCCTGTGGCAAGACCGTCCCTGCTTCGCCTGCTGCTCGACGGCGACGTACATTGGACTCGTCAAGCCGATCAATCGCGACTGCGAGGACCTCTAATCCGAACTGAGGCGAGCGGACGTTATAATTGGTCCAGCGCCTGTCCTGTGTAGTCCTTCATCTCGTGTACTCGTCCTTTTAACGCGATAGCGTTAAAGAGCTCGTTTCGCAGAAATTCCGGCGTCGGTGTCGGCGTCGGCGTCGTTGGTTGTGACCGAAAAATCATCATCTTGTCCGTGACCGAAAAATCATCATCTTGTCCGTGACCGAAAAATCGAGAAAGATGCAAATAAAATAAATAATAAAAATTTTCGGGCCCGAGTGAGGATCGAACCCGGGTCGTCTGCGTGGCAAGCAGGTGTTTTACCACACAGCCATGCCTCTGCTTGGATATACTGTGAAAATAACTTCCTCTGCTTGGAAATGCAGTGAAAATAACTTCCATGCTTCGCAAACGCAAGCGTCCTTTATATAGGCGTCGCAATATAAAATAATATCCCAGGAATATTGCGTGGTACAAGCGTAAATTGCCATCGGGCGTCAGAATATGCGACTATCATAACGATTCCATAGTTTAAAGCCAGCCACCCATTACAAACGGCACACACCTTACTGCGCGTATTCCCTTAACACCACGTAGTGGGTGCATAGCAAGTTCCGAAAACATTTCCCCCACATTTGCCGCGCATGATTTCTCCTGGTTTAAACCATACTACCCATTACATAGTATGCACTAAGTGATTGAAGTACGCAGTAGGGACGGGATATCGCTATCGCGTTCAACTCTTAAAGGCGAAGCTTAAGGGTCCCCCCAATTTTTGTTTGCGCTGTTTTAAAACAATGAAGTTAAACCAACTAGCCCGGTTTTGCACGCTATTATAATTGGTGTTCCGAAGGTCGCCTTACGGTTTCGCAAAGTTACGGTGCACTTAATTGGGCGTGTTGTAATAAAGAAAGAGTTGAAGAGGCTCACTAGTATTTAATTTTTTTCTTTCGAAAGTCTGTCCTTGGTGTCAAAAATACACACATAAATTTGCTTTGCGTATAAAGTCCAACAGTGAGCGGTGGTAAGGTCCTAATCCACGATGAAATTGCCACAAACTTCTTGTGGACTTACACAGGCCTACAATTAAGCCATCTTGCCGCCACCGTGAAACGGGCTCCACGAAACACAAAACCTCTAAAAGACTTCTCTAAACGGCTACGAACAGCTATAAACGTTCTGGTCTACGAGAAGACCTAAAATAGACATTTTAAAAATCTAAGATACGTGCCTCAAATGTGCTTGCATACATTTTATAAGCCTTTTTAACAACTACGAGAGCCTTTTCTGCCCAAGAAGTTCATAACGTCTACTACGAGACATTTTTTTAGACATTTTGTAGTGCGAGCGCACTACTACTACTTCAATTATTCTTCGAACGTTTTGTCGAGAAGCGCCGAAATGCCAGATCGTCATGTCAAAAGAGCGGTGACCGTCAGTTTTACTAACAAATGACGCAGCTAACAAACCCCCAAAATAATCTGTTTCACTCCGCAACGCGAGTGTACCTGTACATATAACTATCAACAGTTAGATAAGTATATCCTGTTCAAGCCAAGGCGCTCATATGATAACGATGCTTCCAGCAGCACGCTCGGGAAACTGCAACCGACAACAGGAGCAAAACGCAGGCGCGCATTGGCGCGCACGCCAGTACGCATCAGCTTCTGCCGGCGGTAAGAGGTGCTCAGTTGAAACTTGTCCTTCCTCTGCAACGGTCCGCGGTGGCTCGATCGGCAGGCCGGCGGTCATCGTTTGGCGTGTTGCACAGCGTTTCCAGCTTTTCTGTACGGATTACTGGCTCTTGTGCCGGCATCAAGTAACTGTGCTCATACTGTTTTCCGCATCAGTGTTTCGTGAAACAAGCTCTACTGTGTGTTCTCGCCGACAGTTCGTTATAACAATGGCCGGATCTGCTAGCCATCTTCGTTGCAGCTCGGAACGAAGCGCCGCCCGGCGGCGAAGCTAGTTGGGGCGCACGGGAAAAGGCGACGACTCTCTTTGGCGTCGGGGCGACGATCGGGATGGACGTCTCCTGCAGGGGATCCGCGGGATGCGGCAACCGCGGGTCGTTTCCCGTGGACCCCTCGTGGTGAGTCGACCATTGGGGAGGCCACCTTCGCGTTACCTTGTGTTTGTTTGTTGATTGAGTGTAGTGGAATATTGTTTAAGGTTGTTTTAGCGTGTTGATCGCTAGTGATGTACTTGATTCGGCTAGCGAGCTCGTTGATGTAAAAGTAGTTGAATAAATGTACACGATGTTGGTTTGGTTCGACTGTGTCCACTGTCTCC
This sequence comes from Rhipicephalus appendiculatus, assembly GCA_030522465.1. Taxonomy (NCBI): domain Eukaryota; kingdom Metazoa; phylum Arthropoda; class Arachnida; order Ixodida; family Ixodidae; genus Rhipicephalus; species Rhipicephalus appendiculatus. The sequence goes on along the minus strand of JALIZH010008026.1, from coordinate 1,444,939 downwards.
GTGTGCTCCGAGAGCGGCGCGCTCATTTCGAGATCCCCACAATCTCGACCGCTGGATCTGTGGTTCAGTAGTCAACAGTGGTGTAGAAGAAGAAAGAACTTTGTTAATAAAGTCCAGCGAAGTTGATTGGGGGTGGGCCTCAGCCCCGGCTTAGGCATCGGCCGCGAGCTCTTAGGGCTCGGGGCGGCTTCCTCGACTCGCTAGACGGCCCACAGTTGTTGTTCTAGCACAGAGCTGAGCTGAGCCTCCTTCCAGCGCGCCCTGCGGTTCGAGACTGCCTCCTCGCGTTTGGGCATCTAAGTTCGACCACTCCCATAGTACGTAAGCCATTGTTGCCCTTCTGTCGCAAACCTTGCATTTGTCTGTCAAATATTATCAGGGTAACAGAGACGAAAGAGAACTGGGTTCGGGTGAGTGTGCGTATGCAGTTGTTTCCGCGCCAACTGCCTGTTTTTTTTTAAATGCGAGAGCATTTCTTAGTCGGGCTATGTAAGGCGTCCGTCGGTGTCCGCATCTCTCCGCTCTCACTCCCTCTCCCATAGCAACAGCTGCGGGCGCGCGCGCTTATCCTCGCCCCTAGCAACCGGAGCAGGTGGTGCGCGCGGAGTAGCGGAGAGTGAGTGGAGAGGAGGAGCGCGCTCTGGTGTGTGAGGGCGCTCGCATCGCGGGAGCTCGGCGGAGCTCCCGCGTATGTGGAGTGTGGGAGAGGGTAGGTGCAGTGCTTCGCCGCTCCTTCTCTCGCCGTTCGCTCTCTCTCCTCCCTGCGCCCCTCTCCGGTCCGCTCGCTCGCACGTATATATATATATAAAAAAGTAAAAAAAAAGAAGAAAAAAAAGTAAAGAAAAAAGCAAAAAGTAAAAAAAAAGAAAAAATTGGCAAAAAAAAAAAGAACAGGCGCTGCGCCGTGCTCCCGACCGGGCTGCAGAAATTAGGCGCCTTTTCCTTCTTCGAACCACAACCACCATATATAAATGGAGTGAAGCGCGCGCGAAATGCATTCGCATTTCCTCACGATTCCCTTCGGGGAGGTGGGGGGCATTTTTTTTTATTTTATCTGTTGTGCGGCGTAGGGTATTCGCGTCTTCCTAGCTTGTAAGGCTGTGTTATTTCATTGTAGCTAGTAGCCAGAAATTTTTTTCGGGGAGTGGGGTTGGGGTGCTGGCATGTCAACATCTACATTGTGTATGTTTGTGTGTGTGTGTAAGAGCTCGAAGCACAGCACCACCTGATAGAGATAACAGCGAATAGCAATGTCTATAAAAGAACGACATTTACGCACACCTACTCTAGGCCGTCACACAATGCGGACGACGTAATACGACACGTGACCTTTTTCCATCTTTTTTCCTTTGCTCACGCGGCGACTGTCTGAATCCTGTGGAACATGGATGACTGACTGAGGTTGGAGAAGGGGGTTAACTGTGGTATTGCATGTATATGAAGGCGAAAGCCTTTACAGTCTCATGCTCGCGGTGTTCGTCCGTCCGTACCCTGGAACGGTGCCAGCTGTGGCATCTCCCCCCTCACTCTCTCAGCAATCACGTGATGGCATAGGGGCGCATAGCAACAGTTGCGCCGCCATAGCTGTGGCCTCTCCCCCTTACACTCTCTCATCAATCACGTGATTTCTGAAAGAGCGTAAAGAAACAACAAAGAATTTAAAATAAAAACAAAACAAAAACAAAAAAAGAGACATGGCATATTCAGTCGAATGGCCACAGGTTTTCGCCGAACACACTTTGGAATTTAGTGTCTCAATTTTTTACGAGACAAGCAAGGTTTAGTGTCAAGGTTTCTTGAATTATCTAGCCTACCGACGGCCAGCGTGCGCCAGGCGTACGTGGACTTAAAGCAGGGGTGGAACAGGGTATATGGGTTTGGGATCAGGCAAAACTGCCTTTTGTAGCAGGCTTGGAGCATCCAGAAATGCATTTTGGAGCAGGCTTGTGGCAGCCAGAAGGACCTTTTTCAGCAAGTTTGAAGCAATAAGAAAGAACATTCAGAGCAGATGTAGCCCCATTACACAGCACTTGTGAGGCAACATTTGTCCAATGCTGCATTTTTCAAAAATTAATCTAAATTTTGCTATAACCTTATTATTGCGATAGCAATTATATGGAAACTCTCGTCTGGTTTTTGCCGTTGCCGTCATGTCCCGTATAAAATCCAAATCGATAACGTACCCCCGCGCATCGTATGTTCTACCCGCGGGTGAAAGATCGCGAGCGGGGATGACGAGCGCGGCTGCAGCAGATATCAGACGAGCCGGCCCATCTTCGTCGCTTGGAGGGCGCATGCGATAACATCACCCCGCTCGGAAGGCCTGCCGTCGAAGCAGAGAGGAAACACCCTGCCCGTCTTGAACGAGCATGAAAAGACGTGAGGGAGGGGGTTGTCGCTCGAGCAGCAACTGTGAACTGTGCTTCTAAGGGCGCGGTCGCGATAGCTGGCGCGCACGCTAGCTCGGCAGCCATCAGCGGGTGACTCGCATGCACTTCTACGTGCTGCGCTCTCATCGCAAAGAGACTGCGCGAAAAGTGTTGCTCTTCCTGGAGTGGCCGTATTCTCTTACACCAGCGTTTTGTACAGTTGCGTGAGATCGGATCCAAAAGAGTTAGCTGCCAGCCTCACTTCGTATAACATTACAATTTGTTGCTAACGCATTCATTGCTTCGCTCTTGCGGTGAAACTGACTTTTCCAGCTATGTACAGCTGCCCATTTTTCAAACTTGAACGCACGAGCGTCTACCGCTGAGTCGATAAGCGCCGTATAACGGAGAGCAGCGGCGAAACGAACGAGAATACGCGCGTGCGCTCGATGAGTAGTCTTGTGCACCTGTCTTTGCTAAGCTGTTCCGGGAACCAGACACCATCCCGCTTCTTTCAAACACTGTTACCATCATCCTTTCTTTTCTGAACGCTGCCATCAAGTTATAACAAAAATCACAATTTTACCGCAAGGGCGAAGCAATGAATGCGATAACAAATTGTAATTTTATACGAAGTAAGACTGTCAGCTAACTCTTTGGGACCCTATATCGCGTAACCCTACAAAACGCTGGTTTAAGAGATTACAGCCGCGTCAGAGAGAGATGCCCTTTTCGCACAGTCTCTTCGCGTTGAGTGCGCAGCTCACATTAGCGCTGATGCCTGCCGAGATAGCGCGCGCGCCTTTAGAAGCAAAGTTCGCAGCTGCTGCTCGAGCAATCGCAGCCTTGACGAAACCGAAACTATAACCATTCCGATGAAACCGAAATCACGATGTTTCCGCCACGTTTTAGGGCACGGGGCTTGATGGCAGTCGCACCTTGCGGCTAAATTCGGGTGCTGCGGCGCAGGATGGCGCCAGTAAACAAGTTTGGCGCAAATGACGCAGCTGTTCCACCCCTGCCTACGACACACACACACATATATATATATATGTATATATATATATTTTTTTTCTGCTGGCGCGAGGAGCGGAGCAGATATAACAGAACAGACGGCCCAGGAACGGGTGCTGTCTCTGTCTCCCGTTCATTACAATGGCGCAGCCGACCAACGGACCTGTTTGACGACCTGCAGTCGCACACCGTGCTACGGAGTGGACGCGCACTTTCAGGTTCAACCCCGCTCCTGCACCAACCGACTCGTCTGCAGGCATCCCCACAGCTGATGTCTTCGACTCCACTTCCTTGCAGATGGAAGCTACCTCGGCCCCAGACGCGCTGTCCACGCTCCTTTGATTATTTCCCACACCGCAGCCCAAGCGACCTCCGCGTCGACGCCCGCGGTCATCAGTACTACTTCAAATGCGGCCCTCAGCGACCTCACCGTGGTCACGCAGGCAGTTTCTGCCATGATGAAGTTCTTTGAAGACACCAATGTACGCACCACAAGAGCCTTGGCACGTACAGCACTGCCAGTGTCATCTCCTACCAAACTTCCCGAATTTCGGGGGTTACAAGACGACCCAACGCTCTGGCTGCAAACCATCGATACATTAGCCCGTTGCCATTTTTGGCCTGACGACTTCAAGATGTCGATCGCCGAGAGCGGACTGCGCGATTCGTCCAAAGCAAGACACCGTTACGACGGCTATAATCGCAACACTTGGACCGAATGGAATGCAGCCCTGGTGAATGCCTTCCGCCCGCTCTCGTCCACATGTGATGACAAGTTCAGGCGGCTGCGATCCCGCCGGCAAGTTCCCACTGAAGATGTCACAACTACATTTACGTGAGCTCGAGCTCCTCAACGACTGTGGCATCACGCGGCAGTCTCCAGCTGCGCGCCAGTACGTACGTGGTCGACGGAATGTAGCACGCCACTCATGCGGCCATCCTGTCCTTCCGATTTCCGGAGATCCCACCCACCGTCTTCGCTCAAAGGGCCGAGGAAACTGCAGCAGAGTACACGACGCCGCCTCACTTTCGGCATGTCGCAGCAGCCCGGACATTCACTACCCACCTCCGCACGACGGGGTTGCTTTTTCGTGCGGACGTATTGGATGCAACACCAAGGAGTGCCGCCAATCGTCGCAATCCCGGATTCAACATCAAGCGCTTGGTCCATCTCTGTCATTGTCCTGTGTTTCGCGCTGCTTCCCGTTTCCTTGAATATGTACCAACCGGCCCGAATAAGCACTCTACAAAATGCCTACCTGATCAGAGAGCAAGCACTGCTAGCTTTTATTGCGATAGCAATTATATGGACACTCTCTGCTGATTTTTGTCGTCGCCGTCATGCCACAGATATGTATATGTTTATATGTAAAAAAGCACAAAGAAAAATAAATCGGAAGAAAAATTTCCAAGGCACCCGACCGGGGATTCGAACCAGTGACCCCTCGCACTGCACTGTGGTGCGTTAGACCACTGAGCCACTCCCCATGCTTCCGCCAGCACAATAATGGCAAGCTATTTATGCACACCATTTACCACTGGTGGTATGGAGGTCTCGGAGGAGCTTGAGCGTGTTTTCTATCACGCAACGCTCCTACATTTTCTTTCACTTTAAAAACTGCCCTTGAGACGCACACGAAAAAGGGGCCCTTTTCTGTCCCCACTCGTGATGTGGAACAAAAAAAAAAAAAAAAAAGAACAGTGTGCACCTTGCGTCAGACGCCACCGCACGGCAGGGGACGCAGAGAGGTCATTCCACGCGCCGCGCTTTAAAAGAAAAAGAAACATCTAAGAGCATCGGGTTCTGCATTGTCGACACTTGCAGCGCGTTGTTCAAACACAATGGCGTATCAACTGTAACAGTTGTTAGTTCACGCTAGTCCTGTGTATACCTGCACATCCTTTTCGGACGTCCTTCTTTGTACTTCAGCGGGAAGCTGCAAGTATCGAGCTGCTCGTCGATTTTCGTGTGACATTCCAATTTCTTGCTATTGCATTCATTGCTTCGCCCTGGCGATGAAACTGACTTTTTCTTGGAAGTTCGTTCCCGTGACCTGGCATTGTATATGTGAAGACAAAGATCACATAATGGTCATCAGAGGGTCAAAACTCTTGTACGACCCCAACCATCCCGCAGCAAACGGCTTGTGCGAAAGGGCCTATAAGACAATCAAGCAGATGCTTGCCATGACTACCACTGGGGAAAGAAGAGTGGGCTGATGTTCCTCCATATGTTACATTCTGCTACAACGCCACATACCGAGACACTGTTCTCCAAACTCCATTTTTGCTGTATGATAGGGATCCAGTGCTGCCACTAGACGCTGTCTACAGTCGCCGGGAACTCAAAGAGCTCAAAGAAAACCAAGCTATTGCGCGGTGGTGTGTGAACGACTGCACAAAGCCTGACAGCTCGCTGCCACATACATCAGCATGGCTGAAGAAAAACAAAAAGGGCACTTTGACAAGCACCACAAAGACATGTTTGAGAGAGGGCAATTGGTGCCCCTCAAGGCTCCATGGTCCAGGGTGAAATCGACCACATCGTACACTGGTGCTCACAAGATAGAGAACAGACTGCATGGGAAGTGACATGGCGCATGTGGAGAAATTAAGACCCTGTTTGAGCCTTCTTGATCAGAAGGGGTAACCTCATGCTTCGGACTAAACTGTGCATGTGTTCTGTGCACTGTGAATTATTGCTGGTGTTCTTATGTACTTTTGCGTGCGTGAAAGTGGAAAGACAATGCCTTGGCTTTTCTAAATAGTTACAAACAGGACTGTTTAAGTTAGTTTACTTATGTTTCACCTATCTTCTGTTTGTGTGTTACGTTAAGTATTACGTTATGTACAGTCGGGAGGACTAGTTTCAAAACCAGGGCATGACACAAGCGTTTATACAAGACGATGCTCGGTGCGTGTGTTGCAACTTCGCGAGAAGAAAACATAGATTGGAGCCGAGCTCATGCGTGCTCAGGCAGCTTTGAAGAATAAAGAAAACGGTGAAGCAGTCTCTTCCTGGTCTCCAGTGTGTTCGGTCGTCTTTCTTACGCCGCCTAGGAACACGCAGATATCCTACGGCCACAACAGCACGTCACAGACACAAAGCTGTTATTTCAGTAACATGCTGTATGAAGTGTGCATGTTCTGCAACGCAACCCTCAGTACCACGCTACTCATGACATTGGGAGCTACGATGCAAAGGCATAGCACAACCATGCATGCTCCTGACATAACTGCTGACCCAAAGATGAAAGTGTCACCTGAGAATTGTATGGGTACGCAATTTTAGACATTCCCTATGGGGAGGGGAGCATGGTACGCTGTGTCAACAAGCAATCGACAGTAGCTGAACTGCCAGGTGTTTCAGAGAGACGTGAGAGCAGTGGCGTAAATCATGGGGGGGGTCAGGGGGGTCCTGACCCCCCCTGTGTTCAGGCTGGGGGGGGACACCTCATGCAAGTGTCCCCCCTCTCGAGATTTATCTTCCAAACGTCATATTTGAATTTCTTGACAGTCAAGGACAACGCACTCTCCATAAAACCAACTCTGAAATCTGAAGCACTTTCATTGAACAGAAACTAAGTACCTCTAGCCGGAACACACGATGGGGAATACCTTTATGCGCTAGCACAGAAAGTGGTACAATTTTTACTGCATAATTTCGCCCAAACGACGCAGCTGCAAAAATGCTAGCGCCTGCCTACGAGTTGCTATTAGAAACTTCGCCATGCGATGTCACTTACTATAGGATACTCGTGCTATTTTTCTGACCAGGCGCCGATGCTGATGTTGTTTTAGGGTCATTCCACGCCAAACGTCCCCAAACATTGCGCTCGACCCTCTCCAATTGTATTGTAAAAAATTGTGAACGTTCATATCAGTGCACTATTTGCCCTCGGAAAGTATTTTTTGGAAAAAAAAATTTTTTTTGTCTATTACAGTGATTTGAATTTTGCCGTAGTGGGTGAAACCTAGGTTGCGAAAAAAATGCTCTAAAAAATACAATACCTCACGGAACGCCTTCAAAATGTGCTGTTTGCTTGAAAAGGAATGGGACTATCTTATTATCACCCATTGACGACCACTACTATGTCTCACGACGTGCTTTGTGGTGAAGAAATGCTGCAATTCTGCGTCCATTTTGATTATTTTTTAAAAATTCTGCGAATATTACAGACACAGTAGGACTATATCACATGGCTGGATAGTTGGCAGTAAGCGTGTCAAAAAAGTATTGAAGTCGATGACCCAGTAGTTTCGAAGCGGAAGGGGCGCGAACATTGAAAAATGTGTGAAATGCTCCATGTTCAGGCACATGTGGTGTGGTGTTGCGGTCCAAGTAAAAATGCACGCTTGGTCTCATTTTGAAGAGCAAACAAAGGAGATTTATTTGTGAAAGTTTCATCGGAGTTATTTTTGTTTTAGGCGAGAAACAAAAATTTATGGTGAGCGTTCGCGGCGTGCCGGGGCGCGGGACCGTAAGTCCGCTTCACTGCGCCGCCACACTTCCTTGGGGCCACGGAATTACGCGCGCCCACGCGGGTGCGCAAGATCGTGTGCTGCTGTGAGTTTTCTCGTTTTGACGCACATTCTTCGGCTTTCAGCAGTGCCGCCGACGAAGTGTCACGGAAAACGAGAGATGTTTGGTTTAAAATATATTGTTATATAATAAAAGGGCCTAATACACTTATAGTTCTGTTTTTTATGGGCAGCTTGCTTGAACGTGACTCGCACCATTCGTGCCTCGGAGCCGACTGGTGCTTCGTATTCTCACGCTCGGATCTTCGGCAGAGGTGAACTTTGCTCCGGTGATCGCGTTGCCGAGCGAGCACGCGGCACTCGCGGTTCGTCTTTCGGCCGCATCCCTTGGCAGCGCGTAAAATAAACATTGCGAACGGTGTATCGTGTCATATTTTACACGGATAGCTTGTACAACGGATACCGAAAGCGGAAACCGCCTTCGTCCTTTTAGTTGTTTATCGCTTTCTCTTAGTAATCGTAAGGTGATTACTAAGCTGAAGGCATCGCATGCAGCGTGGATGGCGAGAGAGCGCGTGGGGTTTATTCTTTGACTGCGCACCCACAAAGAAGGTTCTAGCTTGGAACGGAGGCAAGACGACGATAGTATTGCTTTTCCGAGAGCGGCCGAAATGATGGAAGGAAGGCGAGGAAGAGACCGTGCCAGTGCTTCTGCACCTGAAGCTTCTACCTCTGAAGGTAAGCATCGATAACTTTAAAGCGCTTTTATTTCTTGGTTTACGAATCAACTAATAAGTTATGCCTCAGGTCCTCGCCTTCACGGGATGCGCTTTTTTTTACGCTTTAGAACTGTCATGCAAAATGAAGATTACGCTTGTCCTCATGTTTCTGGTGTAGATATATGCGTAAAAATAAGATGGAAAACAGTGATTAATGATTTTTTTAAATTTATGAAGCTGTTCATTACACTTTCTCGTGAAAATTATGTGCGCCGAACCAACTACACAAGCAGTATTTTTGGAGTAAGAGTAACTTTGATGGCACTGTTCTACATATTTATTTAAGAACACGGCAGCAAGATGTTTCTATGCACATTTATGTTCCATTTCCTGTATTTCAGGAAGTCAACTGCCTGCGTGTTCACTTGGCCCTACGGATTGCCACAAGACAACGCAGTCAAGGCAACCACAGATATTTAATGTGCAAGATCTGGGTGAAAAAGATCGTCGTCTCTTGAGAATGCGGTGCAAACATACGCAAGAAATTTCTACCGTATGCTGCCATCACTATACCATGTTCGTTAAACGGTACACAACTCACATGGCGTCGAAGTGGTGCTCTAACCCGTTCCTCAAGCATGGGAAAAATGTGCGTGGTACATGTATTATTATCACAACTTTGACTGACCTTCAATACACTACAGCTGCAGTGGCTACATTTCAAGATGAAGTACTAAAAGTCCTAAAACATGAACTTCCTGATGTCAAAAAAGTTCACTACTTTTCAGACGGTACATCGTCGCAGTACAAAAACGAGAAAAATTTTGTTAACTTGTGCTACCATGAAAAAGACTTTAGTTTAGCTGCAGAGTGGAACTTTTTCGCAACCTCTCATGGTAAGAGCTTGCGATGGCGTTGGCGGCACCGTGAAGCGGCTGGCAGCCAGGGCAAGTCTTCAGAGACCCTACAAGGGACATATCCTTACACCCCATGAACTTTTTACCTGGTCAGAAAAAAATATCAAAGGTATATTTGTGCTCTGGGTGCCAGAGAGAATGGTTGAAGAAAAAAAAGTTGAGCTCCCAGCAAGGTTTGAGTCTACAATCTCCATCAAAGGTACGCGCACGTTGCACCATTTCGTGCCATCACCACTGACCACTGTTAATGCCGGGCTCACCTCCTACTCAGCAACACAGGCATTTCAAGTGGTGAAGACCATACGTCGGCAACGGAAGTAAGAACTGCAACTTCCGCAGAGATCGAAAACCAGGCACATAACCCAAGTTCTGCGTCTGTCGTACGTTCCGACTACTAACCGGCAGCCTTTAGTGCCCTTTCGAAACCTTCTGCCAGCCATATACACTGTTTGCAAGTTTTCAGCAACGTGAAAACACACAGAGGCACACGATCTTGCGCACCCGCGTGGGCGCCGCATAATTCCGTGGCCCCAAGGAAGTGTGGCGGCGCAGTGAAGCGGACTTACGGTCCCGCGCCCCGGCACGCCGCGAACGCTCACCATAAATTTTTGTTTCTCACCTAAAACAAAAATAACTCCGATGAAACTTTCACAAATAAATCTCCTTTGTTTGCTCTTCAAAATGAGACCAAGCGTGCATTTTTACTTGGACCGCAACACCACACCACATGTGCCTGAACATGGAGCATTTCACACATTTTTCAATGTTTGCGCCCCTTCCACTTCGAAACTACTGGGTCATCGACTTCAATACTTTTTTGACACGCTTACTGCCAACTATCCAGCCATGTGATATAGTCCTATTGTGTCTGTAATATTCGCAGAATTTTTAAAAAAATAATCAAAATGGACGCAGAATTGCAGCATTTCTTCACCACAAAGCACGTCGTGAGACATAGTAGTGGTCGTCAATGGGTGATAATAAGATAGTCCCATTCCTTTTCAAGCAAACAGCACATTTTGAAGGCGTTCCGTGAGGTATTGTATTTTTTAGAGCATTTTTTTCGCAACCTAGGTTTCACCCACTACGGCAAAATTCAAATCACTGTAATAGACAAAAAAAATTTTTTTTCCAAAAAATACTTTCCGAGGGCAAATAGTGCACTGATATGAACGTTCACAATTTTTTGCAATACAATTGGAGAGGGTCGAGCGCAATGTTTGGGACGTTTGGCGTGGAATGACCCTTTTATAGTAAAAATAATAATATATTATTATTATTATTATTATTTCATCAGCATCATTATTATTATATGTGAATGCATAATTTCAATTTTATATGATTAAAAATAAAACATATATCAAAACAAAATGGCCGCCATTGCAAGATGTGTGTCCCCCCCCTTGTGGTCTTTATGGATTTACGCCACTGCGCGAGAGTGTCGTCAAAACTGAACAAAAAAAACTTCCACTAGTCACCTTATGGGAGGCCTAGGCCCCGCCACATAAACTTGCTGGTTTCTGTCAATAAAGCTCACTGCTCCTGCTAGAAGCATCAAGTGTGGAAGTAATGAAAACACAGATAAATACGCTACATATATGTATTGACAGACTGAACATCGGTTCACACAAACGCAGTGTTAAAACGTAACCACTTCAACAAAAACTGGCATATATAGTAAAAGGACTATGTAAGACACAAACATTTGGTTAAAAAACAGCTATCTCTACTGTGACAGTAAACAGGTTTGGTTCACTCCTTTTACGTCTCCATCTTGACGTCTTAGTGGAGTGTCCGAAGACCGCGTTGCATACAGAACCGGCCAAGTAAAGCACGTTACCGTGTCGTTACGCAAACACTGAATGCCTGGTTCAGGAGATGCAAGGCTGCTTAGAGGTAGCGACTATTCATTGACCGGCCCAGCCGTTTTGTACTCAGTACTGAGCAAGCTGATCTGTTCAGCCATGGGCAGTTCAGGTATAACACAAACGTTTCCTTCAAAAGAAGTGTTCCTCATATACATGCGCTAGCCTCTTCTTTAAAAAAAAATTCAGCTGTGGGTGAAACAGCAACGGTGTCGTCGTCATCTCAAACCCAAGCCTGCGCCATTTGTGCCACACTTTTTTCAAAGCACGACACAACAAAACATGTCACGTACCGCGCACAACATCTCGCTTCCACTTCTGGAAACTCTCTGCAAAACAGCTGCCATCTTGCCGTCCTGCACTTAAAAAAGTTATCACAGCATAAACTACAGGTTGACTCGCTTCTGCCTCCCTCGACTTCTTGTCGATGTGTTCGCGGAAGACGCTGCAGCCCTGGCTCTGCCACGGCCTCTTCTCGAGGACGATGCTCCTCTTCCCCTTCCACGCTTCGACCTTGAAGTTACGTTGAGGTCTTCGTCGTCGTCATCAAAGTCTTCGATCCGGCTGACCTCGTCATCGTCATCGTCCAAACCGCCAAGCCCTATGGTGCGATTCGAAACCTGGGTCACACGTTGCTCGATCTCTTCAGCACTGATGTCTGGCTGGTCGACAAAGCGTGTCTTGAGCTGGGATATCTCTTCAATCAGTTTGCTCTCGGGAACCTCCCCGAGAGCGTCAACTGCACGAGCCTGTGAAGCCGAAAGTGACACAATGTTTTACAATCCAACCTCAAAGAACAAATTATCGATTATAGCAAAGTTGATGGAGAATATGTTGCCACTTAATGCAGTGTTACGAACATAACGTTTATAATAAATTTTTTCGATAGAACAAAGTCATTTTTGAGTCATATAACGAGGTCATATAACACGACTTTATTATAATAAGGTTTGACTGTATCGGAAAGCGATGAAAGATGGCAGTTATTATGCAGTTTGCTCTAAGCACCACCAGTGTGAAATGGCACACTATTAACACTGAGCCAGCCCACCACTTGGGCGCTTAAGCTTCATTTAGTACTCGTTTTAACAGCACTTCAGGCTGAAACAGTGATGGGGGAAGGACAATTGAAATCTACAACTGGCACCAACAAACCGCAACAAATGAAAAAATAATGGCGTCATTATACGTTTTCAGCCGACGAAACAAGCGTACAGATGTTTATGCAAGAATTCGCGGTCCGTGATTGAGACCTGGAAGACCGTTCCAAAGGGCGAATGCTTGTGGCACAGCTGAGAAAGTGGAAGGATTAGTTTGGCCAAATATTCATTTGACATTGAAGTGATTACAAAGGCCCCTAGGATTACGTAATGGCGTTTCGTTGGCAGAGGAGCGCAACAGAACGACGCACACTCAATATTAGAATAATACATCTAGCTTTGTCCTAGTTAGAGACCATTTTACGGGCGAGTTTCGGTGCCGCCATGTTGTGCAGTAGCCTTGCATCTTTAACCCTTTCGCGACTGTCGATGAGTATAGTCAACACGAGATTTTCTAACAAAATGACCGATGACAACTATACTCATCATCAACAAAAATTGGTCCCGCATGAAAGCAATAATGATCATACTCATCATACTTGTGTTTCTTGACGCTAGATGGCCACACTTGTCCATGTTGGGTCATTTGTGTCTCGACTTTCATTTTATTGGCATTTTTCTCTGTATTGCCATGTGTTGAAGCCACCTTAGTGTTACCTTTCTACACGCAATTAGTAAAATAAAAGAACGCCATTGAATTGAAAGAATGGTACCATTTTATTCAGAAAAAAAAAGCACTACAAATTGAGTGGAAAAAATTTTTCAGTGACTTTCGCCCGTTTTTTCTTCTTTTCTTTCGGTTAAAGCGGTCGTCTTTGAACCACCCCGTGTTCAAAGACGATGGAGTGGTTTCTTCCTCGCCTTCACTACCCTTCCTACAGGCGATATCTCCTCCTTGCCAACTTATTTCCATAAAAGCATGTGTACAATGTCAGCACTAAGCGTGGAGCCTATCAGGATTTCGCGCTTGTCGGCTACACTCTGTTATCTCCACTTGCGCAGTCGGAAACATCAAAATGAAGTGCAAATCAGTTGATTGCGCACGATGGCGAGACAAGGAAGAACGGGTGGTGGCTGCATGGCAAAGCAGTGTAGGAGACAATTCACAACTGATATTTCTCGTATATAAACCGGATTCGACAGTACCTACCGTAATGACGTCACGTGAATCACCGTTCCTGCGTCACAAAGTGTGCCAGAAAAACGAGAAATGCCAGGAGAGAATAACGCGCTCGTATTTTTTGTATTTTCAGAGGCTGGTTAGGGGCCCTTTTAATAACTAAACACAACTGTGCTACGGTGAGAACGAGGGGTGGAGGGAGGAGAAAGAAAACGAAAAAAGTTCACCAACGATTACGACACTGCCTCAAGCAAATTCTGGGGCGCAGCTTCGTGTTAGGGCAAGGCCGACTGTGTTTGAAGTTCTGGCTCTCCATAAGTTTTCGACTACACCATAAATAATAATTTTTGTGAAGTAGGACAGCACACACCATGGCATTATTCGTCTTTCTGCGGATAAGCGAGGTACCCGCTACATGTCTGCAAGGTATCATGTGCACTTTTTTGATGCTGGCTGATGATGATGATGAAGAATTATGGCTGAGCACTTTGCAGTGGGTGGGAAGCATTAAACCACACACGTTGTGCAATTAGCATTGTGTGATGACTGGTTGTTATTTTACTCTTCTGCCACGCTATATTAGATAGGTTAACACGATTCCTTGCCCAACATGACGCCTTTATGGGGTATTTTTGAAAATTAGTTTTGAGCACCAGCATGGCTCTGTGGTAGAATACTCGACTGCCACGCAGAGGGCCAGGGTTCAAAGCCCATTCAATTCCAGGTATTTTTTTTTCTGATTTTATTTTTTTTCATGTCTCTCAGTTACTTTTTCATGTGTATCAGTCATGCCACCAACGGCGACGCTGCTCAACGCAGGAATGGGCGCCTAAGAGCTGCATTCTAAAAGGACCGCAGCAGCACGGCACAGTTATCGCGGGTGCGCCGAGTGAGGGAGGCAGGGTGGTTGCCTAGGCGACAGAGAAGCCCTTTGCACCAGTGCAGGGCCGCTTGCCGGCAGCGTGCGCTCCGCATGGAACGTGCCATCATTTCCTGTCGTGAAAAGCGTCGTCGTAGAGTGCAACAGATATTGCGCTTGCTACCTCGTTTGCAAATTTAAAAGCACTTATGGCTTTATGACACGAGCTTTCGCCTTTGTTGCCAGTACGCGGACTTACACAGGCTTGGCGGGCTTTTTGTCACAGTTGATCTGCCGGCCGCGAACCCGAACTTCGTATCACATGCGCTGCTCTTGGGTCAGTGCTCAAGTGCGATCTCTTCGACGCTCGATCTTCATGATGAGTTGGATAAACTTACCCGCGACATGCCAACCCGCAGACTGGGCCTAAGCAGTGTTGGCTGGCTTTTCGGTAGCGGTCGCGGGCGATCAAAGTTACGGTTTGGTGCAGAATCAACGAAACTCCTGGCGGTGGGTGCACTTGCAGGAAGGGAAATCATATTGTTAATGAAAACGACAGCATGGGTGGCATGTCTGAACACTCGTATGGGGGTTCACGATTTGATTGCAATGTCTTGGACATCGGTTGCGCGCCTGTGAAATTGAACGATTGGTAACATCCAGCGTGTGGAATTTCGGTCATGATTCGACATAGTTTCTGTGTAATGCGCATAATCGAGGTGGTCTGAAGCGTAGTTGGTGAATTTCCACGATGGCGCCTTCTTTTGTAAGTTTTTCTTTTTCCTGCGTTCATTTTGTTGGCAGCGCAGGTCTTTGGACGTTAATTTTTGAAAATTCGGAAATTTAAATGGATTGTAAGCACCCCCGCATCGCATGCCTCAATTCTTGGACACTCGCGGCTGCATGCTACACACGTTTTGTGCACGTTTTGTGCAAGTGCAGCCTTTGAAAAAGGTTGTTTTGGCTATAGTGCAGATATTCGCGACTCCAGCAACGACATACGTTAGAAGTGGTCCATACTGCATGTGGTAAAAAAACTAAATACACTTCGCGGTGCATTGACGAAATTACTAGCATGCTTACAAGCAGGTTGCTCAGACAGCCGTGTTGCTTAACAGTAAGGTAGCTATGATCATCGTTTTGAACGTCTTCATGAAGCATTGTATGCTTCATCAGAACTAGAATGAGACTTACGATCCCCCCTGCTGTCCATTAAGCCAACTATAATGACATGTCCCCAGGTCTAACTGTGAGATAAGGACACTCATCACATCACCTGTCTCATTTCTGTCAAGTTCCTTCGTATGATTCTGTATGCAACTGTCTACTTGTATTGAAGCATGCCTCAGGATCGACTCTGTGTTAAAGGAGTAAAGACATGAAAATTATCAGTTGTGTTTTTTAATCAAATGATAGGCCAAGGTCTCATGAGCCAAAAAGTACTTCCTAAGCATGAGTGCACCCTGAAAAATGTAATTACAGTCACCGACCGCTTATTCGGACACTGAAAATTCCAACATGTTCGTTTATTTGGACGGCTTAGCGGCACTGCCATTCGTCTTATTGAAGTAATGTAAACTCATGACCAAAAATTCGGACGCCCCACAGGGCGCCGTTCGATATTCCGGATTTTCGGACTCCGGCCGACTGATCGAGTTCGACATCAAATGCCATGACCAGGTGTCCACAGTGTTTACAATATTTTCGCTCGGTTTCCAGTACTGAAAGGTTACAAAGTTGCATTGGCTATGGCTGAAGATCGTACTAGTGTAAAAATCAACGCAGAAATTACTATTGCCGATCTGGAAGGATACATTTTTTTTGGCTACACGTTATGGCCACCTTTTGGCTCTGGCCAGCCGAGTATCCATTGAATGGCTACCCATTTCCAAAGCGCAAGCCAAGCCAAGCCATGCTCGGAGTCAGCTCGGTGTGGCATTTGTAGGCTTGTGCGAATAGTGAATTTTAGGCTCGAATTCGAAGCGAATAGTTATTTTGGTCGAATAATTTCGAATCGAATTCGAATAGTATATATCACATATTATAAAGAAAAATGGGCATATTTGTCCTGACCTAGCTAACCTGCACAATATTAAAAAAATATTGTGACAAGGTCTGTGCAAATGCCATTTTTTTGCTTCAAGAGAGAGAGAATAAAAAGAAACAAAGGCAGGGAGGTCAACCAGAAGTGTAGCATCCGGTTTGCTACCCTGCACTAAGGGGAGGGGGAAAGGGAAAAGAAAGATGGGAAAGGAAAGCGAAGAGGAGAGTAGATGCGTGAATAAAAAAACAAATAAAAAAAAATAAAGGTGGGCGTGCTATAGCCTATTCAATAGGCCACTGTTTCAAGGGAAGTGGAAAAAACTTTGAATAGTAGCAGGATTTCACTTTCGGTAGAATGCTAGTGATAACCTGTAAAATATGTAACGTTTGAAAATTTACTATACCTAGAGCATATAAGCCGGTATAACAAGCTTTTAAACTTAAAAAAATGAAGCGATGTGAGGGTAATCTCTTCATTTAACCGTGAAGTGGGGTTTCGTGGCAGTGTGAATTTCCCCTTGATATGTGTTTTCACGGCTTAGCACCCCTCCACTGCCGTGAAACCACCTTTACAGGGGGTTACATGCGGAGTATGCCCCTGGAAAGGTGCTTTCGCGGCTTAGCACCTCTCCACTGCAGTGAAACTACCTTTACAGGGGGTTACATGCGGATTAATATGCATCTATTCGTTTGTTTCGAATACAGCGCAGACCATTTATAACGTAACCGTTTACAGTGCAGGACCGGCTATAATGCGGTTTTTTCTGACTCCCATTTACCCTCCCATAGTACTCCATGTATACACATACCGCTTATTGTGCAGTCCCCCAAGATGAAAGACCGGTTATAATGCGGTTGCCGGCCACTCCTCCGAGAAGCGAGGGGACGAGCGCGGTTATCAGCGCAGGTGCGCCGGCCGGGGAGAGATCGACGACAGCGTTACGGAGGAGGGGACGCGGAAAGAATGACCGAGGCGCGAGGGGGGGAAAAAGAAGGGGGTGGGGGATTACGGGGAGGTGGGGGTGCAGCTGCCCTACGCGGGTGCGGGGTGTGAGGAGGGGGGACTGGTTGGGTACGCGACTGGGAAGCCTTCGCCGCTTTTGCTTCGGCCGCCTGTCATGCGCGCCCCGCCACGAACGGGCGCCCGCGTCCACCGCTGTTTGCGTCGTCGTAGAGCGCAGATTTCGCGCATGCGAATTTGAATACCGCGCTAGTGACAATGCTTTGAGACGCGATCGAGCTTTCGCCTTCGACGACCAACTGGCGGACTTACAAGCTTGGAAGACTTTTTTCAGGATAGTTGCGGCGGCTGTTCTCCCGACCGCGAACCGAACTTCGTTGATCAGGACGTCTTGAGGGGTTAGTTGGTTCGTTCTATGCAGGAAAATAATTGCGCACTCACGAGCTAAACCGAGGGCTGTACACGCGTGCTTCCCTCGGTTTAGCTCGTGGAGTGCGATCTCTTCTACGTCCGATCTCCGTGTTTCTTGGGCAAGCGTCTCGCGACAGCATGCCACATTGCAACGCACGCGCTAGGCCTAACGAACGCTAGCTGCCTCGTCGGTGGTGGCCGCGGACTATCAAAGTTGCGGTTTGGTGCCGAGTCAACGGAACATTTCGCACTTGTTGCATTTAGAAGGGGTGCCTTACATCTTCGACGAAAATGAGGGCCTGTGTGTGTAACACTCGTGTGGCGGTTCGTGGTCGCCACTGTTTTCGACATCGCGCACGCGCCCGGAAAATCGAAAGCGTGCGGAAACTTCAATTGCCCTTTGACGTGTAGTTTTTGTGCATTGTGGTATCGCGGCGAACTCCGCATAACGGAGGAGATCCGAAAAGTTAGTTGGTGTCTTTCCGTTACGGCACTTTTTTTTTTTTTTTTTTTTTTTTTTTTTTTTTTTTTTTTTTTTTTTTTTGCGCGCGTTTGTTATGTCGGCACCGCAGGTCCGCGGACGCTAACCGTTCAACATTTTCAAACTTAGGCGGATGCAAACTTACGTCCCAGTCGCATGCCCCGATAGTCGGAATCGCGCGGCTGTCTCTTGGTCCTGTCGTTTTGCACACGCGCAGCCTTTCAAAAATGTTGTTTTGGTTATAGTGCGGTACCGCTTATAGTGCGGATATTCGCGACTCCGGCGACTTACGTTATAAGCGGTCTATGCTGTACTTCGAAATTTTCAATAATTTAAATTGGAATCGAAGCGAATTCGAATACTGCACTATTCGTTCGAATATTCGAAGCGCTCGAATATTCGCACAAGCCTAGGCATTTGAGATTAATCCTGCATACGAAACAGAGAAATAACTAAACCACAAGTGCTGCAGTACGAACTAGCCTGATGTCGCTCCATTTCAGCATTTGAGAGGTACCTGATGTCATAACAACAAGCCAAACTGCTGCGTGAGGTCACCAGAATTAGTACTGTAGCCTGATGAGCTAGTGTCCATGTCTGGTAGGTGCGCCACAGGGAAAAACTGATCATAACATCAAAATAAAATATCTTATCGGCATTTGCTGGAGCCTCACACTTGCTCAGAGCCGTCTCTGTATATAGATCTGTATGGCAAGAGTAAACTCGCCTTCGAAAAAAGGGGTCAGTACCCCCCATAAGATGCCTCATCACATCGTCTACATACACTCAAACCTCTTTATAACAAAGTCACACCTGCCATGAAAATACTTCGTTATATCCGAAAATTCGTTATAAACATATATTATGCGCACTGTATCTATGACAAGACTATTCTTCACTTACTTCGTTATAACCGATAATTCGTTATATCTGTGTTCGTTATATCGAGGTTTGAGTGTAGTATTTTTGTCCGTTACGCAGTCTAGAACGTGTGCTGAAACATGCCTCGAGATTAGCAGCAAGACCGAGTGACCGACACGACGGTTATCACCCACCTCCTGCATCTTGACCGCCCCCATGATGGCGTCGGTGCAGTCCTTGTCCACAAACAGGTTCACGGCCTGCTGCATCGCCCCGTCGGTCAGGATGGTCATGTGCATAGAGTCGTCTACCTTCTCGAAGTACTCGCGCACCAGGTCCTCGACACGCGACCGCGCCAGCGCCTCGGCGTTGGCGACCTCCCGCAGGCAGTTCATGTCGAGTGCGCCATCGTCCTTCATGACGGTGCCACGCCGCTTGGTGAACAGCACGATGTCGCGCGGGTTGGCCACACGTTCGGGAAACATGCGAGCCACGAGGTGCGGGCTGAACGTCTCGTGGTCGACGCCGTGCTCAACGCGGAGGCGGATGAGGGGCAGCTTGGGCTGTGGCCCGCTGCCTGCGAGGAATTTTGAAATGCGACAGCATATGAGGGGATGAAGCATGGGTAATTCGGCTAGACGGTGCTTGTTCATATTTGACAGAATATGCCGCGCACAGAAACGCGGACACAGGAAAAGAAGAAACACAGCTAAAGTGGTTGCTTGGGCGTGTTGGTACGACATATTGGAGGAAAACAGCGCAAAGACGAAGGACCAGGCAGAGAAGGACACAAACAACAGCGCTGCGTTGTTTTGGCTTCACGTTATGGCCACCTTTCGGCTCTGGCCAGCCGTGTACAGAATGCCGTCACGATCAACGATGCCACACGTGGCAGCGCTAGAAGCTGCGGGTATGCCACAAATTCCCAGAAACAATCCCTTCTTCTCTCCGGGCCCTTCCGGCCTCCATAGTGATGTGTGTGACGTCATGAAATTTAATCTGTGATGCGGAGCGCAAGTCATGCTGCGATTGGTCGAACAAGAACACGATGCGCGTGTTTACTTGAAATGTTTGAAAAAATATTGGAGGTGGTTTGGGGCCCTTTAAGGCACCCGATAACCTTATAAGACTGAAAAGAACCAAAGAATATCCAGACATCTTCATTCACCAAGTCTGGCAGCGTCATGGCAAGACCGTTCCGGCTAAGTTTTCAGCAATAAATGTAGGGGAGGCTACATTTATTAGACGAGTGCATCTATTATGCAAGCAAACAGATCCTACTTGCACACATGCAGCATGTACGGCACTCACTGGGGTTGTCGCGGATGCTCTGCTCAATCATGTCCTCGATGTGCCGGGTGCAGAAGTCGAGTGCGTGCTCGGAGAAGGTCTTGACGTTGGCCTGTTTGCCCATGGCTGCAATCTTCTCCTCGAGATCGAACAGCGACACTGTCTTGATGTAGAAGGGTCGTACTGTCTTCAAGGGGATCTGGAAAAGGTGGGCAGTCATCCTGGATTAACTACGAACTCTACGCACAACGATGGTTTAGTTTTAGCGAGATAGACTTTCAAGCATGCTTAACTAACCAAATGGACGGAGTTAATGGATCGGAGTCAAATTCATTGGGTATGGCATTATTGTCTAGCACCAATTTGTTTTGAGGCGAAACTCCCATTGGAACTGGCGTACGTGGGCGACCCAATAATTTCACAAAAATAGCTTGGGCCGACGAGGCTCTCCTAAATCATCAATAATTTGTTTCATCAATAATTTTGATGGAATTTATTCTTAGGCACGGGTTTCAGACTCAGAACAGTGACTCCGTTAGTTTCAAGAAAAAAGAATTTTGTTTAACCGCCAGAAATTCTTGCCACAAGAAAACTCTTTGCAGCCAGAATTTGCATACTTCTGAGAGAACAAAATTTCTTCCCCACCCCCCCTCCCCCCGAAACTATTGAAGTCACTGTTCCGAGCCTAAAACCTGTGCCTAGGACTGAATTCCATCAAAATCTGGAATTACCGGCACCTCCTGCTCGTTTATATCCGGACACACCCGTAAACAATTCGGAGTTCTATGTATATTCGAATATGGGAGAGCAGTCGGCTGTCCCAGTAGTATTAGGCATATCCAGAACAAATTACTGACGATTTAGGGGACCTGAAACTTCAGTAATTGCGACACCAAGGCCCAATTGGGACTGAAGTCTTCAAATGTGACTGGCTGCCTTCTGCAGCCTCTGCAGAAGAGACAGCCTTGGATGAGGCACTCGATGCCAATCAGGCTACATCGCAATCGAAGAACCAGAGACTGTTCCCTCAGTTGATCACTAGCGGACCGGTTGATCACAACGATATAACACAGCACAGTGTCTGGCATGACACCTCACCAGAGCGACGAGCATTCTGGCTTCACCAAATCGCTATGTGTTGAAAGTGATAGAGCACTCGCCGAGACCCAGAAAGAATAGTTTCAGTTTAGCTTGCGTGTCCGCTCATACCCTTGCTCAAACAATGGGGAATGAGTTATAACCGCTAATTTAGAAGCAGTGCTCTACATGAGAAGCAATTCTTTGCATGTGGCATTGATCGGCTGCCTGAAATCTGCCGTCGGCATCAGTGTGCCCGGAGCTGCACTCTGCAGTTGTCTAGTTCATTTCACTTCAGCCAGACAGCAGTTCCACCACGTTTGTAATGATCCTTGTCCCGATATAGGAAAGCGCAATGGTTTGCGCAAAACAACAGAAGGGGCAGGCAAACACGGGGAGTGCTGCTTGGAGCTGAGACCGTTATTTTTCAGGTCAACGAAATAAAGTTGGGGAGGCAGCCAAAGCGAATTATCGAAAGAGATCGCCGGCTGCCGCTAAGCTGCACCTTGTCACACAATGCTTTATGCTGCGTGCAACAAAACAGAACAATGTTTGAACAGTACAGGCGATGGGTCATCTCCGCCAACCATTCCTCAGGTTGTCATCCCTTAGTTATTCCACAAAGGGGTATTTCAATATTTCACCGTATAAGACGCAAACAAAGGCAAGTGCAAACATGTAACTGTGCATGAAGAGAAAACAGAATGAACAAGAATTCTGTCTTGCATAAACCTGTACGTCTGAACTTGCATGTGCTTGCGCATGCAAGTTCAAACCAGCAACAAGTTCTGCTAATTTTTTACATGCATATAACGTGTGTGCATGTGGGTGCACTTTTCATTCCGCGAGCATGCTATGCCGACTCAACCTGTCTTCGACATGTCGAACTTCGTACCTATGAGGTCATGCTGCTAGCTGGGACTTGGGAAAATCCAAATCAACGCCGGCCGCATCAGCTAACGAGCACTCATACAATGCAGCAACGGGTCGTACCTTGGTGAGCTTGTGAGACTTCTTGCCGTCGACCATGGCTATCTCCACGATGCCGACGTGCTTGGGAGCCGCCTCGCCTGGGCACAGAGACGTGGCAACGGGGCTTCCTGGCTGAGTCACGTGGAACCTACAGGACAGGAAGCGCGACAGATTGTTTTGCAGCAAAAGCTGTTATGAGATCGCAACAACAGCCGTTTTTGGCGCCGTAGTTGTCCACTGCTGCCGGTGTCGCGCAAAACAAGATGAAAAACAAAATAAGAAAAAAAATATGTGGGAAAGAATGGGACTCGAACCTGAGCCCCCTGCATGGCAGTTGCGTATTCTACCACAGAGCCATGCCGGAGCTTCAAACTTCTTGGCAAACAGACCCTTATAAAGTCTTCATGTCGCGGAAAGGAATCGCGTTAACATGCGTAATAGAGCGTTTTAGAAAGAGTAAAATAACAACCAGGCATCACACATTGCAAATTGTGTAACGATTGGGTCGCTGTATGCTTCTAACCCATTACAAAAGGCTCAGCCATAATTCTCCATTGTTGTCAGCCACAGCATCAACAAAGAGCACATATACAGTCGCCGACCGTTTATTCGGACGCCGATAATTCGGACATGCCCGTTTATTCGGACAGCCTCGCGGCACCGCCACTCGTCCCATTGAAGTAATGTAAACTCACGACCGAAAATTCGGACGCCCCACGGCGCCACGTTCGATATTTCGGACTCCGGCTGGCTGATCGAGAGCGGCGTCGAACTCCATGACCAGCTGTCCGCGATGTTTACACACGTGAACACGTGTTTACAATATCTTCGCTAGGTTGCCAGCACTGAAAGGTCAATTTTGTGTATGGCTCTACATCATGCCAGTGTAAAAGTAGAAATTACAAATGCCGATCTCGAAGGCTATGTGTTTTGGCGACTCGCAATAGGCGTTTTCGACTTCAGCCAGCCGAGTATCCATTGAGTAGGTACCACAGCCAAACAGCAAGCCAAGCCAAGCCACGCTGCTTGGACGTTCAAAATGGCCGCGCGTACGAAACGGACCAAGGAAGGACGGAATTACGAACTAGCCTGATGTCGTTCCCTTTTGGCATTTGAAAGTTTGCTTGTCAGTTGTTTTGTGGCTAGGCCTAATCTACTGAAATGGCTACGACAGCTACGACGCCACCCATTCCATCCGCGCGGTCGGTACTAACGAAGAAACGCGGCAACCACAAGACATTGGGGATGGCGAAAAAGGCCACAATTATTCGCCAATTCGAAGGCGGCCGACCTCAATCCGATGTTATTTGGGAGCTTTCGCCGAGTTGGACGATAATGAGATCGTCTGTCGGGTCCCTGAATCAGCGTAGGTGAACAGCGACTCCGATGACGCGCACGCCGCGGCAGCGCTACAACCTGCGGTTATGGCCAAACACTGGCTGAAATACAGCCCGACTTGGTCTTCTGTGATTGTGCTTGCGTGCAGACGTGCATTGACAAGCTTTTCCGGCCGCTGGTCCCATAAAGGTGATTTTTTTGTGGTGCATCCTTTTATTCGGACTCTCGATTATTCGGACTTTTCGGCGGTTCCCGCCGAGTCCGAATAAACGGTCGGCGACTGTAAATGCCTTGCAGGTGAGTAGCGGGTTCCATGCTTCTCCGAAGAATGACGAATAATGGCAAGATGGGTGATTCCCTTCTTCCCAAAAATTATGATGATTTATGGCGCAGTGGATGCCAGGCAAATGTACTGCTAGTAGTTGCCCAAAGAGAGTTTACAAAAGGCACTAGCATAGGTCGGCAAACTCACTCATGAGTCGACTCACTCAGACTCAGATCGAGCCGTGAGCCTGAGTCTGAGTGAGTCTGGGTGAGTAATATTTTCGTGAGTTTGAGTCCCAGTGAGTCCGGTTGAGAAAATATTTTAGTGAGTCTGAGTCCGAGTGAGTCCGGTCGAGGAAAATTTTGGTGAGTCTGAGTCCAAGTGAGCCCTAAGCCCGAAATGTATTTCTTGAGTGAGTCTGAGTGAGCTCTACACTGTTTTGCCGATCTATGGTTCTCCTTACTAAACTGCAGCATTACTATCAGCGTTACGTAGGCTCAAGTTTATGCTCAGGCTGAATAACGCATACTTCAAAGCACCAGCGTTCATACGCCAGCTCAATATTTATTGATCAGAGGCATGAGTTACGGAGGAGGGGGGGGTGCCATGACCTCCCTTCCACCCCCGAAAACTCTGTTCCGGCAATTTTTGATAAAAATATTTCATGTGAGTCATCTCTTTCAGTAAAAGGTGCTTACTGGATTGCAACCACTGATATATCATGTCTGAAGATACGAGATCAAAAGACGCCAAGTGGAGCCCCGATTATGCGAGATATTGGTGATATAGAGCATTGACACCAAGTTCAAAGAGGCCAATTGTACGCTAGCGGACTCATGAGTCGGCTCACTCAGACTCACCCGGACTCAGATAGAGCCGTGAGTATGAGTCTGAGTGAGTCCAGCTGAGAAAAATTTTGGTGAGTCTGAGTCCGAGTGAGTCCGGCTTGGAAATTTTTTTTAGTGAATCTGGGTCCGAGTGAGTCCAGTTGAGGAAAATTTTGGTGAATCTGAGTCCGAGTGAGTCCCAAGGGCAAAATATATTTCATGAGTGAGTCTGAGTGAGCTCCACATGTTTTGCCGACCTATTTGCACTAGAAAGGTCACTTTTCCAGCTTTTGCTGTGACTGTGCTGTGCGTTCCATGCAGGCCTGGTGCTTTATTAGGAGCGAAGCTTCTTAGGCCCGCACCCCGCCGTCGAAGCTCCCCGCCGCATCACCGCTCACACCCCTCTTCCACCAGTCTCCCTCTCCCTGCGCTGCACGCGCCGCACACTCACTCGCTCAGTCGTTCCCGCCACCGAGCACAGCAGACGCTCTCCCCACTCGCTCCCGACCCTACCGCCTTCATGAAAGCCAGCAGCGAGACCAGGCGCATAGTCGTTTGCGTGCCATTTCTAAGGAGCTTCGCTCATCGGTTGTATTCGTACATGGAACAGCTGCTAGTTGTTTTTTTTTTTTGTTTTTTTTTTAGGGGGGGGGGGGAGCTGAGGAAAGAAAAAAGTATTACGCCAAAAAACGTATTAAGTAGGCTTGTGCGAATACGTAGTGAGAATTTTAGGTTCAAAGCGAATAGTGATTTTGGTCGAATAATTTCGAATTGAATTCAAAATAGTATATATCATATATTATAAAGAAAAAGGGCATATTTGTCATGACCTAACTAACCTGCACAATATTTTAAAAAAAAATTAAAACAAGGCCTGTGCAAATGCCATTTTCTTGCTTCAAAGGAAGTGGAAACAACTTTGAATAGTAGCAGGATTTGACTTTCGGTAGAATGCAAGTGATAACCTGCAAAATATTATACGTTTTAAAATTTACTATAGTTAGAGCATATAAGCCAGTATAACAAGCTTTTAAACTTTAAAAATGAATCGATGTGAGGGCAATATCTTCATTTAATCGTGAAGTGGGGCTTCACGGCAGTGCGGATTTCCCCTGGATACGTGTTTCCACGGCTTAGCACCACGTTACTGCAGTGAAACCACCTTTACAGAAAGTTACATGCGAACTAATATACACCTGGAAAGGTGCTTTCACGGCTTAGCACCCCTCCACTGCAGTGAAACCACCTTTACAGGGGGTTACATGCGGACTAATGTCCATCTATTCGTCCGTTTCGAATACTTCGAAATTTTCAATAATTTAAATTCGAGTCGAAGCGAATTCGAATAGTGCAATATTCGTTCGAATATTCGAAGCATTCGAATATTCGCACAAGCCTAGTATTAAGTTTTTTGGCGCTGGACTACGAGTTCGTCTTCTTCAGAAACATCGTAAATGAAATGTGCTCACAGTTTTCAAGCCTCCCCTCTAACCCCCCCAGGGCAATTTCGTGGTGGTCGACCTACATTTTTGTTGACTTACAATTGTGTATAAACACAGTACACACACCTGCCGTTGAACTCTGGGTCGATGAGGCACTCGTGCTCATGACCCCAGACGACCAGGTCGAGGAACTCGTCCAGGAAGTCCTCGGGAATGTAGTCAGTGAGGCCGTGCTTGGCCCGGTTCTGGTGCAGCACCAGCAGGTTGAACCACTTGTCGGTCCACTCGCGGGGGCGCAGCATCTTCACCTGCATCGCACGCATTGCAAATGACGCAGCCCCACATTGACGTTAGCGAGACTGCCGACAGACAATTTGTCTTTATTCACTTTTTTTAGCCCACTACTGTAAAGAGTACTGTGGAAGCGCCCAGTTTCGCACCAGGACTCAGTAATAAACAATTTCCGAAACTTCAGAATTCTGAGAATTACATTGTCACAAGGCCATAGTGGGTTTGTGGCACAATGTAGTAGAGGGTCGTAGTCTGGGATAGAGACAACTATGAAGTGTTGAGAGACAGGTTCCAGTCCGCAATAGTTTCAGCCATTGTCTCTGTAAATTTACGTTTTACTGTAACATTATTGGTGGAGGTGCTGGAATACGGCTGGCTGTGTTTTCTCTGGAATCCAACACGGAATGCCACAGCGGTCGCAGCCTCCCTTTTTTTGCATTGGCGGACTACAGCCTGTCTCTCAACACTTCGTAGTTGTCTCTCTCCCAGACCGGGACCCTCTACTACCTAGTGCCACAAGCCCACTACGGCCTTGTTAAGTGCCCACACCTACAAAGTGCCAGCATTAGCCAAAATATTCACCCCATTGCAGCCGATACAAGACAGCTATCGGCAATCCGCTAGCTGCACGATGCACTCCTACACCGTCGCCAGGAAGATCAAAGTCGCCTACCGTAAAATGCCGAGCAAGCACCCCCACCCGAGCAAGCGCCCCCCCTTTCTCTTTCGGGAGATTTGAAATAAGCGCCAAATAAGTACCAGTTACCGGCCCGGGACCGAGCAAGCGCCCCCCCCACCCAAATCTGGTCGGATTATCCTTCACCATAGGGGGGCGCTCGCTCGGCATTTTACTGTAGAGGCACCGCGCATCAGGAAAAAATGCGAGCTGCGCCTCTCGGCATTTTAGGATAGACAGAAAAAGAACCCTCGAGTGGGACTCTGAGTATGACGCCCTAATGCACCGAAACTACGGCAAGCAGAAGATGAAGCGCAAGCTGACGAATGGTGGGCCTGTCTTACACGTTGTTTGCTGGGTTCAGTGGACAATGAGTAGACGTCGGTGTACACCACCATTTACAATTTCAAAATAAACATGCTTTCATTGATTTCGTAGCCGCCGTAGCATACCCACGAAGCTTTTTGTCGGCCGCCATCTCGGTTTTGCTGCTTTGACTGGACAAGCACCGATATCCAGGTTACTGCAATTTTTAACGAAAGCAGGACAAGCGTTTTCACGGCACTTTACAGTAAATAAGCAGGGGCAGTAAAAAAGACGTGGTCAAACTACTAGTCTGCGTCTTAGCACTGTCCCAATGAACAAAAGAAGGAAAAAGTGATCGAGGCATCCAATTTTGTTAGACACAAACACACATGAACACAACAGATAATGAAGCCAAGACTAGCATAGGGGCATGATCTGTTCTTTCTTTAATAATTATAAGATAAAGACATATGAAAGTGGACAAAAAACAACTAGTCGCCAAAGGGAACCGAACCCACAAACCTTCACATCGCACATGCAATGTGTTACCAATTGTACTATGGTTGCAGCTGTCCCCTGTTCACTTTCTCAGATGCCTCTGGGAGTGTTACATTATCAGAAGCCATGTGTAACACTCCCAGAGTTACACAAGGCTATGGAAGCCATGTGCAATACCGGGGACACACAGTGTACTGCTGATCACAATTAACCTTGACCGGAATCAAATCTCTCGACCGTGTTTGGCTCCCTTCTGCGGCTTGGCTTGAAGGATCCAATTACGATGAAGAAATCCAATCAAGATCATGCGCGATCATGATCAAAAGTGACCGTGTGACAACGGTACAGTCGCCGACCGTTTATTCGGACTCGGTGGGCAACTGCCGAAAAGTCCGAATATTCGAGAGTCCGAAATAAAGGATTCACCAGAAAAAAAGCACCTTTATTGGCCCAGTGGCCGTAAAAAGTTGTCAATGCACGTCTGCACACAAGCAAAATCACAGACGACCAAGTCGGCCTGTATTTCAGCCAGTGTTGGTCCATAACTGCAGGTTGTAGCTGTCACGGCCTGCGCTTCATCGGAGTCACTGTTCACCTACGCTGATTTGGGGACCTGGCAGACGATCTCATCATCATCCCCATTCGGCGAAAGCTTCCAAACGACATCCTATTGAGGTCGGCAGCCTTCGAATTGGCGAATAGCTGTGGCCTTTTTCGCCATCCCCAGTGTCTTGTGGTTGCCGCGTTTCTTCGTTAGTACCGACGGCGCGAATGGAATGGGTGGCGTCATAGCCATTTCAGTAGATCAGGCCTAGCCACAGAAACAACTGACAAGCAAATGTTCAAATGCCAAAAGGGAACGACGTCAGGCTAGTTCGTGCTGCAGCGCTCGTGATTCCGTCCTTCCTTGGATCCGTTTCGTACGCGCGGCCATTTAAGACGTCACACCAAGCAGACTCCGAGCGTGGTTTGGCTTGGCTTGCGGTTTGGCTGTGGTAGCTATTCAATGGATACTCGGCTGGTTGAAGCTGAAAAACGGCCATTATGAGTCGCCAAAACACATAGCCTTCGAGATTGGCAATTGTAATTTTTGCACTTTTACACTGGCATCCTAGCGAAAATATTGTAAACATCGCGGACAGCTGGTCATGGAGTTCGACGCCGCTCTCGATCAGCCAGCCGGAGTCTGAAATATCGAACGGCGTGCCGTGAGGCGTCTGAATTTTCGGTCGTGAGTCTACATTACTTCAATGGGACGAGTGGTGGTGCCACAAAGGTGTCCGAATTATCAGCGTCCGAATAAACGGTCGGTGACTGTATAACACGCTGCCATGGTGACATGGAAAATTTGTTTTTGCCAAATGGCATCACGCAGCGTGTGACCTTTCCCAAACTGGCAGCCAACCAATAAGCCTTCACAAGCTACCTACAGGCATTGAACCCATCACGATGGAGGCCCTCGCTGTGGACTCAAAGAAACAATCTGAAACAAGCGAATCACGATTGCAATTGCATGACTGACCGTTTTACACGGTCAATCATGCAATTTTGCTCCCATCTGCAAAAGGGTGTTCACTGACCTTGCTTTCACGAAACAGCCGGTGTAACCGCTCGTCCCGTATCCATCCCAAGCCGTAGAGGGCCAGGAGCATCCGTCCCTTGCGCAGGAGCACGGGTGACAGTCGCACGTTTGTCAGGTCCGTCACCTGCCATGCAGCAACCACAGAGTTGGCGCAATGCTTCTTGTATGAAAGACAAGTTCATGGAGAACAGTCCACAATTGTGAGAAAAACAGAGACGTTAGACAAAGCATAGAAAGAAACATACAGACGCATTTTCTCGGGTGTTTCATTTCGATGAGAGTGATCATAAAGAGAAACTCTTAACACTTACAAAGGGACCCTGCAATAACTTTTGAGTACTGTGAACAAGTGAGTGAAATATTATTGCGCTGCACATGGAACTTGCAGTGTTGCGTCTAAAACAGCCAAAACCATAGGCAAGCACGTGAAAGCGGGCAACTGCACACTCCCATAATACCTCGTCTTTGCACTGCGTTCCGATCGTCTTTATTTATTTTATTTTCAATACTGTGAGCCCTATCGGGTTGTTACAGGGTGGGACAGTTTACAATACAGAAAGAATACATGCAAACAGCATAAAAAAATATACAAACAGCATAGTACAAACAGCACAATGCAAACTCAAGAAACAGAAGTATACACAGCGCGTAAAAAATATATACGTCTTGTATACGTTCACGAGCTGCCTCGTTTCACATATGTGGTAAGGTACCGCCCTTCGAGTTCGAGGAATCTTCGTTTGCTGTACTTTTTATACAAAAGCAAACAGATAGAGTCACCAAAAAAAACTTTAGACCACCCAGCTTTTCAGAAAAGCCTGCAGCCTTCAAGCATAGAAAAACACACACACGAGGTTTGTCACCGAGCGAAAGTTTTTATTCTTGCCTGTGTACTCCCCTGAGAACCCTCTTGTTGGGCACTCGTGAGTGTTATGGCGCTCAAAAGGGTGAAACGATACGATATATGAAGCATGAGACACTGACTCGACCATTGGTGATGATAACTTGTATTTTAGCGCGAAGGTGATGTACAGCCAAAGAATGTCAAGACAGTGCGTTACTGGTAGGTTTCCAATGAAGTTACGAGTTGTCAAGTACAAATTGAGAAATGGCGTCAAAAGGTCTAGAGACACTATGCCAGCTACCCTGATGAAAATTCAATGTAAATTAAGTTTCTTCCTTCTTTTCTTTTCACTGACAGCTCACAAAAATTAAAAATCATTTCTGCGAGAACCCACAAGGTGAAGCTAAACTCGCGTCTAGAATGAGGATGAGTTTTTCGGCAACTAGGAAGCCTCCTTTTCGAGAAACTAGCGTGGAATTCCTAGCAATGCTGTGCGACAAATGGGCGGCTGACAATTGGGATTTCCTTTCAAGAACACGAAACTGCAACAAAAATTAATAAATAAAGAAAACAGACCTTTCCCAAAGTAGTTTACGAGTCCCGACGTCGCAAGGACGTCGATGATGCTGAGGTTCTCGCTTCCGGTCGGGTCGTCGTGGTTCCCGTGGATGGTGAACACCGGGAGCGAGACGTTGAGGTTGGCGTCCTCGTAGTTGACGTTGGGGAAAGCGCAGAAGCCAAAGTTCTCCGCCTGGTCGCTCAGGATCTCAAACTGCACCGGCTTGTCGCCGAGACAGTACTGACGTAGCAACCTGAGGCAAGAAAACAAAAACTTTCCTAAAGGGATACTGACTAGTGATTCAGAACTATCGGAAAATTGACTATCTATAACATCGATAGTTGCTTTTGAAGTACCGATAGTACTACTATCGATACTATTATCGATATTGCAATTGATAGTACTGTCAGTAGCAGTAATGTCGGTAGTATTACTACCGACGTTACTATCAATAGTATCAATAGGGCTTTGAAATAACTCTGCTGTTGGCAGCCGGAGCGAAAGTTTCTGGTGAAATAAGTATTCCAGCAGTGAAAATGCGGCAATATGTCCATCTATAAATTGATATTCAAAAGTAAGCACTCGCACCTTACAATTAAAAAACCCATTTCTTGATATTTTGACCTCAAAATTACAAAATGCGATATAAATTTGAAGCCGCACAGTACCATCAATTGTAACTGCCTCGTTTCCTGTACACCTGAATAAATCAACTCAATTGTCATGTGTCAGCCAAAAATCATGGTGAAGGAGCGCAAGCATGTCAACATTCGTGCCCTTCAGCCTGCTCCTCCTGCTCCACACACTCGGCGAATCAATTTAATGCTGCAATGAGTTTGCGTGGTTAATTTTATACTAACGATTGTAGTATAAAACTATCGATAGTATAAACTACTGATAGCGCTATCGACACACCTATAAGGCATTATGTATGCTGTGGTTGATGACAATGAACAGAAATGGCTGAGCCTTTTGTAATGGGTTAGGAAGCGTTCAACGACCCACTCGTTACGCAATTCGCATTGTGCGACACCTGGTTGTTATTTTACTCTTCTAAAACACTCTACAACACATGATAACACGATTACTTCCCCAAAATGAAGCCTGCTTAGTTTTTTTTACGACGTGTCATACTATTCGTCATGAATACATCCTTCTTACTGATCACTAATACAACTTGTGAATCTCTTCCTAATGTGAAAGAGAGGAAAGTAACATTTTAAAGAGATATAAGAGTAGTATTAGCGTTACTTATGTAAGTATTTTCGAAAATCAGACGCAGCTCTTTGATTTATCAGTGTGATTGCATTTTGCCAATACTGACGCATGCACATGCAAATTGTTGTATTCTCCTGGCTTCACCATTCGAATTATCAGCTGAAGTTTCACGCCAGACCTTTCTGCTTCCTCTAACTTTTCTCTGAAGTCTGTTTCCCAGTGTGAGCTAATATGTATCACTTGTAATCATGATTCGTAGCGCAAAAAACCAGACGCAGACACAAGTAAGGAACACATACACAGGACGGGCGCTAGCCCGCACCACCGCCTTGACTAATATGTATCCCTTTCATGCAGGCTATACGTGGAACGTCAGATCATAGCCTGGCGTGCCGTAGCAGCCTTCGAAGGCTACCATCCGGGTAGTTCAAAGGCGAAACTACTTCCTCGGCTAGTGCAGAACTTAGGCCAACGACGCGTTTCAACCTTTCCCTCAGGCTTTTGCGAGTTCTGCTACAAGTGTACGTACCGTAACGTCTCGTGTTCGACCCAACGCGGCGGCTTGTTGTCGTGGAACATGTCACCGCCGAGGAGTATGAAGTCGACATTGTGCTGCGTCGCGATCTGCAGTATCTCCTCGAACGTCCTGATCGAGTCGTGTTCTGCAAAAAAAAAAGTGGGGCGTGAAAATACGCGGTGGAAGCGCGATGGTTCAGCATCGTTCACCATGATTTCACCGCTACCCACACACTCAACCCATCTTTAAAGCATCATTGGGCATCACTGCCTTCACATATAATGTATAGTGCGGTGCAACTTTATTAAAAATTGCGTGTTTTCAGTTTCGCGGTGCTCAGTGCAGTCACCTTGACGGACCCAACCAGGAAGAGTTGATGTAATGACTGACACACATTCATCAACAAATATGCAACAACGTCAATACGAACGAGTTCCAGTTGAAAAGCGTATGTTATAGCTTACTCTTTTAGCACGCAGATCACAAAGACAACCAATCAACATGCTGAAATATGTGCGTCGAAGTTATAGTTCCGTAATGAAACGTGACGACAAGAACACTGAAAAGCTGACACGAAAGCACCGTCCGCAGCAATCAAGTACGCAAGCAGACATCGTTACTTGATGCTAACACTCTTTACTCAAAGATCGCAGTTTTAGGAAGTAATCAGCCGCGCATCGAAAAGCTACCGCGCGCTTGTTGACAACGAGTCGCTGAAGATGACAGGCTTTCGCGCGCTTACTTCTTTCGGCGTCCTTCGCTTCGTAGCCGAGATGCAGATCGGTGGCAACGAGGATTTTGAAGGCGTCCGAGGAGCTCATCTTGGATCGTGTCCGGGCAAGCATTCACAGGAATCGTCGAAGAGTCGAGGCACGGGAGAACATCTACAGGCTGCGCGTCCACGGCCACGCCATTTCAAGCAGCAACAAGCCCACAAGCCTTCGGAAACCGCGGCAAATCATGACACGAGCTGACGTGAGAATTGGCGCGAAAAATTATATCGACGTCCGGTCTGAGGCTGTGCGGCGTAGCTCACTTCGCAGAGCGTGAGGACCATTGCACCATTGCTCTTGCAGCATTTAGACCATGACATTGCGTTCAACTTCCTTTTTCTTTTGTTTTTAATTTTAAGCACGAGCAGTGCCCATAGGAATGTAACCGAGAATAACCATGGCCACTTGAATATGCCACTAAAGTTGAATAATAACTATGAACAATTATTCCATTGTGGGTGTGTGTGTCGAGAATATGGTGAAAAAAATATTCGGTCCCGAAAAACCACGCCGAAAGTGAGCGTAATAAGAGTCATGTTAATCTGAAGAAGTTGCCTCACATTGCACACCTTTGCTTTCATATTATATTTTAAGCTTTGCGGGGAATTCTAATAAAGATGCTAAAGTTGCATGTCAACATTGACATACACTGCGTGTGTATTCTTAAGCTTAAACCTTTGTTAAGTCGTTATGTTTAAAACGGATGTATATCCTGCTGTCATTACTGGAATGCACTGCAGCTGACAGTGCAGGCACAACACTGTGAATCACAAAATATGTGTAATAGATTCCATGTTAGGTTGCTTCGGTGACAGGTTCATGTTTGTGAACATAACAGAACACCTGAATTAAAATGGGAACTATGGTTGGTAACATATGTTCAAATTGCATGTGATTCATGTGTGATTCACAGTTTGGGTGCTGGTAATATAACAACTAAATATGGCCTGCTGATACTTTGAAGTGCATAAGCGTCAATCCCTATACAAGCTTGATGCGACTACAGGTTCTACCTGTGGACAAAATTAAAGGCGTGCTTGAAGTTAAGAGTGATATAACATGAGCTCAACTGTACAAAATTCATGTTGCAGCTAATGTGTTAGTAACATCAATACAGAGCCTGCCTACATTTCCAAAATGCATCCTGGCAGGCTTCATAGAGCTACAATAGGAATGGCATGTGTTACAATACTGACAACATACGAGGAACTATGCGAGGTTGACGCTAAAAGACGGGGCGTGCAAACACGGACACAAGTGAAAATTCAAAACACCAGAATCTCGAGTCCCTCTTTGCACGTCCAGTCTTTTTAACATGAACATGTACCAATTAGCTCAGCTGTTATTCTAAGCAAGGTTTATGTTGTTCTAATTTCAAGTACGTATAAAACTCAACACATTTGGTATTAGTCAGAGGCAACATAAAAGCTACAATGGCTGTCCATTGTTTCAAGTATGCGTCACACTCAGCTGGTGCATGTGCATATAAACAAACCGAATCGAGTTGTTTGTGAAAACGTAGCACCCATGTAACCTGTTGACAAAACTGCAGACTTTCTAGGCCGTTCTAGAATATGGTACACAGGGCTTTTCATAAGCCTTTGTCACCACTTCACATGAGTCATATGCTATCTCTTGAGTACCCCCTTTTAAGCGACGGAAACAGCGTAAGTACGCAATGAATGCTATCTTTGCATACCCTATTCTAAAACTGCCTTGTGTATCAATGAGCCAGGGCAACCCAACTACAACACAGTGGAAGTAGAACGTAGAATGAAAGAACTGGCTTTAATGAGCACAGGCGAACAAAAAAAAAAAAAAGACGAGGAAAGACGGCAACCATGTCTGCAACCTCCCCCCCACAGCCTATGCGTAGTAGTTGAGGTTCGCCTTCTTCTTGGCCTGCACTTCCATGATGGCGTCCATGTAGTCTTCGTGCGTGACTTTCTCGCCGGCACGTCGCAAGGCAATCATGCCGGCTTCTACGCACACGGCCTTGCACTGGGCCCCGTTGAAGTCGTCCGTGCACCTGGCAAGCTCCTCGAAGTTGACGTCCTTGTCGAAGTTCATCTTCCGAGAGTGGATCTGCATGATGCGAGCTCGCGCTTCTTCGTTCGGGTGAGGGAACTCGATCTTCCTGTCCAGTCGTCCGGACCTGAGCAAGGCGGGGTCCAAGATGTCGACCCGATTGGTGGCAGCGATGACTTTGATGTCGGCGCTGGAACTGAAGCCGTCCAGCTGGTTGAGGAGTTCCAGCATGGTACGTTGGACTTCTCTGTCTCCGGCTTTTTCAGAGTCGAAACGCTTGGTGCCGATGGCGTCCAACTCGTCGATGAAGATAATGGCGGGCGCCTTCTCCTTGGCCAACGCGAAGGCGTCCCTGACCAGCTTGGCTCCGTCTCCGATGAACATCTGGACCAACTGAGGGGGCCCGCTAGCTTCAGGAAGGTGGACTTCGTCTGCGCCGCGCAGGCCCTGGCCATTAAGGTCTTTCCCGTGCCCGGAGGACCGTAGAGGAGGACTCCCTTGGGAGGACTTATGCCCAGGTTGACGAACTTCTCCTTGTGGGTCATTGGCAGTACGACCGCCTCAACAAGTTCCTGGATTTGCTTGTCCAGGCCTCCGATGTCGCTGTACTGCTCGGTGGGCCGCTCGTCGACTTCCATCGCCTTGACGCGGGAGTCGTACTCCTGGGGCAACGTCTCCAGGATGAGGTAGGAGTCCTTGTTGACTCCGACCAGGTCTCCCGGGCGCAGTTTCTCGGCGTCCACGAGCCCGATGACTGGCAGAAAGTAGGTCTGACGCGTCGAGGTCTTGATGACGGCGCACTTGCCCTTGCGGAGCGAGTCGAGGTCCACGTTGGCGCCGTCCTCTTCGCCCAACTCCTGAGGGTCGACGTCCAGGAGCTCGATGACGTTCGACACGAGGTACGGCAGCGTCTTGTTGACTTTGATCTTCTCGTTGTTCTCCTTGATCTTCTCCTTCTGGGCTTGGAGTTCGTGGGATATGCGCATCACCTCGCTCCGCATGATTTTGACTTCGTTGTCCAGGAGTCGCGTGCGACTGATGATTTCGTCCGCGGACATGCGGAGCACTTCTTCGCCCAGGGTGTCATTGTCGTCCTGCCACAGGGACTTGTCGTCCAGCGACGGTGGGGAGGCCATTTTGTCACTCACACGCACACTCGCCGCAAAATAACAAACAAAATTTTTTCGCGATTCACGTTGATGTCGAAGACGATGCGATGTCGTTAGTTTAGCGAGTTTAACGCCTCGAGCTCTTCGATGTTGTGTAGGCATGTTGTGTAGGTGTAGAGTTTCGCGATGACTTACGAGAGTGTCGCAGCAATAACAAAATGTAATGCTTTAGCATACTTATTCGACAATAACGCTTACGTTAAATGCGCAAACCTCGTTACGGTTTGCCATATTTTGTATTAAATGTACAAAAGAACTAGTTTCGGTTTCAGTATCGTCGGGCGTCAGCTGATATATTTAGTAAATGCAATCAAAAAATTGGGTGACTTGTTTAAGCGCATCTCGCAGAAGATGTACTTAATGTGTGCGACAGTTGAGGGCCACGAATAAACACGTATTCCATGTTTGCACCAAGTCGCCATTGCGTGTCTATGTATGCGTCTTTCATTCGAAGGCTTTGGGTTCGAATCCCGCCGAAGGAACGGGTGATCGGTAGTCCACTTTAATTCATTTGAACTTACATTGTAATTACCACGCTAGAGTTAAAGACAACGTTTAAAGTCCCTTGTGCTTGCCTTGGCCTGATTGTCAGTTGGATATTCATTTGGTTCTGTCGCACAGAAACGAGCCCCGATCAAAAAAGTTCAACCTTATTCTTTCGTTTAATTGAATTTTTTTAAAGCCTCCTTAAATACGCGCGTTCGCACTGGTGCTAATAAAGCCCATGAATTTACTGAGTGACGTGACCAAACTTTCGGTGCGAGAGCGCGTCTCCTAGTGATATTAATCAATCTCGCACGAAAGTTTCAAAAATGACATACCAACATCCTGACGCAGCCACCCTCACCAGTCTGAAAGTCGCCATTTCTATTGGAAGTTAAGCTTGCTCCTGAACGTTTCAGCCTCGTCATGTCATTTTATTCTACGTCTATCGCATAACTTGAACGGCAGACCAGAGCCTTCCAAAGGCACGTGCATCAGCTCGATTGTTCTTGGAACCGCCGTTTCGATCAGTACATCTAGTTCCAGGAAACGCGCGAGATCGACAGAAATGCAAAGAAAGACCCTGCAGCTCTATGCCACCACGAAGGAAGCTGTCGGACAGCTCAAAACGCTACGGAATAAATAGCTGTACCGTTTTCTCGGTGATTGATCATGACCCGGTGAAATCGCGAAGAAAAAAATCAACCTGTCATAAAACGCGCGCGCCTACCTTTGTACCGACGCTGACTATCGGTTGCCGCGAATATTAGTGTATTGTTGCGTCACTTGTGGGTTTAGGGAAAAGCTTTAGAGGCGGGAGGCTTTCGGTCGTTCGCGAAAGCCGAGAAAACGTACGCGCGCTCGGGTTTCCAGCGACTGTAGCAACTGCACCCGCGGATACGTCAATTTTCCGGTTTCCGCGTAGTGTCAGCGGTAGCCGCTCAGAGGGCGCGACGTTTCCCTTTCAATCCGAAAACGTCAGGAATAACATGGCTGCCGTGCGGCCTAGGGACGAATTTCGGGTGCACCGTGGATCATCGAGCGAGGGACGACGTAACGGGATGCTAGGCCACCCCGAATCGTCGTTGAAGACGAAGAACTCGTCACTGCGTCGCCTCTGAAAGAAAGTGGCCGCGATGATGCACGGACGGTGGTACGGATAAGGGCGCAAAAAAACCCCTCGACCGCGGTTTCCTGTGCGGCTCTGGTGTGTGTGTGCGTGCGTGTGTGTGCATGTGGAATCGGTGACATTTTGGAAAACACTGGCTCCCTGAAAGCCGAGAGGAGATACTCGCAAAACGTCGGAGCTGGGAGGCTTCGCGATCGAGTAATGCAGCGCGCCAAAGCTGACCCGTGGACCGTAAGCCTAACGTGGTAAGTAGCAACCCCTCTTCCTCCTCTATTTTTTACTTCCCGTTTTGTAGATCCGTGAAATTCGCGTGTCGTTTCACCACTCCCCCTCCCTCCTCTGTGCCCTTTCGACTGAGCTAATAATCGTCGACGGTTTAGGAAAAGGAACCATCGAAGCTACGCTTGCAGTGAAACGCAACTACTACACTGTTTCTTTTCTTCGAAGAGGCGTGGCTTTGCTGAGCTGTTTGCGGGCGAAGCCAACCCCGTAGGGTCAACCGTGTTGATTATGTATTCCGCCGTCCCGCAGTTTTGTACGGTTATTTCTCTCGCGGCGACGTTTAGATTGCCCTGATTTCTTTTTTGCTCTTTCTTCTCAGAGCCTCTCCACTTATTTCGCCTACGCGCGCAGGAAAAAAAAGGCTACACGGTCCGCGTTATTAAATACCCCAGAAATCGTACGTTTCCCGTTACTGCACATATCGGTCAGCATGCAACGAAGGAACACCTGACGCTGGCTCCGAACGAGGCACGGTTTGCTAGTCTTTTTTTGTTTGTTTGTTGTGTTTTGCTTACGCGCGCTTATTTTTTCGCGAAATTTCTAGCTGAAATGCTTGCCGTTTCGGCGATCGCCTCTAGGAAACTTAAGCGTTATTTCGTGAGCTAAACCTCGGAACGATGTATTTTGCGGCCGCGGGGACGGAATTCGGTGTCCGCTGCGCGCGGAGTGTTTTCCGTGATACCGAATCGCTCCTGTTCACCCCCCAAAGAAAAAAAAAAAAAAACCGACTGCACCAAAGACAAATCTAGCTAAGCTCCTCGCACCTTCGATGTGGCAGTCTCATCCTTCGTGTTTTTTTATCCCAATCGGTAAAGGTGTTACCAAGGTGCGCGCTGCGTTGAAACGGCAAGCCGAGGTGGCTACATTCTTTTAGGCCTAGGTGGTTTTGTCGATTCGTTCTCGGGAACGATATTTTCGACCCCGTTTTTTCCGTTTATTTACATCTTTCGGTGCTGTTGACAAACGGAAAAAGGGAGGTGGGATAGATGTTGGTCGTTGCTTACCGCTCCACGAAGGCAAAACAACGATAGAATCGGCTTTGTTATGCTTTCGGCTGCGGGTCGAAGCTTGAAACTGCGCGCTGGGACGGTGACTGTTTATTCGCACTCCAAATCGTCCTAGCTGTCTCGAGCGAGGTTGTTGCGAAGGTCTCTGGTTTAAATTTAGGAGCGGCGGGTACTCGGCCGTGTTTTTTTTGTTCTACGGGTTTTGCTCTGTTCTCCGCTTTCCTGCTTTCTTTGACGCGGCGTTCTTGGGAACTCTCCGATTCGATAATCCCAAGTCTAGAAGGGAAAGAAAATATGGATGTCGATGTATCTAGGTCGCTATCGACTCCGATTATGAGCGTTTGATAAGCCGATAACGTACTTTGATCGTAGAAGTACTTACGCTCCCGCGATAGCGGTATTATACCGGTGTAACTTGTTGAAACGTGTTTCCTCTGGCGTCGTGACGTAGCATTTCGAGTGAGAGTTTTCAGGCTTAGAGTTTGATAAGGGCTTTCCAGGAATCCGTACCGTAGGCACGATCTTCATGGAATATTTTCTTTTTTAAAGTAACCTGTTGGGTTCTCCAGGCTTTTTGTTGAAGAAATATGGTTACAGGACTACCGGAAAAGGTTAAAATTACCATTTCGTGATGGCGATACCGCAGTGCTAGGTGCGATTGTATTCCCGGAAAGCGCTTTTGTAGAGAACGTATCGGTTTTGTTTACGCAAAATATTGATTTGTCGGCGATATGAATGCTTGAAATCGCGAAGCGATCTTAAATCAAGTGCCTGCCGCGTCGATTTAATTCGCCATCGTCCGTAAACGCGGCTTTTGTCGCTTTTTTTTCTGTCCTCAAACCTGACCTTTTCGATACGCTAGCTAGTATTCTCCTGTAAAGCTAGCTCCGTTGCAGTGCGCGCTTACTAGGCAGTGAAGACAGCTTGCGGTTTCACCTTTCTTTTTTTTTTATGCTTGTTTTTACGAGCAATTATTTTGTTCTTGTTTACGTAAAAGCAACGCTATTTGTGCGATTTGCTGCGTTCAGTTTCGGTTATCAATTGTACAGGTGGTTGCGCCCTAATTTTATTGAGAAGCTTAAAAAAAAATGAAAATTCAAATAGAAGCCGTGTGGTTGTTAAACTGCAGCTAAAGCAAGAGCTTGCAAAAAATCGAACTTTTTTTTTTTCGCTAGCGTCGTGCCCTATGCGGGATTTGAAGATTATTTTTGCTCCTTTTTGTTTTTTTTTATGTTTCCAAGGTGCGTTGTTGGTGTACGGTTATGATTTGAATTACGGCACCGTGGCCGATTTTTTTTTTTTTCGTTGCTACTATTGATTTTAAAGAGCGTCCTGTGCTGACAACAGAAAGATGACGCACCGTTTCGAAACACTTAATTCGCTGAAAGGCATCTCCTATCGGCTTATTTATCGCGGAGGTGAGGGGCTGTAGGGTACATGTGATATAATCTGTTATGTTTTCCAATTTGAATTGATTCGGTCGACTTCCTTGAACCTCGGACCCCGCTTTTAATTTATTTGATTCGTTTTCGATTCTTCTCGGTAGAAGAAAACATTCCGGGAAGCCTGTGCTGCTTGTGTACTTCGAGTCTACAATCTATAACATGCAAATTGCAATGAGAAAGAACTAAAAAAAAAAAAATAAAGGCTTTAAAGTAAAACAAGCACTGTTTGCATTCTCTTCATATTTATTAAATTTTTTGATCGGAGCATCTGTTGCTATGCTGACCTGCATGAATCACTTTGCAACCTGGACAGCTGAGAACTCTGTACTTGAAGTGTTTCCTTCTAGTTTTCTTGTGATTTTGAAATTTTATTACCTTTCTTTCGACACATAAAATCGTAAAATATTGATAATACTTTTTTTTTTTCATTCGGTACATTATATCTGTTTCTTTCAAATGCTATGAAACTAATCAAGTTTGGCACACTAGACGAACTGCCATGGTGTAGTATAGTGGTTATGGTGCTTAGCTGCTGACAAGAAGGTCGTTATTTCAATCCCAGCTACGGCGGTTGTACTTAGATGGAGGTGAAATTCAGAGGCTTATGTAGTGTGCTATGCCAATGCATGTTGTAGAACACCAGATGGCCGGAAATTTCTGGAGCCTTCCACGATGGCGTGCCTCATAATAATAATTTTTTAAAATTTATATGTGAAAAAATATGGGAAGGTAGGCTACATTAGAGCCGACTAACCCAACATCATGATAGTAATATACAAGATACAGACAAAGATAAGAAAAATTAAAAAGAATAAAAGAAGAAAAAATAATCAGAAGCACTATGTACATATCAGGGCTGGGCAGTATCGAAGATACATGTATCTTAGATACTATCTTAGATACTCTTTGGGTATTTTGTATCTGTATCGCGATACGTCTCGCTAAACGAGTATCTGTATCTGTATTTCCGATACATTGAATAATGTATCGTGTATCTTAAGATACAAGATACT
The DNA here is from genome assembly GCA_030522465.1 of Rhipicephalus appendiculatus. Classification (NCBI taxonomy): domain Eukaryota; kingdom Metazoa; phylum Arthropoda; class Arachnida; order Ixodida; family Ixodidae; genus Rhipicephalus; species Rhipicephalus appendiculatus. The sequence continues at coordinate 1,402,706 of JALIZH010008026.1, read as the reverse complement.
GCTATAGAAACACCACCCTGCGAAACAACAAACGTCAGCTGAACTCTGCTTCTCAAGCTGATACTGCTGCCCCTTAGCCACGTCAATAAAGCTAACGACAGTGATATTCCTTTGTCTTTTTGCCAGAGTGTTCTAGTGAGCATAAGAAATAAGGTCTAAACTAGTCTCTACTGGTGGAGCAAAGTCACGTGATTGCGCTCGAGCCATCTCGACAAAAAGAAGCGCGCGAACGTCTACGTACAGCCGACCTTTTGTTTATCCATATTTTCTTTCTTTTTAGCTGTGTCGGTGCCATGAACCTTGTTTGTAGCCACAGTACTGTGCTGCGTACTACAATGCGTGCGGCGTCTTTCGCTCAAATTATGATGCGGCTATAGTGCCGTTATCGAAGTTTGTCTTGCGTGGAGCTTCGTTGCAAAGTCTCAAAAATGCAAGAATGTGGTTGCTTTGCGTCTCGCTGCTTTCACGCAGATTTGACAGATCTCGTAGATGTAAGCTTGACTTGCACACTATAAGATTGACTGCACACTATGACAGTATATGCCAATTAGATTCTAACAACCGCCACTACACCGGTGTCGATGTTATATGCAATAGAACAAGCATTTACGTAACAGATGATATTTTGGCGTACTGTATCTTTGTTCTTCGCGCTAAATTATGCAAGAACCTTTTAATGATAGCTTGATTGTTAGCACAAGTGCTCTCTTTGCTGTCCTCCGTTTGCATCCCACACATTAGCTATAGGCCTTTGTGCAGTTTTTTTCCCGTTTGTTAACTGCAATACATCTTTTCTAACCTCCTCCTCTATTCCTTCTCTTATTTATTCTTATTTTTAATTGTCTGCGTCATTGCTACTTTTTAAATATCTACATTCCATGTGAGTTTACTGTTCAGGTGATATTAGGGCCAAGGTAAAATAATCTGAGTGTGCCTAGTGCTTCCACGAACAAAAATTCTGCTTACGATTTAATAAAACAGCGAAATTGAGTTCACACTATCAAAGGCAATTATAACGAAAAATGTTAAAGACGTTAGGAAGGGGATTTGAGAAACATAATACCAAGTACTACGGTTTTCTCATCAGCGTCCCCACGAGCCCTTTAGTGCTATATTCCGTGGGCACTGAGTTTTCTATTGTCTGACTTTAACATCTAGGTTGACGATACATCCTGCTTTATTTTCATAGCTTTTAGGGGTGCCGCCTGTATCGTGTTTATAAAGGGTCTCGCGTAACTGGAACCAAATATATACAAAGAAGTGCTTAAACTCAACTGAATAAAACCAACGATGGTGTTAACTGCCACGTGGCTCCCATTATGGTATTTTTTATATTGCGCTTCATTTCTTAACTAGGATGAGCGATGTAACATTTCTGCGATGTAATAAACTTTGGGGCCAAGTGTCTTTCTTTGCGTTTTAGAGGGCATTCTAAAACGACAGATCTGACTTTTTGTGGAAAGGTACACGCTACGTAGTGATTTTTCCGGCGTTTAAGGAAAGCCGAAGAAATATGACCACGTTATTGCGCTCGCGTGCTATTGTGCTGCAGTGCTCTCAGACGTGCTTCGAGCGGACCGATGCGAATGAGTGGCCGTGGCGTAGGCATCGGCTTCACAGCGCGTCAGCATTTCTGACCGCCACGCACGGCAAAAAAACACCATCGTCCCTGACAAGCGACAGGCTGACGGTCCACGCGCCAGTTGTTTTCGCTCGATGCGTGTTTAAGAGCGCTGCAGTACGATAGCGCATGAGCGCAGCCACTAGGTTTTACTTGATATTTCGCGTGCTTTATTTAAAAAGCCAAAAAATATTCACCATGCAGCATGTACGTCACAAAAAAAAATAATAATAATTGCTTCGGTTGTTTTTAATTAAATGCGTTCTACGATGTGACGAAGCGCACTCTGCCGTAAAGTGGATAATAAAAATGTTGCATAATTGATCATAGTAAATCAACCAACTAAGCGCAATGTAGAAATACCATAACGAGTGCCGCATTACGGTAAACCATATGCCATTGGTTGCATTCAGTCACAGTTAAACGCTTGCTTTTTTTTTAATATTTGGTTTTACATACGTGAAACACGCTGTATACTTATTCACTTAATCATTTTTTATTGCGGAACTGCCTTGCTATTTGACTTAGGTGTACTCGCTTTCCTTTTTTTAGGTCCCTGTAAAGTCCTTTTTTTGTGTCACAAAAAAGCTGGTAAGCAGGCTAGAAGTTGCAATAGTGTGAATAGAAGTGATATCCTGTGACGCTTTTTGCCACGGACGTACAATACATCTGGGAAGCTTCTGGGCGGCAGTAGTTCTCTCAGAGAGGAAATGGTAAAAGATGGCACGTTCGTGAATATGTTGCTAACGAAGAGTTTACGCAAGTTGATAGGTAGAATATGAAAAATCACTGCAGTTTTATTTCCTCAGTGAACTGTAATCACTGACTCATATAGTTATCATCTTCATACGATGATTCACAAGAAATATCGCTACCCGCGTTATTGCTGCTCTACAGCTGTCGGGTGATGCGCTACTACGAAAACGGTAATACGCTTACGTACAAGAAGACTCTGCAGCGGTATTTGTGCCATCTTGCGGAGGCTTCTTATTGGAGTTCTAGCAATTAATGGCAACCCGCTAGCTGGTCGCCAAGTAGAGCAGCGACACCCATCAAATACAAAAGTGTCAAGTAAACAAATACCAATAACTTGTTTCGGAATGAAACTATTATACATTAAACAAGAAAAACATAACTTTCGGGATTCAAACAGATATTTCATTAAAATAAACGAAGTTGGTCGCAGTCAAGACATTTTCAAGCAAACATTTCTTTACATAGGTATTTGAGGCGTAATTATGTAGATCTATAATAGCGAATTTCCAAATGTATCGAAGTATCTTAAGATACAATTGGGAAGTATCGTATCGGATACATTCATTCCGGAAGTATCTTGTATCTGTATCTCCGATACTTCTTGCCCGAGTATCTTGTATCGTATCGCGATACAATTTCAAAGTATCTTTGCCCAGCCCTGGTACATATATACAATATAGGGCGGATAACGCATGAGCACAGTCTATGGGCATAGTCCAGTTCATACAGCGTGGTCACATTGCGGATAGAGTCTGTACAGATAATTTTTTTTTATGCACTTACATCTTGACTATGAGATATGCTCATTAATGTCTCAACGCTATGGCAAGGAGCAATAAGAACTATCACAGTTCATTAAATTTGCGTCCATTAAAAAATCACAAAGAGCGCTCACTGCGCGCCTTTGATTATGAAGGATGTTGCCACGGTCCAAGCACTTTGCCAATTGTAAGTGGTCGTCCGTTGAGGCGGTTCAATCGATCACTCAGTTGAGCGCGTTGTTCATCATATTGCGGACATTCTATAATAATATGCTCCACTGACACATCAAGGCATGATCACAGTGGTCGCAGTGCGGGGACGTCCTTCTTTTGATGCGGCATAAGAAGTGAGGTGTGTGTGCAACATCTAATCATAGACGGTGCAGGAGTGAGTCAAATGGTCGATTGATCTTTTGATTGGGTGCAAACCGGAGAAATGGATCTATTTGATATAAGAGTGAAGACTTTGTATGTTCATCAAAACAAGCGTCCTTGCACAGTTTGTGGCGCAGTTCGGAAAGAACATTCTTGCTTTCTGAGGAGGAAGCGGGCACGGTGTCAAGTGAATTTTTTTCGTGCGCTGCAGTGGCTAATTTGTCTGCAATTTCATTTCCCAACACTCCTACGTGACTCGGAAGCCAACTGAAAACAGATCTCGTGACCGGCCTGAGAAGCGATGGTAATTGTTTTTAGGATTAATAATATCCCGTTCAGCAGCAGTGGCTACGTTTGTGTAGGCAACTTAGTTATGCTACTTGTGTCAACTTGTGGCCAAAATAGAGCGACATACATTGCTCATTGGAGGATTTGAACCTTCTGCATAGTCAGTATGTCTCAACTTAACCTAAATGTGCTGCGTATGACTGTAGCCGATCACTTTGGTGAAGGCACCGTGATGTTCACGGGTTGTTCGACGTGCCGCAGTCCAAAACCAATGTGAAAAGTATTATTTTTCTTTTCTTAAAATGAATACAACCAAGGACTCAGTGCGTACACATTTCGAGCCTACGGTTTCATCCTCTTTATGTAAAAATTGAACGTCACTGACTGCAGAATAATTGAAATATTTCATTACATGCTTGTTGCGATAAGCTTATGCAAGGGTGCTTTTCAGTCTGATTACGTTTGTCTCTTTCATACCACTGTCACACGCTGTTGTTTTGATTACATAATGTATAATGACGCAATTGTATATATGGGACGAAGACAGTCATGCGCGGGCCTGGCCGCGAGCAAAAGCAGCCCGCAGGCCGCATGTTTGACATCGCTGCTTTAATGTTTAGTATGCTAATTGGACGGGCAGTGCCACGGATGAACACGCGTCGTAACCTGACATGAGTGACAGGTACACTTTTGCGTAACTGTGCGCAACAGGCATTGTGACCAGCTGTTTCCTGTTTGAGTTTCGATCGACGGTTCGTGGCGCATGTACAATGAACAGCACGAAAACACGCATAATTAATAAGCAGATGATGCATGGATTGATGATGCTGTCCATTCTCTGGTCTCTCTCCCTCACACTGTTCAAGGTTCTATAAATCGCGCTTCATTCTTTTGTCGTCATGTCCTGCTTAGATATAAATCATACTTTGAAGCACTTATTATAAGTTGTAACCAACTCTTGCTAGTAGTTAAGTTGTGTTGTCTGCTTTTCTTTCTTTATTTCTTTTTCTGAGTGAGCCGACAATAAATCTAATGCATGCTAGTCCGCATGAATCGTTTAGTTTATTGATTATTGCCAGTGTCATGCAGCCTTCGTATTGCACCCCGTGCAACAGAGCATGTGTTCTGTGAGCAATTATTCTTGGCGTTATGAGGCAGTCCGGCTCATTTATACCCAGCCTGTAGGCTACAAATGTGAGGGGGAAAAAAAAAATCACGCCATATCCACGGAAGTGAATGATGGTGAGGCGGCTTCGTCGTTTTCATCCATGGCATAAAGAGAATGTGTGGTCTGGAACGCGCTTATAATTCATGGTCATCAGCGTCATCGTTATCACGTGTAGTGGGTACATTCCACTATACTGGAACGCGCTTATACTTCATCGTTATCACGTGTAGTGGGTACATTCCACTATACTGCGTCATCGTCATCTTTATCACGTGGGTGGGTACATTCCACTATACGGTAACTATCTACCTCTACTACTACTACTACTACTACTACTACTACTACTACTACTACTACTACAGAGGAGGGACAGACCAACACCCTTAGGAGCTTAGCCCCTAAAAAAAAAATTTAGGAACCCTTCCTGTACCGGGAAAAGGGGGGGCAGGGCAAGCAAAGCTTAGGCGTGTGCATGGCTGATGTTTTACATTTCTTTCTTTCTTTCACGGCGAAAGCTGTTATGAGAGTACAACAAGGGTGCTGTAGTTGTCCGCCGCGGCCACTGGTGTCCGTAACCGCTATCGCACGAAATAAGGAAAAAAAACAAAACAAAATAAGAACAAATATCCAGGATGGAACGGGGTTCGAACCTGGGTCCTATCCGTGGCATCCCAGTATTCTACCACAGAGCCATGCCTGTGCTCGAAACTCCTGCGCACAAAAAACCCTGTACAAGCGTTACGTCAGGAATTGTAACCGCTAAAATTTGTTGCTGGGCTAGTTGGTGCATAGTTAAAATATAGGATGGTGGCGCAAAGTGCGCTTGTATACGTCTCTTCTTCCATTTCGTCCTTGTCCCATTTTTGCGCCACCATCCTATATTTTAAATTGTAACCGCGTTAACATACGCAAGATAGCGTGGTAGAAGATTAAAATCACAACCAGGTGTCACACAATATGAATTGTGTTACGAGTGGGTCGTTAAATGTTTCCAGCCTATTACAAAGGGCTCAGCCATAATTCTTCGTTATCAGCCGCCGAATCAATTAATGGAGTAGTGGGTACCTTGCAGGCGTACTTGTAGTAGTAGCCCCGAGAGAGAGTGCAATGGGTTCTAGAAATGGCGCTCTTCCAGCTTTCGCTGTACTGTGCTGCCGTTTCCACGCAGGCCTGGCGTTTCTCTCTTTTTCTTTCTTTCTTTCTTTCAATCTATTGCGTTCTGAATGCTCCCTTCCTTCATGCTGGGAATTGGACTTTCATCCACGTGCTTAGCAGTGCAATGCTTCAGTTGCTACCGACAACAGCTATGGTAATGCGCTCATATCCATGCAACAGTGAAACGTAGCGCTGTGAATTGACAAGTCGCCTCGATGAAAGGTCAGATTGCCTCATCAGAAATGGGCGATTGCCAATAGACCCGCAATAGAAAGATCATCTATCATCGGAGAGCGGCGCATAGAAATACGCACGGGACCGACACATGTTCAAGGGCCTCATTTGTGTACACCCGCTGGTGCCAGGTTTTCCGTGCACAGGGCCGTGGCCATCAATATCTGTAGCTCACACGAAAAAAAAAAAAAAAAGTGAATTTTTGTGGAATGCCATTTCACTTATGCCACCAGTACCCATTCATTCAGACGTCATGCTCTACGTGACAGTTCACTCATTCAAGTTATGGAGGCCTCCATTACGTACGCAAAAGAAGCAGAATGGCCTGAAAAAACACGCGCTACAGAAGCAAAGAAAAAGAAGCGTAAGGAACAATCTGTAATCGTAGTGGAAGCCCGCAAACATAAACATGCTGCCCATGCCAGCCGCTTCAGTCATTCCGACAGGTCCCTGCGAAACAAAACAAGCCAATTCGGTTGGTCGGGAAGGTGGCACATTGTTGACAGATTTGCGACAGTGACAGCAGAAAAGGAAAAAGGATCTGTCAAAACGCGCGTTTGATTCTGCTGCGAGGCCAACAGTTCATTGTGACGCCTGTCACTACCGCGTTTATTTACTTTTCTCTCTCTCATTCTGTCTTTCCTGTGTTCTTTCTATGCCCGGTACTTTGTTATGTACCGTCATTGACCCAGGAAGTCCGGAAGGCGGCCAATTGTTTGAGGGGGGCTTGTTTCTTTGTTAGACGCAGCCAAATGAAACCAGTCAGCCTTCATAGCACACTGCAGCGACCATGTAACACGAGAATTGGAAAGGTGAATCGTAAAGCACCGTCAAACAAATAACCTTACTCAAACCCTTTGCTACAGCATTTTAAGGTCAACCGAAGAAGTATGCAAGTAAAGATCTGGTTCTATCGTGCACGCAGCCATGCCATATCTTTGTCTCTGATAAATTTTGCCTGCCGGTTTGCAACTTGCAAATTTAGTTTGTATCCATAGCTATTCAGAATATACTCATTATATGTGTATTAATTTCTATTAAGTTGCCTGTGCACATCCTTTACTGTCGATTTTAGTTACTCCCTTGTTTACTGTTTGTTTTAACAGCGTGATGATAGATATCTTCCTGTTGGTAAGACACAATGAAACCGACCAACAGTTAAGTCAAGCCAAGCATAGGAGACAATATTTATTGTTTTCAACTGTAGTGTTGTAATTATGACCTAAATTGAAATGAAAAGAGTGGTCGAAGACGCACCCATTCGGTCAGTGGTATGCGAACCTACAACCTCCAAATTACGCATCTGATGCTCTACCAGTTGAGCTCCAACGGAGGACACTTCCTTGTCCATGTTGTTGAGTATTTATTTCAATCAATTTACCGTAAAATCCCGAGCAAGCGCCCCCTTCCCCCTTTTTTGGGAGATTTGAAATAAGCGTTGATGACTGAGCAAGTGCACCCCCTCTGCTCACGCCATTTCTTGTTTTGTTTTGTTTTCAACGTGTTCTCCGCTACAGAATCCTTCAACAGCTGTTCGTAGGAACCCAAACTCTGATGTCTTTAGAAATGTGCACAATTTCTTAATACTTTAGACACTGTGGTGCCTCGGGGTTGCATTCTGAGTTGTCACAAACTGTCAGAACCGTTAAAGAACGCCTTTCCCCACTTGTCATAACACGCGAAATTCCACATGAGGATCCCCTCCCGCTCAATAAAAACAGTAAATGCATGCACGCTTAATAAAGCATTTCATTCATAGTGCAGGCGTGCATTCTTCACAGAGGCTCTTCTGCCACCACGTGAGTTTTGGTTTGCAACCAAGCAAGGGCCCCACTCCAAATCTTGTCAGATTATCTTTCACCGTAGGAAGGGAGGGGTGGTCTTGCTCGGGATATTATAGTAATCAATTTTTTGTCTCTCACAATAAACTTAGGACATACGGAAGGAGGTCCAATAGTATGAACTGATTTGGGACCTCCTGTACATTATAAACATAAATGTTTGATTGGCAACAACAGTATCAGAGTTTGTATGATTACAGAATTATAAATAATGAGATACAGATATAAACAACAGATGAAACTAGGCACAACTAACATTAAAAAGAAAAAAAAATGTTGTGTTTAACTTTCGGCACTGTTAGCCATTGCCACTCACAGCCAAGTCGGTGAGTGTGGAACACGCTTTTTTAGCCAGAGGATGCATAATTGGAAAAGTTGCGGGTTCGGATCCTACGAACGAAAAGGGCGCTTTTTTTCGTCTGCTTTTGATTCCTCTCAGTTTAGTTCAGAATCGTTACGCTGCAGCTAAAAACAGCGAGTGACATATCCCCTATGCTTTCCTTGGCTTAATTGCATATTGGTTTTATTGACTGACCCAGGAAGTGACGTCAATGAAGTCAAGAATAGGAGTGAGCTTGACAACTCTGTATTGATTCATTCCAGAAAAAGGCACTGTTGTAGCGAGGGTTAGCCCTTTGAGGCACTTTGTATGCAATTGCGTACACCATTTGTTTTTGCTAGTTTTTGTCGGCTACTGGTTAAAAAAAAAAGAGCAAGATACATTGAGGCTTGGATTAGTTGGACCTCCTGCTTAATAAATGTGTCAGCATTTAACCTCATTTTGCAGTGTGCTGTTGAATATAATTGCATTGCTTAAGACACCGCCATGTTTTATGAGTTGTTCGACGTACCGCTCCCTGCGAGCCACGTCAAAAGTATAATTTTTCTTTGCTTGAAATGAACATAACAGAAAAGAAATTTGCACTATATTTCTAGCCCGAGATTCAATTCCATTCAGGCAAAAAACACAACATGAATGACTTTGGGATGAATAGATATCTAATTACAAGTGAGATTAATTACTTTAAAATCCTTAAATCAACATGTTATGAAATTGTATTTTTTTTAAATAGGGTATCGAGTACCCTGACATACCGTTGTGTAAATTTGGCGCATTTACTGACAGTTCTTCATCAATGGCGTCTGAATGGGTTGAAGTAAATATGCAAGCATACCAGTTGCATTTGCATGTGCTTCTATGTGCTTCTTCTTCCTTACTTCATTAAAGGTACAGTACTGATGGATTTAAACACGAAAATTTAAGGGTCAAGTGATGCACATACTTCTGTTTGCAATGTCTACAGTTCGTGTGGTATCGGCGTTAATTTGGCTTGGACGCTTACATCAGAACCAGCCTTACCTTTAGTGGCCAGATTCGCAGTGACATTAAGTGGTTATAACGAGCAATTGCTCATAGCAGTCTCTATACTAAAAGAACGGCGTCGTGTTATAATCTGTGAGTACTCTCAATTTAAGTTGCATCAACTGGCTGTTTGTATAGAAGTCTGTCATTGTTTTTTATGCGCACAATGTCTGCCTATAACAGACACATTTTTGCTTCTGGCCTGTGCATGACTTGAAGATTGGCTGACTGTTTTACTCGTACACAAATTTGTTTGATTTAAATTTAACATCGGCTTCGCATTGTCGGGATCCAAGTCGGGGTTTGGTCACAACCGGTTGAATGTACTGTCGCTGGCAGATAAGATTGCAGCTAAAGAGACAGAACAGTTCCTCAACGTTTAGCAGTTCTGGAGGGTTATTCTCGTATATTTTTTTGGGGGTGCTTACATATACGCTTAGAACGATATGTCGGTACCAAGAGCGTCATTGATAACATTCTGTTCTACTAATTCCCGTTTGATTGTAATATATGTGTGCACGAAATGAAGCCAAGAAAAGTTAAAAGAAGGGTCATTTGTAGCTTTTAATTGAAACTTAGTTAGTTACGGGATAGATCATAACGAAAGAGGACGAAAGGGCGACTTGCAGCCGGACGCGTACGAGCACACAACCTCCTCCGCACTCCAGACTGGTGATAACATTGGAAACGTCTCAGCCGTAGAGGCAGGTCATCAACACTCACACCTCCGTTTCCTATCATCCCGTTGCAACACCGCACGTCTATCGGCCTCACTTTGCCACGCCGGACACGGCGAGTTGGCCTCTCTGAAAAAGGCGCTGGGGCCACGGCCATCAAAAGCATCATCATCAGCAGCAACCCGACTACGCCCACTGCCGGGCAAAGACCTCACCCATGTTTCTCTAATTAACCTAGTCATGTGTCTGATGTAGTGATGTTATTCCCCGCAAACTCATGAATCTATCCGTCCAGCTAACTTTCTGCCTCCCCCTTTGCGCGCTTGCCTTCTCTTGGAATCCAGTCCATTACCCTTAATGACCAGAGGTTATATTGGTTTCTCACTGCATGCTACCAATGACCATTTCTTCTTGTTTTCGACTAAGATGTCCTTAACAAGCGTTTGTTCTGGTAAAAGCATAATTATAAATTCCATTAAAAGTGGGTATTACGGGAACACTCTTAACTCGAAATTGCACTCAATAAAAATACCTAATTTTTTTGTAGGGACATCAAAGAAGCTTTGGCCAGTGCAATGAACCAAAACAAATGAATATTAAAAACATTGGGATTAAATAACCGGAAAATTATGCACTAACACTAGGGGCACCTCCGTATAGCAGGCAGCCATATTAAATCTTGTCGCACGATTTCATATATTGATGTTCATTGCACACCCACCAATGTGGTAAGGAAGTGTGTATAGTTTTAATGAAAAATCTTTATTTGCAAAAAAAGTTATGCTTGTACGCGTACGGAAAGTGTACCAAAAATTAAGTTCTGAGAAAATAAAAAAAAAAGACTTGAAATGGGTGCAGCGCTTCCACAAGGATGATCAGGAGTGTTAAAATGCTCCTTATTGATAGCTGGTTCCATGTTGGACCTTACTCTTGTCTACCTTTGCTCGAGCAGCACCTCGTTTTATTTTCTAGCTTGCTCTGCAGCATCAGTGCCGTGGCAGGGGTGCTTTCGCGATGCCGGTGCCTATCATTTGTGGGGCAAGCTTTTGCAGTGTAGAGGCCAGGCCCGATGCCAACTTGCTTCAAGGCATCAAGTGGGCCTCCGTAGCCATTATTGAAATGACACACAGCGTCATACACAGCAAATTTGATGATTAGCAGGCTCACATACATGTCCTTGGGCGTAAACAGCACATGTACGTTTCGCGACCACCTGGTGAGAAGTTTATTGTTTTTAAGATAAAAATGACGTATCCACAGTGCTGTTAGAGCATTATTGCATGTTCGCCCTCGATATGATTGTTAAATAACAACAAAATACTACATGTCAAGCTATTCTTATGATGCACACAAACTGGCACTTTCGGTTTCGTAGATGACGGGTTGTCTAAGATTTTTGCTTGTATCTTTCAAAGGAAACTGCGTAGACAGAAACATTTATGCAGCAAAATGATGGGTGATGAAATTGTGCTTTTAACATAACCAAAAGCCAAAAAAAAAAGAAATTTTGCTAAAAAATTCGCATTTTTCTCTTGTCCTCATACCTTAACGTGTTCCTAAATCTAAATACAGAGGACTCACATTTTGCCTCCGTCGAAATGCGTCTCTGACGGTGGGGATGAAACCTGCGGCAATTTTAGTACAGCAGCATCATCAAACGCAAGAATGACTACTCTAAGGTTCAGTCAGTTCCAGGCCGTGGAAATCGCCGGACAGAGAAGCTGTCAGCGGATGAGTGTATGTGATTGGCTAGTGAGAAAACGTGGTGTCTGAAATCTGCCGCTAGATTTTAAATGTGTGCGCTTAAACCCGACTCTGCAAGCATGGGCATATTGTCCAGTGGTTATTACTAGAGACCGGATTTTAGGCAAATGCCTATTTTTTTCCTTGCGTTCCTATCGTGCCACTTTGATATATGAGCACGAATTAGGGGTTAAGGAGGACTTTTATATTGTTTTTATAGTGCCTATAAATGCCTATTTTTGGGGTTTGTGCCTAAATGTCTATAAGTGCCTATAAATGCCTATATTCAAGAACAGCGCCCATGTGAGCACTATTTAAACTCAAATTTTGCTTTCGAGTACAGTTTGAGACCGTAATTCATGTTACCGGGCAAAATTGACGTTTCGAAACTCTATGGGGTGCCACAACCTAGTTCCCTAATTCAACAAACTTCCGGTAAGCAACCGCTAGCAGCAGTGAAATGGGACGCGCCCGCCACTTTACCCCACTGCACTGACATGGCGCGAGCAGTTGGAGCAGGAGGAGGGGGAGGAGAGGAAAAGGCGCTATTTCTGCAAACCTAAATGGGAGCACGTCCCAGCGTATACACTGCAATGGGGAGAGGAAAATAAAGGTGGCAAGCGGAGAGGAGAGTGGCGTCCGTGGCCGAGGACGTGGCGGGCGGCTTTTACAGCCTGTTTTCAGTCCAGTGTTCCCAAGAAATTGAAGCACCTCCTTGAAGACCTGGGTGTGGTGGGGGGGGCAGAAAACAGTAGGTGCATCCGTGCAGCAGCAGGAAGATTGAGAACGAATGCGAAACCATGCATGGAGTGCCGTCAGGGGAATGTAGCAGTAAGGTAGCCAGAAATTTTTTTTCGGGGGGAAGGGGGGGGGGGGGGGTTCAACCGTACTTTATGTATGTTCGTGCGTGCGTTTGTATGTGTGCGTGCATATATACGGACGCCACTGGAATGTAGAGTGCAAGTAAAAAAAAAATCAGATGTGCACTTGGCTTTTGTTTCGTTTGTAATTTGCTTCTTAAAGGGCGTTTCACCAGGCCACATAAGAAATTTTAGTTAGACACTGGAAGTTGTTGAGTGCCCAATGAAGAGCTTTGTACCGCAAGAATTTTTTAACTGGTTCATTACGAGCCGCGAAAGCATGATGCTGGTAGGTGAGCTTGAAACCTTTGCCAGCTGCAAGCCAAATTTCTTTCCTGCCGGGCCCTCTTCGGTATCGGAGGAACTCGCAGCCGGAAGATTGCGTGCGCAGACGCATCAACACGTCATGCGCACGCAAGGTGTCCGCATGACATCCCAAGCCAGGTCGTGCACACAAGCGGTGTTGTATCGTTTCGGCGTTCTCTCTAGTGTACTGCCTGTTTCTGTGGGATGGATCCCTCTATGCACTTGGAGAGGCTGGCATGGATGATGTATCCTTAGCACGACACAGCGCGTCGCACTGCTGTAACTGCTGTAAGGGGCGATGTATCAAAAAATTACACCATCTCCCGCTAAAGGGAACCATGTGTAGATGTGAAGCAGCGGGCGCTAACGCTTACACTGGCGGCGGCGTTGACGCTGGCGCTCATCGCAGCGTTGCGCAGGAGAGAAAACTGGGGAGGCGCAAAGCACGCAGTGATGGAGCGGTGTTTCCTACTGGAACATGCCAATCGCTGGTAATGGGCAATGAGAGACAGAAGACTCCGACTGGACACAGAGACCCGCAGTCCGCTTTTAGTTAACGCGCATGCTGCGAATTTTTATTGTTCAACAACGCACAGGAGAAATCTCCCACCGGCACCACCTTGCAGGTCTAAATCCATTGCCATATATACGGAGTCGCCAGTGAACGGTTGTGCCGGTTGTGCAGCGCGAGCAGTCGGTTTTTTCAACCAAGAAACTCGCTAGCAGACGCTACCTGCGTCGGCGTCGCGAGGCAAGAGAGGGGGGAGCGTAGGAGAGGAGAGAGAGAGGAGGGGACGCGCATGCGCAGTGGGAGTGTGGACGCCGCGGGCAGGGATGCCTAGAGGAGAGAGGGGGGGAGCGTAGGAGAGGAGAGAGAGGGGGGACGCGCATGCGCAGTGGGAGTGTGGACGCCGCGGGCAGGGACGCCTAGAGGAGAGAGGGGGGGAGCGTAGGAGGGGAGAGAGGAGGGGAGGCGCATGCGCAGTGAGGGTGTGGTTGCCGCGGGGAGGGATGGCTAGAGGAGAGAGAGGGGAAAGGTTTTTTTATTTTTTTTTTTTTTAAGGGTTTGCGCATGCGCAGTAAGGGAGGCCACGCCGCACACCACCACCACCACCACCGGATTAAGCTTCGCCATAAGATGCTTCACATCTAAAACACGCCAATCGTTGTCAGGGCTGGCGTCGGCATGACGCGGCAACAGCGAGAACACGGACGCAAATGAAATGGAGGCAGCTTAGTCTCGCATCGCGCTCGATTCGAAGTAAAAAAATAAATAAAAACGCACACAGATTCCGTCTGTTGTTTTAATATTTCTACAACTTTCATTCTTCTATTCAAGCAACAGATTGCAAAAAATTACACATGTCGCCTCAAATCATTCTCGCAGTGTCACGTACTACTCTGATGTACGCAGGACCATTCCTTGTACGTACGTCACCTCCTGCATATTGGTGTGCGCTCCCGTGAGATAAAGGGCAAGCGGCGTTTAGTCTGACATTTCACGTCTTTCCGGGGCGCGTAGCATTGCAAATCTTGGCAGACGTGATCTTCAGCGCCCAGTGCATGCATTACACTTGCCAGCTCAAAATGCTCCAACCTGGTAAGGGACCCTTTAAGGTGTTCACAGACAGAGGATAAATTGACGCTGCGCGATTAGACCCGGCTAATACGAGGCTAAAAGACCCTTCTTGCCTTTTAGCGGTCTGGTTATTGGCTCCTGGGCGGCCTTTCGCAGCCATGCCGAAAAAAAGAGACCCAGGAATGTGTTTATCCGACAGCGGACACTTAACTCACCAATGCTGGACAATAAAAGAAGAGACCGTGTTGTGGAAACCGTGCGGGAAAACGGACAATAGCATGGCTAGTTAAACCATTGACGCCATTGTGCCACCATAAACTATAACATTTGTTTGCTTTCCTGTCGTAGACACAGGTCGCACACGTCTTTCTTCGAAAATTTGAGTTTTTGTAAATATTTATTGTGCCTATATTTACGATTTCGGGGGCCTAAAACTGTGTTATGCCTACCTGTTTTTGGCGCCTAAAACGTGATTTTTTAGTGCCTAAAAATCCGGCCTCTAGTTATTACATTTGCCTTCAGACCGTGAGGGCCCGGGTTGAAACCCTTCCGTGCCAAGGAAATTGATTTCCTTTTATTTATTTCTTTATTCACTCCCACTTGTGGTCACGGGACCTGTGTTACGCTTACTACTACTACTACTACTACTACTACTACTACTACTACTACTACTACTACTACTACTACTACTACTACTACTACTGTCAACGACAATAACGGCACAAGGCAGACTAAGACAGCTTCGGGGTTGGAAGGGAGAGCTGGAAAGTTGCTCCGTATTGGGTCACAATTATTCGTTGGCCATTTTGGAACAACGCAACGAGGAAAGTTGTGCTCACGTTGTGACACCCGTCCAGTTGCTGTTGGAATAGCGGCAGGCTCATGATCAGCCGCTCCTCTTATCTGCAGCTTATCTGTGCGACTTCGGACGTTGCCACTCGCTTGCAACGCTGTCGGCTCTCTCGAGGGAGAGACGTGAACGGCACGGCTTTTTGTGGACAAGGAGTTTCGCGAGATCTCGCGCTGTGACATCCCATTGTCAGTGTAGCACTGGTGCGATGGATTTGTGCTGGAAGTTCCCCGTCAACCATTTTCGTATGCATTTTTGTAGTAGTAGTATCATAGTAGTAGTAGTAGTTGTTGTTGTAGCAGTAGTAGTAGTAGTTGTAGTAGTTGCTGTAGTAGTAGTAGTAGTTGTAGTAGTTGCTGCAGCAGTAGTAGTAGTAGTAGTAGTAGTAGTAGTAGTAGTAGTAGTAGTAGTAGTAGTAGTAGTAGTAGCAGCAGTTGTAGTGGGCAACAGCAGTAGCAATAGTAATAGTAGTAGCAGTAGTAGTAGCATCTATTACTGGAAGGTAGGTAATGCTCTGTTGTCTCACTGACTCCACAAGAGCAGCTATTGCGGTGGCCACATTTTCGATGGAGGCGAAAATGCTTGAAGCCCATGTACTTAGATTTAGGTGCATGTTAAAGAACCCCAGGGGGGGTCAAAATTTTCGGTGCCCCCCCACTGTGGAGTCTCTCATAATCATGTCGTGGTTTTGGGACGTTAGACCACACCAAATAATTAATTATTTAAATGCAACAATTAGGGGAAGCTACCAGACCTGCTCTGTGTAAATAAAAATTTATATATCGAGTTTGACATCATAGTTTAGTGATAGAGACTTAGGTTGCTCGTGTTTGACATATTCTGCTATTTCAATGATGAATCAAGTTCTGAATATTCTGATTGTTGTTTCCTTTCTTCTCTCTCTCTCTCGCCTCTCAACCAATCAGGAGGCCAGGAATCCGGGGTCACCATTGACGGCGCGGCGACTTGCGCGGTCCCCTTGACATGGAGTGCCCCCCCACGGGGCCTCCGGAGGGGCCGTCTCGTTCTAGGGGGCCGACCGCCGACGCTAGACCTCATCGAGAACCCGCTGTTTGAGGGCGGAGGACAGTCTCCCGTGCCCGCGCCGCGTACCCTCCCCGCCGGCGCGGACACAGCAGCAGCAGAAGAAGCAGCAGCAACAGCAGCAGCAGCAACAGCCAAAGCAGACACAGCAACTGGCAGCCATGCATCACACCTACCCGCCACCATCGCAGCAGCCGTACGGCGCCTCGCGGGGTTCGTCTGCGCAGTCCTCGCTGTCGTCTGCCGTGGTGCCGACGGCCGTGGCGCCGGCAGACGACGATGTCGAAATCCGACGAAGGCCCAAGCTGTCACGGAGTGAAACCATCAAGAGGTGAGTCAGACGTTTGATCATAGCTGCGCCTGTCAGATTAAAGGAACGGATTGCACACGTCACTTTCAGTCTAAACGTAAATGGATCTAGCAGAGTGTAATGTTAGGCGAGTCAATTTTCACATGGCGCACCTACTGACGTCGACACTAGCATGACATCAGGCTACAGTGTCAAGTCTGGTGACTTCTCGCACCAGTATTGCTACTTGTGATGGTGTCAGGTGC
This sequence comes from Rhipicephalus appendiculatus, assembly GCA_030522465.1. Classification (NCBI taxonomy): domain Eukaryota; kingdom Metazoa; phylum Arthropoda; class Arachnida; order Ixodida; family Ixodidae; genus Rhipicephalus; species Rhipicephalus appendiculatus. Next base: position 1,385,530 of record JALIZH010008026.1, on the reverse strand, counting down.
GAAAACATACAAAATGGCCATTTGCACATCACCAAATACATTAAAAATGGCCGCTTATGCGTCACCAATGGAGTCATGCAATGGAGCAACAAAGGAAACATCACAGTATCTTGTGCAAGCACGTGACGAGAAGCTCACACCTTTGATGTCAGGGTGCAGTAGGAATTGAAACTAGCTTTTAAAACATGTTGTAATGAATGTTTCAGGGTGCACTCACTGTCACAAGTACATTTTCTAGGCTCTTGAGGACTTGCTTTCATTTGACACAAAAAAAAACTGAAAATTTTTGTGTCAGTACTCTTGTAAGGAAAGATATGTGGCGCAAACTGAGAACGAGGGGAAAAAAAGACGAGAAAAGACAGGACAGGGTACCAGCTATCATTAGAAACTATTATGGATCTGGTGCTCTATCCTGACCTCTCTTTTACACAGTAACAACACAGTAACACACAGGAATCTCACCGGGAGTGAGCGAACGCATTTCATGATGCACGCGTAACGTAGCTTCTTTCTCTTGTCTTACTTTCCTGTATATCTTCCAGTGTGCCCGCCAGGGTGAAAGCAGACGGAAAGCGCTTAAATCACGCGACAAGTCCCTGGAACTTCGCTTGTACTTGGCGAATTCAAAAAAAAATATTTGCAACAATCAATTAGTGAAGCAATATACTCAGGTACTGCGGTCATTCAGTGATTACCGTATTTACCAGACCAGGATTGTAACACGAGGGGTGACTTTTAATTGCGTCCAGGGGGGAAAAAATACCGTGAAACCCCGAGCAAGCGCCCCCCACCCGAGCAAGCGCCCCTCTCCTTTTTTTGCGAGGTTTCCAATATGCGCCAATGACAGCGCATGCGTCCCCCACCCTCCCCTTCTGTCGTTTTCACTGTTTCATTCACTATTTTGGAAACAGTGAATGCTTGCATACCCAATAAAGCACTTCATTAGAACCACGGGTATGCATTTTTTACTCTTAGCAGCTTTTCCTCCGTCACCTTGAATTTTGCTCCATGACCGAGCAAGGCCCCCCCTCCAAATCTTGTCGGATTATCTTTCGTCATAAGTCAGGCGCTTGCTCAGGATTCTACGGTAGTATTTCAGTATTGGATTGTAATGCAAGGGTCGACTTTAAGTAGCGAAAATCTGGAAAAAGACTTGCGTTACGGTACTTTGAAAAGTGTCTCAGGATCCCTTTAAGAACTGTTGTTTTCTTTGGCGAAATGGCCCACTGGGGCATGTGTTATTGTCCATGACACTGCAGACTAGGGATTCACCCATTCGCCTCTCCTTTTCTAGAACAGCGCCTTTAGAATGTCTGTTAGTAAGAGTTCTAATCATCATTTCTACTTTCGCAGATACGTGAGGAAAAACACGGCTTCATTTTTCGGTCTCGACGAGGAGTCTGCACCCGAGAGCTGCCAACGATGGACATTGCGGCGAAAGCGGCTGCTGAGCAAACGCTACGGCGAGATCAAGGTAAGCGCGCTCACGTTAACTCTAGCGAGCAACTTTAGGTTTGATAAATAATGGTTACCGGGGCACGTGGGGTGAAATTAGTGATGGTGAAACAGTAGCCAAGATTGCATTTCAGACTTGCTACCAATATTTACTTGATTGTAGCGTGACCATGATTGTAACTCAAGGGAGGACCTTTCATTGCGTCCAGGAAGACAAGATAGGTATTTTGGTATTCGATTGTAACGCGAGGGTCAACTTGAGGTTGCAAAAATCTGGAGAAAAACTCTCATTACATTCGAGTAAATACGGTAGTTTACTGTAACAGCTCCAACACTAGGCTCGACACCAGTTAAAGCCTAGCGATCGTCCTGTGCATGTCTTTATTCCTCCTCTCCTTATTCTCGCTGGTAAGATGCATTCGAAGCAAAACCAGCTAGCCCTACCTTTAGCATTAACTCCAACATTAGTTTCAGCATACTCTTTCACGTAGTGTGCACAAAATACGCAGTAGTTATTCTGTGCAAAAACGGCATTTTGGTTAAAATGTAAGTGAAACCACGGCGCAGTTTTGCTGCAAGTATGACAGCACACGTCTTGAAACTGGCGCCATCCTCGGAAATCGTCCCGCTTCAATATGCCTTGAACTCACTGTCTGCGATTCATGATTGGGGACGTGTGCTGTGATGTGATTATTAACAAGATAATTAGGTAACTTTGTTAATTAGGCAATACTATACCATTTAAATTCCTTGCACGAGTAATGTATGTCGGTTTGAGTAATCGAGCTTGGGGATTAAAATTTTGCTGTCCATAGCGGGTGATAAAAAATAAAACTCTGGACGATCTAAGAATGACACGCTCACACAGTAATAACAAAGTGTCCGACAGGGACAGTGTGTGATGCTTGGTCCTACACTGCTTGGATGCAATACAACTTTTTTCCTCTAATGAGAACAATTTGGGATTGCTTCCACTCTTAAAGAGGCCGTGACACAGGTCACCCAACAATTCACGGTTTTCAGCGGAAAAATAGAAATTAGAGGGTCCATTATGTTGATACACAAATAGAAATTAGGCTGTGAAAGAGTATTCGTGTGCAAAGCATGCCCTAGAAGTTCCAGCTATAAATCTCGCCTTCCGCCGGCGACCACCATTTTGCCGCGGCATGTGTGTCGTCGTGGGCCACATGGAGCAGAGCCGTAGTCTTGTACCAATGTCTCAGCCGCTGCAAATCATGCAATTTCACTGACAAGCTGAAGAAAGCTGAAATGACTCGATTACATACACAGCTGACTGAGGAATGCAGATGCTCACACACAAGTGGCATGTTACATCGCGAGTTTGACAGTGCTGCCCCGACTGTTGGGCCAATGGCATGTTTGTACAAATATTCATTTATAAGTTAGGCGTTCAACCTAATGCGCTAAAGATTTCGCCAGCTGATTTTGTACGCACAAGGATTAACAGGCACAACGCAGATTATGATTGAGAATTGGGTGTCATGGCTCATTTAAGGTGTTTACTGTCTGGCAACAAAACATTCACCACTGTTTGATTTTTTTAACTTTTGGCATTGGAAAGCCTGATCTGTGGTACAATTCAGGGTTCATTACAACAGAGTAAATAAAAATACTGAATAATAAGAATAATAGCAATAATAATTGTGTCCACAGTAGGCTGTTGCAAGGTGCAAGTCGTTATTTAAAATCAGCAAGTGGCCCTTGGGATTTGAAAAAAATGCATCGGGTTTCGCGCACACATCTGTGTGTGATGCGTCACCAGTCCTTGACGCTATTTTGAAAGTTTTTTTTTTTCTTGTTTTGGCTTTTTGATGCGCCATGTATCTAGGCCACGCATGCTCATACTTTATTTCCGGAAAGCTAGCACATGTGTCGTTCTCACAGCCGCATGGTTGCCTTGTTGATACGGCAGGCTCGCGTGGGAGCTTCGAGCCATGCAAAAGTGCCATGTATTTTTTTTTCGTAGCGTTCACTCCCTCAACATGCCAAATTTGAGTCCCTGGTAAAGCATGCCAAATTTGGGTCCCTGGTAAAGACTAAATCGGCTGTATTGATTGCCGTTATTCAATTAAGTCTACCTTTCGTGGCGTGCTGGGACACTTGCGAGTGATTTTCTGGCGCTTTTGATTCGGACTACCCGTCGACTTGAAGAAGCGAACCTTTTGGTGTAGCATTACGATGCTTGTGAGGTTAAAGAAATACACGGTGCTGCAGGTAAGGAATCGCTTGTTTCCTTTGCTTTAAACGTGCTGATTTTGTGGATTTCCACTAGGCACATGTAGTTATGTAGCGAATACAAATGGTGTATCAAATGCACACACAAAAGGGATATCAAATGCACACAGCCATGCCGTATAGAGGTGTTTTAGCACCGAGTTAGCACATTCCTTGTCATCGTCTAATGGCTTTAGTTTCTCAGAGCGTCAGACTTCTAGTTGGCACCACAGAGCAGATTTGATGACTTTGAATGAAGTTTATTTTTATTTAAGACAAATGAGGTGTACAATCTGAAAGTACAGTACTCACGGATTCAAACGCGACATCAAATTTTTTAGTGTAACAGCTGGTGTGCGCAATTTCTCGATACAAGCACGCTGTGTCGCGACGAATGTGGTCTCTAAATATAACGTTGGCTCTGATCTACCCGTTCGATACAAAATTACGTCAATGTGACCTGAACTGAAGATGGTAGAAACGAAAGTGTATGCTTTATGTAGCCCTAAATTGTCCTGTTTCATTCCCTGAGTACTGTACATCAGTTTGGGACTCTACAAATATGCTGGGTGTGAAAGTTGTAATTTATAGTCAAGTTGTATGTCGTGGCATCCCAATGTTCAGCCTATTTCCCGTGTACCAATAATACATCCATTACAGTATGCAATATCTTTGTTACAGTGCTTTGTTTCTATGCTCCTGTGGGTTTATCGAAGCACAAGTTAGGCCTAGTTTTTTGTAATCTTTCATTCTATTGGGTCATGATAGTATGTTTTAGATGTGTCACCTTCTATCCTGGCACAGCAGGCAATAAATAAGTCGTACTGGAGTGTTTGTTGGTCGCAGCCGTTGTGCACCCATGCATTTCCAATGCTTATTTAAGTATGCTTTGCTGCGCTCACACTGTTGATTTGTCTCTGTGCGTACTGGAAAGGTGGAAGACCTCTTGGCACATGCTGTGGCGTTGGCCACACCACAAGTTGAGCGGTGCAGTTAATTTCTATGTCATAGAATAGTGACAGCAGTACAAGCTAACCAGCGTGCACATGACGAGCTGATACATCTAAAAATGGTCTGCGAACTTAAGCTTGATGTATACTGGCTTTGGGATTCGTTGTAACTATGTTTTAGCCATTGGTACATTTAGCAAAACTTTACGGTATTTTCTGAATGTGGGCGTATTAATAGTTTCATTTTTTTTTTTAATGACTCACAGGAGCAGTACATGCGATCGAAGGACTGGCACCTGTCGCACCTACAACCTCTCCGCGCGGACGACACCCAGGATGCGGTCGTGCGGAGGACCGTCTCCGCGAGGGAGACCGCGACCGAGCCGTTTCACCGGGACCCGGTCTACAAGATGACCTGGGACGGCCTTGCCTTTCTCACGACGGTGAGGGAAACCATATTTCGGGAAATATAGACTTAAAGATATAATATCATTTAGCAAAAGGTTGATTCATTAATTGGTGCAGTTTGTTCGGCGTGTGCTTCAATATCACGGCACTAGTTGCTTAATTTGATGATCTAACATTGTTGAAAAAGCTTTGCAGCGCATAACGGGATGGTAACGTGCATCGCCCTCTCGTGGTTGGACGAAACACTGCACGCCATAGCTCTGCGGCATATGTATGTCCGACTGTTTTATCACCTCTCGTTTGCTGCTTGACCAACACATCATGATGGGTACTAAAGGTGAATGAGTGTTAATTAAGTGGTTCCTTAATTAACCGTTTTGCAACGTAAGAAAAGAAGGAAATTGGGCTAAAATTATCGAAAGTTCTTTTTTATAGCTCAATTTGTAAGCTTCTCTTTCTGAACAAAACTGTACCATTCTTACAATTTAATGAGGTTCTTTTATTTCATTAACCGTGTAAAGAAAAGGTAACTCGATGGTGGCCTCACTGCATAGCAATACTATGAAAAGTGGCAATAAAATGAAAACTGAGACACAAATGGCCCAACAAGGACAAGTGTGGCCATCTAGTGTCGAAGAAACACAAGTATATCAAGAATAGTCGCCATTGGTTGAATGTGGGACCGATTCTTGTCGATGACGAGAATAGTGGTCATCGGTCGTTTTGTTACAAAATCTCATGACGACTATATACTCGTCAACGGTAGCAATAGGGTTAAGTGCATATGCATCTCCCAGAAGGTGTGAGCTTGGGGCAAATGTACAAAAAAAAAAAAGCATTGTTTGCCGTTGACCCATTCCTTCGGCTTTGCATCTGCGCATATTTGCAAACGCTGGCGTGCACGCATTTGCCATGGGATGTGGCGATTTGTCGCGGCATCCCCTAAAGCGGTGCGATTTCTGTTGATCAGGAGGTGCGGAAGCGGCTGTCGGGGAGCGCGCAGCTGGCCAGGCGGGGTTCCCTCCGCCGCAGCTTCATGCCTTCGGCGGAAGATGTCAACGTCCCCGAGGCTGTGCCCGAGGGCAGCAGCCTTGGCAGCATCCCCCCAGGTTAGTGCGGTACTGTCTTTGCGTGCAGTGCACTCATGCGCACATGGAACGGAACCGTGCAAGGCATAGAATATCGTGTGCTTGTTGCTTCATGTGCATACACTATTAGTGACAGCAGTGTCTGTAAGGAGTACTTTAACCACGATATAACCACTATGTATATAACGAATTATCATTTTTAACTAAATATATATAGTGTCTCTTGCCATTGAAGTGAAAAATGAAAAACATCAAAAATCAAGACTCAGGAGAAAAGTTGGCATGTGCACTGGTGCAGGAAAAGCGGTGTATAAAAATTTGTGGATGCCTTAAAGGAGCACTGACATTAAATTTCAAAGTCGAGATGTGTCCTTCATTCGATTGCTCGGTATGCGTAGGTCGTCTTGGCCAAATTTGAATGCCGTCCGTCGCGTGGAAGTTATTTTATTTCGAGGGCAAACAGCGTATGAACGCTCAACGGAAAACTGAATGCCCTGCGACATCGACACTAGTGCAACGTGTGAGGTGTGATAGAATCACACTTGTGACGTACGCTAGTGATACGCTAGTAACAATGACGTCGACGGTCTGAGTGTGTTTATTGTGCCGCCGACGCCCGGCGATGGTCTCAGTAGTGGCTCTCCTTGCTGTGTTGATCTGTGCGTGCGGTACATCGTGTCGCATCGACTGATTTGTCATGCGCGAGTGCGATCATTCGGAGCGACACAGTACGTGCCAGGATGTCGGGGAGCCACTGCGTTGTGCGAACCTGCCCGTCGGGCGCGGAAAAAGCGGAAAGTGCGTGTCCTTTCATGCATTTCCAAGCCTCGAACCTCAACGCAGCCAGTGGGTCGCTTGTCGATGTTGACCGCGATGACGGCGAGGACGACAATGTTGACGACAAAGACATGGCTACACGTGTGCTCCTAGCAGACGAAATGTCAGCGATGTCAGCTGGACGTGACGTCGCCTTTTTTGTGGCAGCGGGATCAGCTGGGGAGCGGCCCCGACGTGGCCGCGAGAGGTAGCGCTACCAGCACTACAATTTGGCGGGTTTTCCTCCCTTTTTTAATCGCGTTCGATACCGGATATATTAATCAACATTACTGGTACTTATTCGTCCCTCCGCTGCATTTTGAGTCGAGAATCGTTACTTGGGGGGTCGATAGCTACTCGCAGATGCAAAAAAAATCCACATACGTAAATTTGATGTCAGTGCTCCTTTAAAGGGACAGTAAAGAGAGAAAAGTTTTTTTTTTTTTTCTTGCGTATTCGTACATTAGAATTTCACAATACCAAAAACACTGCTCTTACTGCCCAAAGGTCGTGGGTTCGATCGCCGCCACGCCGGTCGCATATCGATAAAGGCGAAATGGTAGAGGCCCGTGTACTGTGCGATGTCAGTGCACGTTAAAGAACACCAGATGGTCGAAATTTCCGGAGTCCCTCCACTACGGCGTCCCTCATAATCATGTCGTGGGTTTGGGATGTTAAACCCCAGATATTATTGTTATTAGTTTTTATTGCATCCAGGAAGAAAAAAATAGTTATTTTGGTATTCAATTGTAATGCAAAAGTTGACTTTAGGTAGCAAAAATCTGGAAAAAAACTTGCGTTACATTCGAGTAAATATGGTGGTTCCCCTTTTACAGTAATGGCTCTGCACCCCGGAGCGCTTGTCAACAGGTTTGGCCAAAACGAGTTCCCCCCCACCTGCCCTCTTTGCAGATGCCCGCCTCCGCCGATGTGCTGGTGGACGACGTGTTCTTCGACAACACGCCGAGCGCCACGCCGTCGGTGCTGGCGGCGGCGGCGGCACCGGTCTGGCCGACACCTCGCACCCCCGTGGACACGGCTCCACATCCGGCGATCCACCGAACGGCAGCCGTGACGTCGATGCAGGCCCAGCGGAAGGAGTCCACCCGGTGGAAGAGGCCCGCCTCAGTCCACGAGGACACAACGGACGGCCGCCTCTCCGTCGGCATGAACCGCATCGGTGATAAGGTACGACTCGCATGGGTTGGCAAAAACAGTGGAGCTTACTTGAACTCGGACTCACTCAGACAGAAACTCATGAAAATATTACTCATCCCGGCTCTCTCACGCTCATTCTCACAGATATTAAGGTGATAGTGTAAAAGAGCTCGTTCCGCAGAAATTCCAGGCATCGGTGTCGGCGTCATTAGTTGTGAGGGGAGAAATCATCTTTTTTGTGACTGAAAAATTGAGAAAGATGCAAATAAAGTAAGTAATAAAAAACTTTGCTTGGAGCGAGAATCGAACCCAGGCCGCCTGCGTGGCAAGCACGGTGTTCCACCACAGAGCTACGATATTTGTTGAAACTGCCTTGAAAAAAACAAAAAGCACTACATGAATGTCATGTAGTGGAAGGAGCCTCCTTAACGCATCTAATATTTCGTGGCAGAATCCTAGAATTGCACCAGGTTTTAAGCTGCCCACCCATTGCAAAGTGTGCAGCCGCAGAAGTGCACGTGACACCTTACGGACGAGTAGTGCGTACTTCACCAATTAGCAAAAGGAAGAATTATGGTGCAGTGGGCACTTAGCAACTGTACATCCAGTAGGCATTCTAGGATAGTTTGAAACGGACAATGTTACGCGCTTAAACATTCGTTTCCTTGCTGCATGGTTGAAGGCAGTGCGCCTGGGGCCCGATTAGGCTATCGCGTTCTACTCTTGAAGGCGAAGCTCAAGCGTCCTCCCAAGTTTTTTTCATCTACCGTACTCACTTGGACTCAGACTGACTAAAATGTTTCTCAAATGGACTTGCTCGAACGCGCACTCACCAAAATATTACACAGCCGGACTAACTCAGACTAAAAACGCGGGTGTCGAGAACCCTAAAAAAGAGTGTCGTGGCACGTGGGAATGCATTGTATATATTTTTAATAGCGCTACCTTAAAACAGCAATTTCGGTTTCAGTATCGAGAAGGTAGCTTCGCAGTGACGTTTCAAGAGAGGTCTGACGTCACGGGGAGACTGCAACTCGCGACATACTAGCAACAGCTGCCTGTCTGCTGTCAGCCGCATGTGGTTCACGTAAACAATGATGAGTGAATTGTCGTCCAGATACTCTGACAATGATTTCTGCGATTTAGGCTGCATGCAGGACGCAAATTTCGCAAACCCAGTGAACTGTGTTGACTTGTTGTGATAATGTCTATTGCGGTGGGGTGGCTTGCAGATGCTGGGCGACGAACTTTAAAATCCAAGTAAAATATTTTGTACGTGTTGTCTGGCTCCGGTGTGCATAGAGCTATGACGGTGCACACCATGGAAACGAAAGATATCCCTTTTGGGCCCTCAAAATCTTGTCAGTACTCCTTTCAAAACAGTTCATCATGAGAGCACTCACTTGCAGTGTTTCCATTATGATTGCATCACATTCTCATCACGTTTTCCAGCACATTTCCGTGATGATTCCACTGTGAGGAGTAGATCTCCCTGTAGCCAATCATGATCGTCCCTTCTATGTGCTGCAGCGAAGTAGGTTGTTGGTGCTGTTTAACCATACCTGGTGCTTGCATCATTAAAAGGGTACTGACACAAAAATTTTGGCCTGGCATTTTTTTGCTGCAATGTGTTGCTGAGGGCTAGCCAGTCATAACACGGCACATTGTTTGCTGCAGCGCGCAACAGATAATTAATTACAGGCCCCTCAGTACCGACCAGTCTCAGTTTCGGTTTTAGAGAGTTCCGAAAACGGTGAGCCGGCGGGCGCAGCTAGCACCACCTAGTGTGTGAAACGCTCAACCACGTCAGCAAACAGAACTGTGACGTTCTTCCGCCCGGTCCGTATCAAGAAGTTCTTTCAAACAGGAAACGGGAAAGCTGTGTTGCCAAGCACAAAATTTTCAACTCGTGCGCTTGGCCACGGACTCGCGAGCAGCTGCCGGGTAGTAGTCTGCTGGCACAAACGCGGCAAAAGAGTAATGGTGACCATGACGTCATCATAACTTGTTGTACCGGCTGCAGCGTGGTGACGTGAGGGATGTAGGGAGGTCACCGTCGAGTCACTTTCGAGGGTGTTGATGCCGCAAGGTGCGGTGTATAGTGCTCGATTGAGCACGCAAACTTCAAAATTCACTTAAAATACCTTACCAGGCCATATTCACTGTTGATATTTTGCAGATGATATACGCGTGTTCATGGAAATCAATCCCACAGGCAATCTCGCATGTGAAATTTTGTGTCAGTACCCCTTTAAAAGCCTCGCACGGTAACATCGTCAAAATTTTCGTCGCGTCCTTACAACGTCGCTGTTGTCACTTCAGGTGCTGGACTGGTGCCTGGAGAACTCCAACCGGCGCCAGTACGGGATGGGCCTGGTGGGCAAGGTGCTGCAGAGGAGCTTCCGGCGCGATCGCATCACGCACGACGTGCGCCAGCAGCTGGACGACATTGAGGACCACAGGTGCGTTTCCCTGTCTGTGCTCCCTCCTTGGGGCACGTCTTTCAGTTCAATTCGTTATTATTTCACCATTTGCACTATTCATTTACGCGTTCGGGCACTGGGATCACCAGTACCCTGCGCGAATCCACCAGGCTACATTACCCGCCTACTGATACGCACGTCTATGCATGTGAGCGTAGAAGGAGGAATGAACTGGGAGGGAGTGCTGCGTCAGGTGGGCCTGCCTTGGCAAGCGAATGCTCCACGACGCCTCTTTTTCTCACAGCATCAGTCCGACACGTGACTTGTAAGGTTCAGCGTATGTATGTAGTACCAGACATCAATAAGCCAAGTATATTTTGTGGAAGTATGCTGCCCCAGCTTTGCCTGCACTGTATGTGCTCTGACGTAAGGATCGCATGTTGGGCTGATAATCGTTTCCTTTCTTTGACTTCTCGCACTGTGTGACTCTCCCTTCTAGTTTTTTTCTTTCTTTGTGCATGTGAGGAGTTCGTTACCTTTCGTCCCAGCTCCTGTCTAATCTCCCTAGGAGCAGTTTCGATCAGGATCAGAAGCCAGTTGGGATTGAACTTCTCAGTACCCATTGGACTCCATTTCCATAGCCTGGTCGCAGAAGCCAATCACTATCTCAAAAACTCAGTCCCGATCTGGCTGCAATGACCGTTGAAACCTGCGCACGTCACTGCGAAGGGTGGTGTATACGTTTCTTGTCGAGTTGAAGCACAATAGCGTCAATTCGACGTTTGCGTCTCTTCTTGCGCAGGCCGTACTTCACCTACTGGGTGACCACGGTCCAGGTGCTGATCACCATCATCTCCCTGGCCGTGTACGGCTTCGGCCCCGTCGGATTTCACAAGACGCAGAGGACGAGCCTGGTGAGATGATATGCCTTGCGTGCACGCGCGCGCTTTTGGGCTGTTTAACAGAGTGTGTTGCTGGGTTAGAGTCCATTACAGTAGTGTATAAACCTTACTACAATACCGTGGACCACGAGACAAACAAAGGAAAGGCGTTAACTCGCAGCTGAAGTTAATTTGAATCAACGTACGTACCTATACGTATGTATGTACGTACGTACGTGAGACTTAAGAAAACATTTTATGAATCTAAACAGTCTTTTTTTTCCTTTTTGCTTTTTAAGATTTCACTGCACTCTGAAGTCTCGGATAAACAATATGCACCCGAGACATGACCATGCAGATCATCTTTCGCAAGCTGTAACTAGACATCACAATCTTATTCCAGTAATTATGCTGTCGACAATGATTGCGTAGGTCTTGCACTAAGCCTACTTGCTGAAATCGTACCGACAATATGCATATTGGCAAAAAAAAAAGAAGTAAAAAAATGCGTTTTTGTTAGCTTTAACTTCTTTGTACTTATCCACAACTGTGCGTTCTCACTTCATGATGGATGTTCATGTACCTTGTACTGGTGTCGCACGAGCCACTTACAACTGCAATGGACCCCATTCCAGATAAAATTTGTGGCTCACCATCAGCTCCTCAGTGCAAGTTGCTGATGAAAGCCAATTATGATCCATAAGTTCAATCCATATCATGCTCGATCGTCCTCGGAAATGCCCCGTGCAGCTGGGGTGTTATTTTTGTTCTCCCGTTTGCTGCTTTGCAACGAAGTGGATGACGTTTTTGCGTTGTCCGTAGCTGTCGTCAACTGGCTCCTTTGGTCTGTTTCCTCCGCAGGTAATGGTGACGACGCTAACGCTACAGCAGGTAGACTTCTACGAACCGGACAACTTCTGGATCGGGCCCAGAGCGGTGAGCGAATGCACTTCTGCTTTACGCGCGTCATCGCAACACGCGCCGATCGACACGCGTAGCTTAGAAACTAAAATGTTGTACCGCTAAGCTTGAAGATGCGGGTTCGATTACCTTTTGCAGCAGCTGCATTTCAAGGGGGACGAAATGCATAAGCATCCATGTACGTTCATACTTCAATGCAAGCTTATGAACCCCAGCTGGTCAGAATTGATCTGGAGTGTCTCTCTACGGTGTGTCCTGACAATTGTATTGTTGTTTTGGCGCATGAAACCCTGAATTAACTTTGAGTATGCGTTTTCTATCTCGTAAGTTATATAACTCCTAGGGGCATTTGTACGACATGCATTCTTATCGAGCTGCACGAAAAGTAACTGTGCAGTGAGGAAGTATGCGAGGAAATCATGATAATTATGAACTATCAAGTGTCATTTCACTAGATTTCCTGGCATACTCACTTAAATAATAGTGTACTTGTTATTCAATAAGCAGAAGGAAGTGCAGTCTGAAGTTTCTCTAATTGTGATGACTGCTGCTGGAACGGACCAGTCCCACTTGGGAAATACCAGTCCAGTCAACATGAGCTAAGAGAAGTGTTCACTGTTTGGTGTGCCAACACTCAGAAGTCATTATGCTAAAAAGTGTTTCGCGTCATCATAAAACTATGCTGTATTGACAGTACGTCGTATAGAAATACAATGCATTTGAGCAATCACATCAAGCTGAAAGCAAGTGCAACATAATAGGATATAAGTGCATAGCAATGATAAGTCAAAACAGTTACACACATACAGTCAAACATGTCTCAAGTGAACCCAAATGTAAGGAAATAAATAAAATTGTCTCACTGCTATTGCAGTATAACAGGTGGAGCTGGATAAAGAACATAACATACAATGAAGCTGTGTTTATGTGTGACACAACCTCGTTACAATGAGATTCGGCCGTACAGCGCATCGGAGCGCTCAAGCACGAACTGTATTCTGAGATGATCACATTTAGAGATGTCACCATAACATCGCGTTCGCTGATTGGCTGGTTGAGGGAAGGCATGAAAAGAGTCGCACCCAATTGCCGGATGCACGAAATTGTACGTCACACAAAGTGACAGTGTCTTTGAAAGTGAGCGTCTTGGAGTACGGCCCCACGCGAAGGCGTACACGGTCACGTTACCTCTCGCAAATACAAAATGGTTTTTTCCGGCCACGTGCAGGCGGACCTGGTCCACCTAGGGGCCAAGTTTACGCCGTGCATGAGGAGAGACCGTCGGATCCACGACAGCATAGCCAAGGACCGGCGGAAAGAGCGCAACACGGCCTGTTGCGTCCGCAACGACCGCTCGGGTTGCGTGCAGACTTCCCGCGACAAGTGCTCGGTGAGTCGACGGCTCGACTTTCTTTCCGTGCGTGCCACCGCGCTCTTTTCTCTGTGACCAGTGCTTTTCGCTTTTCATCGCCATGCCCAAGTCGAATGCTGTTCCCGCTTTTGAAGTGAGCGTATCGTCTTCATTTTTTCCTGGCGCTTTCGCTTCTCTTGTTCGAGTGAACGTTCTATTCCTGTTCCACCTATTCTAAGAGTGCTGCTTTTTTTGGAAGTTACAATGTGTGTGTCTCGCTGCATGAAGCGGAACCAACAAAGTGTCTCAGTCTGTTAGGTTAAACGCATTGCAGTTTATGGAATACCGGAACACGGGAGACAAGAACTGCAGTTATTTAACGTTTGTGGCACCATCTTGCGGCATGTATCGTCACTCGTAACTCGTTGGAAATGTTTTCGTGCTGCATGACCCATCGTTATCGAGGTAACAGAAGATATGCTTTGTGTATTAGTGATTATGTTGCCGACTAACCGTTTGAAACAGCAGCCTGGTAATGCATAAGTTGTCATGTGAATATCAGTGTTGTAGTGGAGCTCAGCCTTACGTGAAGGAGTGATGAGCGCCTTGACTTACGTTTACGTTTCCGGAGTTGTAGTCTTCCGTAATGGTCTTGTGTAGGCAGACACGCTAAAGACATCCAATTTTTTCCCATCACATGGACTGTCCTGTAAACTATTGCAGCTTACGTAATGGTGTCAGGACATCACAGGAAGGGAATGCTACCATCACGCTAGTAGTGCCAGCTTGTTCTAAAGGTGTTTTTGTCTTTGCCAGCGATGTACGTTAAACTGTCATAGTTTACGGAATAGCGCACTATCGTAGTTGTTATGGAACGACACCGCAACAACTGAGGCGTCGATGGCTACATTGGTTTAATCAGGGGCTATCTCGTGGTACTTTCTTCAAGCACAGCTTGTTGTAAACATTTATTTTGTGATGGATTGTTTTTGCACCAGGCAAACAAAAACAGTAACGAGGTTAAATACGGTACACAGCAGTGATTGCAGCTGCCTGCAGGTTTTCACCAGCGGTACTGTAGCATGTACTGCAGTACGGGACAGTATAATTAACAGCTGATGCAAGCGTCCCATGACGATGATGTAAGCGTCCCATGACGGCTTCGTCATCTCTGCTGCTCGTGTCTGTCTCTCCAGTGTTTCTTTATTCCATAAACCTACTTAACTTTTTTACAAGCAGCCCAAGTCCCTGTATTAATAGACGCTTTTCGTTTGGAAAGGTTTTGCTTGCAAGCGGGAACCTTTGAGGTGTATATCCGCATTTTCTGTTTTTTTTCTTCCCTCCGTTCAGATGTTGGTTGCCGTCACTTCTTTACTCATTGAACTCATCTGTGTAACATAAGCAACACACAGAGAAGTAGCTCGGGCACCAAACAGAAAGGTCAAAAAGTGAAGGTCACAGCCATGACACTTTTTTTTTTTGCACTGGTTTGCTCTGTAGGAGTAGTTCAGTTGTGAGAACACGTAGGCTGGCATGTCTAAATGTTTATGTTACTTCAGTGAAAACAAATAAACGAATTCTAATCGAAAGCACCACTTTTGAAGCCGCAAGCTCCATTGAGCAAGTGCTGCATTGACTGCTTTGTGAGGTGTATTTCCTGTCATTTTGCTGTCTCTTGCACATCTAGTATAGAAGTGCACGACTCTAGTGTACAAAAAAATGTTGTTGATTGCAAAGCGATTCTTTTTTTTTTTCAATTACATTTTAATGCTGTTTAATTCACATTCGTGAACGGCGTAATGCCAAAATACATTTGTACGCCAAGAAAATGAAAAGAGTCCTGCCAGCACATTCTTACGTATGGCTGCATTCTGGCGCATGCTGTAGACTAACCCATTCAGTACAGAAATGCAGAGCCACCTTGACAAGTGGCGTTCTTCTGAGGAGCAGTAGAGATGGTAGCCGAGCCATTAGCGAGTTTTGGTGTTGCATACGTGGCGTCCGTCGCAGCATGCGCAAAACTTGGTCTATGCACATTACAAGCGAGCTATTCTCGATGTGTCTATCTAATGGACGTGGCCATTTTCAGCGGAGCACATTTGGTTACTTGAGAAAGCGGCGAGCCATGACGTCATTGCGCTCTTGACCTCACCGACACGCCGAACGCGCACAGCACATTTCCAGCGTAAGAAGAAAGTGGACGAAATCTGCCGAACAGAATATCAAACAAACTTGACAAGTCTGTCCTTGCATGCCCCAGATGCTTAAAAGTGATGCAGAGAATCTGTACCGACCTTCACAGGTGCATTAAGCGGGTGGCCGCATTAAACCTAATTCGAGGGCTAACGCGATCACAGAATAAGAGTTCATGCACGGCCTCTGAAATTTGCGCGGCCAAAAGCGGATCTCTGGAGGCTGCGTTCGTTGCGTCGAAGCGCATTCAGTTCCTGTCATTAATGTCGAGAGTTGTGAAGGCTCTGTGACGTCAAAATGACGTTGTGGTAGAAGAACCGTAAACAGGAGACGCATTGCTTGCCAAGCTTCAGCCAATCAGGGGAGGCGATTGCAAACAGCTGCCCAAGACGCATCATTGTTACGCATGCAACGTCATTACAAACGCTATGTAGGCAGTACTAAGACTTGCTCTTATGACCAGAGTTCGCATTTCAGCGTCCTCATGAGATGTGTTGTCTAGAAACTGGTTCAGGTTAATTGACAGTTGATTCATTTCATTCGATATTTGAAGTGAACAACCGTCCGATCGTGTTAAGACATTGTGAATATAGATGACTGCCCTACAAATGGTGCGGTCTGGCAATTGAAGCTAGAATGATCGTGTGCAACAGATTTCGAAAGACTTTCGATGGATGCATTTTGTAATGATTTCTGTTCCTTTTGTTCTAATGGTGGTTTGGGTCTTCATCATTTTGGGAATAGGCTCACGCGGACCGAAGGAGCGCTGTGCGAAGTGGTGACGTATAGTCGCGTTATATGCAATACGTGGGCCCGAATCGCCATTTGGCCTGTGAATACACCTTCAGTGTGGCGTTCATTGTTGTGTCGACTCACTGTGCATCTCTGTTTTTTCTGTCTCTCTCTCACCTTTCCCCTTTCCCCGCCAAACTCGCTGACACCCTTCCCACTCATTCAATCTCTCCCACGCTGCTGGTCATAAAGACACGAGGAATTATGGCTGGGGTACGCAAACCTTTTCCTTTTTATTGTCTGGCTTTAGTCTGGCCTTTCTCTCTTTCATCGCTCCAAAGGTTGCACAGATGCGTTTGCACTCCTGATGTTTCTTGGTTACGGTGCAAGAAACTTCTGGAATGTGGCATGAGTCATGAGAGGGCTCTCGAGTATTCGAAACAGATTTGGAACCACCACAGCAGGGGTGTGATCTCATACATGTTTTATAACAGAACATTCGTTCCCACTGCACACAATTCATCGAGGCTCATGCGTACATTCCCCATTCGTGACGTTCACGCCCGTCTCGACCGATCACGTGTGGCGAGGACAAACATTCTATTACAGAACCCGTGCTCAATCGCACCACAGGTGGAAGTAATGACACACGACGTCACACCATTTAGAATTCAACTGCGTGCATCAAATTTTGCCTGCAGTCATGGTAAAGTGATGACTGCTGTCATTACCATCTGGCCTATCATTCGGCACCATGCGCGCAATTTTCATAATCTATGCGACAGCGTTTAACATTTTTTCACTTCAGCTGTTCATCTTTACGATAGCTTCAGTTTTGCTTCAGTTTAGCTGGTGAGCTTTCATATGCGCACAGCATCTGTGCACCTTTGCGGGCTTCCGTCGTTCGTGTTGCTACCTCCGTGTTCACAGTTCAAAATGCTGCTGCTGTGGTGTGTGCTTCTGACCCTGCCTGCCTTTCTTCTTGCATGTGCACTCACTTGCATGTGCTTGTAGTGGTGTTGCTCTGGCGCTTGTGCACAATACACTGACTGACTTATTCGCTTTTTAGTAGGCTTGTGCGAATAGTAAATTTTCAGGTTCGAAGCGAATAGCGAGTTTGGTCAAATAATTTTGAATCGAATTCTGAATAGTATAAATAACGTATTATAAAGAAAAATGAGCATATTTGTCATGACCTAACTAACGTGCAATATATATATCTATTTTTTTTTATTACAACAAGGCACGTGCAAATGTCGTCCGTTTGGGCTCAGAGGAATAGGAAGCAACTTTAATGGCAGCAGGATTTCACTTTCAGTAGAATGCAAGTGATAACCTGTAAATATATGGTGTGCTTTTAAAATTTACTGTACTTAGAGCATGTAAGCTGGTATAACAATCTTTTAAACTTAAAAAATGCTGAATCGATGTTAGTGTAATATGTTCATTTAACCTTGAAGTGGGGCTTCACGGCAGCGTGGATTTCCCTGGATAGGTGTCTTCAGGGTATAGTGCCCCTCCACTGCAGTGAGACCACCTTTACATATAGGGGTGCGGGGTTACATGCGGACTAATGTACACCTATTCTTCCATTTCAAATACTTCGAAATTTCCTATAATTTATATTCGAATCGAAGCGAAATCGAATACTGTAATATTCATTAGAATATTCAAGTGCTCGAATATTCGCACAAGCCTAGTTTTTACCTGCTTTGTGTTAATGGCCACTAAGGAAAGAACCCGTACGTACATCACGTCATGAATTGCCAAAGCCGATATTTTTTGCTTCACGCTTGCGTGTATGTTCTGGTTTACGTGGTGTTAGTTTGTTAGAGTATCTACATGTGCTGAAGCACCATCTGCAGTCTCGTTTCGAGGCAACTTAAATGTTAAAAACAAATTGGGGGGCTGTCCTCAAAATCAGATTGTAGCTTGGGTGGGTTGTGAAAACTTTAACAGGGAACAAGGAGTAGAAATTTGACGTTGTATTTCTACGTGTGACCACTGAAATGTTTTGCTTAGATTTGCTACGTCTGATAGATGAACTGATTATCACAAGGGCTACACCGAAATAATTTTATCTGAAGAACGGAAAAATGTTTGGAGATCGCAGTGCAGCTGTTAATTTCTGGGCCTTGGCGATGGCTTAAGTACATCAGCACATCTTAACAATGCCCTATCCAATCGCGCATGTTGACACTCATGCGAACCAGGTAAAAATGCCAATGAAAAGGAAGACAGAGTATCAGAAAACACTGCTGTTAAGTTAGTTTAAGTAGGTTGTAACTACTACTTCATTTAATTGTAGCAGGTAGTTGAATTCGGTTAAAGGAGTAATTCAACTGCATTTAGGGAAGTCTATTATCTTCTGTGGGAAATGTTTTTTTTTTTTCAAATCCGTGCACAAAAGAGCAAAGCAGTAGGCAGTACCCCTGCTTTATCCATCATCGTCACTTCTTGAATTTTCACTTCCGTCTGTAACGTCTAAGAATTTTTATATATTTGCAAATCTCACTTTGTCAGGACAGAAGATGAGCGGATGCGGGATAGTTTGTGGGTTCCATTCACAGAGGGGAAGTCACACTGCTTCTAGAGAATAATTTCTTGCAGTGCACTTGTGGAAGCAATTTTTTTTATTGTTTCCTGCGTTCTTGAATATACTCATTCAGTTTACGGCAATTCGGGTCATTGAGCTTGTGTTTGTCAAGAAACGGCACCTTTGTTTTGCTATTTTTTTTCTCTTGGTTCCTGACCACTGACCATTTATTTGACCTTTCTGTTTGGTTCCCTGTGTTGAATTGATAGCACGTGGCGACCATTGCCAACCCTATGATTTGACTGCGTACAATTTGGTCCGCGTCGACATGTGTGCCGTGTCCTCGCACGACTGCTACAAAGACTGACTTGCGTGCAGTGCTCACAGCAGCTGCTTGGAAGACTTCGTGTTTGACTTTTCTGTATTGTTAGCATGAAGCACCCTTCTTGCACAACATGCTGTATGAAAACACGGTGTGATGTGTTCTTTGGCTGTTTCAGACGTGCTTGCCGTTTTTTTCAGTGCAACAGCAAACGTGCATTGGCTGAGAGTGCTGCTTGTTGGATGATAGCTCAGAGCTTGATGTTGAAGCATGATCAGTGTAATATGGACATGCGTTGTTACACCCCTGCCACTCATGCACAAAAAGCAATGTTATGTGACGTTAGTGACACTTGACACCATTTTTTTTGCTTGCGTAGCAGGGGTGTGTGACACTTTTTTTTTCACTGTCTATTTGTGAATTTATTATTTGTTCTTTGTACACAATCTCATTTGTCGACAGGCTTACTGTGTAATAAGCGCAGAGCTAAGCCACTTTGAGCACTTCTGATAGTTCTGTGTAGAACAGCTCTCGCTAACAAAGCTTCAAAATGCAGCGAACCTAGCACAAGCTACAGCATCAAGTTCAGCAACAATTCTGGTTGCACATGCATTGGCCTGCAATCTTTTGGATCAGCATTAGGCCCAGCAACAGGTACTTATTGGCATGCCTTGGCCTGAAGGCTTTTGAATCAGCGTTAGGGCCTCAGCAACAGTTCTGGTTGCACATGCTTTAGTCTGTAAGCTTTTGAACCAACATAAGGCCCAGCAACAGTTCTGGTTGCACATGCTTTAGCCTTCCAGCTTTTGAATTCAGCATAAGGGTCAGAAGCAGTTCTGGTTGCACATGCTTCAGCCTGTAAGCATTTGAATTAACATAAGGCTCAGCAACACTGTGGTAGCACATGCTTTTTAGCCTGTAAGCATTTAGAATCCACATAAGGCCCAGTAACAGTTCTGGTTGCACATGCTTTAGCCTGCAAGCTTTTGAATCAGCATAAGGCCCAACAACAGTTCTGGTTGCGCATACTTTAGCCTGTAAGCTTTTTAATCAGCACTGCTAATTTTGTATGACATTTGTCATTATCTATTATTGGCGTTATCGCTAGGGCCACTTTGGCCGTGTAGAGTGAAACTTGACCTGATTTCAAGCATTGCTGGTCATGTCTAGTATGACTTTTCCTGACATTGAAAGTAAAAGTAAGCTGTGAGCGTTCATTACTATTGTCTGTCCCGATTGAGCTTATCAGAAGTGCTGGTAGTCATTTTGTGTTTAGCTCTGCTTTGACTCTGTTGCCAGAGGCTAATCAAGTGCTGAACCCGTTAAGTTCTAACTTTATTAGCCATTTTCGTTCTGATTAGACTATAAAAGTGCTCTTAATTTGTAGGTTCACATTTAGACTCTTGCATGAACAGTTCAGAAAGTGAACCCTGAACTGCATCAAGCAGTCAGTGCATGCCATAGAAAACACTGAGCACTTTAAAAGTTACACTTTATCTTTGGCATATTTCGGATTCACGTAAGCTCTGAGAGTACTCTTTGTAGCCTAACAATTAGTCTCTTGCATTAGCGATTCAGGAAACAGAATTTGAACAACACCATGTGGTCAGTGCAAAATGATGAGCACTTAAGCATATTTCTTTACACGTTGGTGCCAGTGTAGTTGATACGTTGCGTGATTCAATAACACTTTGGAGCTGGCACTTTGCCTCTTGGCTGGTTAGGAGGTCATCTCGACATGGAGGAAATGGAACGTGAGCCAACCAGGACCACCGCGATGGGTCGCCGACCCGTCGGCTGTCGGTCAGGACCGGGGCATGACTCAGCGTCGCCTGTCGGGCTCGGTCTGCGGTCAGGACCCAAGGTCAGTATCTTTGAAAAAAACAAAACAAGGCTACCTTTCCCACACCCCTAGTGAGTGGATAAGTTGACGAAGTTTATGGCCATGTACAACCTTAGAAGACTGGCATTTGCACCTGAATGGCGGTGGATGCACACATGCCTGCATCTATGAGCATACACCCTAGAGTGACTCCATAAGCTGGACGGTCAGGGTGACTGTGCTGTTGGAGAACATTGCTTGAGTACACGAGTGAAACTGTTTCTTTAGTCATGTAGGCAAACAGCTGCCATACTTCGGTTATCCGGGTGGTGCCTCTCAAGTTGTGTCCGACTATAGCAATATCAAACCACATTTGATATCTTGCATGTGAGAAGATTTCGAGGAACGGTGGGGGGTAGGATGTATGCACCTGCCAAATGAAGATCTCTGAGCAAAAAAGCGTGCCATTGTACTACCAATTATATTTAATTAGTACTACCAATTAGCTACATTGCACTACCAATTAAGCTACCAAATAACAATCAGGCTACCAGTGTGCTACCAATTGTATATAATTATTGATTCCAATGATCTGCATTGCACTATCAATTACTACGCTATCAATTACCAATCAGGCATCGATGTGTGATCCAATTAGTGTTAATTAGTGCTACCAATTAGCTACATTGCATTAAAAGTTAGGCTACCAATTACCAAACCGTTGTGCTACGATTGATATACTATTGGTACCACTAGGCATCCAGTTTTGATTTACTGCCTGGGTCTTCTACTTTGGCAGTAGTGAAGGCTTCTTTACATTGAAATTGTGAATAGACAATCTCCTTTATGTTGATGTCAGGAGTACATGGTGCTCTATGGACGCGAAGTTACAAAAAATTTAAATGCTTCGTTATATAAGGAGTTATGTTATATTAGAGGTTGTTACACCGAGGTTCACCTGTGACGCAGGTACTGCGAGGAGCCGGCGTCGGTGTTCCCGTTTGAGTGGCCCGACGACATCACCAAGTGGCCCGTGTGCCGCCGCTCGCACGCCAGCCGCAAGGTGCCCGACGCGCACATGTCGTGCGAGGTGGTCGGCCGTCCCTGCTGCATTGGTGTGTAC
The DNA here is from genome assembly GCA_030522465.1 of Rhipicephalus appendiculatus. Taxonomy (NCBI): domain Eukaryota; kingdom Metazoa; phylum Arthropoda; class Arachnida; order Ixodida; family Ixodidae; genus Rhipicephalus; species Rhipicephalus appendiculatus. The sequence goes on along the minus strand of JALIZH010008026.1, from coordinate 1,363,116 downwards.
GGCGAGTGCCACATCACCACCCGCGACTACTGCGACTTCGTCGGCGGGTTCTTCCACGAGGAGGCCGCCCTCTGCTCACAGGTCAGGGGGGGTGCCACGCTGTCGTCAAACTTGTTTATTTATACTCTAGGAAAAAAAATTGAATGTTTGGGGAGTATTTCTGCCACGCAACTATAATCGTCACTTGGCTTGCTCGCGTTTCCTTTCTTGAAAACCCTGCTCTTGCCACTTTCCTATCAAGAATGCTATGTCACGCCGACAGTGCACGCACCGTTCATGACCGGGAAGTGTTAATGCAACCGCGGTGATAACGCAAGGGAAGCGCACGAGGTAGATGACTATTATAGTTGTGTCGCAGGGATACTCCCCCAAATACTCTATTTTTTCATAGAGCATAGCACCTTGACAAAGCTTAAAACAGCATGATTTAGCGCATTGGTGCACTTCATCGGTGAACTCTTTATTTGCTTTACTGTGGGATCATTCAGCTGACCTTAGAACCATTTGTATAAACAGAAAGCAACTGTCCATTGAGTTGGGATCTTTGCTGCAGTCACTGCTGATCGTTCGCATAGTGTGTAAGGTGTCACGCTGATGAGCCCAGGATGCAAGTTTGATTCCCGGCCATGTTCTCTGCATTTTGCCTTTATCGAAATGCAGAGAACACCTGTGTGCTTAGATTTAGGTGCATGTTCAAAGAACCCTAGGGTGGTGGAAATTAATGTGGAGATTCCCACTATGGCATGCCTCTTAATTATGTTGTGGTTTTTTCGCATAAAACCGAGCAGTTATTAATTTACGAGAGCAGGGCTCAAGAACACCTGTATACCTAGATTTAGGTGTAGGTCGAAGAATCCTCAAGTCATCAAAAACTAATGAGAAATCCTCCACTATGGTGTTCTTCGTAATTCTTATTGCCGTTTTGGCCCATAAAACTCCAGAATTCAATTTTAGCATAGGTATGTTGTACTTTTATTTAAACTAGGTTTTCAAGTGTACCGCACCGCATAGACACAAACTAAGTGTATGTTTTCTTACAGGGTCACTCACATTTGTGTTTATGACGTTCATTTGCAGGTCTCCTGCCTAAATGACGTGTGCGGCATGATTCCATTTGTCAACCCTGAAGTGCCTGACCAGTTCTACCGGTTGTGGACTTCGCTGTTCCTCCACGCAGGGTAGGCACTCTTGTCCGTCGCCCTTTGCCCTTTGCCCACCTCTTTGCTCATGTTGCTCCGTTCTATCTATGTCGCCAGAATCCTGTATGGAACTAACTGTACAACTTCAGAGTTCTTTTTCTTGTCGAAGCCATTTCTCGTCTCTGGCAAAGCAGTGGACGGGCATGCAACGAGAACAATAAATAAAGGGCACTTTTAGGAGTTTACTTCTAGGAGTAACACAGTGATAGAGAGTTCAACCAGTTTGTCCGTAAACTTCTTATTGGTTTTTTACTACCGGGTTATCGAAGTCACGGCACTACTGTATCAAAGTGGCAGCGACATCACGTAGTCGTTTGTCCAACTACGTTTGAAAACAGTAGTTTTGCGTCACGGTAGTGTTCTTGTTGATGAAAAATCATAAAACTGCTACACGTTAACAATTACATCTCTGCCAACAGCTTTATGCACCAGCAGTTATAGGGGCCCTTCAACACTTTTCCCAAGTAATCGTGAAATAGTGTCATTTAAGGAGTTCATTGCCTCTCGAATTGACTGCTGCAAACATTTTTAGAATCCATCAAGTACGGGCGGAGTTGCAGGGAGAATGACATAAGGGCAAGAAGCTAAATCCGTTCGTGAATGCATGTTTGTGACCTTGATCACTTTCTTCTCTTTTTTTTCTCCTCAAACGTGCAGCTTACTTCAGTGTGACTGTGTGCGCATGAGCATGTTGTGTTAAGAAGTTTAAGGGCAGACTAAAACTCTCTAATATTCCTTCCGGAGACAGGTACCGGAGGCATTGACATAACAGACACGTCTTAGCACTTGAACAAAGTTTTCATCCCACAGCACCTGTTCTCAGGTTTCAGTACAGTCGGTTGACTGTTGTGCAAATAGAGAAACACCCGTAGCACCACTCTCTGCGTATCGTTCATTTCAGCTTTTGCCGGAACTGCTTTGCGAGTCAAGTCACGTCTATCAACTGTACGATTGTGGCTAAGCATATGCGTGGTAAATTAAGCCAGGCCTGACCACGTCGAATGTGGTCATCATCAACGCGCATTGCGGAACACGTGACTACTTCCAATCACGACGTTTATAGGGCCAAGAAAAGCATAATTGCTGAAGAAAAAAAAAACTGGTGTTCCCGTCAATATCTGGAATCTCATCTTATCCCGACTACAAAAAAAAAAGAAAGGCTGAACACAAGGGATGGCAATCCCTCACCAGCGTACGCCAGGTGTCTCGGCCATGTGCCAAAACTGACATTAAGCCTGCATAGCTGGGCCATTTTTATGTGAACAACACTCCCTTGCGGAAGCTGAAATGTCATTTTACCGTTTTCAAACTTTTCGTTTTGGTGGCGTTTGTTGTTTTCCTTTTTTCATCATGTCAAACATGTTCATAAATGCTCTTGAACTGACGCGTCGCTTTTGCTCTCCCTCTTCCGCGCAGGATCTTCCACCTGTCGATAACTGTGATAGTGCAGCTGTTTGTGATGCGCGACTTGGAGAAACTGGCGGGCCCTGTGCGCACGGCGGTGATCTACATGTGCTCCGGCGTGGCCGGAAACCTGGCCAGCGCCATATTTGTTCCGTACAGGGCGGAGGTACGTACGTTTTGTCCGTTTCAGAAAGTGCGGTCACGCCACGTCTCTTGCTAAAGTTTTTAATGTCGAAGCAATACAGTTGAAGCCCATTATAATACCTGTGTCACATGTGCACTTTTGAAAGGCTATCCACTCGATGGCCATCGGAACGCCGCAACTCTCGACTCAGTGAAGTTGTCTCACTGCTACAGGGCGGTTCTGAACGGCCATTGAGTGGTTCAGGCATTTCTTGCAAAAATTGTGTGGCGCTCCTGATGTTTCTTTTCGTATTCATGTCAGCAAAAGTTAAATAAGATAAATCCATTTAAGAACGCTAATATGTATGTTCCTTTCGTTTAAACATATCACTAAATTGTTTATTCGTAGTTATGAATATTTCGCTTTCAATTTGTTGAGCAGCGAAACTGTGGCGAACGAGATTCGGCAAGCCGGCACGATGGAGACAAGCATGTTGCTGTTGTCAAAAGTATGTGCAGTTCACAAATTTAGCTGGCGAAAGTACTCTATTAAATAATTCATAGCGCGCATATATACTGCTTTTAAAGCTTACTGGTTAATATTTTCTTTTTCTAATTGTGAGTAGGAGCACTCTGTGAACGAGAGGGCATGTTCAGGCTGTTTCCGCTCAATGGCTATCAAAGCTTCGATGGAGTTGTGGGGTGCTCCGTTTAATTAATAGACTATCAGCTCGATGGCCTTTGAAAACCCCCGTGCTTGTCCGTTGAGTCAATAGACTATGGTTTGGAAGGCCTTCTAAACGCCCGTGTGACGGGGGTATAAGAGGCACTGATATAACAGACAGTTGGGTACAAGAGTTGGGTACATTGTGCCCACATCAAAAGAGGGATTTATCAGAAAATGAGAATGTGGTACCCTGCTTGTAAGGGATACCTCATACAAGGGACAAGAATGGCTCCCTGGTGCGTGTCTCTTATGAAGGGGTTCAACTGTATGTGCCCCATGAAGTGAAAAATTTGACTTCGATAGCTACAGCTGCCATATCTTTCTGCGACATGCATTTTGAACGGCTGTCTACATATGCGCGAAATTTGCGTAATTTGGTGACAAGGTTGTGGAGACCAAATTGAAAGCAAGTGGAAGGGTTAGAATAAACTACTGTGTATTTCACAGCAATTCTGATTACAATGTAAATAATTAGTCGCTCATGTCATATTTCTTTGTAAACTGAATTCGACAACCCACTCCCATTGCATACGATGGTTATCTGCTGGCTGATAATGCTAAGATATTTTCTTTTGACATTGAAGTCACTTTGTGCATGGTGCACCTGCTGACATCATCATTATCATGATGTCAGGCTAAGGTGTCAATTCGCGCGACTTCACACACCAGTATGGCTAGTTGGGATGACATCACCCACCAAAGCATCCCAAATGGCCTCTTGTGCGTCACCGATAGAGCCACGAAGCGGAGTGGCTGTGAAAACATCACGACATCTTGCACGAGCATGTGCTGTGCCGTGACATCAGGTTACAGTAGGAACCAAAGCCAGCTTTTAAAAACATTGTAATTAAGTTTTCAGGGCACACTCGCGCCTACCAGCACATTTTCTAAGCTCTTGAGCGACTGGCCGTTCATTTTATGCACAAAAAAGAAAAATGAAAATCTTCATGTCAATACCCTTTAACCTTGGCGTTACTGCTTTCACCTGCAATGTATGTCCTCCTCTCTCCTCTCCCTTACCTCCTCCGTGCAGGTGGGTCCCGCGGGTTCGCAGTTCGGCCTGCTGGCCTGCCTGTTCGTGGAGGTGATCCACTGCTGGCAGATGCTGAAGCGGCCGAGCGCAGCCCTGCTCAAGCTCGGCACGGGCGCCGCCGTGCTCTTCCTGCTGGGCCTGCTGCCGTGGGTGGACAACTACGCGCACGTGTTCGGCTTTGTGTTCGGCTTCCTGCTGTCGTACGCCCTGCTGCCGTACGTCTCGTTCGGCAGCTACGACCGGACGGCCAAGGTGGCCCTCATCTGGGCCTGCCTCATCGTGTCGGTGGCCCTGTTCGTGGGTCTCGTGCTGCTCTTCTACGTGCACCCCATCTACGAGTGCTCCTTCTGCCACTATCTCAACTGCCTGCCCCTCACCCGGGACCTGTGTGACAGCCACCGCATAAACATCACCCGCCAGGACACGTGATCGTGGCCCTTCCTCCCCCTCCCGTCGTCACCGACCACCCTCCCGGTGACCACCTCGCCTCCTGCGGCTTCGTCGTCGCCGCCAAATGAAAACGCCGCGGCCTGTGCGCTCGTTGTTGCGGAACGTGTTCTCGAGAGAAACTAAGTCAAGAAACGAGGCTTGCCTCAACATCCGAGCAGTGCCTGTGACAGTCGAGCAACCGTGCATGCGCGCTGAGGAGCGAAGGCAGTTATGTCGGTCCGTTGATGCGAGACGTTGGATGCAGCAATATGTAGCGTCGAGGAGCGTTTCGAGGCACGGAGGAGATCGGACGCGAGGCTTAGGCCACGAGCGAAAGTTGCGAAGCAGAGCTGTTCCAAAGTTTCACTCGCTTTGCACGCGAGAGATCAATGGAGCAGTGATGAAAACCTGTGAGCCGTTACGGTTCGCGGATAGAAGAATGTCGGTTTTGCACGAAAAACCCGTTCAGTTGTCATCGAACTACATAGTCATGGGACTTGTAGGGCCCCATTGGAGGTTCTACCAGGCATTGCCACAACTTCTGGTAGTGTTTACTGTCGAAGCCGAGAGAAAACGACGCATTCCACGCGGGAACGTAGGATGGCACAGACGGGCTTCGGACGAATAGTCCTATGACGAAGTCATTCGGCGGCAATTCCGGCTGCGCCTGCTTGAGATCATGCAACGGTATACGCATACTGTGGGAAAAAAATGGCGTCACATGACGCTACTCCCACAAATGAAAAAAAGTTTGAGGTTTTTTTAAGAGAAGCAAGATATTACTCGTTTCGAAGGGAAGCGAAAGGTCACCTAGGACTCTCGGGTAGCATGCAAGGCCTCTTGCACAATTGCTTTAGGACTGTCCGAACCAGTATTGAAGTGTTTCTGATGGCTGAGCAGACAACTGTGCAGATAACTCCTGTGTGCCTTGGCCTGAAAGCAACAGAGGCAGTGGAGAATACGTAAGGTGCAAAGTGCAGGCAAAAGGTGGGCCCGTATGAGCAGACGGTTGTCGGCTCTTCGTTGCCTAACGACGAGGACAGAAGATGACATCATGTGGTCACAAGGTTGCGTGCTCTGTTGAGTCGTCGACGAGTTCTCATAGAAAGATGATGAAAATTTTCACCAATGGCTAGTTTCGCGTGCCACTTTCAGTATTCTGGTTTTCTGGACGAGAGACGCCCTCTCGTCCAGACGGCGCGTCACAAAACTCGGGGCACCGTCGTGGTCGCCGTCTGCAGCGTCATCCGCGACTGACAGGGTGGCACTGGGCATTCCAGATCGTTTGATGACGAGGCACGTGACGGTAGATCTGCGAAAGTCGCTGTTGATGTCTGTCTTTTTTAACGTGGGACTGTCCTGCTGAGCAAGCGATGTCGTTACGTGCGGCTTTGCATTGGAGTGTGACCGTTGTTGGGGAGGACGATGAAGCGGCAACACAAAGGCACAGCTGGTCGTTCACAAGAGAGCTTCGAAGCAAGTTCAGAACGAGAACGAAACCTGTTTGGAGCCTTCAGCGCGGAAGACGACGATGCAACTCGTCTTCCACGAACACCATCCAGCTGTTAAGCGTTGAAAAGACAATGCGGCAAAGGGAAAAAAAAAAAACGAGACAGCGCGATTTTGGTCGAAGTGCACGGGCGAAGACGCGCGCTCACCGAAGCGTGCGTGTCCGTCCGTGCAAGAATTTGCCTGCCGGCTTTTATGGCAGGCCTGTGTGTTCATTGAACTTGGCGGAGAAAAAGAACAGCAAGCCTTTTTCCTCCGCACTTTTTCTGTTTCTCCCGTATTGTACGTGGTGATTGTACAGGTCAAGATATGTGGTGGACTGTGGTGCTTGTTTGACAAGGACTCCACGACGCGGTGTTAGTGTATAACTTGTTCGAAGATCCTCCTTTTTGCCTTCTTTCGTTTCGCGTGGGTGTTTCTTTTCACACATGTGCGGTGGTGACGTGTTGACTGTTATTCCACGACGGTTTCGAGACGGAGAGAGCTTGCAACGTCCCCCCCACCCCCCCCCCCACCCCCCCTTTTTTTTGTTGGTGGCGACGTGTGGCGTCGTATGTGTGGAACTGTAATTGTGTTAAGCCCGACGTCTGCAGATCACCCCCCCGCCTTTTCTCCTTGCTTGCCCTGCCATTTTCAATTTGATATTTAGAGGCCCACCCTTGTTGCTTTTTGTTGACAAACTTTACAATGCGTTGTGTTTTGGCAGAAGATTACAATTGGAGAGCGGTTGCCATTGCTCTGTTTTCTCGTTTCTGCCCGAGCTAACAGCGCCAAAAAAAAAAAAAAGAGTTCTAAGCTATCGTTCGCTATCAAATTAGGTCACAGGGTGTGTGCTTTTTTTCTTTTTCTGGCTTCGTTTTTATAGTTACATTGTTGTGATACACTGGTTGTATTTAGTAGTTTTGTGTTTATATGTTTTTAGATGTTTATCAAGAAAAAATAACTTCCTGTTAAATCTAGTCAGATGCACTCTGACCGTTCCATTGTCACCTTGTTGGCGCGGCGCGTTTTTTATGCTTTCACGTGTGATCGCTAATCGTTTTATATTCACTCGGTGTTGCATCTTTTAATCTGCAAACACAGTCCTCATAACACATTCTAGGAATATGGCGTACGTCACGTGACAGAATCACGCGGACACTGTGCGATAAGCATTGTACATCCAAGTTTGACAAACCTTGTTCGTTACGACTAGTTATGCCGACAACATAGCCAGCACGAAAGTGCATTTGCTATATTTTATGTTCATTATATGCTTAGATACTGGTATCGACATTTTAAAAGTTCTCAGTTGGGAAAGAAGCACAGGCCCAACATGTCTGATGGTCAGCAAATGGCTTCTTGTCAAATATGAAGACGAATTCATTTCTTGACACACTGATGCAAGGCACAATGAATAACATTTTACAGATGCGCACTGCGTATTTGTTAATACGTTAATGCACAACTCTTCAACCAGTGTGATCACATAGAACAAGCACGTTGGCTTGCCGGCTGCAGTCCAGCCAAGCCAAACCACAGAACTAAAAACGCAAATCCAGACATGAGTTATTTGAAGAATCAAACTGGTACTTCAAGCGGCTCCGATTAATTTGTCGTGTTAGCTACTGGAATGCATACACTGGCATGCCAGGCAAATAGATATTTGCTTTTCTGGAACTGACATGCTGCTGTGTCTTGCATTTTTCGTTTCATATTTTTTTTAGAAGTAGAACACTCACTGAAATCAAGCATTGCAAACCAAATTTTTGTCAACCGATCATTTGTTACAGCCATGTCTGCTGATTCAAGTTTCAACTGCGTGACTAGGTTTGTCAGACTCTGTGCAACAAAACCAAATGTAACATTCTGTCAGTAAGTTCTTGACAGTAGGTGTCATCACCTGGGTTCAGATATTGGGTGCTATGGTGATTGCCTCTGATCATACGAGGTTCTTCAGTGTTTAGGAGCAGTATTGCACACTATTACATGATATCACGCAGCATAATTATTATTTGTATTGCTCATTCTACCTCATTAATATATTATCCTTGTTAATTATGATAAACTACTTAGTTGCGGCATTGCTTAGCTCATCGTAACCTTGTCCAATTTGTTTAGAGCTCTTTGTAAGTCGCATTTGCGACTCCACAAATTTTGCGTGCGGGCACGTCAACGTTATATCCCCAAGTTTCAATTTTCCAAGCGTTCTGTCAAATCAACACACATTTCACATAATTATATATACATATACATACATTTAAAAAATTTTAGATCACACAGTTGTTCTTGCTCTGTTTCAATATCACTGATCTTGAAAAAGCTCTTTCTGATTTGAATCTAATCGTATCCAGCTCTGGCATCTAAAAAGGTGCAGGCAGTGTTTGGAAGTTGTCAGTATTCAGTGCGACTTTTCACGATTGGGAATAGGAGAAATTTCTTTAACAACGTGCACACAGCATATAAATTTTGAAGCTAAAGGCCTCATTGCAAAAGTAAGAATGCCGTTTATAACTTCGTTTTATCTATGACCACGCATGTTCTTTATTTCGATATCATTGGCTAAAATGAAGTGTAGTGGCAACGCAAAATGATCGACACGAACGATTGCCTATAAGAGTTGTGAAATTTCAACGTGCGAATGCTGTTGTATTACAGAGGCTTCAGTCATCGACTGACACATTCTGTATGTTATGAAATCATATTTTCCGTATGATCATGCAAAGTTGATGCTAAGTCCGCAGAGCACGAAATGGCGTAAAAGTTGCGACATTGCAATACTTTATGTGGAAGTGCTTTGTGGCACTTGTTGCTCCTTGAAAATTTGCTGTTTTGACGCAGCGCATGATAAGAAGCATTCAGCACTGACTGCACATTACGTTACGTGCAGAATACCGCAGGCGAGGGAATGTACATGGCCACATAAGTGATATTTTGTTCTTTATTTAAGGCACTTTCAGGTCGTCGATGTGCAAACTCAGCAGAAACTTTGTCAGTGGTTGTGGCTGTTGTTAAGAGATCAAATATTAATCTACTTCACCTTCATCAAGGGCAATGGTTAAAGAAACGTTACTTTTCCTCGATTCGGCATAATAACTGTAATGTGAAGCCGTGTTTAAGGTCACCAGCACAATAGGTATGTTCTTGTCGGCATAATGAGTCAGAGATGGTCATGTGATCTTTAGGCGCCAGTGGTGATAAACGTTTCCCCAGTTCTTTCTTGCCGCGAATGGGGAGGGGAGGAGGAGCCGTTCGTCACACATTTGGAACCGCGACCTGTTCGTTCAAGTTATCTGCGTTTTGACAACTTTTCGGACTTGTTTGCGAGAAGGCGTGGGAACTTCGAACCAAAATCTTAATCTCAGTGTCGGCTTCACCGCGAATATTCGTCTCGTACGAGCTGTCATCCTTTCGGCTAGTATCCCTACGCCTGATATTGTTGAGTTTAATGCTTAGCTTAACGATGACACATAATATTTGGCAAAATTTCAGTTTGCAGATGAATTGCTTTGCCATATTCAACCACTGACTGTTTGTCTACATGCATATCATTTTTGCTAAATGTGAAAGGTTTTGACAACGAGCAGCTTTGTGCCAGGCAAAAAGCTTTCTTATATTCAATATTTGGGACAAGAGATTTTTAGGGTTTAAACTACCTATGATGCAGCGTTGTAATTGCTGCTAGATTTGATACTCAATGCCTGCATACTTTTTTCGAGCTCATATTTTTTTCAACAGAAGCTAGAAATTAATTCTCCATTCCTAAATAAGTGCATTAACGTTACATTAGGGTAATACTCTTCTCGAACAGGTAACAGTATTTTCTGACGATGCGACAACGTTCGTGTAATGTTCAGTCTCATCGTAACCGTGGAACGTAATGGCATTAAATTTTGCACGCGACCTCGCCTCTGAAAAATTAACGGCATTGAGCAGTTCAAGGTTATTAGACGTCAAATCACGAGGCAGGGATACAAGCTTGTTTTAACGACAACAGTAGAAACCAGTTCTCTAGAAATTCATCATTTGCGGCTATGAGAATGAGAATCTGTCTGGCAGACTTGCAAGTTCTGTTCGATCGTCTTTCGTTTAACCCAGAGTGACTCGGTGCTGATGACAGTATCGAATAAAAAAAAAGGGTTGTTACAACTGAGAATAATTGTCCGAGTGTACCAATGACCAACCAAACGAATTTGCCAGTGTTCCCGAGTTCTGCTGACCGTCTTTCAGTTATCCCCGCCCAACTTCACACAGATTTGATCGATACTCAGTGCAGACTTGATCGTCGGAGTGCGTGCAGCTTTCTGCGAACGAAGTGTTCAGGACGCCTGCATTTTGTCCCCCTTTTCGTTTCGTTGCAAAGCGAGCGTTTGGCGACAAGACGAGGAATCTAGTGAAGAAGAAAAAAAACGTGTAGCCTTTCTTTTTCTGTCTCTCTCACCGTGTGTGTTGTGCGAGTGGGAAATAACCGCGAGGCTTGTATAAACGTGTATACAGTGTATATAGCGATACCAACGTTAACTAACCAAAGAAAAAAAAAAATTCACCCCCCTCACCCAACCTTTCCTAAAACCTCACTCCTTCCTCCTCGTTCTCTACCAAGGGCACACCAGAGTTGACAGCTTGACGATGGGCGTGCCAAGCGAAGCAAAATGTGTAGACGGCGTCAGCGAGTGTTTTTTTACCTTTCTATACAAGGGAGCGTGTTGAACTTGTTGCACGATGCCGGTTACAACTGACCTGCACCAATGATGACTCTTCGCGGTTTTTTTTTTCTTCTTGTGTTGTTTCTTTTCTGTTTTCATCCATTCCCCTGTTGTACATGCTGGCTTTGACTGATGGTTACCAAAAAGAAAATTTGGGCAGTGTGGTTTGAGGTTACGAAAGAAAAAAAAAGTTACACAAAAGCGAATGAGATAGTGGTGACGAGATGAAAAAAAAAACTACCCCCCTCTCCCACTGGACCGCCTCTCTCTCTCCTGAGAAATGTTTCTCGGTTGTAATAAATATATTTTAATAAATGCACACGATTGAAAGCAGCACTGGTGACCTGGTGGCTCTGTGTGTGGTTCATTTCGTCGAAAATCGTTTGCCGGAACGCGATCGGCGACCAAGAAGGTGTTGGCCGATCTTCCGGCTCTTCAAGCAACACTGTCGCACCTGAAGCGGTGGGAAAAGATCACGCTAGGTGAAGTCAACATTTCCACGGGTCAGTGGCGAGCCATGGGGTTGGGGGGGGTTCAAACCCCCCCCGAAATTTTTCAGTTTTTCTTGCGTATATATGCACGCACACATACAAACGCACGCACGAACATACATAAAGTATGGTTGAACCCCCCCCGAAAAAAATTTCTGGCTACGCTACTGCCACGGGTGAATAAGTTTGGCGAACGAGTTCAAGGAAGATGGAGGCTCAATAAATCAATCAGTCAATCGAAAGTGACGAGAATGCGTCAAACAAGGAACATCTCTAAAGGCAACGTTTCAACAAGTCAAGCCGTTGTGCGGAAGGCGTCGCCTCTGGTGACATTTCTTGTTTGCCGGTTTCTCGTCAATCGCCACAAGTCGCCATGCTCCTGAGAACTTCAGCCTCGTTTGGCTTTCCACTGTTGCATTTGTTATCTCGGAGAAGAACCAACCATGTGTTCTGGCTTAGTGATTTCTTCATGAGTGCAGCATGAAGAAACCAGAACAATAAGAAGGAATACTCTATGTCATCACGGGCGCTTGCGATGTAGTTGTGTGTTCCTTCATTGTCCTGTTTCATTCACGCTGTGCTTTTGAAGAACTGTGTGCGAACTCGCCTAAGTCAAAGCCCTACTGGCTTAGTGGGCCGTGCCACTGGTCTCTTCATGTAATGCAATGGTGAATTCCAATGGCAGACTCTGAAGTGGGTGATGAGATGTGCGCCAAAGCACTTCGCTTCTGTGGAGAGCAACGGGAGGGAATCTGTGAATAAAACATGGGCACTCTCGCTAGTAGAAGGGGTTGCTTACATAAATGTATGCGAGCAGCGCATTGCAACGGTCACATGGTACGCAGGGCTGTGCTGCGCTCCGTGCAACTCGTGCAACTTCTGGTAAAACAACGGAGCACTGGGGTGTTGTTTTGGACATTTTCAAATTCCGACATACTTGTCATGTTTTGTAATGGTGGCATTTTAAGCTAATCGGAGGTGTAGCAGCCCTCTGGACCAATCAGTCTTGACCAATGGTGGAATTCGACAATGTCCAGAATAGCATCCCAGCTCCGTGGAGCAGATCTGGCGGAGGAGCTGCTCCGAATCTGCCAATGAAAGATATGGGGAGCCACTCTAAATGAATAGACTTGCTCCACAAGGAGCAGAAAAACTGCTACCAAAAGCACTCTGAATCTGCCCTTGGAATTCACCACAATATGCCACCACAGGTTTTTAGCCCCATGTAGGACAGTAGAGTGGCACATCGCAAGAAACGCTGCACAGTCGAAAACTTGTGACAAAGTCAGGTTTGATGCAGAAATGGCATGATTATATCAGATCGGTAATGGTGGGCTTTACTACATTCTATATAAGACATCTAAGGACGTCAAAAGTTTTGATAACATTTACTGCACCATGACAATGACTAGCATAAGAAAAAGTACACTGAAGCCAGTGACGTTATGATGACATATTGGCACTGTAGGCTTATGGTGCCAGATTAAAAAATAAATAAATGTTTGGCCATCGACTTCTGCTCGGCTGTCAGCCTCTTGTCTAAAACAAAGAGCAAGTTGTCTAACTAAAACAGTTTAGTATCATATTGCATATTATCATTGCAATGTAGAAGCTTTTTCATTTAAAAAGTGTGTACACGGTGCCTCTTGGTAGTGTGATAAGCAGCAGGTTTTTCACAGGACGTGCATGTAATGCAACTAAACAAGGTTTGAAGCAAAACGTACCACGAAGTGACACTCATATAAATGATACCAAAGAGGACAAAGCCTTCAGGTTGGCTTGACGGAACAGTCTGGTATGTTTCAGCGCCTTCGTTGAAGGAACTTGCACAGGCAGGGGCGCAGGCAGAAATTTTTTTTCGGGGAGGGGCACCCCCTTCATCTGAGGTGGGGGCCGGGCAGGCCGATGTGGTCGAGATTCATCTTGGGCTGTGTATGCCATGGCAAAAAAAAAGTTACGGGGGGGGCACGGGCCCACGCTACCTGGCGTGCCACCCCCACTGCTCACACGTGCAGACTCTCATGCCCAACTTATCATTAGAGTTGACACTTTGGCATGTTGGTAATCCACACGTCGCAACGGTGACAGGTAAGCACAATTAAGTGGCCGGTAGTCGGAGCCCTCAAAATTGCGGCACGCGGCGCTGTTTACGTGCACGCCGATAGCGGGATTGCCAAGCACATTTCATTTCGAAAGCGGGGGGCAGCGGGGGTGACCGGCGGAAAGCAGCCCGTGTCTTGCTGTTGGCCCATCCGAAAGCCCATATCAAAGAAGCGCTTGTTCATTGCTTATCGGCAGATGTGGCTATGCACATGATTTTTTTTTCTTTTACCTTTTTTATCTTACCTTTTTTTTTTATCGGAGTTGCCCCGAAAAGGCTGTTTGCTGGAATGCTTTCTGCCGGCCACCCCGACTGTGTAAAATGGAATCTGCTTGGCATCCACGAAGTGAATGCTGATGATGGAGCGAAGCTCCTTGGAAGCCAGTCTACGTCATTTTATTTTACTAACTGTAGCGCCATTGATCGATGCGCTAGCACTGCACGGTCCAAGTACGAGCGGCTTGCGAGCAATGCAGCGCGCTGTATCGGCTTGTATGCGCGCTCTAGGTACGAGCGGCGCCGGCGCAGCACCTGTGCGCGGTCGGTATGCGCGCTGCGTGCGCTCTACGAACGGTTCTGCGCACGACGTCATGACCTTGATCGATACGCTTGCTGAGAGAGGGTTTCGGAGCGGCGCCGCACCTGTTCCGACGGGTACCTACGACGACGACGGCAACTACAGACATCGTGCGAGCCTAAGGAGCTTCGCTCCTAAAAAGTGCGCCGCGTGTTGCAATCTTGCTGCTCCAGCAACCTGGTCACCAGTCTTTTTCTGTGGAGGCTGTACATTTGGGAAGCACAAAGTAGACGTGAACAAAAAAGGCACATAACACATACAAGCATCCACGTTTGAGTTGCACGTCTCTTTTGTCTATGTCTGGTGTCTGCTTTCTAAGCTTAACAGTTGCTGCGTGCATGGAATGGAAGCGGAAAAACTTTATTTTGTCCCGCAGGACGCGCTTAGCGGGCATCTCCCACGTAGGGACCGACAGCATAAAACAACAAAATTGCTAAAAGAGCAACCACTCTGTAGCAATACTAACATACTTGGTGCAGCATGCGTTGAGTATGTTTCGTATTGACCACTGCAAGGCCTGTAGTGCTCGAAGTTTCACCACAGATTTTCCTTACAATATTTGCTAGAAGAAACTGCGGTGCTGTGATCATTCAGCCACCATGGGAATGATGGGTAGCAAAGTGAGAAATATGAGGGAACGCCAAATTAGTCATTAATCATCATTTACTGGTAGTGTACAGGGATGAACGTGACATGCTCAACTGCAAGAGATACCTTTCCGCTTGGGCAATTAGTGTTACGAACACTTTTGCACTTGGCAACTGCGCTTAGCCGCTACGACATTTAATTAAAAGGCAATTTTGGCGTTCCCTCATGCATGTGTTACTCACGACTGTACATGGGTTTGCCTAGTCTTCGTGCTTGCAGTGCACTTGTGGCTTTGTTTAGTGTCGTGTTTTGGCGTTTGTTTCGGATGAAAGAATGGCCCATTGTAAAGCTCGAGAGCAGATTTGAATTGGCGAGCCTAAAAGGGTCAAGTTGGTGAAGTGGGACTGCTGAAGTTTTGCTGGACTCCGTCTTGCAAGAAAGCAGCTGCAGGTCACAAGGAGTAAAAAAAATGAAGCTTAGGCAAATCCATGTACTCCCCATCATTCACGTGCTGGCTGAAGCACCACGCATGCAGTGCAGCTCTCATAGACACTAGCACCAGACTTTTTGTGTAGTGTACAATTATGAAACTCCCTGGCCGACATGTTAATACTGCATCATGGTCAAGCATACAGGAGCTAAGGTTGAAAGAGCAGGAGGAATGCAAATGGTATGAAAGGCCCCATTTCCTTGTTACAGCATGGAGAGTTTGCGTATCGTGGCATAGCATATGGAGCTGCGAATGCCTTGGGTCAGTCGTCGTGGTTACGTGCAGTACATGGAGTTGACGAGCAGATGTTTAAAGATAGTCCTTGCTCTTTTCAAAAGAAGGCTCTTCCTCGTGATTTTCAAGGTGCAAGCTGATGCAGGGTGACAGAAGCCTGATAAGGTGAAATCATGCTCGCGTTGCAGGTCCTCTGGAAACCAGAGAAGCTATCGACAAGTTTCAACCATCCTGTCGCCGCTGCTTTTACAGCGAAAGCTGTAACAAGATCACAACAATGGACATTTTTGGGGCCTCAGTTGTCTGCCACCGCTGCCACTGGTGTCCCTAACTGCTATCGCGCGGAATAAGAAAAAAAAAATATATCCAGGCTGGAATGGGGTTCAAACCTGAGCCCTCTCCATAGCAGCCCAGTATTTTGCCACAAAGCCATGCCAGTGCTTGAAACTACTTTGCAAAAAGACCCTATACAAGCTTCATGTCGGGAAGGAACGATGTTAGCATATGTAATATATCGTGGTTGAAGAGTAAAATAACACCCACGCGTCACACAATGCATTACAAAAGGCTCAGCCATAATTCTTTGTTGTCATGAGCCTACACAAAGGCGCAGAAGGTGTAGGTTGCGGTGTGCCGAACTGCACCTGCATACTGCAGTGTTTAAGGGTGAACTGCATTGAGGCCATATCTTGTGGCACAACATCTTGAATCCCGTGCCATTGACGATGAAATGCAGGGCGTGTCTCTGTACCTTGGAGAATCAAGGGTCCATAGTTGGTTATAACCCAAGAATAAATACAAGCTCTGCCCCATTACAACCCCGTGCGTTTGAAGATGAAATGCAGGGCATGTCGTTGTACCTCACTGAATCGAGGGTCTATAGTTGGTTATAATCCAAGAATAAATACAAGCTCTGCCCCATTACAACCCCGTGCGTTTGAAGATGAAATGCAGGGCATGTCGTTGTACCTCACTGAATCGAGGGTCTATAGTTGGTTATAATCCAAGAATAAATACAAGCTCTGCCCCATTACAACCCCGTGCGTTTGAAGATGAAATGCAGGGCATGTCGTTGTACCTCACTGAATCGAGGGTCTATAGTTGGTTATAATCCAAGAATAAATACAAGCTCTGCCCCATTACAACCCCGTGCGTTTGAAGATGAAATGCAGGGCATGTCGTTGTACCTCACTGAATCGAGGGTCTATAGTTGGTTATAATCCAAGAATAAATACAAGCTCTGCCCCATTACAACCCCGTGCGTTTGAAGATGAAATGCAGGGCATGTCGTTGTACCTCACTGAATCGAGGGTCTATAGTTGGTTATAATCCCAAGAATAAATACAAGCTCTGCCCCATTACAACCCCGTGCGTTTGAAGATGAAATGCAGGGCATGTCGTTGTACCTCACTGAATCGAGGGTCTATAGTTGGTTATAATCCAAGAATAAATACAAGCTCTGCCCCATTACAACCCCGTGCGTTTGAAGATGAAATGCAGGGCATGTCGTTGTACCTCACTGAATCGAGGGTCTATAGTTGGTTATAATCCAAGAATAAATACAAGCTCTGCCCCATTACAACCCCGTGCGTTTGAAGATGAAATGCAGGGCATGTCGTTGTACCTCACTGAATCGAGGGTCTATAGTTGGTTATAATCCAAGAATAAATACAAGCTCTGCCCCATTACAACCCCGTGCGTTTGAAGATGAAATGCAGGGCATGTCGTTGTACCTCACTGAATCGAGGGTCTATAGTTGGTTATAATCCAAGAATAAATACAAGCTCTGCCCCATTACAACCCCGTGCGTTTGAAGATGAAATGCAGGGCATGTCGTTGTACCTCACTGAATCGAGGGTCTATAGTTGGTTATAATCCAAGAATAAATACAAGCTCTGCCCCATTACAACCCCGTGCGTTTGAAGATGAAATGCAGGGCATGTCGTTGTACCTCACTGAATCGAGGGTCTATAGTTGGTTATAATCCCAAGAATAAATACAAGCTCTGCCCCATTACAACCCCGTGCGTTTGAAGATGAAATGCAGGGCATGTCGTTGTACCTCACTGAATCGAGGGTCTATAGTTGGTTATAATCCAAGAATAAATACAAGCTCCGCCCCATTACTTAGGCATGCCTGTCAATCATCTGTGCAGGAGTAGTGCTTGGCGGTTATTGTTCTAAGCATAAGTATTCTTTCGCGGCTAATGTAAATACTACGCTTGCTAAGAAATAAAAGTTCATCATCCCTTCTTAAAGGGTTACTTGTGGCTAAGCAGTCGTAATCGTAATCTTTGTTGACATTCGCCACGAAGTTCGTTTTCTACTGAAAACTAGCCACGCGAATGCGTGCCTCTATGGGAAAGTCGCGAGATGTATTTGACATTGCGTAAATAAGTAACTGCCATTGGACGAGGCGTTTATGGAAATTCTCTTCGAGTGGGAGAGTGGGTGCAGCTTACATTTATTCTTAGGTTGCAAACGACAATAGGCACAGCCCACCGTTAATAGATCGCTTGCACATGATGTCATGGACGCAGCTTCTGAAGCTACTGGCACTCCACGATGATGGCTTTGATGACAAACAAGTTGCGCTTAACCTGCTTCAATGTGATAACGACATTGCAGGAACGCCTCTGTGCACGAATAACGAAAGAACCTGCAAGTGATGTTTTGATAACATTAATGTGACATTGCAGACGTCACATACCCCCCCCATGCTAGTGCTCCAACACAGCAATTTCAGTGATGTCAATGCAAGCCATTTATAACCTCCTTCAATGTGAAAGCTCTTTGATGTCTGTACATGGCAAGTGGAATAACTAGCATGTGATTTACAGCACGAATGTTACATCACAAGCTTCGCGCCCAGCCATGTTAATACTACAGCATAGCAGTTTCTGTGACGTCAACGCAAGGCATGTATAAACAACTGGTACAGACGCAGCTCTGTAACATCACTGTACAATGTTCCTTTATGTAACAACACAAGAAACAAAACGCGCTTCACATCCTGCCCTTCTTGGCTCTTAGCTGCTGGCTGGGATCCACGAGGGGAAGCTTTAATTCCATGAACTTGCTCCCGATGCGTGATCCGGGAGTTTTCCTTGTGCCCACGTGGCATCCGAGGGCGTACGCCAGGGTCGTCAGGATCCTGTCGGACGCCTTGGTGTCCAGCTGGACCGTCTTGAAGTCGAACTTGTAGTCCTCCAGGATGAGCACGATCACCAGGATGTACGCGAGCACCTTGTCCTTCATCCTCTGCGGGAAGTTCCGTGACGTCACGCCCCTCTCGCTCCGTGACGTCAGCGTGAAGGTGTCCAGGAGGACCCCTTTGAGTGGCTGCGCTATGTCCGGCAGGGGGTCCTTCTTCTTGACGTCGGTGTACCTCAAGCGAGAGATCGCAACGAGCATGGTGTAGAAGGCGAGAAGTCTAGCCTCGATGACCCGGTTCTCGGGGTCTTTCGAAAGGCGCGAGACCCGGTCTATAACGTACTCCGGGTAGGTGGCCTCCGACCTCCACTGGGTGATCTCTTCGGGCGTCGCGTTCAGCAAGGGTTCGGCGACTTCGTCGAGGTACTCGACGTGCTCGGCGGGGATGAGGTCTTCGATGCGGTACACGTCCTGCGGTATGGTCGCCTCGCGGTTCTGCGGCGGTATGGAGTCGACGACGACCGCCGGAGAAGAGGACTTGTCGACCGTCGCGTCGAGGGCTGCCAGACTGTCCTTGACGGCGGCCAACGTGCTTGCCGCCGTCTCGTGGAGGGTGTCATCTTCGACGTTCAGTCGGAGGCGCGTCTCCACGGCTTTCCTCTTGCGCTTGCTACCGAACGCCGTCGCCAGGGCGTCGACCTTTTCGCGGAAGGTCTTGGTGTCCGCAGCCGCCTTGGAGGCGCCTTCGGTCGCGCGCTTGGCGAAGTAGGGTCGCATCGAGATCAGGTCTGCCGGGTAGAGTGAGACGGCGCCCGTGCTGACGTTTTCGACGGCCACGAAGTGGTTGCACTGCGCGTTGGCTCGAAGTGCGTGCTCACCGAAGTTCTCGCCGACGTACTCCAAGCCGTCGGCCTCGCAGGTTAGGACGCGGCGAGTCTTGGTGCGACCGCCGGTGATCACGTCGTGCTCGTAGACGGTCGTCGGCAGCCGCGTCGACGAGTTCAGCGAGCCGTGAGAGAAAGAGACGACCGGTACGCATTTTCGTCCCTGGATCGCCTTTCAAGCGCCACTTCTTAGGAGCCATTTCGCATGCTCGCGTGAGGTAAAACACACGCAGGAAAACACGCGATCGACTCGAACTCAAATCGACGCGACAAGAAACGTGGTTCGCGCCCTCGAAAAACAAGCATGCCTTGGAACGCCACCAGGGTTTCGGTTTCAACAGTTTCAATTTACAAATCCGTTGATTAATGTTCAGCTTGCACTTCGTTTATTGCCCATTAGTTTATAAGTTTATCTATAAAATTTTCGTAACGATGGGACTTGATTTGATTGCCCTATTTACATTAAGCGAACTGACTAGTGCTGCCCTCTATTTTTGAATGACTTGGAGTGCGCGCAGCAACCGGTCTCTTTCATCGGGTCGCCGTCATCATGGTACGTTGGCTTCTCTGGTTGTGCGTTTTTAAATCTGGATGCATCGGCTTAATTTGTACCTCTTCATTGATCAATTGACGCTTATTCTTTAATCGACGCGTCTAGTTATTACCGCACAATCGAATTTTCGGTCGCCGCATCAGAGTTCTCGCGATATTTGCCGCTTATGCGGCTGCCCCGTTTGACTTGATCCCTGCTGTTCGCTAAAACGTGTTGTGGACGTTCTTTCGTTGAACTGTTGTTCGGATACCGGGCTGACTCACGTGTGCCCGCAGTGTGCTTCATCTAAGGAATAAAACCAGCATACCAGACTTCATTGTCGTACTTAACCTGGTTTGCTCCATGGCGTGTAATTGCGGGTCTGTGGAGCACGTTGCAAATAGCGCCCATTAGTTTGGTCCGAATGAGCTGCGATTAAGTTTGTGCAAGATCTTTCAAACCTACTTTGCGTTGTTCACTGAACTGTTGTCGCGTTAAAAAGTTACAGAAGCCATGCTTGGTACAGCTTGCGTTAGCACACCTAATTCGTAGAAAATGGTTTCCCAGTACTCCAATTTAAGTCCAATAGCACAGCGTTTATGGTGACGATGACAAAATTTACAATGGATTACATCCATAACGTTGAAAACTGCACTCTTGTCACCGCGAGGGTTGTAGGTTCGATTGCCTGCTACACCTCGCCCGGTTTAAAAACACCGTTCAGGCAATCATCAATGTTGCTCAGGCTTGTTTACTGTTGCGATGCAAGGTTAGTTTGGTGCAACTAACTTTCTTCACTAAATTTTAGTAATCGCGACTTTACTGATAGCATCCACGTGGCTGCACTTCCGTGCACGTGGTTCACACGCGTGGCTTCTGTATCTTACATCGGCGTCACACAGTCGCTGTTCTTGATTGGCTCCTTTGCGCAAGCTGTGGGAGGGAGCCAATCGCCGTTGAGAAATGCGATCCCGATCGCGCGTAATGGCGATAGCAGTGCACTGTGCGACACCGGTATTAGGCTTAGCACTGCCATGTAAGTCACAAAGCTGGTTACTTATTCTGTAGTACGTAATTTACGCACGTTGGCACCGGTTAAATACATGTCGCTGTTTTCTGCATTAGAGGTGAGTAGGGCTAGCTGGCATGAATTAGACCTGACACACGTCTGATTATCGAGAAAAATAGAAAAGAAGACATGCAGCTTGGCAATACAAGTGGTATGAACACCAGTTATATCTGTTTTGCTTCTTTGAGCTTGCCAAGACTTATCACCGCACTGCATATTTAAGTTCTTGTTATTCTTTCCTTAGAATGGCTACCTAAATATGTAGTTCTTCAAAAGCTAATTTCTCGTTCAAGAACACCAGATCGTCTGTTTCTGGAGCCCACCATTACAGCATGTGTACTTATCATATGGTGGTATTGCCACTTAAAATCAAAAATGATTCAAAGCTAATTTCTTGTCGCCATGTTTTGAGACATATTGTGCGATTTCACTTGCGCTTTGTAATCTCACAATGTTCTCTTTTGTCCTGTTTCCGTAACCGCAGTCTCATCGAAAGTTTTCGGCGCCCCGTCACGGGTCCATGGGCTTCGTGCCCAAGAAGCGGAGCAAGCGCATCCGTGGCAAGGTCAAGGCGTTCCCCAAGGACGACCCCACCAAGCCCATCCACCTGACCGCCTTCCTGGGCTTCAAGGCCGGCATGACGCACATCGTGCGCGAGGTCGACAAGCCCGGATCGAGTAAGTGTCCCCGACCGGCGCGCCTGACCCCCGCCCAGGGGGTCAGGTGGTGCACCGCTGGTTGCCGTGGCGACCATGTGCACGCCTCCTTGAGAGGCCACTGGCAGCTGGGTCACCTTCCCTGCTTGGTCAGCGCGTCGGCAGCTTGAGCTTATGAACATCTTGAGGTAAAAGAGGCCATGTACCGTTTGCGTAATTGCTGCTCAGAAGTCTAGAGTTCGGTGAAGGCTCGTCTAGTTCAAAGTGAAACATAGTGACTGAGGTAGAGGTTGTGTAGTCTTCCGAAATGCAGCACGTGCAAGGTTCGGGTCAGCTCATCGATATCTAGCAGAGCGGTAACACAAAACTTCGTCCGATTAAAACAATCTGTCGTTAAAGGGATACTGAACAAAACTTTTGCCGCCAAGATTTGCTGCCAAATTGAAAGATTGGTTGTTGAAATCGATGGACACAACCTTCATTTCACGCAGAAACTAGAGAAAAATAATAAATTTAGCGAGTTTTACGAACCGTCGCACTTAGCAGCCGCGCCGTGAACTAGAGGGGATGACATGATACTCACCGGAAACTGGCATCCCACCAATGCCAGTCATTGCCCGCGTCTAAACTTGCTCAGCTCGCACTACGTTTCCCAGAACCACTACGGCAGCAAACAATGCTCCCGGCTGGGGTAAGGCATCAACGCTTCTGTGGAAGGGAGAGTGGAATGAAAGGAGAGTGGGAGCGGAGCACGTGCACCCTGCATGCAGCTAGGTGAATGTCGCACTCGCGTGCAGCCGCTGCGCACTGACAACCCACCAAAAATGCAGCCAACTGTTAAAAAATACGCGAAACGAACTGTTTATCGGAACAGTGGTGTCTTCCTTGAGTAGACTTTCGATGTTTTCATCAGTTTTTCAATTTTTGTTCAGTATCCCTTTAAGCACAATAGTTGCATTAACTCTTTGCTCAGGAAGAGCACAGGCTTTCCATTGTGCTAAGGCCTAAACCTCCTTGTAACAGGCAGCTCAGATTTGCATAGCTAAATGTGCATTAGGCTTGTTGCTCATGTTCGTCCATAAGCAGGGCTGCATAACCATGACCTTGTTATGCCAGGCTTGGTCGGCTTTCTAGCACGAAGCTTGGCCAGTCCACCAGCTTATGAATGTTCACCATGAGGAGCCTTCCTTTTCGTGGGGCTTGCCCGCAGAGGTGAAATGGGAAGATCTGCTTTTCATTATGCTAGGCCTTATCTTCGCCTCTGCATGTCAAAATGGTAGGCACATTATTTATTTGATTTCATTTTTGAACATCAACTTGCAGGGTTGAAGGGGCTTCCCTGTTATGCTAGGCCTAATCCTTCCCTAAAATGTGAAATGGGGAGTTTTTTTTAGAAACACGATTGAACACCAGCTTTCTATTCATCTTGGCCTTATCTTTGCCCTTGTGCCTTAAAATATGGGGAATATGGGGCAGTTCATTGGTCGAACTGCATTGTTGAGCATCCCCTCACAGTGTAGAAACATGCTAGGCCTAATCTTCATTGTCACACGAGTGGGCAGTGAATTGTTTGCATTATTGAAGAACACGAACGTGAGAAGCGTCTCCTTTCTTTGTTGTGTTATTGTAGAGGTGAACAAGAAGGAGGTGGTTGAGCCGGTGACCATCCTGGAAACCCCGCCCATGATGATCGTCGGTGTGGTGGGCTACATCGAGACGCCCAAGGGGCTGCGCGCCTTCAAGACCATCTGGGCCGAGCACCTGAGCGAGGAGTGCCGCCGTCGCTTCTACAAGAACTGGTACAAGTCCAAGAAGAAGGCGTTCACCAAGAGCTGCAAGCGCTGGCAGGAGGACGTGGGCCGCCAGGAGATCGAGCGCGACTTCAAGAAGATGAAGAAGTACTGCAAGGTCATCCGCGTGCTGGCCCACACGCAGATGAAGCTCATGCACCGGCGCCAGAAGAAGGCCCACATCATGGAGATTCAGGTGCGTGAGACTTGTACTTTGTGCTGAGTAGCTGTTAGTCTTGGCGATGTCTTGCAGTATTTGAGTAGTCCTGAAAGCAGCGAGTCCACTGAAGTACTTGGAAAGCTTACTTTTCACTTTAACAACCTGCGCGACATGAAAGAATTTAGGTTGTTTCCTTGTACTGACAGTATGTCATTAGTAGCTCGGAGCTTGAAGTAGCCCCGGTGTAATAACTCTGTGCCAGTACTGTTTGTATGGCCACTCTTGTGTGGGCCTTTCATGGCTTACAATATTCAGTAGAATAAACGATTGCTGATCAGGCGTGTTTGTGAGCATTCAAGAGTACTGCCTGTTCAGAAGACACCGGGATGTTGCAGCTGTCTATCGCTAGGGTTGTGCCGATGCCCTGCGTTCCACTTCACAAGCCACATGTGTTGGCCGTTACTTTTCCTCGTGAAGCAACTTGAGCACAATTTTTGAGTTGGTGCAGTTCCATTTTGAAACGCTGATAAGCTGTACTTTGAAAATTCTTACCAAAATGCGTAAACTAGTTTGGCTTTATAGTTTTGGTGCGATTTCTTTGTGACACGCTTGTGAACAGTCCGTTTTGCTTTGGTGTTCACAGGTGAACGGTGGCACCGTGGGTGCCAAGATCAAGTGGGCCCGCGAGCACATGGAGAAGCCCGTGCCGGTGTCGCAGGTGTTCTCCCAGGACGAGATGATCGACGTCATCGGTGTGACCAAGGGCAAGGGCTTCAAGGGTGTGACCAGCCGATGGCACACCAAGAAGCTGCCCCGCAAGACGCACAAGGGTCTGCGTAAGGTGCGTCTGCGTTTCGCTTTGTCTTGTAGCTTTTGTGTAAAAAGAAAAATTAAGGCTTGGTTGCTGCCCACTGTTGTTTTTAGCCATTTAAAATTTTTTTAAAAAACTGAAATACAGTTGAACCCCTTTATAAAAGGCATGCTCCGGGCAGCAATTATTGCCTTTTATACGAGGTGTCTGTTATAAGCAGTGTACCACGTATGCATTTTCTTATCAACCCGCATTTTACCTGTAGGCACACTGGTGTCTCTTATACCCATTTGTCTCTTATATCAGTGCCTCTTGTAAAGGGGTTCGACTGTACGTAAGACGCTTGAAGGCCAGTTAAAGAATGAAATTCTGACTCAGATTTTACAGTATGGCCTGCTGTATTGTAAGTTTTTAGCAGTCTTGACATTTTACGGCTGCTGTAGGGCTTGTTATGGTTCAAAGCTTTATTTTATCCTATTTGCCTTTTGTGGCACAGCAGCTGCACTGATCCATTGAACTGCACAAACTTGCGCCCATTTACTTGTTCAGCGTACAGTGATCGACTTGATTAAAGAGTTTTATTCCTTGCCCAAAACGCAGGTTGCCTGTATCGGTGCGTGGCATCCAAGCCGCGTCCAGTTCACAGTGGCCCGTGCCGGTCAGAAGGGCTTCCACCACCGCACGGAGATCAACAAAAAGGTCTACCGCATCGGCCAGGGCGTCCACAAGAAGGACGGCAAGCTGGTGATCAACAACGCCGCCACAGACTACGACACGTCCAACAAGAGCATCACTCCCATGGTTAGCGTCTTTTCTCTGTTCTCGGCGAGCGCTGTTACGGGGGATGGCTTGGCTGTTTTGCTGTTTTACAGTGGTCGTCCTGGGTTCGGTTAAATGTCTTGCAATAATAGTTGCATCAAGTATGAAAATTTGAGCGGTTCGCGAATCCAGCTGTAAATTTTGATTGTGCGTTTTGTTCTCTGGAACTGGGCCATTGAAATAGTGCTGAAATATGCTAGAAGTGTTCGTTACATTCTTGGAATCTATTCAAAGTCTGCATTGTATTTATTCAACTCTGCACGAGTGGGCCACCACCATTGCAGCAAATTGTGCCAAGCTGTCCTTCTGAGTGATGATTGTATCTGACCCGACTCCTGAGGGTTTTTATATTTTGGTTGAACTAGGACGGACTGACATTTTGTAGCCGGGCTCGATTAACGACTTGGGACAGTTGTTCGTGGTTTACCGACCCCCCTTTCTCGTCCCATTCCAGGGTGGCTTCCCCCCACTACGGTGTGGTCAACTGCGACTACGTCATGCTGAAGGGTTGCATCATGGGACCCAAGAAGAGGGTCATCACGCTGCGCAAGGTGAGTCGTACGCTTCCAGTTTCATCACTGTGCGTGCCATGTGCTTGCGTGAACGAGTGAGTCCTAGCTTTGTTGCTACACTCAAACCTCATTATCACGAAGTTGCATCTTGCACTAAAACAAGTTCTTTATATCCGAAAATTCGTTATAAAGGTATATTCCTAACACTATATCTATTGCAAGACTATTCTTCATATACTTCGTTATAACTGATATTTTGTTATATCCGGGTCCTTTATATCGAGGTTTGAGTGTAGTCTTGACAGTTACAGAATTGCAACTTTGTGCTGGAGTTAATTTCAAATCGGCAAACCCTCCTATGCTGGCTTCAGCGACTACAGTGTTGCACTGCTGAACAAAAAGGTGTGGGTTTGAATCCCAGCCTACAGTGGCTGCATTTTGACAAGGCGAAATGCAAAAAAATAAAATAAACACGCATGATTTTCGCACATAATGCTAGTGTCATTTTTATAAGGAATCTGCAGGTTTGTGTGCTGAATAGCAGTAATTCAGAGTTGAAAAGTATGCAGAGGCACGCATACTTTCTTCACTGCACTCTTGACGCGCTTTCGGTGGGTCGCACGTTCACACAAGCACAGCGCATACTTGCGCCCGTTCGTGATGAATTCATTGAGCCGAACAAAATACCGAGAAAATGTTGTGGCGGATGTCAACAATGATAGGCCTGACTGTTTCACAATTACGAAAGGCGCAGTTGTCATGCGACACTTTTTCTAAACCCAGTCGTTCGATTTCTCTCTCGCAGTCTCTGCTGGTGCACACCAAGAGGACGGCGCTGGAGAAGATCACGCTCAAGTTCATCGACACATCGTCCAAGTTCGGACACGGCCGCTTCCAGACTCCGGCCGAGAAGCACAACTTCATGGTGAGTTCCCACTGGCGAGGTTGCTGTCGAGAGCTTCGTCGTCTTTGGTTGGTTGAGTGATGAGAACCATGGATATGCGCAGTCTGTACAGACCTTGATGACCATACCCAAATTCTGCCTTCCTACTGATCCTTCTGACTTGCCCGTGTGCTTGAATTGAATCTTTGGTCTGTTTGCCGTTATGTTGAATGCTGTTTTTGTCGATTTGTCTTGCAGGGCCCGCTGAAGAAGGACAAGTTGAAGGAGGAAGGCACTGCCTAAAGTTGTTTCTGGCTCAGTGGTGCAATAAATGTGCGTTCTGGAGTCTCCTACCTGTGTTGTGTGGTCTTGTGTGCCGGAGGCATTGCATTCCGTATTGCAGGTTCCATATTGTGCCTGCTGGTTTGTTTTGAATTACAATAGCAATAGACCTCTCCCTGTTTGCAAACAGTGTGACGTCACAGAGTACCCGGCCCTCGGAGCAGGTGCTGGTTGCCAAAAAAAAGCTGCTGGTGGGATTTTTCTGCATGGCAGCGCCGAGTGTCTGCATTCCTTCGACAGAGGTTTCTCTGAATTGCCTGATTCTGTTAGGTTAACATGTGGCGATTTGCTTGTAGATGGCAGCTGTAGAAAATGTTGCACTCTTCGAAAGCGAACGTTGTGCATGTTCAGGTGACTGGCATTCGAGAAATGCTATTTCCATGGCATGGATGTGAACGCACTCAATTTCTGTTGCGACATCTGCTCTGCTGTTTTAGGGGGGGGACATGGTGTGTGGAGATATTTGCTGCATTTTACGTCCAAACTCGATGAAACTAAATAGACTTGTTTAGTTTTTCATGCTGATTTCAAATATGCAATAATTTTTCTTGTACGTAAACTGGTTTATGAGATACACAAAACTGCTGTTCTATTGTTTCCTAGGAGAAAATAGGAAAAAGACCGTTCAGCAGAAAGTGTATATTATGGCATAGCTAGATTCTACAATATGCAATAAGTGCAACACTGCAAACAATTTTCAGATTGAATCATAACTAGTCATTCTGCAGATGATCGAAATTCAATGTTTGTACCATGACTACCATAAAAAAAAACACCAAATCAAATTTTAAAAATCTGTTAGCATGAAATGAGAATTCTGGTCTCGGCACTTTGGTGATGCACAACTTGGGCTTTAAGGTAAAAAAGCGATTGGAGCTCTAGTTGTACTAGATCATAAGATATATCTCCGACAAGCTAAATAAGTGACCCAGACACTAACATTCAGCTCGCGCTTGTTGCTCAGTTCTTCACTGCGAATGAAATACTGACCTTATAAGACTTCAGTCGGGCTTTACATGGGAAAGGATAGCTGTAGATCTCAATAATGTAATGAAGAAGACACTTTTTTCTTTGCTGATTTTTTGGTCTCCACAAGCCATGTTACCCCCTCAACCGAGGTACAGCATTGGCGGCAGTGTGGTTTCAAGCTCCTGTGCGCGAGGTCATGGATAAGATTCTCGCTTGCACAAAATTCTGATCGGAGATGACTGAAAAAAAAAAAAAGGAAACACTTTGCCATGAATTCAGCTGACATGATTAATCCCTGTGAAAATTAAAGCGGTTTTCCCCTACGGTGTTCCTCGTAACAAACTCAAAATTTATGAGATTTTAAACACGATAACTTAATTATATATGTTAACTTGCGCAATTCGCTGCATCTGATGCCTACAACGCGTTTGCAAACTTTGCACCTTCAGACTTTATACACAAACTTGTAATGCCCATGGTCACTTCATAAAGATTGAGCTGTATAGGTAAGCTACCAAGTATGAAAAAGAAGAATCTCCACTGTTTCCATTAAGATGTATGAGGCTTTGATAAAACTATACCTTTATCAGCTTTGGCATAGGTGTGCGCAGGGTTCCCCTTCAGGGGGGGGGGGGGGGCGAAGGTTCTTTGCAGTGCCCCCCTATACATGTCAATGTATGGGGCTGACTGCGCTCCCCCCATCCCTATTATGTCAATGTATAGGGCCCCCCCCCCCCCCCTTTGTGTGCACACCTGTGAGCTTTGGCAGTGCTAAAACAAGCTGGTAGCTCAGCATAGTTGTACCATTCAGCCCAGAGATCATGCACTCTTTACAGTGAAAGCTGTACGAGATTAAAAACAAGGGCCATTTCTGCGGCGTAGTTGTCTCTGCCGGTGTCCGTAAGCACTAGCGCGCGAACTAAGAAAAAAGACTAAATACCTAGGACAGAATGGGAACTGAACCCGGGCCCCCTGCGTGGCAGCCCAGTACTCTACCACTGAGCTACGCCGGTGCTTGAAACTGCGTTGCAAATTGACCCTATGCAGGCTTCATGTTGGATAAGGAATCTCGTTAGCATGTGTAATAAAGCATTTTAGAACAGTAAAGTAACAACCAGGTGTCACACAATGCGAACTGTGTAACGAGTGGGTCGTTCAATGCTCCAATCCATTACAAAAGCCTCTGGCATAATTCTTCATCGTCGTCAGCCACAGCATCAACAAAGTGCACATAATTCGTTACAAGTGTGTAGTGGGTACCACTCTTTTCCGAATAATGGCACAGTGGACGCTTCCCCACTACACAAAAATTATGATTCATGGCGTAGTGAGTACTATGCAAGTGTGCTTGTAGTAGTTGTCCCAAGAGTGTTTAAAAAAGGCTCTAGAAAGGCCGCTCTTCCAGCTTTCGCTGTGACTGCTGCGCGTTGCGTGCAGGCGTGGCAGTTTTTTTTTCTGCACACAGCACAATTTACCTTCACTAAAATGTTGAATCGTCATGTTTTGTCGACAACCAGTCATTGTCACTGACCCACAATGAGCGCCAATGTTTTCGCATGTGTCCACATCACTGTCTCTATGTCATGTATGCACTGAAATTTCACCATGAATAGTATCCAGCACACCCAACTTTCAGTTATACTGCAACACTATTTAGTTTGATCTTTTCAAATTTTCGTACACATCTACAGTTGTGTGTGTTATTTGTTCATCCTGTGCATTGTCCAGCACAAAAGATGAACAGCACCGTAACCAACTAATGGTCAAAGCACTAAACTAGACAACTGATCATTGAATCATTTATCAGACTTTGCCATTGCATTAATGAGGACAGCAATGTAGGACTTGTCATTGAATTAATCAAGACAGCAACATTAGACTGTCATTGAATCACCAAAAACAGCAAGATTAGAATGTGTCGTCGAATCTATGAAGACAGCCATAATAGACTGTTGTTAAATAAAAAAAAACGCAGAAATATTAGAGTGTCATTGAATGAATGAAGACAGCAATATAGGATTGTCAACAACACGATGATGATGACAACAACACGAGACTCTGGCATAACTGCCTGTGCATGCCGAGTATCGTCAAATCCTCTTCAGGGTGGCAGAGTACTGTGCATTATGAGCAGACTTGTACGCGTAGTAGAAAATAAGTAACCAATTAGAAATAAAATTAGTTCCATTAACATGTGCATGGGGGGGGAGGGGCCACCCCCCTCAGTCACTTAAGAGGGGGGGGCCGCAAAGTCTGCCCCCTACATTGACTTAAAAGGGGGGGGCATTGAGATAAACCTTCGCCCCCCCCTCCTCATGAAGGGGGAACCCTGTGGGCGCCCATGATTACTTTCTTTAAAATACAATTGATCACAGCGGTCAATTACAGCCCTAGAAAAGTAACTGAGCAATTACAGATATGTAATCGATTACTTCTGCGTTGCGTTACTTTCCTTCAAAATTTTATTGCCATAACGCAATAACGCGAATTTACTCAAACTACAAGGAACTACTGCGGCTTGCATGGTAAGGAGAACGCTGGAGGCTTGAGTGAAGGCTGAGAGGAGTACTGTGGCTTCTGTCATATAGTGTGACATGTTAACTTTCAACGGGAGTTATTTTTCAAAGTTGTCCTCACTGGTTCTTCCACGTTTCCTGGTTAAGAGGTCAGCTGCTACACTTAACACTCACAGTACATGCGCTGGAGCAAAGGACGGTATTATAACGCAGGAACACCTAGCGCACCAGCTCGTAGTTGCACAGTGCTTCGATGCCAGTGTCCATGTCCTCTATGAAGTGTTGCACTTCACTGTTGCTGGTGCTCGGGTAAGGTGTTGCAGGCAAGGCCGAGGAAAAGGTGAAAAAAGATAGGCTCGCTAGGATACCCCTGTCTGCCAGGATGGGGGGTCCCTACAGAGCGGTCGCACATTTTTCGGGACGAGAACTGTCGTAGAAGACTGATTACCGGTAACCAATAACAAGAAGATATAACCGAATTACCCAGAAAGTTGCTTTCGAGAAAGTAATAAATTATAGCGCAAAATTATAAGAAAATGTAATCGATTCCAAGTAATCAATTACTTGTAATGCATTACGTACAACTCTGATGATGAGGGTGACGGCGAATGAATGCTACTTGTCACCGGCCACTTCATCCCTGGCTGCGACTCTTCAACATATGACTGCCTTATGTTCTGGTAAAGTCTAAAGGACTATGTTGCAAGCGCACACGACTCAACTGTTGTGAGCGAAATGGCAAAGCAAGTTTGAAGGCAGGCTTTTTATTATCTGGAATTCGCTGCTGCCTTCTTTCTTAAACGCTAGAGAAAAAAATTGGTCACAGTCCAATACGCTCAAACCTCTTTATAACGAAGTTGCATTTTACACGAAAATAAGTTCTTTATATCCGAAAATTCGTTATAAATGTATATTCCTACCACTGTAACTATTGCAAGAATATTCTTTTTTTTACTTCGTTATAACCGATATTTCGTTATATACGGGTTTGTTATATCAAGGTTTGAGTGGAATGCACTATCAAGTACACAACTGTCCAGCTCTTTATAATTTTTTGTAGATGTGCCTGATGATTGTATTTTCTAATTGATGTGGCGCTTTGATAGCGGAGAACTACTACTGCTGTCCTGGGAACTGCCGTTTGGAATAGAGCGGAGCAAAGGCCCAATGTAGCGCAGTTCTGTGGGTAAAGCTACCACTGGCCTCTTATTATTACATTAGGTGCTTGCCAAATACATGGTTAAGTGGTAATTGTTGCTAAGGTTAGAGCAAATGTTAGCCACACTTTAGTGTGTTTACGCTTGTGGCATACAAGAAGTTTCAGCAATTTTATTACACCGACTATGGCAAGTGTGCCACAAAAGTCGGGTTTTTCTTGAAGCTTAGTGAAACTTTTATCATATGCCAGAACCATGGCTAATTTTAACAGCAACTGGCATGCCTTTGTAAGAAATAAAAATAACACTATAAAGGGTTTTAGTGCCAAAACCACATTATGATTATGAGGCATGCTGTAGTGGTGAGCTCCGAGAAGTTTGAACCATCTGGTGTTCTATAACATGCTCCAAATCGCATTTTGATGTAGTTAGCCATAATCCAGATAATTGATTTCATTCTTGTTACCCATTCTGATGTAGATTCTGTTTTTGTGGTCTTTTTCCTCACTTGTCAAGTTGAGCCACAGAGTCGCAGTCATGGGCCTCTAGCATTTTCGCCTCCATTGAAATGCGACTGCCCTGGCCAGCATTGAACACGCGATATCGGGTCAGCTGCTGAGCACTGTACCAACGAGGTTGACCCCTTGCAAGTAGAGTAGAAATACAGTGCTGGTAGTAATAGTGGATCAGATACAAGCAGTAGGTTCTAATGTATTGCTTCCTACATCATCGGCATAAGCTACACCCAGTCAGATCTGTACTTAGTCGTGAAATTTTGTAACTTCGCAACTTCATGTTGAAGTACTTCGGTCTTGTGACTGGATGCATTTGAGTCTGCAAAAGCATAGTAACGAAGAGAACATGCTAGACTACACAAGAAAAAGCATCCAACAGAATGTGAATATGTTGATACACGCACGACGTGTTGCTTTCAGACATAAAACAGGCATCTATGTATGCACTGCTTATGTAGCAATATTTCTCCTACATTTGTGCATTATGTAGATTGTGTCAGGTCAGGAAACATTCGTGCGAAAATAATTTGTGTACCTGTACTGTCAGGTTACATGCGCAACTTTTTCTCGCCATCATCCGGCTTGATAGAATATCACACGTGTACCGAATTAGCTCTGCTTTTACAAACAGTACAGCAGCCCTACACCAGCAGGCACCAAACCAGTGTACTTTCAAAGGTGTATATTTCAGAACTGAACTCCTATTAAGGCTGCAACCTGGTCACAAGACAATAATTTTGCATCCTTTTTCTCGTTTAAAACCCCTTGCCCAGCACATTCCTGTCAGCTACAAGTGCGCATTTCCTACAGTGTACAACAGGAAAGGAGTAGGCAAAAGAAATTACAACTGTGTTTTTTGACAAGTTTACACCTTGAAAGGTGCTCATTATACCAGCTGAAGAAGTAGGTTTACCGAAGCTCCTCTGAACAGTGTGTTAAGTGGAGTAATGATTTACTCTTTAGCCCTTAAGTTCCACAACACAAGGTGGTTACCACACGAAAGGGGATTACACTGGCTGAAGGAGTGGGTTTGCCAATGCTCCCTTGAACACCGGGGTGTTAAGTGGTGCAATGATTTACTATTTAGTTCCCAAGTCACACAGCACAATGTGGTTGTAACATGCAGTCTCCAACAGTGCATTACTAGCTGTATTACAGGACTCCAGCCTTAAAGCTCCTGTGTACATGTAAGAGATTATGGCAGGGCTAAACACAGGCAAAAAGAAAGAGGTATCGTTCACATATGTATGCCAGTCTAACGAATGATACATCTAAGGATGTGAAACTACAGACAAGCTTTCACGCCTCTTTAGGAATACTAGGTGTCTGTATGGCAGCTCAAAACATTGCTCGAACATAGCAGCAGCCATTTCGAGCAAAGTTGCAATTCTGACTGGTTGTTCTTTTGTAACAACTCCTGCAGTGGCTGTGTTGCAGCACCGTGGCATCACCTTTCACAGATGCACCTTGTACAAGCTACAGGCTCACGTTCAATGTGGAGTCTTCAGAACAAGACATACGAAACAAAAATATGGATTGCCACAAGGTGAAACCATACACACAAGTTGCAATCAACAAGAATGAGGCGTATGCAGGATTTAACGCTTGTTTAGTAGCTGTCGACGACTACATTTCAAACCAAATTCCAGGCTCTGCGAAATGCCACGCTGCATTCGAAATTTTGATATCGACAACGCTATTGCAGAGTGTGGTTTGAAGAGCGAAAACCTGATGGTGAAACTACATGACGAAAAGGCTTACAGTCAGGAAAGACGTTCAGTTACTCCTTTTCTTTGATGTTTCATCACAAAGTTTTCTCTCTTCAAACAACACGTCACACCAACTAGCGTAACAGTTCACACTTCAGTTGCACAGTAGCTTTCATGCCATTTAAATCCCCCCATCAGCTTCGATGCGGTATGTTGTACTACGAGCATTGCAAGGCGAGAAAACGTCGGGCCTACAGGACATCAGCATTGTTAATGAATGATGCAATGTCATTAAGTGCATGTGTCAGTAGGCAGAACTATGTTAACCGAGACGGCCCGAATCAGTTAGCATTCCCTAGCTTATGTGCAGACTGCTTTAGTTTCTTGCTGCTCATGAAAGTGCTTGCAGTGAGGTCATTCATCGTGGTTATCCCACTACCCATCTGTTTCGAAGGCTCAGAAACAACCGCAAGGCACACCACATGATGGCTGCGCCGCAAAACTTTGCTTTAATGTGGACATCAACAAACTATACATCCACACGAAGCAACGGATTAGGGAAGAACAGTAGCAGATTATGTTAACACCGCAAAGTGCATCGTAAACTTGCAGCAGTAAACAAGCGTGTTTTCATTTTTTTCTAACTGGAAAAAGAGGCATATACAAAACAATGGTTACACATCACAAGCGTATACAATGCCGTGCGACCCGAGTGGTGTTATTAATTAAAAACAGCGACGATGCGACGCCGTAAAACTGAAACCTTTTCACGAGACGTCATTCGCTTCAATCTTCAATTTTGCTTCGTTTCCTGATGAACGCATGAGCTAGAAAAAAAAAAAAAAAATTCCGCACCGTTCGCTCAATCTTTCGACAGTTCTGGAACGACGTGCTGCCAAACAAACACATCTTCAACTTGTGTTGTCGGTCGCTGAGAATCTAAACCACGTCACCCCCAAAACTCATCGTCTCTCAGACCCCCACCCCCGCAAGATCAAGTCGCTTCAAGACCGCGCTTCAAGTCGCCGGGATCTTGGGCAGGCCGAACTCGTCCACCAATACGCCTTCCTGATTGGCCGGCAGGCTCTCGGCTCCGGGTTCCTTGGTCGGGATCCTGGGGGCGCTCGCTTCGTCCAGGTACGAAGTGTCTTCGTCCAGCGCGATTTCGTCTCCCAGGGCGTCGAGCTCGGCCTCCAGTTCGGTGTCGTCCACATCGGGCATGCCGTAGCTGCGGCCCAGGGCCTCCTGGACGTCGTTCGCCTGGTCGAGCATGTCTTCCAGTTCGTCCTGCAGGTCGTCGATGTCGTCGAGGTTGACCTTCTTGTACTCGCGCTTCATCTCTCGCACCCCGAGTCGCATCGCGTCCATCGTGATCTTGGTGTCCTTTAGGGTCTGCGTGGCGAAGTTGGCCTGTTCCATGTTGAACGACTGCTGCATCAGGTTGTCGCGTTGTTGCTCGTACATCTTGCGCTGCTTCAAGACCCGCAGCGCCTTCTGTTTGACCATGTTCTTGGACGGGCCTTCTCGCATCTTGGCCATTTGGTCCTTGTACTTCTTCAGCTCGGCGTCGAGCTTTGGCGATCTTCTTCTCCACCGACTCGGCACGACCGTCTACGCTGGCGATGCAGTCGGTCAGGTTGGGCGGAGGTTCCTTGGCCTTGCCGCGTCCGAAGAGACGGTTCATCCTGCTAGTGTGTTGTTGTTGTCGTTGAGGAACACAGTCTCAAGAAGCCCGAAACAAAACAGCGCTGTCAAAGCTACGCAATGGCGAAAGAAATTCCTCGCGCAGCTATCGACCGACGAGATGGGCGGAGGAAATAAGCGTCACGAAGCTTATAAAAGAAAGTGTAGTAGCAACACTACGCATCAAACTCAATCCAATCAAAGCGTCGCAAAACGCATCCAAACTTTGTTACTTACAGCTTGTCGCGCCATCTATGGACGTTTTGTAAAAGTTTTTTTACAACAAAATTGTAATTGTTTGTGAAGAAAAAAGATTACAATTAGTTTACTAGGTAGCGCAAAAGTTTGTTTAAGGTTATTTTTAAATTTTAGTTTTTGTGGGTGATTTGCAAATTGCATAAGTGGCGCAACTAAATGGTTTACGTCACAGCTGTCACAGATGCTGATTGAATAGCTGGTTTCGCAGTAATTGATTTGACGTAAGCCGTCCTTAACCTCCATAAATAAAACACGGCGCAATTTATTACTGTGCATGAAATGACCGACTGGCACAAGTGGCCCGTCTGATGCGATACTAAACTGAGGAATACGAGAAGGCTGAATCGACTTTAGGCTCGTCGTCGTGCGCTGGGTTGCTGCCGCACGGGCCGACGAGGCCGATCTTGTGAAAACGTTTCGTTCAGTTTCGCGTTCCTTCTTGTAGCCATGGGTCCGGGCGACTACCCGCCAAAAAACGGTTTCGAGAAAACCATGCACGCTCTCTACGCCCTGTTCGACGCTCCCGTCACGTGGGTGCGAGGTAAGTTGTGCAGCAAAAGGTCACTCCGTAGGACAGTCTTCTAACTTGCGGCGAAAGTGCCGTCGTGAGTCGCCGACGACTCCTCCGTTGTTGTACGGTCGCCGGTGAAATCTGTATGAACACGAGTTCCTTGAGCTCACCCTTAGGCGATGATACTCTGCAGCCCGGATAATGATCATCCAACAGCCTCATGCGCGCGCGCTACCGCGTTTGCTCCTTCACTTTCGTTTCATCGAACCGTGCATCAGCCCTTTCAGAATGACGAAAGAAAGTAATCGGTCCCCTTTAGCAAGCTAATGCTAATGAGATCACAAGCGAAAGCCTGCGCTTTGCGAGGCACTGTTGATTCACATTAATGTGCAGTAACCGCAGAAAAAGATTAGCACGAGCGGTCATTAATAGCAACAGTTAGTTGTGTTGATTTCTTTCGTGTAATAATAATTGTTGGGGTCTTACGTCCCAAAACCACGATATGAGGGACGCTACAGTGAAGGTATCCGGAAATTTTCGACCCCCCCCCTTCCGGGGGGTTCTTTAAAGTGCACCTAAAGCTAACTACACTGGCCTCTAGCATTTCTCCTCCATGCTGATGTTTTCATGAGGGTACTATACGTTGATTCACGCTTAAATCACTTGTTTCACTCTGAACTCACTTTATTCACTCTTGATTGTTTCTAATGTATGTAAATTCACGCTTAAGTTACTTGGTTCATCCTTGATTCACGCCTAAGTTGCTTGATTCAAGCTCAGTTAACTTGATTCACTCTTGCTTCATTTGATTCACACTAATTTACGTCGATTCACACTTCAGTCACTTGTTTCAGTCTTGATTCATGCCTAAGTTGCTTGATCCGCACACAGTTAACTTGATTAAATCGCTCTTACTGCATTTGATTCACTCTGATGCACATTTATTTACACTTAGTTCATATGATTAATTCAGATTCGTACTTGATTCATTTGATTTGCATTAGTGTTTGTTGAACCACTTTTGATTCACTCTATTGTACATTGATTCACTTTAATTTGTTGTCCTAACCTTTGGGCATCATTTTATATGTAATTATTCAATGTCACCAGAATTTTGGTACCATGCCATGCACATTCACAATGATGCCAGATGCTAGGACTTTTCGACCAATGAGCCATGTGAGTTTTGCCTTGATGACCTGGAAAGCCCCAGTTTCGTAACCGTTGCTTCAGGAAAACATTTGTAATAAATCTCTCTTGTGACTGAGGTGTTGGTTCGTTTTGCAGTCCGCGGCATTGTCAAAGCCGTACGCTAGCACTCTGAAAAATCTAGTGCCGTTTCTTTTTTTTTTCTCGCACTTTCTTGAGGTCACGACTAGTATCCACACATTGCCGCAGAAGAGAAAGCCAGTGGGTTATCCAGTGATGTCTGACTTCTTGAGTGACACCTCTGTCGTTTGCAAATGTGTGCACATGGTTCCCCCATTAGGGAGATCACCACAGTGCCCCTGCGCTGTAATCACATTCGTTATATTGGAGATATGTGATATCGAAGCATAAGCTTAAGATAAGGGCCTGTTAACTGTCACGATAATAAATGAAATTTAATTGGTTAAGTTCATTGAAAGACAGTGAGCAGCTGGAATCGTTGCGCCACCTGGTGGAGCAGATCTCAACCACGCGCTTCTTCCTGCATGGCCTCCAAGATCCACATCGACAAGCACAGCGAAACGCAGAGTTAACCCGATAAATACACCAGGGACATACGAAAGCTGAAATGCGCGCGCCACTACGAGACACAGAAGTCGAGGATTAGAGTTGCCTCCAGAATTCTTTTGCATTACCATGCAGAGAACATCGTCCTGCCGAACCGGCAAGAGAGGCCCGACTACGTCTGGTACCACCGCAAGTACCGCAGGGTGCCCACCATCGACGAGTGTTACACGGACGACATGATGTGCAAGTTTGAGGCGAACGAGCAGTACAAGCGAGACAGGTAGTGTGCGTCTTTAGTTGTTCAGAAGACGACACAAGATTAATGATGCGTGCGATAGAACCACGCTGGCTTGACATCTGTCATGGCCATAAGCGTGCGCAGGGTTTCCCATCAGGGGGGGCAAGGAGGCGAAGGCTCGCTGTAGCGCCCCCCCTCTCCTATTCAGTCAATGTATAGGGCCACTTTGCGCCCCCCCTCTTAGGTAACATGGGGGGGGGCGGTCACCCCCTCTGCCCCCCCTCGTGCGCACGCCTATGGTCATGGCCCAAGCATGCCTTTCCGGGGTTGTGTCGATTGTCGCGAGGGATTGTATCAAAACTGAAACTGAAATGTTGCAGCTCTACCGGTAGCGCATATGCTGGAGAAAAGAATTCAGGGGCCCTTGCTAGGACCCTATGGAGAAGAGTGGGCTAAGTGAAGCTTGGTGTTTGCGTGCGTAAAGTTCAATTCAATCATTGCCGGAGAGCACACTGACGACGGAGAGAGAACAACACGACACAAGCGCTCACTTTCAACCAAAGTTTAATGAAGGAAAATGGAAGATAATTAGCTTCCGTTTTTATTCATTAAACTTTAGCTTCATTAAACTTTAGGAAGATAATTATCTTTCGTTTTTCTTCATTAAACTTTAGTTGAAAGTTAGCGCTTGTGTCATGTTGTTCTCTCGCAGTCTCTGTCGTCAGTGCGCGCTACAATCCTCCGGCAACGATGAGTATACATACCAACTCGCCCAGTTTTCTGCTTTGCTGAAGTACTACTTTTCCTTCATTACATCGCATTGCTAATGCTCCCTTCTAACTGTATCTTTCCTCCATGCTGGGAATTGGACAGTCAGTCACGCGTTTAGCAGCGCAACATTTTAATTGTTACGGGACAACGACGATCATGCGTTCATACCCAGCCAACTATGAAATGTGGCAGCATGAAATGACAAGTTCACCTCGATATGTCAGATTACCGTATCAGAAAACTGCTGATTGCCGACAAGCCCATGATCGTGAGGGCATCAGTTATTAGAAAGAGGCGTGTAAGTACTCACGGATTGAAACAGGACAATTTAGGGCTAAGTAACGCATATACTTTCGTTTCCACTGTCTTCAGTTGGGGTCATATCGGTGTAAGTCCGACTCGAATGCGCAGATCAGAGCCAACATTATCTTTAGAGACCAGATTCATCGCGATGTGACGTGGTTATCTCGAGCATTTGCGTATACCAGTCGTTATGCTAAAAATTTTGATGTCGCGATTGAATCCGTGAGTACTGTACAAATACGCATGTGGCCAGTGCATTTTTGAAGGCCGCATTAGCACACACCCGCTTTTCTGTACAATTGGCTGGTGCCTGGTTTTCCGTGAACTATGCCGCCACTGCCACCAAATCTGTAATTCACAAAAGCTTCGCTTAAAAATACGGCAGACTTTCATTAAATGGAACCTGTCATATCAGAGGCACTTGTTCCCTTTAAGCAGCAATGCCATTTATGAGATTTCCGTTTACAGAGAGTCTGTGTACATGTGCAGTCAACACAGCTGTTGCACTGTCAGCCGATTTCAAAGAATGTAGACCCAAAGTTTTTGCTGCGCTGCACAGAGTTGACGAGATGAACTGTGTGTGGCACACTAACAAAATAATGTGGCCGTACTGAAAACTTGTGCGCAGGGAGGTAGACGGCAAGATCGTTCACTTGCTTGGCCGCCGTCGAGACGACTGCTTCACGTACGAGTTGAACGACCCGCAGAAGTGCGACGCCATTGTCGAACAGTTCAAGGAGGCTGAGCTCAACTGGTTCATCAAATGTAAGACTTCATTTCTCCAACCCCCCTTCCCCAATATTATTGCGGCTGTGTTTTTTCTCATTGGAAACAAGCTCTGCTCCAAGATCTTCCCAGCTTAAAGGGACACTGAAGTGCAACAATAAATTAGTTTAGACTGATAAATTATACCATGAAAACCCGAGTGCCATTAGTTTCACCACCATAGGTTCAATAACTGACAAGAAAATCAATGCTGGAAGTTTCGGTTTTAAATCTCCATCACCACCGAAATTTTCAGTGGTGATGTCACAGATTTCAAAGTGCTTCTTCCTATTTTGGCCACGTTAATGCAACAATATTTCCTGAAACTTGGTATGTTAAGTCTGTGGCTCCCTCAGAAGACAGTGCACTTCATTTGTACTGATAAGTAACTACGTAGGTTCCCAGTAGACAGCATCAATTGCAGTAGTAATTGGTTACTTATATTTTGTAATGTGTACAAGTCTGAATAGCGCTTACTTGTTTTTGTGAGGTTGAGGCACTTCTCAAGTGTTTCAGATAGTTGACTTCACCCATACAGGCACACCTTTGTGTTGCTGGTTTTAGGTCGGAAGCTTGAACGTCCTGGTGAATTTCGTCGGGGATTCTGAAATCGCTGCTCAGCCAAATGCAATCTTTAAAGGGACCCTGAAACGGATATTTGAAGCTTTGTCAGCGTTAAGGCTAGCGCATCATCAAGCCACTGGCACCACAAATTTAGCAACACGCCGTGTACCAAGGCGGCTACGGACAATTATATCATACCCTTCTTCTCACCCCTGCCTTGCCTCCTCAACTCAGAGACACGCTGACATCGCTGGTGATCGCAGAGCTCTTGTGAGCACTCTCGATGATTTGAGCTTCGCCCAGTCATGACCTCTGAGATTGCATGCCGACAGGTTGCGCGATCGGAGACCATAGCCCAGCGCGCCCTTCCCGGCAGCACGCATGCCGTCTGGCAACAGAGACATCGCAAGGAGTGGTTGATATCTGCTCCAACAGGTGCCGCCACCTTACCAGCCAATCTTTCCCTAGCGCGCGCACACCGCACCGCAGCCAATCAGATCAGCAGCTACGGTGACGCGTGCACCCACTGCATGTCGTACGGTGAAGGGGCGGTTGATAACGCGTTTGACTGAGCCGCAGTGATCTGCAGCGATTCGCAGCTTTAAAGTGTAATAAATTACACAGTGTACGAGAGAGCTTAAATCAGTCTGTAAATGACCCTTAGGGCTTGGTCTACCGCCCAACGTGTTTGTACAAAATCGTCACAACCAGTTTCAGGGTCCCTTTAAAGTAATAACGACAAACCTTTAACTCTTGATATGCGATATACAGTTGAACCCCTTTATAAAAGACATGCACCGGGGAGCAATTCTTGCCCATTATATGAGGTGTCTCTTATAAGCAGGGTACCATGTATGCATCTTCTTATCAACGCCCATTTAAATGTAGGCGCGCTGGTGTCTCTTATACCCATTTGTCTCTCACATCAGTGGCTCTTACAAAGGGGTTCGACTGTATTTACATTAGCCAATAGAAATACAGTTCGAGCGGAAACCTGCTAGCGCAACTGTCTTTCACAGGTGACAGGGCAGGCGTGCCTCAGTTTCGTGGGTAGAGCTTACATTTTTAAATGCGAAGCATTTCTTACCGAACTTCGGCGACATTGAGCGTATCTAGCTAGCTGTCTAGCCGCCTACGACTTTGCGCTCTCCAGAACGTATCGTTAATGGGATTTATACCAAAATTGTTATGGCATAACATGACTGTATGACGAAAATGAATGACTGGTCATATCGTGACAATCATGAATAACTTGTCATGAACGGTATGGTTTAGACGCCATGACCGTGGTACTCCTGCGGCCGTTTCCTTAACTTGATATATCCAAAAATTGGTATGATGAGACATTTTTGCATGACCAACATATATGACAGGTGGTAATATGCAAATCATGATGTGCATGTCATGTACAACATGATTTACATGCCACACTCATGGTGCGCTCACGGCCGTTTCACTAGCTTGATATACAAGTTCGGTATTGCATGACGTGACTGTATGAGAAACATAAATGACAAGTGGTAATATAAAAATCATGACATGTCATGTACAGCATGACTTGCATGCCACACTCATGGCGCGCTTGTGGCCGTTTCGTTAGCTTGATATAGGTACACCAAAATTGGTTTTGCGCAACGTGACTGTATGACAAATGCAAACGACAGGTGGTAACATGAAAATCACGACATGCATGTCATGTACAACGTGATTTACATGCCACGCTCATGGTGCACTTGTGTCCTGTTTGCTAGCTGGATACACACCAAAATTGGTGTTGCGCGACGCGACTGTATGACGAACATAAATGACAGGTCCTAACATGTAAATCATGACATGCATATTATGTACAGCATGATATGCTCCTTGCTGGCTGCTTCGCATTACGTCGATTCCCACAATGTGTGGGATGTGCTTTTTCTTTTTTTAGGTTGTAACCTAATATAGAAGCACCGCTTCTGCCGTGAAACAGCGTTCACCAAGCAGACATTGTGCAGAAAAAGAAAAGATAGAAAAGGTGATAGATATTAACAGTGACATCGCCTGGAAGTTTCCACACCAAGCTTGC
Organism: Rhipicephalus appendiculatus; assembly: GCA_030522465.1. Taxonomy (NCBI): domain Eukaryota; kingdom Metazoa; phylum Arthropoda; class Arachnida; order Ixodida; family Ixodidae; genus Rhipicephalus; species Rhipicephalus appendiculatus. The sequence goes on along the minus strand of JALIZH010008026.1, from coordinate 1,320,176 downwards.
TGTGACGACATAGATTCCGATAGTGCATGCTGGAACTCTCCTCGATGTCTTTCCTTCAGCTGCTCCTTCTACACATTTACCTGCTTGATGGCGTTGCGCTGTTCGCGAGCTTTCATGGTAATGAAGGTTTGCGAAAAAGCAACTGGCGTATTTCAGCACAAAGTAAATGCTTGATTCAGAGGTTATTTGAGTTGGCCTACAAATATAAAGTTAATATTTTATCGACTCAAGAAATAATTAAAAAGCTGGCTAACGAAAGCTACTTATTAATACTTAGTAATGAAAATATACACATCAGTGCACATGACTGCCACTAATATACAGCAGGTACGACTTTCTTAAAGCATGTCTTGTGCTTTAGAATCTTGGTTCGAGTTAGCTGGGACAGGCGGTATTTATAGTAACAAAGGTATATTTAAAGGGACACTATAGTGAATGAATAGGTTTTGATTGACGAATTTTACCCTGAAAACTCTGTCAGGAGAAAACTCTAATACAGGATAAAATCAAGGTCAACGTTTCATTTTTCAATTTTCGCACCGAAATCACCGTGTGTGACATCAGGGATTTCAAGGTGCGTTTCGTACTGTGGCAAGATTGGCTCTAGGCTCTACGAAATTTCCTGAAACATGGTATATCAAATCTCTGCCCCCTCAGAGGTCGGTGAACTTTATTTTTACCGACTGAAAACTACGTAGGCCCCAGTACACACCGTCAGAATCTGGCATCATGATGACTGGTGCAGTAATTTAAAGGTGACATTGCCACCCGCATTTTCTTTTTGCACACTTTCTTGCTTGCCACGTGTCTTCTCGTGGCAAGTGTCGCAATTTTGGCATTGGGAAAGAGCAATTGACTAATAGGAGAAAAATCGGTTTTCTCTTTAGTGCCCCTTTAAAAAGTAGGATGCGAAAGTGACCACATTTGATCAAGCACTGAGTGACCGTGAAAACCCATTCTTGTTCTCTTCCTTAGATGGTGACTTGAGCTACCACACCACCGTCGTGAACGCCTTCATGAAGCAGAAGCACCGGCTCATCGCCGAGAGGCGCAAAGCGCTGAAGGCTCAGGAGAACGGCGAGACGGAGTGACCAGATGCCGGGCACACGACTGTGCTATCGTGTCTTTAGCGCACGAGTGTACGCCATTTCGTCCTAGAGTGTAATAAAGTAGCCTGCCACTTCTAATGAATAAAAAGAAAACTGCCAATGTTTATGTCTGTCTTGTAGTAACTGCACTGTGTCACAGTTACCACTACTGTAAACATCGGTCACCGTGAGACGCTCCTCGCTCACCGGTCGCACGACTACTGTCGGTCGCCAGTGTGAAGAATGCCCGAGATGATACAAATGAAAGAAGGCTTCTAATAAGTCAAGCTGAGGGCTTCGTTTTTTTTTTTTTTTATATATAAGTAACGAAAAAATCCAGTGAACACTCGCTGGTACAATTTTTCACAATTTGGATTTATCTGATTAACTTTGATTTTAACGACGATTTTAACGGCCCTGCATACGTTGATGTCTCTCGCTTTGTGTGCTACAAGCCCTTTGTTAAATGTGCGATGGGTGCGGGCTACAAGATACTGTTGATGTGAGGTGAAGTTGATGTCAACCAAACCAGCCAATGCATCAATGACTGCTTAGAACACACCCTTTCAATAAGAAATGCAACAGTGTCACATTGCTGTAGGGGACCCAGTAGCGCAAGATATCTTATTATGCAGTCCTTTGGCGGCACTGGGGTGCACCAGACAACATCGATTATACGAACCTCGTAATGTATGCTTGCGCCTATGACAACAGGCTTTAAAGTTGTAATACACACAAACATATTTGTTTTGTATTTAAGTGTTCGTGCTTCTGGGTATATTTGTTTGGGAATTTAAATCTTTCACACTAAAAAAACCGCCAGGCCTGCGCGGAACGCGCAGCACAGTCACAGCGAAAGCTGAGAGAGCGGCCTTTCTGAACCTTTTTTTAAACACTCTTGGGGCAACTACTACAAGCCCACTTGCATGGTACCCACTACGCCATAAATCGTCATAATTTTTGTGTAGTGGAGAAGCGTCTACTATGCCATTATTCGTCATTATGCGGAAAAGCGCGGTACCCGCTACACTCTTGTGACGCATCATGTGCGCTTTGTTGATGCTGTGGCTGACGACGATGAAGAATTATGCCCCAGGCTTTTGTAATGGGTTGGAGCATTGAACAACCCACTCGTTACGCAATTCGCATTGCGTGACGCCTGGTTCTTACTTTACTGCTCTAAAACGCTTTACAACACACATTAACGCGATTCCTTACCCGACATGAAGCTTGCATAGGGTCAGTTTGCACAGCAGTTTCAAGCAGTGGGGTAGCTCAGTGGTAGAGTGCTGGGCTGCCACGCAGAGGACCCGGGTTTGATTCCCGTTCTGTCATAGGTGTTTTTTTTATTTATTTAGTTTTTTTCTTATTTCGCGCGATATTGGTTACGGACACCGGCGGCGGCGGACAACTACGGTGCAGAAACGAGCCTTGTTGTGATCTCTCGTAACAGCTTTCGCTGTAGTATGCTTTGAGTGTTCCGTTGTTTTCGTGTTCGGATATCCTTTCATCTATTGAGAATAATGCAAAATTAAACTCAAGAGTTTCAAAGAAGTGGTGATTTACGAAAAATAAACTCCAACAAACGTTAAATTTCCACAAAAAGAAAAAAATAAGTCCAAGTATCAAGAAAATAAAAAGCCTAGAACACAAGAGCCCAAGTCCATGCTTCAGGATGGTTTCATGACGTTGTGAACCAAAACCAATTCGCCCAAGCTTCTACTCGTGTACACATCATACTTCCTTTCGTGCAGTTGTTGGTACCGCAGACGTGAGACCCTAGAGTGACCTTTCGTCAAACGTTGCCCTCGTGACTATCGTGCCTGAAGAAATGCCACACGTTCATTTTGCCCGACTCTCTTTTCATATGGCTCACATAAACGATTACTTGTATCACCTGCACCGTTTTCTTTTTCATGCGATTGTGATGCAGTAATTATTCCAATATAAAATTTTTTTTTGTTTCCCCTGCTTTTGTGACAAGCCAGATTGCTCCATTATAGTGTTACGTGCGACTCCCCACTATGTAGAGCCGTTAAGGGGAGATGCGAGTTGGAAAAAAAAGTTGCATTAATCTGTAGCCTAGGGCAATGAAATTTTTGCTGTATATATAAGCTTTTATGCTGATTTCAAATATGTAATTAGTTTTATGGTAAGTTGCACAGTTTTCGTTTTGTGCCAGGACAATGTGTAAAGTATAGTTCATTTTGTCCAAACGTTTTATGCCACTAAACTTTTATGGCTCTGAGCCATTAATGGCTCATATTGCTCGACATTAACTCTAGAATGCAAATAACTATCAAGAAAGTGTGTATAAAACATTTTGATGGTCAAGAAAAATTGTAATGCGAGAATTTTTAGAATCCTCAGCCCACACTAATTGCTTACTTTAGGTTAATAATAATTATACAGGCGATATCGTTTTAAAGGAGATACTGCACGTTTCACATGTTAATGAATATGTGGGCAAAATTTCAACCCTGATCTGGCTATCAGAAGTACCAAAAACATGATGTACAAACTCAAGAAGCTGCCCAAAAATGGATCTTGAGAAAAATGCATTTTAAAGGTATAAGTGAAAGCTCATCTGTATGGAAAATATATGTTATTTAAGATAATTTATTCCATCATGAGAGCTTGGCAATCATGGATATTTTGAGCATGAGGCTTTTTAGTGAACCCCTCATGTGAAATGCAATGGCAAGCAGCCGGATGACAATTTACAGGGGATTCTAGAAAATGAGCACTTTTTGGTTTTTTAGTAGCCACCTTGTGCTCTTTAAAAGCGATTTTAACCTACTTCGAGTTTAATTACAATCTTCAGTTTTTTTTGTCGTGGAAGTAGAGAATTAAAGCAAATAAAAGCGAAAAATATGTAATTTTGGGAAAAAACTTGCATTTTTTGACTCGCATCTCCCCTTAACCCTTTCCTGCCCGAGCAAAATATAATAGAAAAATTGCTAACTTGCTCAAAAATTATTGATGTTTACTCTATTGTAATTAGGTTTTCAAAGGTTAAACTGTAAGAATTGGAGTTTATGCCCCAGAAAACAGACCCGCACATATGTGCGGGCTGGGCTTTTATTCATGTGATTCACTGCAGCGAGGAATACACTCATAACGGCTAAGACAAAGCAAAATATGCGTGGTCAGCGCTGCGAATGCAACATTTTAGAGTATTTTGTGTCACTTGTGAGGCACAGGTATAAGTTGCGCTTGCATACAACGCGTCCTTGAACAAGACGCTACACTTGACAGCTTGCAGTGATGTGCAGATGTCAAGCTGTATACTGATCGCCAGTGGTATGTATAGCTGAGTCTAATCGCTTGGCTCTGCCAGGGCGCCTTTTACATTACAGTAAAGTTGTCTAAGGAATTGATCTTGTGACACATTTTTCTTTCCGCTTTCAATTCTTAGGCGCCTGGTGACGAGCAAAGTTCCTCAGAGATCGGATGCAGCCCATGATCAGGTCCATACATAAAGCTGCTTGATCTTTTGCACTGTTACTTGCAAAGTTGTTCCATGTCTACAACTAGGGCACACTGCCGTTTTGTCCGCAGTAACTTCAAAGATCGTTGCATTAAATTAGCGTGAGAAAGTCGGTAAAGGAGTCTTAACAAGAACGTCGGGTGTCTCACCACTTCCAAGCAGGTGAGGCTTTGCAGCCGAATGTGTCTTTTTCCGAAAAAACATCAATTTCACTGAAACTGGCAGGATAGGGTGACTGGTCACCTGACCCAGTTATTACGGAGGCGACTGCTCAAGAACTCGCCTTCCAACCTCCAGTTGGAAGTTGGCTCCAACCACGAATATGAATGTCTGTCAATTCGTCAACGTGGTCTCTACCCAATTCTGACGCAAGACATCAGGAGATTACATGGGCGTCGGCAGGATTTTGTCTTGGGGGGGAGCAAACCTGTGTTGCAGAGGGGGGGGGGGGCACTGGTCTGGCTTTGGTGGGGGGGAGTGCTCGTGTAGCTTGAGGGGGGGCAAGTGCCCCTTTTGCACCCCCCTGCCGACGCCCATGGGAGATTAATATCTCTTCTATGTCTTCTTCATTCTCTGGTTTGAAAATCTCGGCATGTGAAAAAAAGAAAGAAAATTCAGCGCCCACAGAAGCTTGTTCCCTTAAGTTAGACGATTTTAGCAATTTCAACCCTCAATGTTATTTATTATCCTTAGAATTTCACTGGCGATACTGCAACTCTATATGATAGGCAATGTAAAATCTAATTCTCTGAAATATAATGCATGTTGTCACAGCACATTCACAAAATTAATATTTTCTGCGTAAATGGTGATCACAATTCACGCACATCACTTCGCGTCGCTAACTTCAGATATAAAAAAACATCAGAAAACACCAACCAAAGAAGTGCCAATAAGATGCCAAGAAAGCTATTCGCAATACATAGTTTTCACGTGACGCCACAGACAGGTTCTCTGCGCTAAGTACCTCAACATGGCGGCCACCGTGACTTCTTATCACATTAGAGAGTGTCAGTGCAGGGGAGAACGTAACAGTCGTTCGGTCCCCGCGTTCTTTTGTGCTCTCCCCGCTTTCTTCTGTTCGCCAGCAGCGCCAAGGGTGAACACAAAGGAACGCGAGGGGGGCACCGGCACTAATCGGATGGATGTCACCGTTACTTGCTCCACGCGTTCGAGCAAAAGTTCACGCAGCATCTCAACCAGCGTGTACTCCAAGATGGCGACCACGGTGACGTCAATGAAAACTATGTATAAAAAAACAGAATGCGCAGGCGAAACCGCGCGCGAACGAGCCAACCTGCGCCGCTCAGCCGTGCACTTCACGAAGACTAAAGCCCAGCCCGCACAAACGTGCGGGTAACTTTTTCACGCGTGAGTACACAGCATGTGTGGTAAGAACGCGTAAATTTTTTAGCGAAGCATGTTTTTCTAAGTCTTAATATTCCTTTCATATGCATACACTCCCGAAAAAAAAAATGTATAACAAGAAGGAGCGTTGATTTACATGTCTGAGGTAGCTGCTGTCGGCGCACGTGCTCAGACGGCATTTTTCGTGGAAGATTACTTGCCCTCTGGTGTCGAAATTATTGAACTACTGAAACAGATATATTACCGTAAACATTGGCTTCACCGGCACAGAGCTATGAAACCGAAACTGAAACAGGTGCCGTTTCGTGAGCGTCTTTACTGACCCATCCATGACTGACCCCCACATTTGTGCGGGTCAGGCCGTAAAGGGTTAAGACTGAAAATGCGACTTTTCAATTTTCATAGCACGATATTCCTGCATTACTGAGAAGTGCTTCCACGAAGTGGCGCCTTTTCACGCGTAGTGGAAAGCGTTTAAAAATGGCCCCAAACGCGCCTTATCCCGTGACTGCACCGCGGCAACTCGAACTTTAAATGGCGTTTTCTCCAAACACTGCTTTTTCCTCAGAAAAGGAACATTTTCTCTGTAACCACTCCAGCTATCAAGTGCAAACTTTTGTGACTTCTTTCTGAATAACATGCGCCCTTTCTGAAGCAAAAGAATGGCGTTGCGACCAGAATTAAATTTTTTAAGAAAGTTTTTCTTTAAGAAAAAAGGCCCCTAAAATGCTAGCCATCAAACATCTAAATTTTTAACTAAAGAACGGTCGTGCGTACAATTGTTATTTTGGTTCAGAAGGATACCCTGGGCACATGTAATAACCAGAAGCGATTTCACCATTTTACATGCAAAATATTTTTCACAAATGTTCCTTCAAAAAATAAAAATAGTAAAATGATAATTTTTTTTATTATTTTTTGAATGGCTTTGTATTTTCTCGCCAAATTCACAAAACGTCTAGTAAAATCTCCATTCAAGCCACTTGCAAAAAATTGTGGTGTTTGCTTTAAAAATAACAGAGCGATGGGCAGTAGTAGTTGCACAGCTGTCTTTGCTATCCATGCCCCCCCTTAAGTTGGTAACCTCCACGTGTACGCTGACACCCCCCCTATATAATACCATCTTCCTGTTGACGCTCTTCAGGGTTACACAGCGAAAAAAATAATCAGAAACCTTTCACCTATCTGTAAAATGAGGGGCAAGCCAAGCTTCGCGTGTGCATGCCTGATGTGCTACTTTTCTTCATTCCTCTCTATTGCATTGCACAATGCTTCTTTCTCACTTATTCCTGCCTGCATGTCGGGAATCGGAGCTTCATGGACCTGCTTAGTGGCACAACACTTCAGCCCCTACTGGCAACGACGACAGTCACTCGTTTGTATTCAGGCAAAAATAAAATCTGGTGTTGTGAAATGACATGCAACCTACGTAAAAGCTGTAACAAAAATGCCAGATCACCGATAAGCCCACAATGGAGAAAGAATCAATTATTAAATAACGGCGCATACAGATATGTATGTGACTGGCAAACCTTTGACGGTCGCACTTCTACATGCTCGCCAGTGCAGGGCTTTTTGCAGATGAGAAGCGTGCTAACTTGAGCTTGTTGGTACACATACATCGTAAAAAACAGCGCGAAAACAAGGACGAGACAGAAGAAACAGGACTAGCGCTGACTACCAACGACTGCGTTGTCCTGTTTCTTCTGTCTCGTCCTTGTTTTCGCGCTGTTTTTTACGGTGTATCTTCTTGCAGATGACACCGCCACCGAAACCTGCGAGTCACAACAAGGTTTGCTTGTATAAAATGAAAGTTTTTTCTTTTTGCTTAAACATCCAAAAGGTGTGTTTGATGCTTCTACTGACACCATCAGCAGCAGCAGCAGACAAAATGAAAGGTGTTCAGGCAAGCCCTCAACACTCGTGGTCAGCCCGGCAGCTTTTTACTTCTGCTCTTCATCTGCTGGACTTTGAGCTTGACTGAACTGGCCAGTGACGAGAGGGATTGCCGGCTCGGCTTCGGCTCTGCAGCCGGCTCGGCCGACGGCTGCGGCTCCGGAAGTGCCTGCGGCTGTTTGGCGGTGACTGTGGAGGCCGCGCCTTCCGGAGCGGCGAGTCTTCTCCTCTGCTTCTCCATGAGCAGTGCCTCCATGCCCTTGGTTTTCTTGAAGTGTGGGTCGGTCGGGTCGACGTTGTAGTGGTGGGAGTCGTACAGCGCCGAGAACCGTGGATCAGCGAGGTCCACCTGAAATGAGCGTGCACATTTATTCATTATTACAGCACAGAAAAAAAAAACAAGACGAAGAGCAGACACATAACCATAGGGCGACGCCCTGCACTATAAGTGACAATTCCTTTGGGCAATGCCGAGGCGAGCCCCGGTGAAAGCATATGCTCTCGCCAGGCACCCATTAAATTGCTTTGACGTTCTCAGTCGACTGAATTGTACACCAAGTCTTTGCACGTACCACACAACAACAAAACTGCATGAGCACAGAATTCTGAAAGTTTTCTAGGAAACCAGTATAGATTTTCAGAGTAGCTTTGTGCTATGACATGGCTCATCTCTTTGTCCTGTTCAGTTATGAAGTTGTACCGATTCAGCTAATGTACCACGCTTTGTCAGGGTAGCAGCGCCACCTCGTGGCAACCCAAGGTGAGATCCTGTACTTAGCCAGCAGTATTGGCACAATCTTTCACAACGAAGCTGTCTACGGCTAGGTTCTGGCAGATCGCGTCCGTACACAAAAGACGCGTAGAACAAGTTTTCGGCACGCCTCGCACATTGCCCCCTCGCCACCCCCGATGCCTCTTTCACAAATATCGCGATACATGGCGGTGGCACCTCCCACCAATCATACTGCCTCTTTGTATCGTGACGTCGAGATTGCTCCAGTGCTGTCAGTGCTGTAATCAGCAGTTGCCCTTTGGACTCGCTATGGCATGGACGCGCGTCGGTCGCTCGGAGGAAGAACAGTTGAAATTGAAGGAGCTCCAACACACACAGAAGCGCGAATGTGCTTAAAACCGACGTGAGACTGCTGCCACAGAATGTGCAGGCTTAGCCTCTGGCTTCACTAGCACCTGCACATTTGGAGCCAATGATTTCATTCCTTTTTATGTCAAAATGGAACATGACTGACTGCAGATTAATTAAACATTTAATTACATACTAATTACAGTTAATCACTGAAACTCACACAATACACCACACCACTTCATATTCACAGTTGTGAAAGGGCTCTGAAATTGTTTTTATTTGGGGAGGCGGTGTGAGATGGAAGGGTCATTGTCTGCTGAACTGTTTTCTACTGCGAGTTCCCACCACTATTGCACGCGCATGCACCAAGACCGCTAGGCACCCCTTACCTGGAAGTCGTCGCCGTCGCCTTTTCCTTCCTTCTGGGCCTTCTTGTTCTCGGCCTTCCTCTTGCGCTTCTTGTTGCGGCTTTGCTGGTTCTCTTCCAGCAGCTTCTTGAGGCTGAAGTGGTGTCTGCCGTCATCCTCTTCATCCATGAGCAGCAGCTCCAGCTCCGCCTGCGTGATTTTTTTTAAACAGCAATGGTGATCAACGGGAAACAGAGAAAAAAAAAAGGCTGGCTTTCCTGTAATGTCAAGCATGAAATGTCTAATGGAAAGCAGATTGGTTGGAGATTATATTAACCACAATCTTGACCCACGTTCACAAGGGCACACCCCACCGAACTACACCACACTACACTGTGAACCGTTCCCTATGGACGCCGTTTTCCCGTCACCGGGCGAGATAAATCTTGGCAGCTTTGCCTAGCGTACGCGGCTACGACGCGATGCCAGGTTGGTGCACCACACGCAGCATGCTGCCATCTCTCGAAGAATGTGGCAACTCGCCCCGCGAAACCACTGTGTCCAAGGCTACCTCTTGCAGTGTGCCATTTACTCGCCCACCGCTGGCGTTCAAAAGATGACCCACTTCACACTGGCATTTAAAAAAGCAAGTGTAAGGTGCCCTAGCTATCTTTAGAATGTTGCTATTATAAATGACAAATAAAATTTCACTGTACGAGAAGTTACAGCTTCAGTGATAGTGCGAACAAACACCGACAAGGATTTGGAAGCAATATTTTTTGTAATTTGTTTGAACCATACCTAGCATATGTGATGCAGTCCTGTACGAAGGGTTGACTGTTAAAGACCACATTTTTTATACTCTTTTGCGCTGATTGCCTGGATCTCTTGTTTTGTGCTCGTATGGTCTCATGTGACTGCTCGGACAACAGCGCTGGCTTTTGGTTCAAGGTTGCTTGAAAGCCGCTGACAGCAGGCGCTAAAAAGCATTTTATGCCTAACGGTACCGACTCGAATTTTAAATATTTTCGGATTGTTGCTCTAAATAAAAGAACTGGTGTCGAGAAACCTAAAAAAGAGTATTGTGGTGCCCGGAAATGTATCAAATATATTTTTATTGCCGCTACCTTTCACAAAACACTTTCATTTTCGATATCGAGGGGGGTGGCTTCCCAGTGATGTGTCATTGCAGTGTGACGTCACGGAAATTCGTCACGATTGCATGTTTCTAACACTGTGGTTTAACGGCAAAGTTCTTCCTTGTATATACCTCGTTATGTTGAGGTTAGACTAGACTCGTAGTGCCACACGAGCCGACACTGACTCGGTTAGCATGGTGAAACAACAAAAGTGACAACATAGCATTCACAGTTTTCGAGCCTCGTAGGTGACTCCGCACACCCACCCACCTTGCTTTTTGTCGTCTCTTCGTCCTCTGCCTTGTCTTCCACATTGGATCGCTTCCTCTTCTTTTTGCTTTTATTGCTTTCTTTAGATGCTGTGTGGTTTAGGGCACAGATGAAAAAAAAAAGCGGTATTAGCTCAGGGTTCAATGCACAAAGAAGGACCTAAGGCTTGCTTTACTTTTTCCATTATGTGCGTATTAAACGGATCATGATGACATGGTCAGCCAACACTTTCGCGGTTTCCCGCGAAAAATAGAAGTAGAGGGTCTATTGTGACTATACATGTGAAAAAATGGACTGTAAAAGAATACTTCAGTGCAAAATAAGCCCTAGATGTCACAGGTTATAAACTCTGCCCTCCACCGGCGATCGCTGTTTCGCCGTGGCGTGCGTGACGTCACGTTCTGCATGAAGCGGAGCTGTCGTCTTGCACCAAACTTTCAGCCTGCTGCGAATCGTTCAATTTCAATACCAGGCTGAAGTACCAGGGCTGAAGTAAGCTCAAGTGGCTCGATTGCGCATGCAGCTGAACACGCAACAAAATCGTTCGCCGGAATGCAGACGCTCGCATAGCAAGCAGCTTGTCACGTCACTGCTCACGAGCGCGCCAGTGCTGCCCGACTATCACGCCACTCGCAAGTCTACGAGGACATTCAACTATAGATTAAGTGCTCAACCAAATGCGCTAAAATTTTTCCAGCTTGTTTGTGAACGCACAAGGATTAACCCACATAACGCAGATTATGATTGAAAATTGGATGTCACGACCCCTTTAAAGAAGTGCACAATGGATAATCCTATGTCTCTCAGTAAAGAGACTTCCGATAAATGGAACCTATTTTGTCGGTCCCTTGAGGTTTGGTTTAGTGACCAGACCACTGTACGCTCGTTTGCAATGCGGTCAGTTCTGGTCAGTTGGATGAACATCAAACAGCGTTGCCCATGTGCGGACAATAAATTTAACCACTCACTAAAGTGAAACGTTGAATCGGTTTAGATTGATAAGTTTTACTCTGAAAGCTCGAATGTCTATTTCACCATCATAGTGTGAGTAATAGTCAACAAAATCAAGGTCAGAGCCTCATTTTTAATACTGCGCCGAAATCTCCGCGCGTAACATCACGGATCTCAAAGTGCATTTTTCATATTTTGGTGACATTGGCTCAAACGAAATTTTCCGAAACTTGGTACGTTAAATCTCGACCCCCCCTCCCCCCTCCCATAGGACAATGTGATTAATTTTTACCGATTAGGAATAATGTAGGCCCTTTAGTAGACACTGTCAAAATCTGCGACGTCATGGTGATTGGCGCAAAAACTTCAAGGTGGCATTTCCAACCGCATTTTCGTGGCACATTTTCTCGCTTACCAAACGCCTTCCTTCTCGTGGTAAGCGTGGTAATTTCCGTATTGCAAAAAAGTCAATTTACTAATACAAGAAAAAATCGCTTTTTCTTTTTTTTCCCCCTTAGTGTTCCTTTAGGAAATGACCTGACCGTTCTTGCTCGTACACCCGCCAATCGAGCTTCGGTGGCCTGGGACGCTGGTGCACTCACGTTTCGAGGGCGCGTCCGTCGTCTTGAAGAAGTCATCACCGAGGTCCACGTCTGAGGGAAGCTCATCATCCGAAAAGGCCTGCTCCGAATGGCTGCCCTCGTCTTCGTCTCGTTCGCTCTTTTCTGCACCAGAGTCTTCCGCCTCGGCACCCTGTAACACCAAAAGGCCCGGCATCGGCAATTTAGAAGAACACGTGAAAAAGTACGTGCTTGGGCTTGTTGTTAATACATGTCAACTCTTCTAGTGTACTACAGAGCATGGGATGCATAGTTATGACACGCATAGAGTGTCCTGCAATATATTTACTATAGGGAACTACACTCAAACCTCATTATAACAAAGTTGCATCTTACACAAAAATAAGTTCGTGATATCCGAAAATTGTTATAAATGTATATTCATAACACTGTATCCATTACAAGACTGTTCTTCATTAACTTCGTTATAACCGATATTTCGTTATATCGAGGTTTGAGTTATATATATTTACTAGAGGGAACTGTGTCCCTGCGATTGTTCAGGCGCCGTGGGAATGATGGGTAGTACGTGGATCTGCCTCGTCTTCGTGCCTGCAGCTTTTGACAAACATGTGGCCTTGTTTATTGATATGTTTCGGCTTTTGTTTCGAATAAAAGAACGGCTCGTCGTGAACCTCGCGAGTTGACTTGAATTGGTGAACCTAAAAGGGTAAAGGTGGTGAAATGGGACTGCTGAACTTTTTTTTTAATAATTGCCAGTTTTAAAAGTTAAAAAGTCCCATGGAGTTGAAAGAATGAAGCTTAGGCAAATCTATGTACTACTCAAACCTCATTATAACGAAGTTGCATCTTACACGAAAATGAGTTCGCTATAACCGAAAATTCGTTTATAAAGGTATATTCGTAACACTATATGTATTGCAAGACTATTCCTTCATTTACTTCGTTATAACCGATATTTCGTTACATCCGGGTTCGTTATATCGAGGTTTGAGTGTAAATGTAATCATTCTCATGCCGGCTGAAGCACCATGCATTGCGCCTCCCATAGACGCTAGCGCCAGATTTCCCTCTAGTGTATTATTATGAAACTCTTTGATGACACGGACACAGCATTAAATTGAGATGTTTGGTTTGCTTTCTAGAGCTCTGCACGTACAAACAGAAGGCAGTAGCAGCACATGAATTTATATAAGTTCGTAATTGTACAGCAAAACAGCAATACTAATGCCCAATTTGGATTTAAGTTAAGATAAAATGACATGAAGTTAACGAAACGCTAACTGTAAGATTTTGAGATTAGTGTGATTTTTTTAGATTAGGTCACTCTGCATTTTGTTAAAAATAGAGATCTGTTTTTTGAAAGCCCAATCGATGGCATGCTAGCATGCTTGTTGCCCAACCTAGCGGCATTCACCACTCCAATGATTTCGTGAGCAGTTTACGTAGGACTTCTTCCTACCAAACGACATTGTGCAAATACGGGCGCTGACACCCACAGTTCCTGCAGTACAAGGCCAGATGGACCATGCCTCCGGTTTGAGCATTGTTAGTGTGACAGTCTGCTTAGCTTAATCGTGCAGTGATCAAAGAGCCGAGTTATATTTGCGGCGAAAACAACTCCCCTGCCGAAACATTCAGTGGCAATAAGGAGTGGGGGTATGCAGGAGAAACCTGCTGATGACACTCTGTACAGCTACGTCCACGTCTGTGTAGAGCATGCAAGCAGCCAGTTTTTGCTCTGCAGGACGACACCTTGCGGCAGTTTTGGGCTCTGACGTGGTGTGTCAAGAGCATGCACTTCCTAATAGTCATGCTGACCACGTCAGAGCCCGCAACTGCCACAAGGTGTCGCCCCGCAGAGAAAAAACCAGCTGCTCGCATGCTCTACACAGACGTGGACATAGCTGTACTTCTTCAGCTTTCATTACACCACTTGAAATTTCTACCCTTTTTACTTGGTGTCACTTCCCATTTCTGTCACGCGAGACTCCCAGGACATGCCGGACCACCGTTACGACTTCCAATGTGTCATGTGACTTCTAGGTACCCATGTATGGCCTCAAGATCACTTCTGGTGTTACAACTTCTGGTCCAGACCACCTCTGGTTGCTGAGTTGGGTTAATTATGGATTGGAAGGGAGCCATCTGTAACCCTATTGCCGGTCTACATGTTACATATGGTTAAAATGCTTAAATTATGTACTTCGCATCATTTACTTTCATTTACATTCAGCACCCTCTGATATATCTCCTGTAAGTCACTTCCACAGGTCAGCAAAAAAAGTGGAGCTCACTCAGACCCACTAAAGAAATAGGTCTCACTCATGCTCGGACTTGTCGAAACTTTTCCCCAACTGGACTCGCTCAAGCTCATCAAAGTATTACAGTATTTACTCGATTGTAATGTGACCATGATGATAATGCGAGGGGTGACTTTTCACTGCATTCAGAAAAAAAAGTAAAAAAAAAGAAAGATTTGTGTGCATCAATAGCACTTTTTAGACAACTTGAATTTCGGTATTCGATTGTAACGCGAGAGGGTCGACTTCAGGTAGCAAAAATCTGGGGAAAAAAAAAAAACTCGCTTTACATTAGAGTCAATATGGTGCTCAGCTGGACCCACTCAGACACGTGGCTCGATCTGAATCTGAGCGAGTTGACTCACGAGTGAGTTTGCCGACCGGTGGCCACTTCCACACCTCAAGCATGGACTGGCTTCACCATGAACTCACACATGCAGCTTTCAGCATGTATTGCTCACAGCATTAAAAAGTTTATGAAGAAATCTAGCAGGGCCTCACCTTCTTGTTGAGACTTCGCTTCAGTTTCCGCTTCTCCTTGCGCTTCTCCAAGAACTCCTGGAAGGGCGTCTTGCCCTCGGGTTGTTCCTGCTTCTTCTTGACGAGCTCGCCGACCTGCTTGCTCAGACCTGGGTTGCATGCACAAGGGAACACAAAGCAATGAAGGACAGAGAAGTGGATGGCGCATTGAAAACTGTAGAATCCTGCTTACGCCATCCTCACTTATACATTTTCCTACATGCAATGTTCCAAACGTCTGGTCCCGGCAATGAATCTACAGATTCCTGTACATTAGAATCCTCCTTTCAGCCATTGCTCTTGCAATGTTCCAGCCCAATACACTGCAACACTATGCAATACATTGCATTGTCTTGTGAATCGTAACACCTTCTCCTTCGTAGACTTGTACATTGTTAAAACTTGCTTATGTACAAAACCAATCATGTGCGTTGCTAACCTTTACATACTCACTTTATTGGACCAGCTACTAGCCACGAAGGCTACTGGACAAAGTATTTTGTCTGCATTCTGCATAATTACCTCCCAATAAAACACATTTTGATTTGATTTGATTTGAAACTGTTGCTGTGCTGGATGTGCCTGAGGAGGTAAGTCAATGAGTTTGGCAATGTGTACTGCTGCAAAGCCATACCAGTGCTCGAAAATGGTGTGGTCCTCGCGCGAAAGAAACACCAGACTTCTATCAAGGACATCTTTAAACCTTAAATTGGTGAATAAATCGTTCTGAGGCAAAGGTGTGTGCAACGAGTATGTTTTATTGCTAAACAGCAGAATTTCCTCGTTTTTAAACGTATGCTGATGCTCCTGGCTAGTGTGGCTTTATAGTCCCATAAATCTAAGGTGGCAGGGGGGCATTGGGGAACGTGCCTTCGTCAGAACACATAACGACAAGCAAGAAGGGGTGATGGATAGGCTAGGCACTGTACGGTGTCGGGAATCTCAGTCTGTGTTGTGTAGTACTGAGTTCAACAGAGAACGCAATGGCGCCACAAAAACGTCAGAGTAAATGGGCCAGTATGAAAGAACGCCACAGTCGAACGCGGTTAAACAAAGCTTGTTGAGCAAGAGTAACAGCTATCGCGAAAAGCATCCGCTGCGGTGTCCAGCACATTGGCGCCTCCGCACAGCAAGCGGCAGCATGCTGTCCACGTTTGTCTTCGCATTGGCGGCGCTGGAGTCCACAACAGAAGTTGAGGTCTCAAGGAAGTTATTTCTGGCTTGCGAATCTCGCTGACTGATGGAGAAGGGGGGCACGGGAGCAAATAAACCTACATTGTGCATTTCCGTTGCTATGACAACGCACATGCGAAAAGTAAATTGACCTTGGCTGAGCTTCAAGGTGAAACTCATGCACAAAGGAGTTTTTTTGGATTTGTATCGACAGGAGTAGAGCTAGCACTCTAAAAGAGGCCAGCACACTTAAAAGTAAATACCCACACAGAAGAATGAAAAACTAACCGGGGTTCCATGTGACCTCCATTTCGACGTCGTCGTCTTTTTCGTCCGCTTTCTTCTCTCCATCGTCGAGGCTCTTCAGAAGGTCGCGGTACTTCTGGATCTGAGCTTCCTTCGCATCCGTGCCTGTTGGAACAAGTGCGAGCAAGACGATACATTGCACAAATGCATTAATGCGAAAGCGACACGAATGCTAAAGTCAAAACGCGGCAAACAATGCTATGATATTGTGACGTTGTAGTGACGGTGAAGAAGGACATTATTCCGATAAGACTGATAACTATTCTATTCGAAAGATTGATAACTAGGATTGATAGCTACTTGATAAGGCCTGTGCCGAGTGGTGGTGATATTTTTTGTGGGTGAAGCCCGATCACACCAATATGAAGTAATAAGCGTGCATGACGATATTAAGCTACTTATTTGAAAACAAAGTCATGCAGACAATGCTGGGGTTTAATTTACATATCTTAGGCAAAAAGAAAAAGAAAGAAAGCATCTTTCTGTATGACGTTTCTGTCAAGAGGGTAAGCAAACACATTTCTGCAAGATAATCAGTGGGAGATATGCCATATCGCTTCGAAAAATTTTTGTGGGTGAAGCCCGATCACATCAATATGAAGAAATAAGTGTGCGTGACAATATGTATTAAGCTACTTATTTGAAAACAAAGTCATGCAGGCAATGCTGGGGCTTAATTTACATATCCTAGGCAAAAAGAAAAAGAAAGAAAGAATCTTTGTGTATGACGTCAGTCAAGAAGGTAAGCAAACACATTTCTGCAAGATAATCAGCGGGAGATATGATATATCCCTTCGAAAAATTCTCAAAAGTGATTACTGATTATGAGTGCAGTACAAGCACCGTGAAACAAAATGTACTACTACTGCAGTCGCATGACGAGCAGTTTTAAACCACAATTCATTTTTCCTGAAAATAGTCAGAACCTTTATAATAAAGAACAGAAATGTAACAGGTTACCGTATAAAATCAATTACAAGATATGGTGCAGCTATTTCTGACTCACGTGCAACTTCCTTGTATGAATGTTTGACTACTTTATGAACTAACGCGAATGAGTAGGAAAATGTGATGTATAAACTAAGTCAAGTTACTGCAGTCGGTGACAACCTGAGAAAAAAATGCAAGCTCCGCCCACAGAACCTCGGTGCACCTGCCCTCCATCTTGAAAGACAGTTGTGCAGGCCCTTTTCCGCTCAAACCGTAAGTACTTTTTCTTGGCTAATGTGAATACTACGCACATTAAGAGTTATACCCGTGCCACACGGGCACGGGAAATGACATTCGGCAGTGAAGGCATTCAGTTCCCGAATGACATTTTTTTCGGCGGAGCTGCTACACGTCCAAACTGAATGACATTTGACTTGATGATGTCGATCACATTTTCTTCTGTAGTGAGAAACTGTAGAGCAGTAATAAAAAAAATAAACATGCGTTTACAAGCCTCATATACCTCCGAGAATAATTAAATGTAGAAATAAGAATATCACGCTGCCGTTAGCTTTAGCTCGTTGCTTTGTTTCACAACGTTGCAACCGACCGTAGCAGACTACTCGGACCCACAGCGTAAAAAGAAAATGGCGCCTGTCGCATTCAAACTACAGCGTCTACCAGCTGAAGATGTTCGTCGAGAGATTAGCGTAAATAAAAGACGCGAAAAGTTTCTTTCCAGCTGAACAGGATGTCATTTTATATAATTTAGGTGCATCGCACTTCGTCAACTGCGCCGTCGAGTATGCATTTCTCAGTCGAATGAGTTCTGGCGATGGCATTTGGTGACGAAGGGCATTTGGGCGAATGCCATTTCGTTTGTCCGTGTGGCACCGCGCAAATGGCATTAAATCTGAAGGCATTAGGAAGTAAATGCCATTTTCTCTGCCCGTGTGGCACGGGTATTACACATTTGTCGTTACTACCTAAAAGAAAACATTTGGCTGAGCAATGATGTCGAATCCCCGACGAAATTTGCCAGGATGTTAAAGGACCCCTGACACCGAATTTGGAAAGTCGAGATGCTTGTGTTGTTTGAGCCTCTTGCATGCGGGGGCACTTCTGACCGATTATTAGGGATGAGTGTTGCCTATAAGATATTTTAATTTGGTTTTAAAGTAAAGGTGACTGCTCATCTGAGTATTCTGGTACAATTCACCTTTTCTGTGGTTTGACGTAGACAGAGGCTCCCCTTGGTGATGTTGCAGAGGTCAAACAAGTATTGCCGGCGTCGGAGAACATTTTCGGGGCGCGCACAATACCCCGACTGGCACCTGGCGAGGACTATTGTTCGTCACCCCTCTCGCTGTGTTGTCGGGCTGCTCTCAAGGTGGTTTTGGCTGCTTACGCCAGGAATGCTTTTCTTTTTCCTGAGGGGGGACATGCTCAAAGCACCCACATCGTTTTATTCTTCACCGCCCTCGGGTCCCCCCTATTTGGAAACGGCGTGTTCAGCGTCACCGAAGCTTGAGCGCATGTAGTCTCAGGCGCTGCCCCGCTGTGGGGTGCTAGTTTCTTATGGTATTTAGGCGGGCATTTCGAACTGAAGCAAAATCGTCCTGAATTAACGACACTAGCATTGATTATACGATGCGTTAGAGCATTTCCGAATAAATTTTGGCATTACCAGACGCAAAGCTACGAATTACTGTAAAAAAGTCGCAAAGAAAACTTTTGCTGTCAGGGGTCCTTTAAGGTTTCCAGACCTAAAACCAGCGACATAAATGTGCATCTGTATGGAGAAGGTCCACCATCTGAAACACTTGAAAAGCGCTTGACGTCGTGAAAATGAATAAGCGCTATTGGGTGGAGCATAAATGAATAAGCGCTATTGGGTGGAGCATTTATGCAAATGCGATGTGATAGGGACAGCGATGGCTGTGAGCAGAGCTGACACTTTCTTTTTTTTTATATTGTAACCGAGTATAGCTGGTAGAATTTAAAGGCTGGCTACTCAGTGTGTTTTTTTAATTCTGTTCTTGAATGATTTTGCCAGGGTGTAACAAGCTTATTTTTTTCGACAACCACTGCAGCTAATTTATAATTAAGCAATTAATTTTTTATGGTCACGGTAATTACCGGCTACATCAAATTCAAAGTCGTGCTGAAATATTTTGGAGGGGAAAATTAGAAAAAAGGGCTTCGTAGTGCCCTGGGATATCTATCAAGGGATGACTACACTGAATTTCAGCTTCCTACTAAGTTCTGGGATTTCTAGAGGCTCTTCTTAAGGCACACATGTCAACCACTCAGTTAGACCTTAATTGCTCTGGAACTAATCAACGCAGCTTCATGAAACTTTGCAGTTCCTCTAGTTTTAGTGTAGTGAACATTCCCTGAAAGATTCTTCCAGATATCTTATAAAATAAAAAAGTTCGGTCTCTAGGGTAGCCTCCCCCTTTAAGTGCCACATATGCAAGAAACTTGAACTTCTTTTGAAAGCAGTATCTACTAACTGACTGGCTGGCCTTTATGTCCTTTGCTGACTGGCCTTTATGCTAACCAGGCCTTTACTGACCGATCTTTATGGCCTTTACCATGTCACCTGTTATTTTACCTTGTGCCTGATCTACCTCCTCTTCGCTTTCCCCGGATGACGAAGCCAGGTACACATTGAGGTCGTCGTGGGCCCCATCCTCCTTGAAAGCCCGTTGCATGGCCTCCGTTCGGCGGGGGTCGTCCTCGTCCCAGGTCAGCTGCACGTTGACCGACTGGAGCGCCGAGGTGACGAAGTTCAGCGGCTTGTAGCTCTGGGGATCGGGAACGCTGTCGGCGACACTGGTTGGCTCCTAGAAATCAAATGGAAAGGACCGTGTACACTAGCAATCATTCCAGAAAGCTTAGCTTCGCCTTTTGGCAGGTGCACATGCGAGCCCAAGTCCCAAAGCCTGAACATCTCAACTCGTGGAAAAAGATGCAAGAGAAATTGCTGATAATGAGAGAGATCAGTGCTGATGCACTCGAGGCACGTTCATAAAGTTTGTATTATCAGTGTGACAGATTTATAAAAGGCATACATGATAGTATTCAAAATGAGTGTGTACCGCTCTGGAGCAAACAAGCCGGGCGCTGCGCGGCGTTCCGTCGTCGCCGTGAAGCTCCCCGCTGCATCACCGCTTGCACCCCTCTCCCTGCTCTGCGTGCACCACACACTAACTCGCTCAATCGTTCCCGCCACCGAGCGCAACAGACGCTCTCTCCCCACCCGCTGCCCACCCTACCGCCTTCATGAAAGCCAGCGGCGAGATCAGGCGCATAGTCATTTGCGTCCCATTTCTAAGGAGCTTCGCTCATCGGTTGTATTCGTACATGGAACAACTGCTAGTTTTTTACTAGTGGCCGAATGTCATAGAGTATACCAACTAGGCCAAGAAGAAATTCTTCTCACGCCTATGCGAACACTATATAACCTCAACTTTAGCTTCTCCGTGCAGTTTGAGCCCATTATTCAAGTTGCCGCGCAACATTTACAGTTCAGAACTCTGTGGGGTTCAACCTAGTCCTCTAGTTCAACCAACCCCCGGAAACAACCACTAGAGCAGTGAAATTGGACACACCGGCAAGCATATGCTGCTGCTCTGACGTGGCGCGAATGGTCGGCGAACGTGAATCGCAGATAGCCATCAGGGGAGAGTGAAGAGCAAAAGAAGAAAGAAAAATATGACGTGCATGCGGCTTTTGTTTAGTTTGTAATTTACTTTTTAAAGGGGTACTGACACAAAAACTTTGGCCTCGCGTTTTTTTGCTGCAATGTGTTGCTGGGGTCCTGTTAGTCATAACACGGCACCTCGTTTGCTGCAGCGCGCGACAGATATTTAATTACAGGCTCCTCATTACCGACCAGTTTCAGTTTCGGTTTGAGAGAGCTCGAAAACGACAAGCCGCCGGGTGCAACTATCACCACCTAGCGTGCGCAGCTCTCGATCACGTCAGCACACAGAACTGTGACGCACTTCCGCACGGCCCGCATCAAGAAGTCCTTTCGAATAGGAAACGGGACAGCAGTGTCGCCAAACACAAAACTTTCAACGCGTGCGCCGCTGGCCACGGACTCGCGACCAGCCGCCAAGAAGTATAGACCGCTGGAACAAACGCGGCAAAAGAAAATGGCCGCTATGACGTCATCACAACTTGCTTGCAGCGTGGTCACGTGAGGGAAGTAGGGGAGTCACCGAGGGTCACCTCTGATGGTGTCAGGAGCGCGAGGGATCGCCTCACGCAAGTCGATCGCTCACGCAAACTTCAAAATTAATTTAAAATACCTTCCAAGCTATATTCGCTGTTGATATTTTGCAGATGATGTACACATGTTCACGGGAATCGAACCCGCAGGCTGTCTCGGCCGCGAAATTTTGTGTCAGTACCCCTTTAAGGTGTTCACCGCCAGGGGAGAAACTGGTTCTATGTGATTCGACCCGGCCAATAAGAAGAATCCCCTCCTCCTGGCCTTTTAGCAATCTGGATGTCTGCTCCTACTCTACCATCTCTACCACCCTGCTCTGCCTTCTCAGCAGGCCCGTAGCCAGGGGGGGGGGGGGAGTGCCTAGCCCCC
The DNA here is from genome assembly GCA_030522465.1 of Rhipicephalus appendiculatus. NCBI lineage: Eukaryota > Metazoa > Arthropoda > Arachnida > Ixodida > Ixodidae > Rhipicephalus > Rhipicephalus appendiculatus. Next base: position 1,298,119 of record JALIZH010008026.1, on the reverse strand, counting down.
GCCCTCCTTGAAATTCGGATAGAGGAGGCGTTTTACCCAGGACAAATAATAAAAATAGACGTTTTTCAAGGCCTTCCACAAGTGAGCCTCCCCCACGAAAAAGATTCCTGGCTATGGGCCTGCTTCTCAGTCATACCGAAAAGAGAGGCACAAAGGTGTGCGTTGATTCAACAGTGGACACTTGACTCATCCATGCTACCGAACAAGCGGAGAGACCGTGTTCTGCAGCGCGTGCCGCGTGACAAAGGACCAATTACACAGCTATGTTCGACTGTGTACAACCTTAAATAATCTTTTTTTGTTTTCCTATTGTAAACAGAGGTCGCTCACATATCCCTTTGAAATTATTTGCATTATGTAAAAATTTATTGTGCCCATATTCACAATATTGGAGGCCTAAAACATTGTTTTGACAGCCTATTTTTGATGACTAAAATGCACTTATTTGATGCCCAAAAATCCAGCCTCTAGTTATCAACCACGATTTTCCCGAGTTAGCTCACCTCGTCAAACGTCATGTCGTCAGGGACAAACCGCAGGTCCAGGCAGGTCCCGCTACTCGTACTCGCGGCCGTCCAGCTCCCGGTAGAGGTGGTCGGCGGTCTCGGCGGAGTCGCACTCCGCTATGGCGTAGTAGTAGCGCAGCCGGTTCAGCTGGTACTGGCGCAGCGCTTCCCTGCAAAGCAGCCAGTAGGGGATGCATTCATGCCCGACTTTTAGCTTCATCTATTTGGCGTCGCTGTGTCACTTGAGCTCAAAGCCGTTCGATCTTGCTTGTTTTACAGCGAAAGCTGTTATGAGATCACAACAAGGGTGCCGTAGTAGTCCGCCGCCGCCGCCGGTGTCCGTAACCGCTATCGCACCAAATAAGAAAAAAAACTTTAAGAAAAAATGTTCAGGATGGAACGGGGTTTGAACCTGGGTCCGCTCCGTGCCAGCCCAGTGTTCTACCACTGAGCCATGCCTGTTCTCGAAAACCCGGCGCACAAAAACCCTATACAAGCATTATGTCGGGAAGGAACCGCGTTAACATGCGCAATATAACGTGGCAGAAGAGTTGAAACGACAACCAGGCGTCACAGAATGCCATTTGTGTAACCAGGCGTCACATAATATGAATTGCATTACGAGGGGGTCGTTGAATGCTTCCAACCCATTACAAAGGGCTCAGCCATAATTCTTCGTCGTCATCAGCCACCGAATCAATTAATGGAGCAGTGGGTACCTTGCAAGCGTACTTGTATTAGTACCCCCCAAGATAGATTGCAACGGGTTTTAGAAATGGTGCTCTCCCAGCTTTCGCTGCGACTGTGCTGCGCGTTCCGCGCAGGCCTGGCGGTTTTTTACAATGTTGTGTCAAACAATGAAAAACAAGCCCTTAAAATTCTCCTTCTTTTGTTCACTACAGTTAAAGGTAACAATTAATGGCCTCTATGCTTTCCCTGGCCTAACTGTCTGTTGGATTAATTAGGTTGTGTCTAATGAAGAAACAAAGAAATCCACTTCTTTCGGTGAAAAGAGAATCCCGAATTCACTTGTTATAATGGAACCAGCAACACTGTTCCCATCATACCTTCGAGTTTTGGAATCGACTTCCTCGTCGTCCCCGCCACCCTTCTTCGACGCTTTCTTGTCGCCGCGAGCCGCCTCAACCAGCTCGGCAGGGCCGCTCTCTTGTTCGACAGCCATACGTTCTTTGCCGAACTCGGACGGGTAGATGCTGACTCGCTGCACGACACCGCCGGGGGGCTTGAACGAGTCGAGCAGCACGAAAGGTCCTGGGCGCGCAGCTTGTCCCAGTCGAGGTTGCACAGCGCCAGCCGGCGGCTGACGTCGTCCGACTTTGGGGCGTCGCGGTCCAGCTCGCCCCCAGGCCACTTCCCCATCGTCGTCTTCCAACTCTTCTGCAACGGATACAGCACACTTGGGAGAACGCTCTCTACTACACGGACAACATTTCTCGGCGACAAAGCCAAAGGCTATAGACTATTTTCCGTATTTGGGCACCGCCATCTTGGGCTGTTAAGCCGATGTTCTCTTGTTTTTGTATATCGTGACGTCAATTAATATGGCCTTGAAACATCGTGTGCACCAACCCAACCATTTTCATGCGTATGCGTCAACCATAACACTGTTCGCTTTAGTTGTAAAAGATACAAAACACGAAGGTTAACAGCCCAACATGGTGGCACTCAAACCCGTCCGTAAAATAGTCTATAGAGTCAATTTGTGCTTATCCTACCACTCATGAACATTTGCCCACAATTCATCTGTGTTTTCTGCATGCGATATAAAGAATGCTCCTTTATTTTCTACATGTAGCTCTTTCGAGACAGGACTCAGCTTAGACCAGTGAAATATTTGCATTTGTTTTACTTTATACATTGTCACTCCGCATTTTTGCATGTGTGCGAAAGACGCCCCTTTTGCATGTACCTCGATCGCTAAACAGTGTCTGGGTCAATACGAAATGTCGATTGTGCACAGTCATTGTTTTCCACAGTGGCATGAAGCACGTGCCAAATCGGACAACTTTGTGTAGTAGGAGTATATGTTCAGAAGCTCTTCCCCTGTAGCTCTCCTTTCATTGGCCAAGAAAAGTTGTCCGCAAGTAGTGAATAGCATTAAGTTCAGTATGGTGAAATTTCACTAATAGTGGGGCACAAGCACCAATCAACACCTTTGTTTCTCTTCTGGTCTTGCACCTACTTTCAGTTTTCCGAATATTCAGAAAAAGTCTCCTAAAAATAAAACAGGTATGAAATCAAAGGTTATGGATCAAGCTCAGAGTTACATAGGATACGTATGATCCCGGAGCGCAAGTTTACATAAGATATGGGCCAATTAATTGTCAGGATAGCTAATGAAAATTATTTGAATGAGTTCAGTGAAAGTGCAGGCGGTTTTTCTTTTGAGAGGCTGGGATCGTTGCGGCAGGCGGTGGAGCAGATCTCAATCACGCACTCCTTTCTACGTCGCCTCCGAGATCCGCGTCGGCAGCGAGGCAAAACATAAAGTGCGAAACACAAAGTTTACTCAAGGAATACACAAGGACACGTAAACACAAACGCGTGAGTGCCAATATCAGACACCTAGCTCAAAGATTAGGGTCGCCTTCAATTTTTTTAGCCATAACTGGCGTTTGCCGCCACAACACACACGTCTTGCATACTTCCTGCGTGTTGTAGGCATTTTACTAATTATTCTTTCCTCTACCCCTCAACGCATGCAGGGTTAGCGAACCTAGCATAGCAGATCTGCCCTTCTTGGCCTTTTCCTTTTGTGTGCTGCCTCTGGTATCAACAAATAACTAGAGGCAAACGGACACTTAGTAGCACATCAAGCTTATTAAAAAGCATTGACACACTTCAAGAAAGGCTGGAATACGCACAAATGGTGTTTCCACGTGAGAATTGAACACCAGGAAAAAAAAAAAGGAAAGGAAGCTACCTTCACTGCTTTCGTCTTCTTCGGAGCTTGTCTCGACGTTTCCGATTCCACGAGCCGGATCCCTCTCGGGCTCCTCTGGTTCATCGGAGCTTGCATCCGATTCGTCATCTGCGAAAAAGAAGTCAAAATTCTCAGTGTGATGTAGGGATGATATCAGGACTTGCCTATGCAGGGATAGATGTTGTATTAACAGTACTCATGGCTTCAAACGTGCCATCAATTTTTTTTAGCATAACGACTGGCATGCGTAATCGCTCGGGCTAATTACGTACTGTTGTAAGAAATCTGATCTCTAACAATAATGTTGGTAGTGATGTACGCATTCGAGTCAAAATGATGCTTATACGACCCGTACAGAAGACGGTGGAAGCGAAAGGATGTGCGTTACTTAGCCCTAAATTGTCCTGTTTCAATTCGTGAGTACTGTACGTGCCAGCAAGAATGCACTGGCTAGAATACGTGATGTAATCATTTTTAAATGGCGTGACGTAATCATTCTTTAACTAACAAACAAGTTCAGTAAAGCACATATTCATCCTTGTATTAGCTCGAAATTGCACAAGTTGGTGCACTCCCCTGCGATCTGTTAATGATCTCCCAGCCTATCGAGTTAACTCAAATATTACCACCACCCGTTACTGTTGCCTGGAGCAAGGCAATGTCGATTTGGTTTGACTGCTGTTCATGAATGCTGGCCGACACAGACTGCTTGCTGTGATGAAAGAAATAGCATAACAGCAACACATTATATGCGTTCATGTACTTCGAGTTGTTGATGAATTCACCCTCGCACTGCCAATTGCTAGCTTCCTGGTTAGCTCAATTGGTAGACCAACCACTCCGGATAGGCATTGGTCCCAGATATGATTCCCGGACCAAAACGAATTTTTTGGCAAGTAAGAAGCTTTCTGAGAAACCGTATGGATTTTTTTTTACTTTGGGCACAAACGGTTGGTTGGTTCTTCCTTAGCAATCTGCCACAACTCAACACGAGGGATCAGTCATGAAACGGGCAGTACCTTGTTTTATAAATGAAATTGTTTATATTCCTAAATAAAGTTTAGAAATAGATAATTTCCGAATTAACTCAGTGGTATAATCAAGGAAAATATAATAACAAACCAATATGGTTGAAAAATAAGCTGTAGTTAGATAACCTTAACATTCAATTTGTTTTGTCTCTCGCAGGAAATCACATACGGCATCGCAAGCGTTCTTGTGGCTAAAACCCAATAGTTGTCAATTTCCCTTTCTCAGCAATATCGTCTCCATTCGATCATGCTAACAACAAACCTAGCTGATTCAGCCGTTACCTTAATTTTTTTTCGTTACCTTCTTCCTCTTCGTCCTCGCTATCGTCCTGGGCTTCCGAGTCATCGTCTTCACTCGCATCGTCGGCATCTTCCGCGGAAGCCTTTCAACTCGACACGCTTCGATTCCGATTCGACACTGTCGCCTTGGGGGGCCTCCATCGTCGCGGTCTGCATCATCGTCTTCGTTTTCAGACTCGGACGACGACTCGACGGCGTAGTACTTCTTCAGGTCCTCCGAGGTCGTGCTGTGAATGGGGCGACCGCGTTTGTCCATGACGTACTTGAGCTTGAAGCGCTTGTCGTCGAACATGGCAGCGAATCGGTTGTCGATTTTGACCTTACGCTGCGATCGCGGGACGCCGCGAAACCGCGGATCCGTAGCGATGTGCTTGAAGCGGTCATCTTCGATCCTGCGAACCCCTTTCTTCTGCTGCTTCATGTTTGCACAAACACAGCCTGCTAACAACGCACGTGGGACTTCAGGAGAAACCGAAAGCGCGTTGACGTACCGATTCGTCACCGATCTTCACACAGTAAAGGCGTAACACTCGTTAAGTAGTCTACAGATAGACGCGGCACCAAAGCGAACGCTCAGTCAAATCAACCCGGTCTCCACTTAGCGCGTGGAAACGACTCCAGTAGACAGTGTATAAACTGCGCTATGCGTAACAGCATCGTCTACGGCATGCATTGTGGAGGCGGCCATCTTGACAGTGTTTTTATGGACCATCGAAAGGCATAGTGTTCCGCCTGGACCCGAAGATGTGACTCTGTGCGATGACGACGTGGGGGTACTTGAGCGCACCAATCTACTGTAGCGCCATCTGTTGTAGCGTGGAGTTATAATTGATAAGCCGATATACACGGCCTCTGTGACCAAAGATTGCAGTTGCTGCGCTAGTCGAGCATGTCCGTTCCATGACGCATTCACAAATTTTTGTGTTTGCGCAGTGTTTGCGAAAGCTTTCTTTGTTATGCAATGCGTCTCTAGAAGAACGATCAGGTGTTGAACGTCACTCGTGAGAACATTTAGGTGCGTTATGTTTCGGTTTAGCGCCTATATTTGGAGCGAAAATACCCAAGGAAATGTGGTAGCATTCTTCATAGGCTTTAATTTTCTTTAGCAAAACTTGGTGACCACTCTTCGGGCTGATGTAGTGAAGCTAATGCACGAAGTCTCACTAGTCTCACCCTTCATATTTAAATGTCGCGCGCTCGGCACGCCTATAGATTGCAGCGACGCTCTAGCGGCGTCATCTGACGTGACCGTTCTTTTTTTTTTTTTTTGGTCAGGGCATTGCTTCACTATTATGTCTTTTTAGCACACCACAGGTGCGGAGCAGCGATGCTTGTTTTCGTTAATTTAAAATTACGAATATTCACAATATACAAAAATAACAAATAAATAAAGCGTATATTTTGAAGTTATACTGAAGTATATTAAACATTTTAAACTAACACAAATTAATCAGCTTCTTGAAACATGGCCTTTGAGACAAACTAATGCGTTGGCAGTCTCGGAGGCATGTAATGTCATGCGGAGCTGTTGTTGATTAAACTTAAAAACGGACAATTACAGCCACAAATAATTGTCCATGTTTATCTGCGTTAGCTAATTTTCAGCTTTATTAGCAGGTGCTGAAAGTTTCTGGGATATCAGATAAAAATGGGCGTGCGGTAGACAACTACACAGTGAGCTTACAAGAGCCAACTTCTTGCGTTTCAGAAAACGAAGCAAAGGTAATACTACATTCATGCGATGCAATTACCATTTGCAAAACACAAGTGACCAAATTTGTTTTTGCAAACAGCCATTCATAGCACAATTTCAACGCTTCACATCTGGCCTGCTAGCTCAGTCGGTTAGAGCGTCGTGCTAATAACGCGAAGGTCGTAGGTTCGATCCCTGCGCAGGCCAAATTTTTTTTTTTGGAATTTGTATTTTTTTTTTTACATGACAGAGAGGAGTGCTGTACCGGTTTGACTTCTCAGAATCTCGTTGCATCGATATTACACAGGTCATAGATGTCAATCGAAATGACCTACAAATGTTTAGATCCATGTTCATCGGAATTTCTCCCTCATCGCTCTTTGAAACTGAAACTTTATTGATTCACACTTTCTATCATTTGGGATGCTGAAGGGCGGGTTCAAAAAAGCCTCTTCATGGGCTTAACTAGGACCACGACCAGTGAAAACAATCACCGCAGGGAAGATTGTCAGTAATGATATCACAGAGACAGGCCCGTAACCAGGGGGAGGGGGGGTGCTCCCTAGCCCCCCCCCCCCCCGAAATTCGGATGGAGGGGGTGTTTACCGAGGACAAATTATAAAAATAGGTGTTTTCCAAGACCTTCAACAAGTCACCCCCCCCACACACACACACACACACAAAAAAAAAATTGGCCGCGTATCTGAGTGCTTCGCTGCAAATGTTGTCGAAAGACGATAGTCTTGTGCCGGCCGTACTCCTATGTTTTGCCTTGCCTCAGACAGCGCCTACTCTACGTTGAATTGGCCGCATCTGGCTGGCATTGATAAAATAGAGGCGGCGCTGCGCGAGATATGGACATATGGACGCCGTCGAAAAACATGAGCTTGTGCTGAACCAAGGGCCACTGCCAGCGGCTGGACTTTATTGTCGGCAAAGCGCTTTTTCGTGCAAAGCGTCGCAGTTCATGCACAGCTTCGCATTTTCAGCACAGCCTAAAAAACACTAGGGTCTTCAGAATTACGTATCTGTGTATTTTCTAATAAAAGAACACACGACCTAATACTTACATATTAATGTTGCGCCTCAGGTATGCGTAGTATTTGCTTTTTAATCGAATATGTTCACAAGTATGAATGAAAACACCAGTTCAAGATGGCTGGGCGTTCAGAAGTTAGTTAAACTTTGGCCGAGTAGCTGAATTGGGTCACGGACAGACAGACAGACAGCCAGACCAAAATTTTTTGCGTTTAAAGTATCCCAAGAAAGACTATCGTCTTTTTAAAAAAAAATTCCTGGCTATGGGCCTGCACAGATATCAGACATATAATACAATATCGCAAAAGTTAGAACTCTAACAAGACTGTATATGTATACGTAAATGTATGCATATGCATATACGCACATAAAAAAGTAATACGAGCGAAACAGAGCGACATAAACCGGCAAACAATGGACCAACTTTAACTCGATAGTCACACAATAGTGGCTGTTTTTCAGTTTTGCTTGCGTATATATGCACGCACACATACAAACGCACGCGCGAACATACATAAAGTATGGTTGAACCCCCCCCCCCCCCCCCGAAAAAAATTTCTGGCTACGCTACTGTCACACAACATTCAATGAAACCGAAAAACGAAAACACAAAATACTATTACACGACATGTAAGCTAAAATTCACGACATGCGGCAATATATTCATATTGTTAGTTGATTCAGATAAAACGCCATGATTGATTCAAGGTGAAGGTAAACGTCAACTGTTCCCAAAAAGTTATCACTTTTTATTCCTGTGTGGTATCATAAGACTTGCGTGGCAGTAATCTGGTAGGATAAGTAGGTTCATTTCATGAAAGAGCGGTAAGTGTGACCATGACTTCCATACGGAACATTTGCAATGGCACGAACAGCAATTTTCTGTACTACATGCAATATATCAATGTTCGTTAAAGTTGTCGGGCCCCAAACCAGGTGACATTAGTTTATGTGCGATAAGAACAAGGATTTGTAGATGAGAAGCTTGACTTTTTTAGGAAGCAAAAAAAAATAAATAAATAATTAAAACGCACCCTAGACAATACTCCGGTTATCCTGGATACACTCGAAGACAGCTTTTCAATGTGCGCGCATTCCATGACATATGTAAATCAAAAACTACACCGAGACGACACGTGGTACTATGTGAAGTTCCGAGGTGCCTATAGCATTAACCGGTGCAAGGGGGGAGGTTTATTTCGCCTAAACTAAACTTTCGAAGTGTTCAATTTTAAAGAATTAATGCATGTTCAGGAAGCTAGCTTTAATAATACCTAGTTTGCGTCATTGATAAGATCAGTTATAGTGTTGGGCAGTGAAGTGAGGTTGTGTCGTCAGCGTATATAACACACTTTACAGAGGCGTCAATGTTTACAATGTCATTTATATATATGCAGAATAATAGGGGTCCCAGTACGCTACCTTGGGGCCCACCTGCTGAAATTGCTTGTAATTTGGAGGCTGTGTTTGAGCAACGCGCCGCAAACATCTGTGTTTGAGCAACGCGCCGCAAGTGTCGACAACGCAGAACCCGGCGCTCTTAGATATTTTTTCTTCTTTTAACGAAAAGGCCTATACTGTGACGACGTTAGCGTTACTTTTAGCCACACCACCCTAACCAAGTTGGACCATTGGCCTTTTTCGCGTTATAGACATTCGTCCTGTCGAATTATTCAAAACTTCGAATACTAGCTATTCGAAAGTCGAATCGAATTACTCCATTAGATATTAATCGATTCGAATTCGACACTCGAATAGTCGCACACATACTGGCGTGCAAGCATCTCTCCGGCGGAGAGTGGGCCCGGGGGCTCTCAGTGGCGGCCAATGAGGACGGGCGAGGCACAGTGACGTAAGCTATAGCATGCCATGCGACGTGCGGCGTCCGGACGTCTGAACATCTTTCGCAGGGGTGTGCTTCTCAGGGGCGTAGGCAGACATTTTTTTCGGGGGGGGGGGGGGGGGGGGCAACACTTTGATCTGAAGTGGGGCTCAGCTCAGGCGAGCAGATGAGTTCGAGTGTCATTTTGTGCTTTGTAGGCTATAGCGAAAAAAATAAATAAAAATTCGTGGGTGGGGCCCGGGGGCACTGGCCCACTGTGCCACCCCCTGGCTACGCCACTGGTTCTTGTAGTAGTAGTATTTTCCTTTGAATTTTAAACCTTCGGCTTGCTGTAGTTTGTAGTGGTCTTGTGGGTAACTTTTTTTACAGCGGGGAGACGGATCTGTCCACCGTGTGATTAGCCCTTTAGCCTCACGAAATGACCCATGATCATCGGCCAAATTCCTTTGTGCCGAAGGGAGGTTACCCTGAGTAATTCGATATATTCGCCTTTTGCTGCCTTTTCCCTCAGCACACGTGTCTTGCCCGCATCAAAACTGGTGAGGCTGGCTACGCAAGTGAGCGAGAAAGCACGGAGATGGAGAAGCAGCAGAAACGGTAAAAGGAGAAGTGGAAATAATCTAAAGCCGTCTTGTCTCAATGCGCAACCGCACAATACGGGCAGTTTGGCATTAATATATTTTCTCTTATTTGCCTTTTTTTTCCTCCTCCTTCTCTTATTTGCCATCTTTGTTTACGCTATGTATACCTCAAGTTAAAGGGGTACTGACACAAAATTTCGCGGCCGAGACAGCCTGCGGGTTCGATTCCCGTGAACATGTGTACATCATCTGCAAAATATCAACAGCGAATATAGTTTAGAAGGTATTTTAAATTAATTTTGAAGTTTGCGTGAGCGATCGACTCCCTCGCGGTAGCTCCCTCGCGGTAACACCATCAGAGGTGACCCTCGGTGACCTCCCTACTTCCCTCACGTGACCACGCTGCAACAAGTTATGATGACGTCATAGCGGCCATTTTCTTTTGCCGCGTTTGTTCCAGCAGTCTATATTTCTCGGCGGCTGGTCGCGAGTCCGTGGCCGCGGCGCACGCGTTGAAAGTTTTGTGTTTGGCGACACTGCTGTCCCGTTTCCTATTCGAAAGGACTTCTTGATGCAGACCGTGCGGAAGTGCGTCACAGTTCTGTGTGCTGACGTGATCGAGAGCTGCGCACGCTAGGTGGTGATAGTTGCACCCGGCGGCTTGTCGTTTTTCGAGCTCTCTGAAACCGAAACTGAAACTGGTCGGTAATGAGGAGCCTGTAATTAAATATCTGTCGCGCGCTGCAGCAAACAGGTGCCGTGTTATCACTAACAGGCCCCTAGCAACACATTGCAGCAAAAAAAACGCGAGACCAAAGTTTTTGTGTCAGTACCCCTTTAATGTATAAGTGTTGAGACCACGCTACACAACGGTTCAGACGTGCAATTCTTGGACAATCCCCCCAGAGGGGTATGGGCCATACTGCAAGGATATCATCATTGCTACAGTGCCATGGCCGAGCAATTGGGAAGACGCGTTTATTGTCTTGCTTCATATCTACCCATGGAGCTCTAAGCAAAGCACGGCATGGTCTTAGGGCATCGCGATGGCAGCATTTCTTCGTTCCTTCGAAGGAACGCTATAGCAGCGAGGCGCCCTACATGGATGGATGGATTCTATGAGCGTCCCCTTTATAACGGGGCGGTGACATGTCTGCCACCAGGCTCGAAAAAAAAAACTTTCTTTTTATGTTGGCCTAATGCCTAATCTACATTGATTAAATCTCTGCTATTATAGCAAAGAAAAATATAAATTCACGGTCCATCTCTCTGCCTCTTAAGGCAGAATGACCTTATTTTTCCCCATTCTTCATTTTTGTCCTTTATCTCTACTTTTCTGCCACCAATACTCTAACCGTCTCTTACTTATTTCTATCGCGGACGTGTTCAGCTTTCCATTGTTGTCCCTAAAACCCAAGGCTTCATGTAGACTCGTGCCCACACGTATATGGTCTTGTAGCGCAGCGCCCCAAGCGGCCGGTGGAGGCAGACATCACTGTCGGCGCTTAGCACAAAATATATTATAGTAGAAGGAGAAGAAGAAGAAGAAAGCGTAGCAGTCCGAGATCAGGAACGCCGACGACCACAATCAACGTGAAGCAGCGTCCGTATTTTTGGTAAGCAGCAGCTGCATCTCTGTTCCTGTAGTAGACTCGCAATGCGATAATCAAGGAGCTGTAGTCAGAATGTATTCGGCAGGATTGCATATCCTTGCATGATGCTATGATAAATCTAACGGCGCCTGTCTCTGATCGCTGTGATTCTCCTAATTCGGGCGGAGTCGTTTACTGCACGGTGTACGAAAGATATATATTTCGCGGCAACCGAACAGGTCGATAACCGCTTTCATTTGCGTACGGCATTTATTCGGCGACAATACTCGGTGCCCATAGGCGTGTGCAGAGTTCCCCTTCAGGGTTGGGGGGGGGGGAAGGTTCGTCGCAGTGGCCCCCCCTCCCTTTAAGCCAATGTATTCGGCAGACTTTGCGCCAATCCCCATCCTATTAATCCAATGTATGGGGCAGACTTCGCGCCCCCCCCCCCCTCGTAGGTGACTACGGGTGGGGAGGGGGGCTGCCTTTACCCCCCCCCCCCCCCCCCCCGTGCGCACGCCTATGGCCTGTCCCACGTTCTTGCAGAGGAGGAGGTCTGGTGTGGCGTCTCTATTGAGAACCACGCCAACCCTCGTTTGGGATCAGGGTTCATTGAGCTTCGCTAGATCCGCCTGCCCTATGACTTGAACGAGGTCCCTCCCCTTCATTGTGGAGTAAGGGTAGCCCCATTGTTGGTGGGGTGCGTTAAGGTCGCCCCCCTATGAAAAGCCTATCATTGCCCGCAATGTCGCCTCTCCCGTCGAAATTGTGTTTTGTACTCTCTTTTGAGGGTTTGCTGTACACATTTAGGACGAGGGTGCTGTTTTCTTCCTTGTTACTTGAAATGATTTCGATAAGAATGCGACCAATGTCTGTCACCTTCGTTTATGGTCGATGGCGACTAGCCACTTTCCGACCAGCGTGGACTTGAGAATATTCCAACCTTTGCTTAGCAGTGCTTTGGTCTGGGCAAGTTGGTGCGACATTTGCGAAAATAAAACAGCACGAAAGAGGGGACGAAAGACACAGTACGACAGGACCAGTGCTGTCCCAACCTTTGCCTTCGGTTTGTTGCCGGTGGGTTGTCTAGCCTGCTATTTTGGCGTGGCAGAGGGTCTCTTGAAGGATGATCATACTTCTCTATTTTTCTTATGTTTTATTGGGTATATTGCCTTAATACCGACCTTTCTACTCAAAGCCGTGCCAGTTACACTTCCATATATTCAGGCTCTCTTTTTTTGTTCCTAGCCATCATGCACATACGTATAGCGCAGCAATGCACATTGCGTCCTTGGTCGACGGGCGCTATACCTGAGGTCGAGGGGCGCCGTGGTTGGCCGTGTTTGGTGTATTTGCTTGCGGAGCTGGCATAGGCGTGCGCACAAAGGGGGCAGAGGGGGGCGGCCGCCCCCTCTAGTCACCTAAGGGAGGGGGGGCGCAAAGTCTGCCCCATACATTGACTTAATAGGGGGGGCGCATGCGATGAACCTTCGCCCCCCCTTGCCCCCCCCCCTGAAGGGGAACCCTGCTGCTATGGGAGCTGGTGACATTTGGCCATAGGCATACGCACGAGGGAGGGGGGGGGCGCAAAGCCAGCCTTATACATTGACATAATAGGGAAGGGGCGCAAAGTCAGCCCCATACATTGACATGATAAGGAGGGGGGCGCTGCGACGAACCACCCCCCCCCCCTGGAGGGGGAACCCTAGGGCACGCCTATGGCTGCCTTGACTTTTCGCTTAGTGCCGAACTGCGCCGGCCCTTCCTCCTCCTGCATAGCCTCCTTTAATATGGAGGGGTGGGGGGCAGCATTGAGTGTCTTAGGGGGTGTCTCGCTCAGCGCGTCGTAAAGCGACACCCTGTCTTCGAATTATATTAGTCTCTTCAGGCCTCTATCCTATGAACTTCTGACCTTGTTTGGATTTCCAGGTCTAATGGCGAGTGGCGATAGCCAAACGGTGCTTTCGACGGAGGCCAGTCTGAAAGAGTCGTCGAAACTACACGGCGTTAACTTGGCAGACTTGGACGGAATCACGGGCATCTTCTCGGGCCAAACTATCGACCACGCCTCGCCTTGCACCGCGACCGAGCGGCGAGCATGCCACATCGTTCGGCAGCTGTCGGTGTGGAACGAGGTACTTTCGCAGGCCAAGATGGAACTCAGGCAGAGCCCGCGGACGTGTACCGGTATGACGTTGGTGAGCGTGGATATCCCTTACGTCGGGGACCACTCGCTGTACATGCTGCACCAGGCGGCCAGCCTGCTTCACCGCCTCGTCAAGACGCACCGCTGCGTGACGCACGTGGACATAGCCATGGGAAGGCTCAACCTGTACGAGCAGCTTCTGTGCGTCGCCCTCTGCGACAACGAGTCCGTGGAGACGCTCAAGCTGCGGGACACCTTCAAGCAGAACCACGGTCCTCACCGGAACTTCTGCGCGGTCATCCCGACTCTGCGGAACTTGAGACACTTCGAGTGCACCAGCGATGCGGAGTGCCGGCCACCGTTTATGGAAGCGCTGACGTCGCTTCTGACGACCAGGTCTCTCGAGTCGCTCCACGTTCCCGACTTGCGATATGTGAGGCGCGAGCAGGCCGAGGCTTTCTTGACGGCGGTCGCGGCGTGTCCGTCCCTGAAGGAACTTTCCTTCAACTTCGGAGTCGTCACCCTCGCATCGCAAGATTGCTGCGCCGCTTTCGCCGAGTACCTCAAGAGTCGCACTGCCTTGACGAGTCTGACCTTCGCGGGACGGGACGACCTGCACGGCGACGGCATGCGGCTGCTTCTGCGAGGAGTCTCGGAAAACAAGACCATCGACAGGATTGAGTTCAGGACGGCGTTGGTGCGGGGACAGTGCGTTCAAGCCTTAGCCGACGTTCTCGCGAGGAACGCGACGCTGCGCAGCGTTCACGTCGTTCCCAGTCGTCCTTATTACGACGTGGGTGTTCCCGTCTGGGACGCCTGGTTGACGGCTCTGATCGCGAACGATACGCTGCAGGAAGTTACGCTGCCCTTCTACACCTGGACGTCGCCTCAGTGGGCTCTGTTCTTCCAAGCCCTCTCGAGCAAACGCCGTCTACGGAAGGTGCTCGTGGTCGGAGATACGGAGGACGCCGTCGCCTTGCGGGAAGTCTGCGACGCCCTTCGAGCGAGTGGCGCCGAGGAGAAGGTCGTCTTTGGACCGTACTTGGGGGCATCCTGCTACCAGTACTCTTTCCATCTTGTCAAGAACAAGTGTTTCCGCGACGTGCTCGTCTCGGATGCCCATGGCGTCGCCGAAGCCCCGCCGCTCGGAAAGCAGCTGCACCAGCTGTGCTCGCTGAACCACGTCACGTCCTTGACGGTGCACGTCGACCCCACTACCTTGCAGGCGCAGCGTGTCGTCCGCGCTTTCCGACTACGTTGGTACCACGACCACGCTCAAGAAGTTGCGGACTGATATCGCTGTCTTTCGAGCACCCGGGCAACGAATCGGACCTGACTTGGACGGCCGTGGTGGAGTCCTTCTCGAGGAACCGCAGCTTGTCGGAGCTGTGCGTGAGGGTGACCTCCTTCGCCAAGGCCGACTCGGAGCGCTTGGCCGACGTCGTCAGACGGCAGCGACAACCTACGAAGCTTCGAAGTTTCGGTCCGATGCTCGTGGCACGGTGCAGAATTCCTGAGTCGCTTGTCTCGAAGGCATACGCGACAACTACAGCCTGCTGAGCGTCCGACTTCCCGGCTACATGAACAGGGACTCGTTCGCGGTCTGGGACACGACTCGTAGAAACTTCGGTTTGGTGGCCAGCGCTTCGCAGTTTCTCGCTGGAGCAGAGTGCGACAGGTAAGTACCCCCCCCCCCCCCCGCCCCGAAATTCGGATGAAAGTTTTACCGATAATAAATAAGGAAAATAGGGGTTTTTCAAGGACTTCAACAAGTGCCCCCCCCCCCCCCACCCCCCCCCCCCCCAGAAAAAAAATTCCTGGCTATGGTCTGGTGTGCGTATACGCGATGCGCAGCGGTTATAGACCTTTTTAACGGAGAGGAGAGGATCCCCTCCTTTCTGGGCTGTTGCACGGGAGCACAAAAGCCGACGTCACAGCATCGGCCGTGCATTTTTGGGGGGTCACGCATGTTAACAACAGCCCAGAGAGAGCACTATGGCGGCGCCCAGGGAGCCTTCAGTGAAAAGTGCGGCGCGATTTTGTACGCATTCCAAACTGGGCGGGGGCGTTCCCGCCTCCTAACCTGGCTTAACGTCGTCGCACGCCTGATCTTCCAGTCAGCCGTCTGACAGCCATTATAATCCGCTTATCGGTTTCGGACCGTACGATCGGATTGTAATGGCTGCCAGACGGCTTGACTTGGATCGGAACGTGCCCTCACGACAGTCACGTGTTTGTGACGTTAAGTTGTGGTTAAGAACGGGAACGCCCCCGTTCTTATTTGGAATGCGTACAAAATCGCGTCACAGGTCTATAGGGGCGCCACTGAAAGCCACGTAGCGGAGGCCGTCGGAAACGCGCGCGGGTCGCGTAGCAGACGCCTCCTTTCAATGCAAGCATGACGGAAGTGCGCGCGTGCGATTTGCCACTTGTGCGCGTCCCAAACGATTACTTTTGCGGTGATAGTGTGCGCAAAGGAGCCGCAGTTTATAATAGTGAACCAACGCGTGAACCAACGTTTTTTCTCGACACAGTAGCTTCGTTTACGTGTCATGTGTAGATGTTGAGGGAGCGCTGTCGCACCGGCGCATGGATTTCACGGGTGCGGCCTCGCGAAGGGTCAGCGTTGGTAAAACTTTGAAACCAGCACGATAAACTTGTGAAAAAATATCTCGGCAGCTTGCGCTAGTGACGCGAGACTGAGTCACTGCGGAGCTCGGTGGTCACCTAGCTTGTTATACCAGCTTGGTAACGTATTTGCTAGGTTTTTTGCAAGCTATTACCAAGTGTTGAAAAAATGGCGTTAGGTTCTACGTGATAATACGTGGTCTTGGCGGGAACATGGCACGTGAGTAGATACGCTAATTACGTGATTCTTGCGAGAACGTTTCACGTGATTAGTTACGTGACTTTCACGTGATTAGTTACGAACCAACATATACTCACCAATTACATGCTAAAGAAAACATAGCAACCAGTAGCTAGCACCACCAGCAAGAATAAAGAAAAAGAAAACACGTCAGTTTCATAATCGGCTCCACTCAGGCGTGCGCAGGGTTCCCCATCAAGGGGGGGGGGGGGGGGCAAAGGATCATCGCAGCGCCCCAGGCCCCACCAAGTCAATGCATGGGGCAGATTTTGCGCCCCCCCCCCCCTCTTAGGCGAATAGGAAAGCCCCCCCCCCCTTCCCGTGCGCACGCCTATGGCCCCACTCATAACACAGCTTCTGTAAAGCGAATGAGCATTAGTGGGGTACATTCCAGTGCCATCAACAGGTAAGTGCAGCCGATTTCCCGGGCAGCATACGTGTGATTTCAGGGCGCTTTTGTGTAAAGGAGCCGTCACCTTCCCCACATTCTCTGGCATTGCGCTTCGCGCCATTCGTTTTTCAAGAGAGCCTAGGCATCGCGTCTTATCAGTAATAACAACCTCATGTGTATTGTAGCGTCTACAATGCAGGCGAGGCGACCAAGTGTAAACGTAGCAGCGTTCGCTGAAGACGTAGCGACATAAATGGAGAAATAAAAACACGGTAACCGTTCTAACACTGCCGCAAACAAAGCGCGATTGCGTACCTTTTTCGGACAGCCGCAATCAACCACCGCCGTCGCTATCGCTCATGAAATAGCACCGGAAACCTGTTGAAGTGCGTTCCTGGCGATTTTTTGTATGCGTTTGAGCAGCCGGCAACGCAGCAGTTATTTTTCGGCATCGCTGAAGCCCGACAGAGTCATTAAATCACGATAAAAACACATCCATCCGTGCACTCGCGTACACACTCGCGGGAAGACTGCTCGCCCGGACCCGCGAGCGCTTCCGAGCCGTGGCGGCAGATGGCGTCGTCGGCGCTTTGCGCATCGCCTATAGACCTTTTCACTGAAGGCTCTCTGGGCGCCGCCATAGTGCTCTCTGGGCTGTTGTTAACATGCGTGACCCCCCCAAAAATGCACGCCCGAGCCTGTGACGTCGGCTTTTGTGCTCCCGTGCAACAGCCCAGAAAGGAGGGGATCCTCCTCTCCGTTAAAAAAGGTCCTATACATAGAAATTCAAAACTGAAAAATTACGGGTGGACATGCGGGGGGGGGGGGGGGGGGAGAGGCTATGCCGATGGAGATATCCTATGCCGATGGAGACATCCTATACCAGGTATTAGGGTGACGCCTAGCTCTAATTTTTTTATCTTTCTGCACAGCCTTCTGAAAAACTTTTAACGACCTTTGTTAGAAGACAGTCCTGACGCGTCTCGCCTCGTCCGACAGGTTCACTGCGGCGTCTCTGGAGCGGGTGTACCGGCACCGTGCCCTGCTGGAGGAACTCGCCGAGGTCCAGGGCGTCAGCGTGGACGAAGTCGCGGCTGCACTCCAGACCGCGAGTCCGGGCCTTCGAGGGCGTGCACGACTTCATGCGACTGGCAGGAGTCGTCAAGGAGAAGGTCGCGTGCCACGCCCGGGACGACGGACGCGCGCAGCTCGACGACCTCAACGAGCACTGCTGGATCGCCATCAGGCGCTACCTCATGCTGGACGACGTCGTGGACGAGCGCGCCGAACGAGACGAGGACTAAGGATCCCGCTGTCTGTTTCACCTTGTGTTAATTGAATCGAAGCTAACCGCAACGGGAACTTACTTCCGAGGAAAACGGAAATAAAACTCACAACGGTCCCTTATCCATCCGCCTCAGTCGTCGTCGTTGTTTTCCTCCGGACATGGCTCATACCCAATGGAGGGGATTGGCCGAGTAGAAGGTGAATTTTCCCGGTTATACTTACTGCATTGCATTATTCCTATAGTGCGCTATTTAATTATTGATTAGAAGTGCCAAGTCGACACGAAGGCGAAATAATCTTTTTCTTCTGAGTCGATGTATAATTGAACGTCCCGCGCCAATTTCTGAAAACTTTCTGCAACTATTCGCAATGCCCATAGACTGTTCTAAAACGCTTTATTACACATGTTAACGCGATTCCTTACCCGACATGAAGCCTGCATAGGGTCAGGTAACTAAGGTTGCAACGCAGTTTCAAGCACCGGCGTAGGTCAGTGGGAGTGGGCCACCACGCAGAGGACCCGGGTTCGATTCCCGTTCTGTGATAGGTATTTTTTGTTTAGTTTTTTTTTAATACTTCACGCGTGGTTACGGACACCGGCGGCGGCGGTGGACAACTACGGCGCAAAAACGGCCCTTGTTGTGATCTCATAACAGCTTTCGCTGTAAAAAAATTCCTGGCTACGGGCCTGGTCTGCGCATATTTGCAAGCTCGAAAATTCAGCGCGCAGCCAAGATTAGTTGGATCGTCACCGAGGCTAAGCCTGCGCAGGCGGCACGAAGTCTCGGTTCATGGGCTTGGCGAGTCCTATGAAAGTTGCAGTCGAGCAACACTGGAAGCAGGGAGCGTTGCGAAGCAGGTCGCCTTCGTCCTCTGAATCGCCCTTGCTACGCATGTACGTGAAATTCCGGTCCCTGCCGTTCAAGGATATGTAATGGAAGTGGAGGAACCGCAGGCGAGGTAGGGCAGCACTCAGCGCAAGGAAGCAGGACTCTGCGACTTCGTCCGGATAGGCTACCGTCGACAGCAGGCACAAGTACAACAGGCTGCGGACGCTGGAAAGCTTCGCCTGTAATGAAACGATTATTATTCATTTCCCAATAGCACAATTAACGCTTTGACACGCTATGTACACAATTGTGTACACCACTTGTTTTTGCTATTTACTAGGCGCTAAGAAAGAGTGAGATATATCGAGCTTTGGGTGAATTGAACCTCCTGAAAAATAAATTCGTCTTCATTTAACTTCATTTTGTAGTGCACTGTTGTATATGATCACTTTTCTGAAGGCACTACCACGTTCGACGAGTCGTTGGACGCGCCACTTCCTGCGAGCCATGTGAAAAGTATAATTTTTCTTTGCTCAAAATGGCATAACGAAAAATGAACTTGCACTATATTTCTAGCCTGAGATTTCATTCTACTTATGCCAAAACTGAACATCAATGACTTCAGGATAAATAGATATTTAATTATAACTTAATTAGGATAAGTTACTATAACGTACATAAATTAACATATTATGAGATTATTTTTGTTGCAATAGACTATTGAGTGTCTTGAGATAACGTTTTATCGATTTCACACGTTTACACAAAGTTCTTCATAGGTGGCGTTTGAAAGGGTTAAGGCGTGATGGAATGGGTAAGGCTGAATGTGTGGAACGCTTGGCTATAATGTATCGCACCTTCTTAGAGCAGCCAGCAGCAGGGTAGATCACATGCATTGCAATAGTATTGACAAGAAAACAAAGGCAGACTTATTCAGAACTAGAACAATGAGCGAAACGCATTGCCACGCACGTCATTTTGCGGCATGTACAGAACACTAAGCTACGAGGAGAGCAAACGCACAAATCCCGTTTGTAGGCATTTAGCACAATCACAAAAACGGAACAACATCGACAAGTTGCGACACTGAAGAGTAAGCATGAAGCGGTGCCAGTAGATTATGAATTGTGGGATGTGTGCGTGCTTAAACAGGCATTATCTGTGAACAGACAATGCACACTACCATCGCCCGAACACTCCCGTAGAGGGCAGGTTGTATTGAAACAGAGAAAAAAAGAACTTCGGCCAGTCGCACGCCGGGAAAAGCGTCAGACAGCAGAGCTTTGGCGGTGGCTTTCGGTGCGTAGAAGTCATTTCGAGCATCATCAGTTCGTTTTATTCATTGCAAGAAAAACGTCAATTTGTCTTGTTTTAGTTTTTATTCATTCCTCCTACTGGTCCCGTCGCCCTTAAATTTCTTCGACAAGACAAGGGATTTGCTGCAAAAAAAAAAATAATAAAAAATAAAAGGGGGGGTACAGCTGCGCTCATTTACACCGTCGAACTGGTGGTATCTAAAGTATGGCGTACCAGTAGTACTTGCAGGGACCGACAACTCATATCTCTCGACCGATTTTTGGGGCGAAGCTCCTTAGAGTGTGGGTCTGTCCCTCCTCTGTAGTATGTAGTAGTAGGTAGCCACGGTAGGTAGGCCATATGTGGTGATGTCACATATGGCCCCACTACCATGCCATATGTGACATCAACACTTTCCCTGCATTTCACCGATCACAAAGCGGTGATAATGAAGGGACCACGGAAACCAACAGTACAATAAAAGTTTGATGTTTAATATATACACGGTGTTTCACACTCTTTAGATGATGTACTGGGCGAATTTCACGGAAGAGTTTCACGGTTTACCGATGATTCCCTCCGGAGCTTCGCCCCACTCATCATCATTCACCCCGTGGCAGGCCTGTAGCCAGGAATTTTTTTTCGGGGGGGGGTCCACTTGTGGAAAGCCTTGAAAAACACCCATTTTTATTATTTTTCCTCGGTAAAACACCCCCTTCCACCCGAATTTCAGGGGGGGGGGCTAGCCCCCCCTCCCCCCCTGGCTACGGGCCTGCCCCGTGGATATGCTGTGATTTGTTTTCACGGCGCGACAGAAAGCTCACCTTTCGCAGTGTTTGTAGCTGCAGTAGTTAATCCGAAAAGCACAGAGTTATTTTACAATATTTTTCGGTCTGAAAGGCTCTAAACAAAGATGCACCTTTCCTCCAGCAACGCTGAGAATTGATAGCGATGCCGTCAGCCCTTCTCGCGATTTGCGAAAGCTGTCGTCAATCTGCTTTCGCAGAAGTTCCTGTAACTGTGCTTATAACCACCTTTATTTTGAGCTTTTCGACTATTTTTGAAAATAAGCAGCTGCTACAATGAGATGATGTGGCATTATACACTTTCCCTGTATTTGTACCGCGTTGTGTGCGCCTGCGCCCAGGGTTGCCTGCGCCTGTGTCATGGGTGGCTTGTCCCGGCATCGTTACTCTCTCGATGCACGAGCCAAGCCAAGTAATCGAAAACGTCACAACGCATATGCACGGCTTCGCCGAGTAGCAGTGCGCGTCATTTCTGAGACGAAGTGTAGGTAGAAAAATTATGTCGCTCAAAAATCTTAGCGACCTGCAAACTGCGTGCACGGTTGCATGAGCACGCTGAAAAGTTGCTCAAGACGCGCTGACGAGCATGGTATCATTACGTCACGCGAAGGCAGCGCCGCTTTAATGCACACTACTAACGCAGGCCTATGTGTACATTTTTTATCGAGTAATATCTTTTAACATAAAGAAACGAGCAATATTTCAGTACCAACAAAAAGATCCTCACCGTCTACAGCAGTCAACGGTCACGTGACAAGGTACATCGATTCATTCATGTATTTGCCACCAGAGGCGCCAAAGGTCATTTTTCGCGTCTTTCGATGAAGAAATAAAAATATAAATCCACCTCTCACGAAAAAAAAACAGGGTTGGTTTGAGTCAGTGCGACGCACAATCTTTCCATCAGTGGAGTCATCTCAGTTCATGTTCTGGGCAGTTGTCGGTCCCTTTAAATTAGCTCGATCGCACGCGCAGCTGAGCCCGGTACAAAACCATTCGCCGGAATGCAGACGCTCGCTCAGCAACCAGCTTGTTACATCACAGCTCGCGAGTGCACCAGTGTTGCCACACATCTCATGCCGCTTGCATGTGTACAAAAATAAATTCGATTACAAGTTAAGTGCAGGACCTTATGCGAGAAATTTTCGCCAGCTAGTTTGTGAACATATTAGGATTAACCCAGGTAACATATTACGATCGAAAATTGGTTGTCATGGCCGCTTTAAAACAGACAACCTGCGCGGCATTCAGTGCGGTGCGGCATTCAAAATACGCACAGAAGGAATCAGACTTTTCTAGAAGCTGCAGTTTTCGGCAACACTGAGTTTTCGGCATAAATATGCAAAAACCGACGCGTAATGACACCCAACATATTCATGCTGTATGCGTGCACGCTATAATTCAAGCATTTATTTATTTATTTATTTATTTATTTATTTATTTATTTATTTATTTATTTATTTATTTAATGTACCCTCAGGGCCCGAAGGCATTACAGAGGGGAGTGGGGATACATAAGAATACAAAAAACATCAAAGCATAAAGGAGAGAAAAAAAAAACTACAAAGTGGATGGTAAAAACTCACATCAAGGCAAATAATGAGAAGTAGCAGCGGGAGTACAAAAGAACAAATTCGATAATAATAAGAAAAAAATTTATACAAGGAGTAACAAACATATATATATTCACAAAATAGCAATTGTTTTACGGGAACATATTAATATCAGTTATGTCAGCGATGTTGTGGGGAAGACCATTCCAACTGACACTAGTTCTGGGTATGAATGAATCATGAAAACATTTAGTGTGACACGATGGAATTCCAACTCTATTGCGGTGATCAATGCGAGCTGATATATATGAGGGCCTTGTGAGTAACTTGTTTTTCAGGTAGTTATTATAGTAAATTTTATGAAAAAGACATAATGAAGCTACAGACCTGCGATGAGAGAGAGGAGGGAGGGATAAACTTGATTTCATAACGGTTACGCTACTTGTTCGGTGATAGTTAGAGAGTATGAAACGACAGGCACGGTTTTGCACAGCTTCCAAATCGGAAATGAGTGAATCAATGCCAGGGCTCCAGACAGATGCAGAATACTCCAATTTCGAGCGAACCAGTGTTTTATAAAGCATTAATTTCATTGAACTGGGTGAATGAGAAAAGTTCCCGCGAAGATAGCCGAGCATGCGGTTGGCGTTATTTATGATATGATCGATATGAGTTTTCCAGGACAGGTTAGAAGAAATGTGAACACCGAGGTACTTATAAGAGAACACAGTTTCAAGAGCAACATTATTAATGTGGTAAGTAGGAGGTTCGTTTGAATTCCGAGAAATGCGCATGTGCTTGCACTTATTAGTGTTTAGTTTCATACTCCAAGTGTTACACCAATCCAAAACCTTGTTAATATCTGATTGAAGGCAAGAGACGTCGTTATTGTCGTTAATTTCGCGGCAAATAACACAATCATCAGCAAAAAGATTTATTGAAGAAGAAATGTTAGTCGGTAAGTCATTTATATAGATGAGAAAGAGGAGGGGCCCGAGAACGGACCCCTGAGGCACGCCAGAACGGACAGGTAAGGGATGTGAATCAAAATTATTGGCTGTTACAAATTGGGAACGGTTTGAAAGAAAGCAGATCAGCCATGCAAGTATATTAGGGTCAATGTTAAGATGACGTAATTTAAGAAATAGCAGCCCATGCGAGACTTTGTCGAACGCTTTTGAAAAATCTAAATATATGCAGTCTGCCTGAGATCCGCGATCGAGGATGCAGTGAAGGCCATGTGTGAAACATATGAGCTGGGTTTCGAATGAAAATGACTTACGGAATCCGTGCTGAGCTGTGCTGAAAAACGAATTGGATTCTAAAAAAGAGACGAGATGAGAGTATTTGACGTGTTCTATGATTTTACACGGTATACTGGTGAGGGAAATGGGACGAAAGTTGTCAGGGCAATGTTTATTTCCAGACTTGTGCAGAGGAATCACCCTCCCAACTTTCCAAACACTTGGAATACAACCTCTTTCAAGAGATTGTTCAAACAATTTAGTAAGAATTATGGAACAGTACGACTTGGTGTTAATCAAAAATTTGGAGTTAATGTTGTCAACGCCACAGGAAGAGGAAAGTTTAAGATTTCGTATAATGCTCTGAATGTCTGGTGCCTCAAAAACAACTGGGTCCATGAGAGGAGCATCAAAAACGGGTAGTCGCAATTATCAGAAGAAACATCGTTAGAGAAAGCCGCCGCGAAGACATTGTTTAGAACAGAAGCACATTCGTTTGATGGAAATGAAACTCCATCAGGCGATGTAAGTAGCAATGTGGTGGTGTCCTTCTTATTAATTACGTTCCAGATTTACGTTCAACGTTCCAATTACGTTCAACGGAAGCCTGTAGCTAACGTCAGGTAGCAGCTGCGGACAACAACAGCGTCTACAGCAACGCGCTTCAACTCCGCCTGTACGCAAAAAGAAACTCACCACCAGGGAGGCGTCGTGAATTCGTAGACGTTCGTGGCGAAGGACGAGGCAGATGGGCGAGCTTCTTTCGGAGAGCACCTTGGCCAGATGGGTGTAGCGCTCGTTCGAGGGTTTGGCGCAGCCGGAGAGTCGCACCGTCGTGGTCGGGCCGCAGCACTCGATGAAGTGCAGGCCCACGGGGAACCTGACGCCGCACAGGGTGAGCCGAACGAGCCGATTCCGAAAGCCGACCGTGCCTCCGGGAACTCTGGTCGGCGCGTCGGGGTCCAGGGGCACGTCCGCTTCGCAGCAGGGACAGCGGACCGCGCCGCCCTTCTTCTCGTAGCGGACGTCCAGTTCCCTGAAGTTGTGGCAGTGCTGCGCCAGAAGTCGCAGAGCCGACAGGCGACGCAGACCGCAAGGGGTGTCGCAGAGAGCGACGCCAGGTGTCGTAGCTTTGCCAGCGTGGCATCCTGAAGCAGTTCCTTGACGTCGAGGTCGGGACCGAAGTGGAAGGAGCTGATGTTGAGCTCGAGAAGGTGCCGGAAAGTATGGGCGAAGAAGAAGAGAAGGCTGTCGCGGTACGCCGGGCCCGCCAACGGGTAAACGAGGCTCGAAGGGTCTTCTGGTAGCAGGATAAAACATACGCGATTGACCCACGACCAGTCGTGCCCGCGGAAGGCCTCTCGCATCAGTTCAGCGGCGAGGCTTTCGCCCTCGGTGTGAACCACAGCCGCGGTCGTCTGATTCGGCATGCAACGCCGCTTGCCGCAGTCCTCCGCGAGGTGGTGGAACGCGAAGAAGGACATGAAGCCGCTCGGCTGGCGGCACTCGACGACGTTGGCGAACACAGAGACGTAGTTGAGCAACACCAACGGCGAGGAAAGCTGCCGGCAGTACGGCGGCTGCTCGGAGGTGAACGTGAACTTTTCCAGACGGCTGGCCTCCTCGCAGAGGACCTTGCACGCCATGAAGGCGTTCTGGAAGCTGCCGCGCAGGAAGTGGACGTGGAGGTCGTTCAGGTTGACGCTTTCTCGCAGTATCTCGGCGAAAAGTAGGAAACCTGCGCCGCAGGCCAACTCGACGTAGATGCTGCGCAGGTCGGGGAGGATGCATCGGTTCACCCATACGTCCTTGTCGGGGAAGTCTCCCACCTCCTCGACCGTCTCGCACACGAGGGTGAGCTCTAGGCGGATGAGGTGCCGAAGGTGTCCCAATATCAACGTCACCAGGGCACGCGGCCGGATGGAGCAGCTTAAGCAGCGAAGTGAAGTGATGAACTCGCACTTCTTGATGATGGGAATCACTTCGTCCGTGTCGAGATGAATGCAGTTCGTGAGATTCAGGCCTATGACTTCCAACGGCGTCCTGAACTCCTCGATCTGATCGACCAGGCTGTCGATACTTTGGTTGGGGGTCAGACGAACGGACATTTCCGGCACTCCGTTCTAAGGCCTCTCGAACTGGGCGATTGGTTCCCGCTCGCTAAACGATGTGCGCTGCAGCGCTGGCTGCTAAACCGGGCGTCGCGACACGCAGCTATCGACGAATCACGCCCCTGGTTGGCATAGTATGCGGCATGGGTACGAGCAAAAGATCATAACGTCACCAAGGAGCCGTGGTGCTGTCGTGGTTTTGGATTGAGGCCAATATAAAGAAATACGTCTAGATTATATCCTGAGGCTTGCACACGTGACTCTGCAGACCGAAGTTTCCATCGTTACTCGTCAAGGTAGGGTCAAGGGTCGTTGTAAGGTCGCGCCCCAGTAGAGGGTACAGTAAATCTAGCACCCATTGTGACCCCTTCCCCCGAGCCAAGGTGCGCTGAAAAGTGCCCGAGCCCCTCAGGTGCGTCGGGCTGAGCTCACCCCTCCGCTTCTTCCACGGAACTGTCTGCCCGGTCTTGGCAACGAGGAGGCAATGAGAAGTCATTCGGGGCAGACAGGCCACAAAAGGAGCGTTCCAGAAAGCCGGGACGTCTTTGCTGCTAGGAAAGCTTGCCGGCTAAACACCGACTTCGGGCCATTCACTTTTTGCTTTATAGCTTTGTACACGAAGCTCGTGTTACTTAAAGCACCCCTAAACAGCTTCTGGAAATACAAAGAACGAAAGCGTTATTCTCTCCCGGCGTTTCCCTTCTTTGCGACACAATTCGTGACGTCAGCTGTTTGTTCACGTGACGTCAGGATGAAATAAGCTCTCGATTGGTCGATGTACGAGAGATATCCATGGGCGTCGGCAGGGGGGGGTGCAAAAGGGGCACTTGCCCCCCCTCAAGCCACATTAGGATGGGCACCCCTACCAAGCTACACCAGCGATCCCACCCTCCCCCCACCACGACGCAACACTGGTTTGCACCCCCCCAAGACAAAATCCTGCCGACGCCCATGGAGATATCTGCTGTGAATTGTCGCCTGCCTTGCTTTGCCATGCAGTCGCATGCCCGCTCTGCCTTGTCTCGCATGACTATCGTGCGCGATAAGCTGATTTCACTTCGTATTCCGCGCTTGCGACTGCGCAAGCGGAGATAGCAGCGTGTAGTCAAAAAGCGCGCATTGCTGATTGGCTCAACGCTTAGTGCTGACATTCCACGTGCTTACTGAAGAAATAAATAGCGAGGAGGAGATAGCGCTTGTAGGAAGGGCAGTGAAGGCGATAAAGAAATCACTCTCTCGCCTTTAAACTCGGTGTGGTTTAGGGGCTCTTTACAATAATTTGAAAGAAACTGCGAAAACACTGAAAATTCGACTCGGACGAGACTGTTAAAAACTGTAGAAGACGAGGAGTGGCGCCATCATCATCATTAAGATAAGATCGGACTGTTCGAATAAAGAAGAGGTCAGCGGGTGGGCTTCACCATGGGCACGGCGGCTTGTCCTTTTCTCTGCATTTTGGTGCCGAAACCCTGGTTCGTTCCCGGGTTTCGGCACCAAAAATGTTGAGAAAAGGACGAGCCGCCGTCCCCATGGTGAAGCCCACCCGCTGACCTCTTCTTTATTCGAACAGTCCGATCTTATCTTAATGATGATGATGGCGCCACTGTCTTCTAGACAGCTTTTAACAGAGACGACAGTTACTATAAACAGCGTTTATTTCACGTAACTTCGAGCAGTTGGCCGTACATTTAGTGCAACAAAGATCGTTGGCGGGCCAGTTGGTACCTACTGAGCGAGAAACAGCGCTCCTAGACGGGACGAAAAGGTACACGAAGGACACAGACACAGCGCGTAACTTTTCGTCCCGTCTAGGAGCGCTGTTAGCCTGTTTCTCGTAGAGTTACTGTATATGCTACCTTTAGGTAAAGGTAGCATATACAGTAACTCTAGTTTCTCGCTCAGTACTTTTAGTGGATTGTGAGAGCGCGGCGGCTGCACGTCGGCGCGCTTGTCGACGGCCGTGACGTCAAGTGCTCCAGCAAGAGGGGTAAGGACGGCGGCCATATGCTTTCTGCGGTGGCGACATACCGTGGTCGCGGCGTGCGTTAACCGGGGGTGCAACCGTGCAGCGAAACAGCAGCCCGACAGACCGGTTTTCTCCTCGCACTCCTCCCTCTTCATCCTCGCGTGCGCGATTCCTCGGGGTAAACAAAATTACGCTTCCGGGAAAGAACTTTTACTGGAACTGGGGACGAACACAGCACGACGAGTGAGAAAAGCAGGCTCTGAGCGACTGCACCCGCTTGAAAGAAAAAAAAAAACAAAAACAAAACACACAGGCATGTCGTCTTGCTTCTGGCAATACCGGTTGTCTCGGCCCCTACCAAAACGGCAGAGGGAAGAAAAGGAAAATGGAAGAGGCGGGTTACGTAGGCGGCAACGAGTTCCCATTCCGCCAGGCGTTTGGAAAATAAGTTGACGAGGGGCGCCAGGGAGCAACCGAGTTTAAAATGGCCTGATGTCGTGGGGGGGGGGGGGGGGGGGGTCACGCTTGTTTTGACCGACGTGGCAGAGTCCGTACACACTCGGCAGCGCACCAGCCGACCGGTTCACGTTTCCAGGTGTTGCCAACTTTGAGGCCGGTTTCCACAACCAGAACCAGACAGAAGTTTGTCAAATGTTCACCTTTAAAGTTGACGAGGGCATTGGAAAGAAGGATTCGCGTAGAGAATATATGGACTTCAAAACGTTAGGATCAGTCGCGGTTCACATGCGTGCCTTTCAGGTGGCATCTCAGTGCTTCGCGCTTTCAAGAGCGCGGGAGTGAAAAAAGAAAAAGAGGAATGGGAGGGGGGGGGGGGTAAAGGTGGTGGTTGGAGAAAGAAAGGCGCCGCCACAGTAAACAGCTCGGCGGGAGGTGGCAACGAACTCTCGACAATACAAAGCCGGCGCATGCGCAGGGCGATAGCCACAGCAGCGCCATGTCGTGGCAGCTGATTCTCGACGACTGACACCGACGCCAGTGCAACAGTACGTCCGGTGCTTGCGAAGCGGCGCCACGCGCACTCTCCGTGCACATATCTCATCTCCTCCGTGGAAGCACTCCTAAGCTCGCGTATCAAGCGCCATGTCTGAGTGTCAGCCTGAGTCTTCGGAGAGTTGCGGTGGTTCTCGAAGAAATACGAGCCAAGCCTTGCAAGACTTGACATCGGCGAAGGGTTTCTTCTCCGGCTGCGCCATAGACTACCAGAGACCATGCACGAGCGGCGAGGGTCGGCTGTGCGATATCTTCAGAGACCTTGCCCGGTGGAATGAATTTTTTTGGCAATTGTGTCTGGAACTGAGGGAGCTTTCTCCGGGCGAACTATCTCTTGTCGATGCGGAAGATGGGAGAAAAAAGCTTCCCTGGACGTTCGGCGAAAAAAGGGAAGAGGCCGCCACGCTCCTGTGGCACTTGCTGTCGCGGCACAGCTGCGTCGTTTCGGTCGAACTGAATCGCAACATGATCACCGGGCATGATGAACTCATCTGCGATGCCTTGCGCCAGAGCGCGAGCCTTACGAAGCTAAACATTGGCGGAGACGAAGACATACACAAGACCGTGTCGTATCGATTGGTTAAACTTCTGCCACACCTGACTCAACTCCGAGAGCTACAGTTCCGGTCTCTGGATTTCGGCTACGCATCCAGTAAGCGCCTCGCACAGTACCTGGAAAGCACCCGTTCGTTGAGGACGCTCATCATGACCAGGGCAGTTACTTCATGACGAAGCACGCGCACATAGTCGTTCGGGGACTCAAAAAGGAATGTGACAATCACGACGCTGTCGCTCAGCATAAGTACTGTATATGATTACATGTCGAGGAAGGACGCCTTTCTCGCCTACGTTCAAGTGAATTTCCAGGCTGCGCACACTGAGCGTGACAGAACTCTACCGTTTCGACAAATTTCATCAGTTCATCGAGCCCCTTCTCCATAACAACACCATTTCTGAGCTGAACCTCAGCGGCCTCATTGTAAACTTCGAAGCCGTCCAGCTGATCGCCAAGCTTCTCACTGAGAACGGCACCCTGAGAAGCTTGAACTTTTTCGGCTCCGTCTACCGGAACAAGCCGCAAGACAATGCCGACTCTTGCGTAAACACTCCGAACTTCGGCAACGTGTCCAGTCGTATTTATCCCTGGGTCGTGGCCCTCACCGAGAACAAGACGCTTGAAGAGCTTACCCTCAGCCTGTCATGGTATGACGTGGAGGACTGGCTGTCCTTCTTCAAGGCTCTCGCGTCTAACGCATCCCTCAAGAAGATCAACGTCTGCCAGTTCCCACGGAAGGACGTAGTCGAGATCTTCCAGGGCCATGCGGGAGACCGGCGTGCAGGGGCGCTTCGTCAGGTGTGCACAACGTGTTCAAATGACACCGCAGTTGCGACGACTGCAAGTACCGAACTAGTCGGTCAACAGATCAAGTCCGACCACTTTCCCCGCATTTGAACCGCTATCCAGAGCCGCTTGCCTGATGCAGTCGTGCAGTCACGTGACGTCGCTTTGCATTGTGTCGGAAAAGGAAATATCTAACGTCACGGTCAGCTCCCTGATTTCGCAGTGCTTCGCGGGAACGATGGCGCTCAGGGAGCTTGAAGTGATCTGCCGCATGGGCCGCTGGAACTGGTACGCTGACCATATGATCCAGAGGGCGCTCGTGGAAGGCGTGTCCGCTGAAAATACCTTACGTTCACTGTTCATCTGGGGCCTGCGCTTTGATGACAGCGAAACGCAAAAGCTTGCAGACACGTTGCAGTCAAGCCAGACATTATGCCAGTTCTGCCTTCCGCACACATGACTACGATTC
Organism: Rhipicephalus appendiculatus; assembly: GCA_030522465.1. Classification (NCBI taxonomy): domain Eukaryota; kingdom Metazoa; phylum Arthropoda; class Arachnida; order Ixodida; family Ixodidae; genus Rhipicephalus; species Rhipicephalus appendiculatus. The sequence goes on along the minus strand of JALIZH010008026.1, from coordinate 1,267,270 downwards.
TCCCCTCACGTTTCTGCGGACGCTGTCGCCGGTCATATCGAGCAACTACACACTCCTGGATTTGCACCTGAACCATTGCCAGGATCTCGGCGGTGACTCTTTTTCATCGTGTCGCAGGTGGTACGCCGTAACAACTCACTGGTGAAGCGCGCGTCGCAGTTCGTCATGGGCACGCACCATAAGTACTGCGCCGCGGCTTTCGAATTGGTGCACTCCACGCCCGGACTGGTAGCGAGAGTGCAAAGCTCCGCATCTGTCGACGAAAACGAGGCCACGCAGATGATCAGGAGAAGCTTCAAGAACCTTCTCGAACTGGACGGATTCATGCGCGCGGCGGGGGTCGTCAAGGATAGTGTGACCTGCTATCCACGCGATGACGGCAAGACGCAGTTTGCGGACCTCAACCGAGACTGTTGGTTGCACATAAGGAAGTTCCTGAAAGTGAGCGACATAGAGTAAGCGCAGCATTTTTTTTTTCTCCATAAGCCGTGGCATAGTGCAATTTTTTTTGTTGATAATTTGCTTCCATGTTGCACTGTTTTTTTAACGCCTGCAATCCGGAAACTGGCCTTGTGTGTTTAGACAACTTTCTGATTACTCATGCTGAAGCTGTTTTGAGCCGATGTGTCTATCGTGAGAATTGATAAAGGGTCGCCAACGAGAGAGATTTTCCCTAGTACTGATAGATCAACATTTGGTGAAAGACTACTTTTGTACCGAGAAGACCCTTAGTAGGCAAGAAAATGCATGAAAATGAAGTACAGATGGCGACGCGACAATGTCGGTATGAGGCCAGAAATTTTCACGATGACGGCGAATTGTAAACGCATAGGTGAATTATCGTACAGGTACGTATTTCAAGACAGAGTGCAAGTAGTGTGCTGTAACTTGATTTCCTAGCCCTGAAGATTGAACTTTTATCACGATATTGAATAAAGACAAGAGTTGAAAGAAATACTAATTAGGGTAAGCTGATCTCGAACTGAATGCACATTGGGGCACAATATCTTCGCAGTACGTGGTTAATGTACATCCACCTCATGCGCGAATATCTGGAGTGTTCTAAAATGCATATTCTCCTTGCGTATGCAATTCGTCTGTTCTGAGGGGACCTTTTCTAAGCATGTACACATTTCATTATCAATATAAATATGATTTCCATGCTAGTCTGGTTCAACATTCTCACTATGGTACTGTTCGCACACTTCGTGGCACCAGAGACACAATCATAGCGTGATAGCAGTTGTTTGTATTGCGTGCTACATTTGTTTAAAGCGCTTTGGCTTATCGACGTTCTTGCTGGAAATGGGGAGCTTGGTACTAGTTGTTATGGAGAGCTTGGTACTAGTTGTTGTAAATCAACACTTTATCTCAGCCGTAATATTTAGCCAGGAAACGCCGCGAAAATATAGCTTGAGGAATTGAAATTCCATCTCCTCAGGCGACGGGGAGAGTCACAACACGCGCGCTGGTCTCTAGAACTGGCGTGGACCAAGGGTAGGTGAGGGGGGGTGGTGTGTTGAACTCTCGCTCCTCCCCCCCAAAGTTTTCAATTTTTCGTGTCTAGTACATACTGGCATTCGTAGACACGCACGAACATGCATGAAGGGTAGTTGAGCATCCCCCCCCCCCTCCCCCGAAAAAAGGTTTCTGGCCACGTCCCCTTCTGACTTGTACCAAGATGACCTTATTGCTTCTTGCTCGCAATATTTGCATTCGCAGAACGGCGGCAAGAAAAAGGAAAGACAAGAAGGGATCTTTGGAACGAAAAGAGATAACACAACTATATCGCCGGATACGTATAGCTTCTTTTTCAAATCGATACGTTGTCGGCAAGTTATCATACTGGTCTCCGGTCTCCTTTTTTTTTTGTTTGTGCATCAGCAAGTCTCGACGTCTCCCTCGAGCACTCTGCTGACGCTGCCTGCGCATTATCTGATATCTGCGTTCACGACAGTTAATGCAATAAAGGATGTTGCTGGTATTTGCATATCTTTAAGCAATAAACTATTCCCTAGTCCCGTCACTCGCACAATCACTAGACTTGCCTACGCGCAGCATAATAACGCTGGACAGAGGAATCGTGTAGATAAATTTCACAGCAGTATTTCGTGCACTTTATGTGACGTGCACATTTTCGCAGGTTCTGAGAGCTCGTCTTGTTTTTCTGATTACATTTTTTTTACGAAAGTTTGCTGCTTCATGTTAGGGTCTTGGGAAACGTGCCTCCTGTTTCTGGCACTATCTTCTCGACATTGTGCGATGCCTTGCGATCGTATAGTATTACTAGAAGGCTTTCACAGCACTTTCTTCACGTTATTATTCATAACTATGTTTTGCTTGCAGTTAATATCAGCAGTCAAATAGCCTAATCGATACCGCCACGCTGCGGCAGATGTATGCTAGGTCGTACTGGTCGCTATATAAACCACCGTCTTAGGACTCGGGTTTATTCTTGAATGAATGCAATCGTTATTAACAGCTTTCCTTGCATTTTTTGATTACACAACTGCCAGCAGGATTTCGAAAATTCTCAGATAAAGCGCATATTCTACGAACAGAGTTGAAGAGAGATATATGAAGAATTTGCTGACTGAGGAAGTAGAAGACGTGTGTGTGTGTGTGTGTGTGTGTGTGTGTGTGTGTGTGTGTGTGTGTGTGTGTGTGTGTGTGTGTGTGTGTGTGTGTGTGTGTGTGTGTCAGCATCGCCTCAATGCATCGACAAGAAAAGCAGATTATATTTCTCACGAGATAGTTGTGGCATCCGCTTTTCTGAAGAAGAATGCCTGCTTGTCTTTTTTGTTTTGCAGCTCTCGCGAGATAAAGTCAAATATCTCAACTATGTTTCTATGACCAGCCAAACTACTGTCCTACTGAAGTTTAGAAACGCACAACCATTTAACTCAATCACCAGCGTTGCTTTCTAGTATATCACATTACGATGACCTTCCTGAATACTTCGCTACCAAATGTGATCGCCGTGCTTTTGATATAAAGATGGAACGGACATTTAACATTTAATTCATGAAGTATGTAGCTGATTCATTCCGTATTGTCTTGCGCGCTTTCGCCTTTTTTTCTGTACTTTTTATTCTTATTGGTTTATGTTACTCACGTTTAGACAATCATGTATTTGTATTCAATAGTAATTGTCTAATGTAGTTTCCTGAGTATGCTACCTTTGCTTCTGCATTTGATATTTGTCCCATCAAGTCAGTTCGTCTTTTATTGTGTAGTTTTTTTAAATCCCGCTTAGTCAGTGGTCCTCTTCTGTATAACTGTAATCTGTGTGAAGTGAAGATCTCGGTAAACACTCGCATTTGCTCCTACTTGTACTAATTCGCATTACAATGAGCCTCCCAAATACTTGGCTGCCAAATGTGATCGCCATGCTTTTGATAAAGATTCGTGAGGGAAATTCACATTTAATTCATGAAGAATGCAGCTCTTTCAATCCTTACTGTTCTGCGTGATTTCGGATCTTTGTTTCTGTACTTTTGCTTCTGCTTGGTTTATGTTATTCACGATAGTTAGGCAATCATGTGCTTCTATTTATTAGCAATTGTATTGCGTAATACAGTGTCCATGCTACCTTCACTCCGGGATTTGTTATTTGTTCAACTAAGTCAGTTCCTCTTCTATTGTGTACTTTTGTGATCCCGCTTACTGAATGTCCATCTGCCTGCACGTATACCTGCTAAGCTGTGTGAAATAAAGATCCTAATAAAAACCAGTGTTGTACTCGTTCCTTTAGAAGCTTGCGAACGAAAGCTCGTTCCTCGTTCCCTTTCCAAACTTGAAACGAGTTCCCTGTGCACTCAGAACATTGGAACGTCTCGTTACATTAACTCTGTATGTGATTTCTGTTAACTTATATATAGTCTGAAATAATCGTGAGTAAAAATGAAGTAAGCAATTTAAAACTCAAATGAAACGACTCATATTATAGGAAATTGAGCATTGCCTGGAACAGGTTACATGGAGTTAAAAGGAACTTAAACAAACGCGCCTAGATTAATTTTTCCGCGTAACACCTGGCATACTTCAAACATCCCTAACTGCACCTTCCGTGCTCGCCTCTTACAAGTGCAGCACGCGGGGCTCTTTCGATGTCAATATTCGTATGAGCATTGAGGATACTGCGCCCTATATGTTCCAAAATAGTGAATTGTTGGGCTAGTTGGTTCAACATTTGGCATATGAGAGCGAAGGCTTGGAAGGAAAAAACAAGTACAACTTTCCTTCTAAGTTGTACTTCTTTTTTCCTTCCAAGCCTTCGCTCTCATATGCCAAACCTATATGTTCACATTGAAAGTTCTTCCGATGCATCAAGATAATTCCTTACAGGGGAAACCTCATTGAAAGGAACAATGCGTGGACGTTTAGTTCGTGCTGATTCAATATTCCAGTATGAGTGGTAAAGTAATGTTCAGGATACATATCCGCAACTTAGTGAAATCCCTTCTTTGAACTGGGAAGAGTTGCATCTCGATGTTGGTATGCGACTAACGAATCTGTTTTCTCGTGAGCACTTCGTTGGCAATCTTGAAGAGCAGTTCCTGTGAAGCGCTTTTAGGTAATGCTGTGTTGTAAACAAAAAAAAATGATGGACACTTTGTAAATTTCAAAGTGTGTTTGGCGGAAGCCTGTGGCCATTCGACTGGACTATGACATGTCTTTTCTTTTTGCCTTGTTTGTTTTTCTGTTTTTTTTTGTTTTCTACACTCTCAGAAATCACGTGACTGCTGAGAGAGTGGAAAAGGGGAGAGGATGCCACAGCCGTGGTGGCGCAACTGTTGCTATGCGGCACTGTGTCATCACGTGATTGCTGAGAGAAAGTGAGGGCGAAAGGCCGCAGCTGGCACCATTCCAGGGCACGGACGGACGGACACCGCGAGTATGAGACATTGAAGCCTTTCGCCTTAATGAGAACACGGTCAGCCAAGATCGTAAGGGCGAGGGCAAGCTCAGCGGGGACGGCCGGCGGGGGGTGGGGGGGGCGGTGGGAAGGCAAAAATACAATCAGCGAGAAGAGCAGTCTGTGAAGGGGAGTTTTTGGTTGGAAAACAACCTTGTAGGAAAGCCGTTCACTGTCTCCCTGACCACCACTTCAGAAGCCTTGCTTTCGTTAGAGTGTACTAGAACTACTTTCGTTATTGCTGTCACTGCCAGGGGCCTCCACCCGATTCGCCGCAGTCGTCCACGAAGCCGATTGCCTCCGGTAGTGTGGCGCCATCTGTCTGACGAGGACACAGGCCCTCGCAGTGAAGCACAATGTGTTCAATGTTCTCCTCGTCTTTCCCGCATATCCGGCACTGCACAGTACCGTCCGCCAACGACGGGTCGAAATGACGCCGGTACACCTGAGTGCGGAGCGCTCCAGCACGGGCCTCAAACAGAAGGGCACTGCCGACACTATTGTCGTACAATCGTTCTGCGGAGATGGTGGTCTTGTGAGCGCTGTACACGGCCAGGCTAGGTTTCTTCTTCATAGCCGCCTGCCACATCGACGTCTCGGCTTCCTGCACTCTGTCTCGTACTGCTACTGCCCATTTTCTCTCACTGTCCTCCTGGACGGGGTCAGTAAAAAGAGAGAACTTGCGGCACAGATTGTGGAGACGCCTGCGCCATGATGTGCTCATGCTACCCTTGCAGTCCCGCGAGAATCGCGCACCTGGTGCGCAGCACTGCTAGCGGGGAGACGCGACGCGCATGACCGAATGGTGCTTACACTGCTGCGCACCAGGCGTCGCGACAGTCGAGTGCGCCTGAAGCGTTGGTCGAGCTCAATGGAGCGGCTGTGACCAACGTTTTCTCGCTCAGCGACTACGGTGGCGTCACGCGTTCCACACCCGTGAGCCCACTACCTACCTTCTAGTTTTGGTGACGCATGAGCGGCCATTTTGGAAGTTCTGGTACCTGGCATCATCACAACTAGCCGGACTGCTGCGTGAAGTCACCAGAATTGGTACTCTGATGTCAAGCTAGTGTGGATGTCGGTTGGTGCGCCATGGGAAAATTGACTTTAATATAAAAAAAAATAATAAATCAGCATTTTCTGAGCTTCACACCTGATCGGAGTCGTCTCTTTATACATATCTTTCAAGTACGTCACACTGCGGAACTCTGGGATACGATCTCGGCATGCGCCGCCATCACCGAGCACATGGTAGCAGATGAGTCAAGCTGTGTGGCTCTCGGATTTCCCGTCAACGCCGTACGTCGCAATGGCGATTTGTGCGATGTCTTTTGACTGCCGCACGAGAAGTAAGTGTAAATGAGATTTAAAAAAAACCGCCAGGCCTGCCCAGAAGGCGCAGCACAGCCACAGCGAAAGCTGGGAGAGCGGCCTTTAGCCTTTTTTAAACACTCTTGGGGCAACTACTACAAGCCCACTTGCATGGTACCCACTACGCTATAAATCATCATAATTTTTGTGTAGTGGGGACGCGTCTACTATGCCATTCTTCGTCATTCTTCAGAAAAGCGCGGTGCCCGCTACACACTTGTAACGAATTATGTGCACTTTGTTGATGCTGTGGCTGACGACGATGAATTATGCCTCAGGCTTTTGTAATGGGTTGGAGCATTGAACGACCCACTCGTTACGCAATTGGCATTGTGTGACGCCTGGTTCCTACTTTACTGCTCTAAAACGCTTTACAACACACGTTAACGCGATTCCTTACCCGATATGAAGCCTGCCTGAGGGTCAGTTTGCACCGCAGTTTCAGGCAGTGGCGTAGCTCAGTGGTAGCGTGCTGGGCTGCCACGCAGAGGACCCGGGTTCGAATCCCGTTCTGTCACAGGTGTTTTTTATTTATTTAGTTTTTTTCTTATTTCGTGCGATATTGGTTACGGACACCGGCGGCGGCAGCGGCGGCGGCGGACAACTACGGCGCAGAAACGACCCTTGTTGTGATCTCATAACAGCTTTCGCTGTAAAAAAAAGGACCAGACGCGGGGACGTACTGTTTGCCAAAGGTGTTTGCCAAACCCGTGCGACCGCACGATCGAAAGAGCTGTCCGAGAAGCGGAGCGCATGGCTCACGCGCGCATAAACATGAAGGACCCCAAGACTTGAACACAGCGTTCGTGTGTGCGGGCGTCACTTCATAACAAACAAGTTATGTTTCCAAATCTCGTGCGAAGTTGTTTCACACATTACGTGCGAGTACACCATGGACTCGGGACACAGCAGACATGGAGGATCCGAGAGTTTCCCAGTCAACACTGCTTTGCTGCAGGGTGCGTAACGTCCTGAACGATTCTCCTCCGTCATAAGCGCAAGACAAACGATCAAAACACGCGCACTACGCCAAACGATCCGACGCATTTACACGTAAACACGGCGCGGTCACTCAGACGTATGTGCTCCGTGGGCTCGGTAATGGTGGACGGAAGACACGAACTGACGTCGCTTGCAAAGTTATGTACACAGGATATTTTTAAGGCAGAGTAAACGCAACCTTCGAAAAATGGTCTCAGTACCCCTTTAAAGGAGTACTGACTTTAAAAGAGTACTGACACAAACATTTTGTCTTAATCTTTTCTGTTGCATTAGGCAGCTAACGACCCGTTTATCACGGCTGGCAACCTTCACTGCTAGAGCGCGCGCGACGGTTAATTACTTCGAGACATTTTTATGGCACCCGGTCGCAGGTTCGGTATCAAGGAGAGCCGAGTGAGGTTGCGCAGGATAGTTTTCATGCAGACATAGCTGGCTACGTTTCGCGTGCAGTTGCGCGACTTGCACTTCCAAATTGAGTTTATAAATATGTTCTATTAGCCGTTGATATTTTGTAGATGATGCGTGAGTGTCCACATAAGTCTATGCCACAAGTTATTTTGGGTCAGGTACTTGTTTGACTAAAGGATCACATGACTACTGTTAAAGGCGCGAGACGACTCTTGCAGGTAACTTAATTTGCCAAATGAGTCCAATGACATGCGCTGAAGTGTCGAGTGGTTCTATAGGGAGCTTTCATAAGCAGCGGCGGCGCAGCGCATTGTGGGTAGTCCGCCATTTTGAAGTCATGGCCAGCCGAGCCGGTAAGCGCTCGTGCGGCAGCTCCGAGTAAACAAACAGGCATACCGAGCAATGACTACGAAGTCAGCAAAGACCAGAATGTACGCAGAGACGCCATCTCCGAAGGGCCGCGAGCGATGCAACGAGAAACTTCAACTACGCGGAGTGGACCCGTTCACGCTGCAGGCAGCCGACTACATAGTGGACGTCAACTTGTGGCCGCGCGCTGATGCCTCGGACATTTGCGTATTTTTAGTCTTGCGTTCGAGTTTTGTTTGTTCCGCGGCGGTAGCTCCAAGCAAGGAAGGCCCTTGACGGCCACAACTTCGTGACAAGCGGTTGGGTACGCGAGCCGCGAGTGAAGAAAGTGCTGCCGATAGCGAGATCGTCGTGACACAGGTAAGTTTGTAAGGACGTTTTAGCGCCCGGTAGATATTTATCTTTCTTTCAACAAGCCTGCCGTCGAAATGTGGTGCCTGGAGAAGGGCGACGGAGAAATCCTTGCCGCGAACTGCATGTGCATGGCCGCAAACGGCAAGGCGAGGCGCGCTCGCACATCGCTGCGCTTCTGTGCAGCGTGATGTAAGTACACCTTGGTACACTCTGCTAAAAGATCATCAAAACTTAAATGCATTGCACCTTTATCAAACAGCCGACGCAAATCGGCGCTTGGCAGCTTCTCACCACCGGTGCATAAAGTTTGCTGTACTCGCCACTGCAGGTAGATGCCCAGATGCAATCAGTACGCCGAGAAAATGTTACATTTCCTGCGTCGTTGGGGCTGGTGCTGTTAGTCGCGGACAGGGCAACGGTGCACTAGTTGCGCTTGTTGCAGTGTCGATGCATCATGTAATTCTTTATCGCCGATAACAACTCCATTTCGGCGAAGGGCCGCACCTCAAGTTTTTTCATGGCGAGACGGAGCCAGCTGTTGGGGCCTTCTTTGCCCGAGCGCTCTTCACGAGTTCGCACGCCGTACTCCACGTAAAATAGGAGGGCTGCGATGTGCGAGCACGCCTTGCCGTTTGCGGCCATGCACATGCAGTTCGCGGCTAGGATTTCTCCGTCGCCCTTCTCCAGGCACCACATTTCGGCGGCAGGCTTGTTGAAAGAAAGATAAATATCTACCGGGCGCTAAAACGTCCTTACAAACTTACCTGTGTCACGACGATCTCGCTATCGGCAGCACTTTCTTCACTCGCGGCTCGCGTACCCAACCGCTTGTCACGAAGTTGTGGCCGTCAAGGGTCTTCCTTGCTTGGAGCTACCGCCGCGGAACAAACAAAACTCGACCGCAAGACTAAAAATACGCAAATGTCCGAGGCATCAGCGCGCGGCCACAAGTTGACGTCCACTATGTAGTCGGCTGCCTGCAGCGTGAACGGGTCCACTCCGCGTAGTTGAAGTTTCTCGTTGCATCGCTCGCGGCCCTTCGGAGATGGCGTCTCTGCGTACATTCTGGTCTTTGCTGACTTCGTAGTCATTGCTCGGTACTCCTCACACGAACAACAAGCGCGATCTCGCCGGTATGCCTGTTTGTTTACTCGGAGCTGCCGCACGAGCGCTTACCGGCTCGGCTGGCCATGACTTCAAAATGGCGGACTACCCACAATGCGCTGCGCCGCCGCTGCTTGTGAAAGCTCCCTATACGCTGACTCATGTTGTATCGTCTCGCGACTACTTTTGGAAACGGTGAAAAATTTCATTTTAAGTAATGACACTTGCCGTTGTGCGAAGTTACTGAAACAATAGAGCTCAGGTTTTACACTCTTTTTAAAAAATCTCATCAAACTAACTCACAGAGCTTTGGCTGCAAAGCCAAGTAGGAACTCCTAGAAAAAAAAAAAGGATTGGCGTATTGCAATTCAGCGGAATGAGGCAGGCCGCGTTTACATGCTCGGGTTAGTATGGCCGACTAAAATGATTGACTGCGACGTCCATTGTGACATATGATGCGAAAGACACGGAACATTCATGGTTTCGTTTTTTTTTAAACTTCTTATGAGCAGGGAATAGCTTCTACCTCCCTCCACCATAAACAAGCGTTGGTATCGTCATAAGCGTGCGCAGGGTTCCCCGTCAGGGGGGGGGGCGAAGGTTCTTTGCAGCGCCCCCCATCCCCTATGAAGTCAATGTATAGGACCGACTTTGCGGCCCCCCCCTCTTAGTAGGCAACTTGGGGGGGGGGGGCGCCCCCTCTGCCCCCCCTCGTGCGCACGCCTATGGGTATCGTCACCCGTGCCTGGAGGGTTTCTTCTTCGGAGGCTGAGCTAAAGAACGAGGAACGCAAGGTCGGATGCGACCTTCCAAAGAAAGGCTTCTCGGAACGTTCTTTACAAACGTCGCGTGCCGCAAATCCTGTCGCTGCCGGCCCCTTCCAGAGGACGCGCCGCTTCTCAAGCGTGTACGGGTGTGGATTCCCTACGTAGTTCAAGGCAGCAGCGAAGAAGCGCTCGCACGCGTGCTTCCACAGCAGGGAATCAAAGCGGAGTATTAGCCATTCTCCACGCTCGGTCGCTTCTTTCCGCACCCAGGCCGCCCAGAGAGAAAGCACATGGGCTCGTTTACTCAGTACCATTGTGACGCTTCGTAGTACGCGGAGAGGCTGCGACCGCACAAAAACGATGTCCGCGAGTTCGGACCGACAGAGAGGCGAACTCGTTGAGCACAGCAACCCATTTGTCAACTCCCGCGTCGTTGGACTCGAGGCCTACCACCATAAGCGGCATTTTGTGGAATCGCGGCACGTCAGGGAGGCACCCGGAAACGTCAACCGGTCTGCAGGTACGCTGCCGAGTGTCTGCTTCAACGGAGACCGGGCGAAGCCCCACAACCCGAAGAAAAAGAAGGCTGACCTTTGGTGCACCTCAGACAGCTTTTCGTTTTCGTAAAGTAAAAAAAAAAAAAAAAAGCTTCTACTTTTACTCGTTGCTTTGGGTGGTGTCGCCTCCGTTTCAACACGTCCGCGATAGAAATAAGTAAGAGACGGTTAGAGTATTGGTGGCAGAAAAGTAGAGATAAAGTACAAAAGTAAATAATGGGGAAAAATAAGGTCATTCTGCCTTAAGAGGCAGAGAGATGGACCGTGAATTTATATATATATTTTTTTTTGGTATAATAACATAGATTTAATCAATGTAGGTAAGGCATTAGGCCAACATGAAACAAGGAAGTTTTTTTTTCCCTTTTTTTTTTCGAGCCTCGTGGCAGACATGTCACCGCCCCGTTATAAAGGGGACGCTCATAGCATCCATCCATCCATCCAGTAAAAAGTAGTGATAGAAATAAAAATAAAGGTAACAGGCGGAATATCCGACCACTAGATGGTGATTGTAGTATATACCAGCAAATAACGAAGGGTCCAAAGCGGTGGTGAAATCCTTTCCCGACTTGTACAATGCGGACGATACTAACATTATCGAGCACCTTTAACACGAACCACCTACTTTCAAGGAAATTTCCTGCCAGGCCTCAACTGATATTGAAACATTATGACATACGTTCAAATATATTGTGTCGCATTGCATTCACAAGTTCGTGTCCTCAATAGTAAACAGAGATTAAGAAACATAACCCACGAATAACGCGTAACGTCATTCACGCAAAACGAAAAGTGAAGCGACTAACAACAACAACAAAAAAAAAAAAAACCTTGATGATGCCATGATTAGTGTGAAAGTAACTTTAAAGGCTGCAAGAGAAAATTTCTTCGCTTACAAACTGAACAACTTCATATGAACATCACTTACAAAATTCTGGAACTATACCCAAAATCGTCCGATGGAAAAGCAGCTTCCCCGAGCGAAAGTCAATAGCTGCTGGGAATGCTCTTAATAATTATTTTCAATCAGTCTTCACACGCGATAATGACAGTATTCCTCATTTGTATCAATTTGCTGTGAGGCTTATCTATAGATTACGAGTGAAAAACAGTGCTAAAAAGACGGGACAAGAAAGGACACGGGACCACGGCCCTACTTATAAATTATCTCGAGAAAAAAAAAAAAGGATACATCTCTGTTCCCGTATAAAATAAATAACACGAAATTAAGTGCCATTTTACCTGGGATTAACTATAAATAAAGGACCTTAGATGGAGTAATCATATAATCCACATCATAGGCGTGCGCAGGGTTCCCCTTCAGGGGGGGGGGGCAGAGAGGGGCGAAGGTAAAGGCGAAGGTTCACCGCAGCGCCCCCCCCTTCCTATTAAGTCAATGTATGGGGCAGAATTTGCGCCCCCCCTCTCTCAGGTGACTAGGGGGGCGGCCGCCCCCTCTGCCCCCCCTCGTGCGCACGCCTATGATCCACATGACAGCGACCGCGTTCAACCGAGTCTTTTTCATCCTACGCCGCCTTCGATTATCCCCCCACAGCTACTAAACTGTTTGTCAGACTGATAACAGTGTATGCAATTATCGTCTGTTATCCTTTTGCAAAACAAGACATCGTTAAACGAAGGCGAACAAAGAAAGGCAATCAGGTTCGTTTTTTTAACAAGTATGGACCACATGAATCACCCACTGTGTTGATGGAAGGAAGGAAAAAAGAGGAGGGAAAGGAAAGGCAGGGATGTTAACCGGTCTAGTAGGACCGGTATGCTACCCTACACTGGGGAAAGGGGTGGGGGGAGATTTAAAGATGGAGAAAGAGAGAGAGATAGAGGAGAGAGCACGCACACACAAAGTCTCACTTCACAAACTGCTGGTATAGACATAGGCGTGCACACGAGGGGGGGCAGAGGGGGCGGCCGCCCCCCCCCCCCCCTATTCATCTGAGAGAGGGGGGGGCGCAAATTCTGCCCCATACATTGACTTAATAGGAAGGGGGGGGCGCTGCGATGAACCTTCGCCCCTCCCTGCCCCCCCCCTGAAGGGGAACCCTGCGCACGCCTATGGGTATAGATACCCTTCAGCGCCGAGCCAAAATAGCTGAAGTTCATGTACTTACTTATAGATAACAAAGTAAATATTGATGTCACTAACTTCATAACAAGCTCACAAACACGCCCTACCAGACATATCCATACACAGATGCTCACTTAATACACCTCGCATTCGGTCTGTTTCAAAAATTCATTTTTTCTATTGACCATAAGAGAATGGAATGACCTACCCCTACATATCATATAGAAAGCACATTCCTAACACAGTTCTTAACTGCACTTGAAAGTGGATCTTGAACCTTGTCAGATAGCAAGGGCAGATTGTTGTGGGAAATTCTTGCCGCCAAGAAGGCTGGGCTTGAAAAAATACGTTAGGACGAGGAAAAGAAGCTCTTGTACAAGAAATAAATTGAAGCAAGACTGAAAGTTGGGCTAGTTGGTGATAGTTGGCCTTGTTGGTGTAACATGATCATGTGTCAGCACACCATAATTATCATTATCTAGAAAAGAATTGCCGTCATTTCTTGATGCCAACACATTTGCGCATGTTTGAGTGTCCGCCATTTGTCATGTATATATTCTGTGATCCGGCTTCCAATAAATCATTGTTGAAAGTTAGCGCTCGTGTGTGTTCTCCCTGTCCAGTCCTCGTCACTTCAGTGCCGCGCTTAACTTATGATCTTGTCAGATAGTTGTTTTTTCCCCTCCTATTGACATTTGATACTACGCCTATCTGCGTATTTGTTCTTAGATTATTTTTCAGCTCTTATCTCTCTTTACTTGAAGTCCCACAGTATGCATTTATCGCCTTGAGCTGCGACACCACCGTGTAAAAATGCTTACCCCTTGGTCTCACAAGTTTTTTTTTCCTTTTTATTTCCTCCTTTTTTTTTCACTACGGTTTCATTTCAATATGCGAGCGCGTTTCCTTTATATTCACATGCTACTAATCGCCCTTGTTTTGCAATTTATTTGTGATTATTTTTTGCTGCCATTGTATCCCAATTAGTGATATTTTGTATTCACCTATACTGTATATGCCCTCCTGCTATGATCCCTTTAGGATTGGCAGTATTTACAAATAAATATATACCTAAAAGCATAAGACTTGTGACTTGCTGTGTTGTCTTTCCTGTTCACCGCGAGCAGCCGTGAAGAACCATATGTGCAAAAGAGGACGTAATATTTTGATCAGAAGAGAAACAGAGAATTGTACTGCAAGTTTGCAAAACACTCAGCAATACGGGATCTGCATATGACATATGCCCTTCTGCTTATGATCCCTTTAGGATTGGCAGTATTTACAAATAAATATATACCTAAAAGCATAAGACTTGTGACTTGCTGTGTTGTCTTTCCTGTTCACCGCGAGCAGCCGTGAAGAACCATATGTGCAAAAGAGGACGTAATACTTTGATCAGAAGAGAAACAGAGAATTGTGTTGCAAGTTTGCAAAACACTCAGCAATACGGGATCTGCATATGAGATATGCCCTTCTGCTTATGATCCCTTTAGGATTGGCAGTATTTACAAATAAATATATACCTAAAAGCATAAGACTTGTGACTTGCTCTGTTGTCTTTCCTGTTCACCGCGAGCAGCCGTGAATAACCATATGTGCAAAAGAGGACGTAATACTTTGATCAGAAGAGAAACAGAGAATTGTACTGCAAGTTTGCAAAACACTCAGCAATACGGGATCTGCATATGACATATGCCCTTCTGCTTATGATCCCTTTAGGATTGGCAGTATTTACAAATAAATATATACCTAAAAGCATAAGACTTGTGGCTTGCTGTGTTGTCTTTCCTGTTCACCGCGAGCAGCCGTGAAGAACCATATGTGCAAAAGAGGACGTAATATTTTGATCAGAAGAGAAACAGAGAATTGTGTTGCAAGTTTGCAAAACACTCAGCAATACGGGATCTGCATATGACATATGCCCTTCTGCTTATGATCCCTTTAGGATTGGCAGTATTTACAAATAAATATATACCTAAAAGCATAAGACTTGTGGCTTGCTGTGTTGTCTTTCCTGTTCACCGCGAGCAGCCGTGAATAACCATATGTGCAAAAGAGGACGTAATATTTTGATCAGAAGAGAAACAGAGAATTGTGTTGCAAGTTTGCAAAACACTCAGCAATACGGGATCTGCATATGACATATGCCCTTCTGCTTATGATCCCTTTAGGATTGGCAGTATTTACAAATAAATATATACCTAAAAGCATAAGACTTGTGACTTGCTGTGTTGTCTTTCCTGTTCACCGCGAGCAGCCGTGAAGAACAATATGTGCAAAAGAGGACGTAATATTGTGATCAGAAAAACAGAGAATTGTACTGTAAGTTTGCAAAACACTCAGCATTACGGGATCTGCGTAGACAAATAAAGAATCTCATAAGAAAACAAGAAATGCAAACAGACATGGCAAGGAACAGTGTATTCGCCATTATCATAACTCGCGAGCAGCAGCGTTTGCAGGTTGTGTAATTTGGTAACGAACTTACCAAAAGCACCCTACAATCGAACGTCATCTTAAGCACAGCTAAAGCTAACCGTGTGAGGACCGTCACCTTATTATACACCTAACATGCAATTACGCCGTTAAGCGCACGGCCTGGACTTTTTTTTTTTTTTGCCGCTGAGTTGCCCGTTTAAGAACGATTTGCGGTGTCACAGTTATTGCGAAATCGCCAAACACTTGGCCAGACGACGTCGCCTAAACGATAGCTCCACGCATAGATATTTGATAGTCATTTTTGTTTAGGCTTGAACAAGTTGTTGGAGAATTCCGAAGGCCTCGGCGTGCCTTCCCGCCAAACAGGCGCCGGTCAAACAAGTTAGCAAGTCCCACCATCGCCGCCTGATTACACGGGTCCGTGAGGGGGACAGACCAGCACAATGGCCGACGAGAACGAAATGGTTGCTGCGCCCGCACCCTCTTCTACGGCAGCCTTCGTGGGACCGTCTCCGGTCTTTCCTCCTTCCTTTCTCCCTCTCACTTTACTTTACTTTCCTATTTTCTAGTCTTTTTTAAAATAAACCAGTCTGAAAACGAATACCAACGTGCAGTGGCGTAAATCCATAAAGACCACAAGGGGGGGGACACATATCTTGCAATGGCGGCCATTTTTTTTAATCATATAAAATTAAAATTATGCATTAACATATATTAATAATAATAATAATACTAATAATAATGATAATAACAAAACAAGCATGAGCATCGGCGCCTGGTCAGAAAAAATAGCACTGAGTATCCAATAGTAAGGGACATCACATGGCCAAGTTAGTTTCTAATAGCAACTCGTAAGCAGGTGCTAGCATTATTGCAGCTGCGTCATTCGGGTTAAATTATGGCAATAAAAATTGTACTACTTATTGTGCTAACGCATTAATGTATTCCCCATCGTGTTGTACCGGCTAGAAGTACTTAGTTTTCTGTTCAACTGAAAGTCCTTCAGATTTCAGAGTTGGTTTTATGGAGAGTGCGTTGTCCTTGACTGTCAAGAAATTCAAATTATGACATTTGGATGATAAATCTCGAGGGGGGGACCCTTGCATGGGTGTCCCCCCCCCCCCAGCCTGAACACAGGGGGGGGTCAGGACCCCCCCCCTGTCCTCCCCATGATTTACGCCACTGCCAACGTGTCAAGTCGCTTCCGTCTCGAGGCTACTGCAGCGCGCGCGGCCCAAGCCGCCCTGCTTTACGCGCAGCGAGAATTACAGTCGTTTACCAGCTGGCGATAGCAATTAGAGTCAGTAACGAAGTCTAGGGCGCAAGTAATCATCTACACAAGTCATGTGCTTGAACCACGCAGCGGAACTCGGATTGTAATAGCCCAATGGTGGGTACGGCGATCACACATAGCGCTCGCGACGCGGGCACTCACTCATCTCATTGAAGTGCAGCCACCCAATTTTTCGAACCGGAACGTGCGAGCGTCGACCGCCGCTTTCTTCTGCTCATGGGCGTCCGGAGGGGGGCGCAATGGAGGGCAGCTGGAGTGCAAGCTGCGCCTGAACAGTGCAGCCAACAATCCATCATGCTACCATTGGCAAGCTAAAACGCCAGCTAGTAGCTACAAAAAAAAGCTGTGTTTTCCTCACACGCCCGTATTCGTAACTTTTCGGGATAGATAGCGTCGGACATGTGCCTTTGTCTTAGAAGATTCCTTTAAGAAGCCTCAAAGTACAGGCAAACTTTATCGGGGATCAGATCATAAACGCTCATTTCGATAGGTCACAATCTCTGGCAATAACGACCTCTTATTCTACAGTTCGCCTAGCGTTTACTTAAACAGAGCGAAAACACCTTTATCTCTAAGTGGGCAGTGGACACCGCACGAAAAAGAGCATGTTCGAGAGACAAACCATGCAGTGGCAAACCGCGGCTTCACCTCTGCCTGTATATTGCGATAGCTTCCCGCTCTAGAAAATTTTTAAAATCCTGAAAAACCTTGTTACCCATCCCTCTCTTTTTTTAAATATTTGTTTGCTTCACTCTGGCATACATAATGTGTTTCATCCTACCATTAAAAATCAGTTGCAAGCATGGGCGTGTCGGCAGGGGGGTGCGAAAGGGGCACTTGTCCCCCCTCAAGCTACACGAGCACTGCCCCCCCCCCCCAAAGCCACACCAGTGCCCCCCTCTCCCACCATGATGGAACACGGGTTTGCACCCCCCCCCCCCCCCCCCAAGATAAAATCCTGCCGACGCCCATGGTTGCAAGTCAGCGCCTGTGTGTCCGTGTCGTCTCTCTTGTGGGCGCGTGTTCGCGCTGTTACTGCCTCGCTCTGCAATCAACCAACTCGCCTAAAAAACAAGTTTTGTTGCTGACCCTCCTCGACTGTTACGGGGAAGCTTGCAACGAAAATGCTGCAGCGGAAATCCCGTCCCGGAAGTGAAGCCAGACCTCCGCCATCTCACCATAGACGAGTTGCAATCTGGTTGCAATGAACTACAAGGCTAACAAGGCGGCGGCCGTGCACAACAAGAACTCGCCACATGTGCAGTGCATTTCCCGCTTCCGGCCATGGCCGGGCTTGAGGGGCACCTTCCCACCCGTCACTGTGCATTCATGCACAATGGCAGTGCCACCCATCCTCGCTACACTGCACGCATAGGCGTGCGCGGCGTTCCCCATTAGGGGGGGGGGTGCACCGCATCGCCCCCCCCCCCCCCCACTGCCCCCCTCCGTGTTGGTCCAGTCCGGAAGATAACGAGCTCTGAAGTGAAAAAAAAAATGAAAAAAATGGCGCGCTTTGCACAAAGGGCTGCCACCGGCCCACGGTCTTTCCTGGGTAAAAGTGGGAAGCAAACAGTTCTTTGAACCCAACCTCAGGACTCTTTGGTCGCCATCTTTGTCAAAACATGCGTAGCCATAACCCAGCGGATTAAAAGATGACGTGAAAGGCGCGACTGCGTTAAAGGTATGGGGCAGAATAGCCCCCCCCCCCTCATCCTTTTAGATGATTAAGGGGGCGGGGTGCCCACACTTCCAAAATCCACGTGCGCACCGGTAACTATCCTGGCAACTTAGTAGCAAGAACGGCAGGAAACGGCCACTGTTCGTGGCTTGCTGCAATACAGATAAGCTTTCTTGAAGTTCTCGCAACTCGGCACGATAAAACGTCAGCTTGGCAGCGATGAAGAGGTGGCGGCTATCCTCACATATGTGAGCCCTACGAATCTGTAAGACGGGCATTTGTTCCGGAACAGATACGGCTCATTGTGTCCCTTTGAGTTAAAGTCTTGCAAGTTTTATTCGAGATCACGTCACCTATGCTCACCCGGATTAGGCACTTTCGTCGGGAGCAGCGCCCTCTTGTTTTATGATTAACCTAACACTTAAGTTAGCAGAAGGGGGGACACGCTGCTGGCCACCATCTCGAACTCAAATGGATATGGTAGAGCCATCGCGCAAAAGTGTCTGCAAAACACCTTCCCGAGCCACGAGTCCTGCGCACAGTAAATTTGCTAAATAGCCTTGAGTCCTTCCTGAAAATACTCCAGATATACAATAAACGCTGTCCGAGCGTTTCTAACGCGTAAAGAGCGCTCAATGGCGCTAATTTGAGCCAATCCGTAATTAATTGCAAGTGCAACAATGACAATGGCAGTGTAATTACAGTGCCCATTAGTCTAACGGTGGTGTTCTTGCTGTCGGGTCAGCGTTCATTAATTTCTAGCTTTTCCTCTATAGTCTGTGTCAACTCTATGGCTTCTCCAGACTAAAGACTCTACATCAGGGTTACCAGGTGGCGCGAGCCTCAAACCGCCAAATTGGACTCCGAGGTAGCCCAAACATAGCCCAACACGTAAATTTGAAGTAGCCCAAAAATAGCCCAAATCAGTTGCTTCTTAAATAATTTTTTTTTGCGCTTACGTAATTACTTTCCCGCAAAAATATCTGCCTATTAGTTTATCGGTGCTTTCGCGATTTTTTTTTCTTTTTTTTGCTGGCAAATGTACGCGTCGTATGCGTGAATCCGCTATGCAATCCATAATAAGGGAGTGATGACTGCAGATTTTAGAAAAGGTTTATTGCCACAAAAAAAACAAAAAAATGCAATCACAAAGAAATATAAAAGCATATTTAAGAAAAGTAGTAGTAGGTAGGGCTGCGAAAGAACTTATACATGACTTGATCACAACTTTCACAAAAGAAATCAATTCTTTAATTGAGCCTCACAGGGTCCGGGGCCTCGCACTGAAAAAGTTTACTCATTCGCTCGAATTCATCGATGATTGGGCTTAGAAAACGAACAAAAAGTACACTTTGCTCATCAGTGAACATTTCGTTGAGTAACCTTGCTGCGTAGCCGCGTTCCTTACTTTTCATCGCATCGAAGTGGAATCGCAGTGCAGCCCACTGATTCAAGATTGCTTATCCTAAAGGGAGTTATAGCTCGCTTTGGGATAAGCGTGCGGATAGGTATAAGCGACTTTAATTGTACTGTTTTAAGTGTAATGTAGTAATTATGATAAATATGCAAAGAAAGTAAAGTGGACGAAATAAAAAATTTCCACCGGCAGGGTCACGAAACCTGCAACCTTCGGATGGGCGCTGCCCACGTGTCACGCGAACTGCTAGCTTCCACAATCACGTGCTTTTCCCCTTTTCGGGAGCCTTGAAATATGCGCTAATGACTGAGCAAGCAACCACCCATTTCGCCATTTTTTTTAACGTGTTCCTGCAGCAGCGGTTCGTACTAACCTAAGTTCGGAGAGTGTTTAGATAGGTGCACGATTTCTTAGTACTTTTACAGTGTGGTACCTCAGGGCTTCATTCTGTGTTGTCGCAAATTGTTGGAATATTTAAAGAACGTCTTTCCATTCTTGTCATAACACGTGAAATGCCACACGGATTCCCTCCGATTCAGTAAAAACAATACATTCATTCGCATTCAATAAAGCATTTCATAAGAAACACAGGTGTGCATTCTTCTCAGAGGCTCCTCCACCGCTCCCTTGGATTTTGGTCCGGAACTGAGCAAGGGCCCCCCCTCCACATATTTCGTATTATCTTTCACCGTGGGGGGTGGCGGGGGGGCACTTGCTCGGGATTTTGCAGTAGTCGAAGAAAGTTTAGAAAAAACGTGAGCCGCCATCAAAACATCATTTCAAACTGATGACACGTGACGCCCTTTCTCGGAATACGTCTCCAGGTGCAGTAATCGTTCAACACACTGGAACGTTTCAGTAGCAGAACCCCTGACATGCCAGAACCCAGTGGCGTAGCCAGGGAGTAGCACACCGGGCACGTGACCCCCCCCCCCCCCCCGAAATTTTTTTTTTTCGTCATGGCATACATAGCGAAAAATCGCCATTTCAAGGAGGTGCCCCCCCCCCCCCCGAAAAAAATTTCTGGCAAGCCCCTGCCAGAACTCCAGTAGCAGAACCCCGTCCCTGCGGGAAGGCTCCGGAGTAAAAAGAACGCAATTAAGAGTGTGCATGCGTAAGCCGCCTGGGGTCCCCACTACGAAAATTATCTACCATTGTAGCTTCTTGCCTGGTCATAGCAATGTAGCCCAAAAATAGCCACATAGCCAAAGAGAAAAATTCGACGCCAACTCGAACAAAAAGTAGCCCAATTGGGCTATTAATAGCCCAATCTGGTAACCCTGCTCTACATGCGTTTTCCGCCTGCTGTAGACGCGAACTCCAGACCGGCCGTGCCACACACACTATGCGTGGTTCAGCCAGTAGCCGCCAGGCGGGGACACCGTCCAATATCGCAGGCAGGGGCAGGCGTTGAGGCGGTAGGCGGAGTCGCACATGCGCACTCGGCTCTCCCGTCGCGCGCTAGATGGCTAGATCTCTTGTCAATCTGTGCCTGTGTTGCCTGCGGTCCTGCGGTTGCCACTGTGCACTCCTCACTCCCTCTCTTGTGGTCGGGCGAAGCTGCGCTGCGGCCGTTCTTGAAAACTCCGCGCCCGGGAATACGTGGCATTACGCATAACACACAGTACGTGCGCTTACACGGTTCGTCGCATCCGCGAAAGGAAGGTCTCCCATCCATCAGTCAACGCGCCCCAGCGTGAGCGTGCGACTACGGCCATGCCGCGTGGTGGTTCTCGGAAAAGACGGAGGACAGCCACGACCGATCCCCGTTTGGAGGATAGTTACTTCTCCGGCGCCAAAATAAACTACCGGACTCCGTGCACGAGCAGCGAGGGTAACCCGTGCGACATCTTCAAGGACATTTCCATCTGGAACGAATACTTCTTGCAGGCGGGCCTCGAGCTCCGGGAGCTTTCCCCGGCCGAACTGTCTCTCGTCGAAGTGGACGATGCCTTCGTTCCCTTGGAGTTGGCGGAACGCAAGCACGAGGCCGCAACGCTTCTGCGCTACCTGCTGACGCACCACCGCTGCCTGGTTTCCGTGGTCCTGAACAGCTGTATATTCGGATACCACAAGAAACTATGCGACGCCTTGCCCAAGAGTCCCGGCCTTCGAAAGCTCACGCTGTTCCTGCCGTACGCGAGCAAGAAAGACTTGCTGAGCTTCAGCTCAGTGCTGCCACTCCTGACCCGCCTGCAAGAGCTCGAGTGCCGGTTGACAAACTTGGACCGGCCTCTGTGCGAGGGCATCTCGAAGTTCCTGGCCAACGCCGGATCGCTGAGGACGCTCAGACTCAGCGCGCAGCGTCTCGAGAGTGGGGACGGAACGCTCATTTTGGAAGGACTCAGGCGGCACGCGGCTATTACGACGCTCTCACTCAACATGACTATAGTGAACGCGTTCCTGTCCCCGAACAGCGCCACGTTCACCGACTACCTGAGCGAGAACCGGACGATACGCAAGCTGATCGTGAAGTCGTACTACCCGGACAAAGACGCCGATCTGCATCGGGTCCTCCGCTCGCTGTTCCGCACCTCCACTATCTCCGAGCTGGAGCTCACCCGCTTCACGCTAAGCGACGCTACCAGCGGCCTCGTCGCCGAGTTAATCGGCGAAAACCGGTCGCTGAGGGTTCTGCGCATGGTGGACTGCTTCTTGTACGGAGACGGACGAACGTGCGGCCGGATCGCTCCCTGGTTATCAGCCCTCGCCGAGAACGACACGCTGGAGGAGCTGACCATGGAGTTGGCGTGCTTCAGCCTCAACGAATGCAGGTCTCTCTTCAAGGCGCTAAAGTCCAACGCATCCCTGAAGAACATCACCGTGGAGAGCATCCGATCGGAGGACATGGCCGGGATATGTCGGGCTCTACGTGGGAAAGGCGTGCGGGGACTCTTCCGCTTCGGCAGGCATCACGTAGTCAGGGAGCCCGCCGTGCCACTGCTGACGGAGTGCGAGGAGCTGTCCCGGGTCACCATCGACTCGGCCGTGCTCTACCGGCCCGACCAGTTGCGCACTGCCCTGAGCCTGTTGCCTTCGTGTAGCCACGTGACCTCACTGATCCTCGCCGTGTGGCAACCTCTGTTTAACCGCGACGTGTGCGGCCTGATCGCGCAGTACATTTCGGCCACGACGGTGCTGAGGGAACTGAAGATGACCTTGGCCTCCATATACTCGTACCCCGCGGACCGCATCGAGAGGGCGCTAATGGGAGCGCTGTGCGTCAACAAGAGCGTGCGCCGGCTGAGCATGACGGGGCTCCGCTTCGACGAGACCGAGGTTCAGATGCTGGTGGACAAGTTGCAGGCAGGTCGCACGATTTACGAGCTGACCTTCTACCCGGACGACTACAACTCGACCATCTGGCTGGTCCAGAAGCTGTCGCCGATCATCTCGAGCAACTATACGCTCGTCGGCATGCAGGTGTACAGGCACGTCATACTGCGCGCCGACTTGTTCAGCGTCGACGATGCCGTGCGCCGCAATGCAGCGCTGGTGTCGCGAGCGGCACACTTCGTGACTGAAGAGAAGCTCAGGTACTGCGCGGCAGCTGTCGAACTGGTCCGCTGGAGCCCCGCGCTAGTGGCGAAAGTGCAGGCGCTCGCATGCGTCGACGAAAACGCGGCCGTGGCGCGGATCAGTGAGATCTACAAGGGCTTCTACGAGTTGGACGGCTTCATGCGCGCGGCGGGTGTCGTCAGGTACAGTGTTGTTTGCCACGTGCTCGGCGACGGTCAGAAGCAGTTGGTGGACATTGATGGCGACTGCTGGTGGCACATACGGCGCTACCTCGAGATAGACGACATCGTGGATTGAACAGTACAGTGCGGACTTTGTTCATGTGTTAATGCGTTCGTTGTTGCGTGAATTCAAGCTCTGCTATTTTCGCGTGCCAACGCTGCAAACTCTTAACTGTGTTTACACTAGCTGATGATTGCTGCTGGAGTATGGCAAGTTCGTCCGCATGCCTTGCCAATGCAAATATCAGTTCCTCGCGCGTGACTGGATGGACACTGGATGTTTTCATTGGGATTTGAACATTCGATGTTCTCTAAACGTTTCGTATGCTTTGACTCCGCCATTAAATAGCAGTTTCATAAATCAGCGACCATTTGGACCCTTGAATCGTCGATACCTTGCGTGCTATGATGTCGTGTTGATTGCATAGGTGCGATCACTTCATTGGGGGGCAGCAGCCGCAGTAACTGCGGACTCTGCAATGATGGCTTCCTTACTGAGGTCAGGACTCAGGAATGTTTCGTTGTTTGGCCCTAACTTTTTTTCTGATGTGAACGATTTTCCATGGCGGCTGTACATCTCATTCTATGGAGAGGTCTTTCATTCCACTACCACGAAATTTAACGAAGCGACGCCAGTATGACGTACAGGCTGTTGCAGGTGTGCAACCCAAACACAAAGCCGCGTTTCTTCGGCGTAGCGACAGAGTAAGAGAGAAAGCGAATTTATTAGAAGGCAGAGAGGTCGGCCTGAGCTTGTATGCTCTAGCCTGCTACTCTGCGCAGGGGAAAAGGGAAAGGGGGAAGAGTGATGACAATTCGGCTACCAACGTGACCCGTCCCGGCCGCCGCGGCGACAGCTTCGGGTTGCCCTGCGCACCACGAGGACCGGTAAACACGAGATCATAAGCAGATGTGGACTGTCAACGACTCTCGGCCGTAGAAAATTTTTCTCAATTTGTCGTTTTGTGTCGTGTGTGTTTTTCCTGTTGTCTGTCTAAGTCTTCGTCAATTTTTCTAATACTCCCCTCCCTTCTTTCCTTTCTCTCCTCCTATCTCCCTCTCCTCTATCTCTTCCCTCCTCCCGAAAGAGTAAGCAGGCCAGATGTTCTCTGAGCAGGCGTTGTGCCCCTCCAGGTGACAGTTGTCAGCTTGCTATTTCCCTCTTTCCTCTGTGTCCTTGTGTATCTGTGTACGCAAATCAAATAATAATAATAATCTCCTTTTTTTCCCTCTTTCTCACTTCCTCTTAGATGTTTTCGAAGTCGAGTGAACGCCGCTAGAGACGTTAGTTTAACTCACCCCCTGACGAAGGGAGGACCCCTCCCGAAACTGTTGGGAAATAAGTAAATATTTATATCCTTGTTCACAACGCCTCCATTGTGTTATAACCCATCGCTTAACGAAGACAACTGGCCCATCGAACTATTATTACACTGTACTATTAATCCCACTGACGTTGAACCATGGCTGCCAGCGGATCATCAACGGATCGTTTGTCGCGAAGATACCCAAATTACCCTACGAAGTGTGCCGTCATCGGGGACTCGATCATGCGGTATGTCTATACGCACTTCAGTCCGAACGATTCTACTACCCCGTGTTTCATCTCCTATAGTGGTGCTATGTTTTCGGATGTACCTGCACTCATAGGCGTGCACACAAGGGGGGGGCAGAGGGGGCGGCCGCCCCTCCTAGTCGCCTAGGAAGGGGGGGCGCAAAGTCTCCCCCATACATTGACTAAATAGGGAAGGGGGGCGCTGCGACGAGCCGTCGCCCCCCTCTGAAGGGGAACCCTGCGCACGCCTATGCCTGCACTGCTTGAGTACCTGCCAGAACATGTGGACACGTTGCTGCTGCATGTGGGCACCGCAGACATTGCATTGTTAAAACCGGATCTTCGAAGTCACTGGACTCCTTGAGGGAAGCGTTGCAGCGAGTGCGGCGGAATGCGCTGAACCATCACAACGCTGCATATCAGCTTGCCACTGCCTCGTGCACCCAATCGCCGTCGTCACGACTCGAACTAGCGCTTCGTGTCTAAGTTCAATCGAGAAGGGCAGCGCTTCTGCAGGGAGGCCCGCCGTCTTTGCCACTACGGGATGTTGGGAGCAGGTGTCTTCTACGTGGAACATGGGTTCTCAACCCTCCCACTGCGGCGTTTCTTCGCTGCAGATGGCCTACATGCAAGCTTCGAGGGTGTCGCTCTGCTGGCGCAGCACACCAGAGTTCAACTCCGAAGGACTTCGGCGGCATGGAGATGGGCATCAACCCCTTGCACGACCAGCTCTGGTGGCAAGCCCACTCACCAACGGGAAGCCGAGGAACCCACAGAGCCACCCAGGGCCCTCGCAGTCACAACATCGCCGCCCCTGCCAGTGCGGCGCTAAAACACCAGGCGGACGTACGCGGCGACGACCAAGGCGGCGACTTCCAACTGACACGCGGACCAAAAAGGTACGGCCAGTCTCGAGCACGCATGGTCCCAGTCACTTCTATCAATGAGAAAAGCTATTGAGAAACGGGTGCAGTATGAAAAACATGCTGAACGATTAACCAAATATTTATCCCACCGAATTGCACCTAAGGGGCTCCGCCTAGCCTGCACCCCCTCAATGTCTCCACTAGATGTAACAGAAAAGAGGAAGTGGGAAGAAATCTTACTTGAAGTTTCCTTAAAATTGATGCAGGTCATTGCGGACCACAGTGAGCGTAAGGCCGCCGAGTACAGTGTCGCGGAGACCACGCAGAGATTGTTGTCTAATCTCGGAGACTATGAGAAAAGTGAATGGGAAAAGTATTAGACAAAAAAGATAGAAGAAATTTCAAAAGTAAAAGCGCACAAAATTTCAACGTGACAGTAGAACTTCCACAGCTCAGTTACATGAGGAAAATAAGGGGTGCGACTCTACAAGAAGGCCAGCGATCTGCTGAACTTCTCTCCAACTAAGAAGAGAAAAATGAAAACTCAGAACAGCAGCGTAGGTTTGATCACAATGACCCGTCGTCTATCGCGACCATCGAATATGGACGTGACACCCACGTGCCACAAGATAGCCCAGCGCACTCAAAAACTCGTGAGAACAATGTCCTTAACCTGTCTAGCACAACACTTACAGCAGTACGTCGGACAGACGGGGCGCTGTCTGAATGACAGGTTACGAGAGCACTGCAACCTTGTCAAGAAGGGTAACGACGGCTGGCTCGCGATGCATTGCAGAGCTTGTGGGTGCGCCCCGGTTTTTGAGAACACCAAGGTGTTATTGACTAACCGTGATGAACTAACCAGACTAATAGTAGAAGCCGCCAAAATCGCAAAGTTGGGTAGCGATTGTGTAAGCACGCCATCCCTGTCCCTGTCAGAAAAAGAATTGTATTTTTTGAACGTGCATTAGTTTTGTGGTTGGTGCGCATATCTTGTATTTTAAATGTTATAAGAAAAAATATCAGAATGATCAGAAAGATCAGAATGACAAAAAAGTTCTTCTCTGCGCATGGCATCTGGTTGTAGCGTTTGAGCATCACCACTGTATATTTTCGTGCTTCGGTTGAAATAAACCATTTTGTTGAAAGTTAGCGCACGTGTTGTGTCCTCCCTTCTCGTCCTTGTGTCACTTTGCGCTAAATATTTCCTGACACCACCCTTGAATCAGTTTATGTATCAGAAGCTGTACAGGCTGTAGAGGAAGACGCTGCACAGGCCACGACCTCTATACAGGCTCGGGTACAGGAAGAAGAGACAGCGCAGTAGAATTGTGCAATGATACAAAAATCCACACTGAGCATGTACAGGACCCACAAGAACGCCATTGGTGTCGAGCGATTATACGATAATGGTATCGGCAGCACCTTGCTCTTTGAAGAAAGAGCATGGTGCCCTGCGGACATTAGTATACCGCCGCCGCTATAGGACCCATCTCCGGAGGTCACCAGGGCAGTGTGCAGAATATGCGTTCGGCCGAAGAGGAGGATGCATCGACCACCTCGTCCTTCGCTGCACAAGTCTTTCTCTCCGTCACGCCAAGGGCACCGACCTCTCGACGGCCTTGAGTTTCACCGACTCTGCCGGGAGTGCCACCAGCGAGACGGCGAGCGTGACGCATCAACAATCAAGAGGCTACGCAAATGGTGGAGCAAGATGCGGTGGTAGCCACTGTGCCTGACGCATCGGGTGTTGAAACAATACGTGGTGGAAGGGCACTATCATGTGCTTCCTGACTACGTGTATATTTATTTAATTTTATTAGGCTAGGACACCAATGAGTACCCCGTACAAAAGGTAATTGGCCACACACCATCATCATCAACAGAGTGGCCGATTACGCCGCCTTGCGCGACGTGTGAATCGCGCAGTGTCTCGTAGTCCGCGTTTTAGGGGCGAAGCTCCTTAGGACCACGGTGTAAGAATATCTTACACCGTGCTTAGGACCTAGCCCTGTCTTCCGGTGCTATAGCCGAAACATATGTGAGACACAAAAAAAAAAAGGTTTCACAATAGACTTGCAACGTAGACATAGGCTAATTATAAGGTAAGAGATAGCTGTTCCCGGCGAAAATAACCTATCGAGAAGAGTATTGATGAGTTGATCTCTACTAAAATGTGCCTAGATGTTGAGGCTTCTCAAGGAAACCTGTAACACAAAAGCACACGTCAAGCACTATATATATATGTCCATAGGCGTGCGCACGAGAAGGGCAGAGCCCCCCCCCCCCCCCCTAGTCACCTAAGAAGGGAGGGCGCAAAGTGTGCCCCATACATTGACTTAATAGGGAAGGGGGGCGCTGCGACAAGTGTTCGCCCCCCCCCCCCCCCCCCCCTGAAGGAGAACCCTGCGCACGCCTATGTATATGTCCCAACAAATTACCCATATTAAAATGGTATCCTTGCCACCGGTAAGATGGCGGGTTCTTGGATTCACTTTCGAGGCATATATCCTCCACTCCAGCAATTTTCTAAATCCTTCTTGAATTACCTAAGACGACTGGAAGGTGAAATAAATTTACATGTCACTCAATTTACATTATATGGGGCAACGCTCGGATAACGTACGGTTACTCACCGATACGACACCCAGACCTTCGCCCACTCGTCATGATTCACTTCGTGGAGATGCGTGGATCATAAAGCTGTCGCCCGAAGTGTCGCGCGCTGTGCACACCGGTTGATCGTAGCGTTCTACTGCTGACGCAATCGCAAGTCACCCCGGTTCCCCCGTTGCTTTGCTGCGCCGACTACGCACTATGCGTGGTTCACACGCGACGGTTCACTACAAAAACTTGGATTCTCTGCAGCGCAAGGGTGTTGCCAGAGCGAGAGTTGACGTGGCCCTAACAGTGCTCCAAAAACCGGGGCCAAATAATGAGAAACTGGCGCTCTCTATGTGGCCAAGCGATTTTGACAGGCATTGCGAATGTTACTAACGGCTGTTTCTGGCCTGGCTCGCGATGGCTACCGCTGCTGGCAACAAGTGCACAACAATCATGGCCGCGTCCGGAGCATCGCTCGCGTCGCCACGAAAAATGTCCGTGCTGCGTCAGTTCGTTGTCCGTGTTTCGTCGTTCCGTGTGTCAGTGGCGTCGAACTGACAGACCCGCCTCGACCAAGTCTCCGTCGCAACGAGTTACAGGATCCCGCGGCATACGGGGTCACATATCGACATCAATGATCCCGTAGCGGCGTCAATCGCTACAATCAGTCCGTGCGCGCGCGCCGACGGTTTTATCCCATCCGTGAAACGGAAGGAGTGCGTCGATCCAGTCATCATGCCCAAGCGTAAGCGCGAGTTTATGCTGGACATATGGGGAGGCCCTCGGAAAAAGGCGAGCGTACTCTCCGCCAACTTGCGCTTGGCCAAGAGCTTTTTTCCGGATCGAGCATCAACTACCGGACGCGATGCACGAGCGGCGAGGATCGCCTGTGCGACATCTTCAGAGACCTCAACCTGTGGAACGAGTTCTTCTGGCAGGTGGGCCTCGAACTGAGGGAGCTCACCCCGGGCCAACTGTCTCTGGTTGAAATGCACGGCGCCTACGTTCCCCTGGAGATGCCCGAACAGAAGCACGAGGCGGCCACTCTCCTGCATCGCTTGCTGACGCTTCACCGCTGCATCGTTTCCGTGGACTTGAACGGTTACATATTTAAGGGCCACCACCAACTCATATGCGACGCGCTGCGCAAGAGCCCCAGCATTAGGAAGCTCAAGTTGTGCCTATTGACCATGAACACGTACGCGTCGCAGAGCTTCGCAGGCCGCGCTGCCTCACCTGAACCACCTCCGGGAGCTCGAGTGCCGGCAGGTGCACTTCGACCGCACCTTCCTCGACGGCCTCGCGGAGTTCCTGGCGAGCACCGAGTCGCTCACGACACTCACCATGAGTCACCTGCACATCGAGCGCGAAGACGCGGTCGTCATACTCCAGGGGCTCAAGCGCAACAAGACCATCACCACGCTGTCCCTCAACACCTGCATACTGAGCCCGGTCTCGTCCCGCTGCGGCTTCATGTTCGCCGACTACCTGCGCGAGAACCAGACGCTGCGCACGCTGAGCGTGACGTCACGATACCTGAAGAACGTCATCGAGCTAAGGCTCATCATCCGGGCGCTCTTCCACAACCGCACCCTGTCTGAGCTCAACCTGATCCGCTTCTCCCTGGACAACGAGAATATCCAGCTGATCACCAGGCTACTGGGCCAGAACAAGACGCTCAGGAGGTTCCACATGGTCGGCTGCGTCTGGTACGAGCGCGCTCCGCAGTGCTGCATCAACTCGAGTATGCAGCACATGGAGAACTTCGGCAATGTCTCCAGCCGAATCCGTCCCTGGCTGGTGGCCCTGACCGAGAACAAGACGCTCGATGAGCTCACTCTGGACCTGTCTTGCTTCAACTCGGATGAGTGCCGGTCCTTCTTCAAGGCGCTTGCCTCCAACGCCTTCCCTGAAGAAGATCACCGTCGAGCGTCTCCGGCGTAAGGACGTGGCCGAGATATGTCGGGCCCTCCGGGAGACCGGTATGCGAGAACGCTTCTTCCTCGGCATCCACCACGTCATCCAGGACCCCGTGGCGACGCTCACCGAGTGCAAGGAGCTGTCCTGCATCAGCGTCGACTCGACCATCCTGCACGACTTTGACCCACTGCACACCACACTGTGCCTGCTGCCCTCGTGCAGTCACGTCACCTCGCTCTGCCTGAGGGTGAGCCAGGAGCTGTTCAACAACCGGGTGAGCTCCCTGATTGCGCAGTACATCACGGGCACGACCGTTCTCCGCGAGCTGGAGCTGACCTTCTTCTTCGACTCCGGGAGCTGGAACGCCGTTGACCGGCCCGAGCGGGCGCTGGTGCAGGCGCTCTCGGTCAACAAGAGCATACGCCGGCTGTTCATTGGGGGGCCTCTGCTTTGATGAGACTGAGACCGGGATGCTGGCCGACACGCTCCAGAACAGTCGGACACTCTGTGATCTCTCCTTCTACCCGGACGACTACAAGTCGGCCGTCCTGCTGGTGCGGAAGCTGTCACCAAGTTTCTCCGCAAACTACACGCTCCTCAGCATGCGCCTGAGCAAGCGCCGCGAGCTGGGTGCCGACTGGTTCACCGTCGCGGATGTGGTGCGTCGCAACTTCTCGCTAGTGACGCGTGCGGCCCACTTTGTCGCGGGGACGAGGCACAAGTATTGTGCTGCAGCCGCCGAGCTGGTGCACTTCAACCCCGGACTGGTGACGAAAGTGCAGGAGCTTGCATCTGTCGACGAAGGTGAGGCCGTGTTGCGGATCAAAAACAGCCTCAAGAGCTTCTCCGAGCTGGACGAGTTCATGCGCATGGCAGGGGTGGTCAAGGAAAGCGTGGCTTGCCACAGGCGTGATGACGGTCAGACACAGTTGGTCGACCTCGGTCGGGACTGCTGGTTGTGCATACGGCAGTACCTCAAGGTGGGCGACATCCTGGATCCGCAGTAGGCGTGGCTTTTGTTTGTGTGCCGTAGCTAAGTGGAGTGGGTCTGAAGTTTCGTGCCGTCGAGCTGTGCCGTTTTTTCATGCACCAGTACTGCACACACCTGCCTTGTGTACAGGTATATAGCACTTCCTGACGGTTGGTGCAGGAGCCGACTTTTGGCCAGTTTTCC
This sequence comes from Rhipicephalus appendiculatus, assembly GCA_030522465.1. Classification (NCBI taxonomy): domain Eukaryota; kingdom Metazoa; phylum Arthropoda; class Arachnida; order Ixodida; family Ixodidae; genus Rhipicephalus; species Rhipicephalus appendiculatus. The sequence continues at coordinate 1,235,647 of JALIZH010008026.1, read as the reverse complement.
CGCTTGTGTAGCCAATCCAAACTTGAGTTTCGCACTTTTGCGTCATTACTTGGAGACCGGATGCATTCAAATCGCGTTTCTTTGCTATCACAAAGTGACAGAATAGCAGTAGTGTAAATTGGCAACCGTTCGTGGGCACTGTTATTGAATCGTTGAAGTTTTTGCATGTGGTAGCATTGAGTATAGATGGTGTAGTCTTTGCAGTGGTGACGATACCTGCAACGGCTGTGTACTGCTGCAACTTGGTGTGAATCAGCTGTTGTCTCGACATGCGTGGCCTGTTACACCTTGCTTGTCACAGGCAGAAGCAGTTAGTTTGGGTTGTTTTTTTTTTTTTGAATCCTTACCGTAATATTTTGTTTCATCATGCGTGTGTAGGCTGATGTGTGCCATTGTAATCACTGTGCGCGGCGTTTATTTAGTCTGAATGGTTGTCTACGCGACCCAATCGTTGGCTAATGTTTCGAGATGTGTGAAGACTGTCGTTTGACTGGTAGTTTATACTATTGTTAGCAAAGGATGAATTCTCTATTTTTCTTTTTGCTTCGGGAATTGCAACTCCTAGCAGAGCTCTTGCAGCGATTGTTGGCACCTGTTTCGTGATGCCCGGGAACAGTTTAGTTTCCTCATGCAGCAGTGTGCAGTCCCCCTGCCCCTCCCCCCTTTTGCTTTCGTGATGGCGGCTATGGTCGGTTACAACCTATTGCTGTCCCTCCCACTGAGATCTTGCATAATTGCTACGGGTGTGCGAATAGCGATTTTTAGAACCGAATCAAATAGTGATGACCCAGAATCGAATACAAATATAAATCGAATACTGTTCGAATTGTTTTCGAATAGTAAGGCAACCATTTTCAAAGCAGCCCCAGTCTGGTAAAGTAACAATTTTTAAAACAGCCTGAGAATTTCTACGACATTTTATTTGGAAGAAATATTCACAAGCTTTTAACAAATGAACATTACTACATTTTCTAACCGACAAAAAAAATGCCACAATTATTCAAACTGTGGCGAGCTCGTACGCAGCAGCAACTCGAGCCTTTGAAATATTTTGTAACTGCAGGGTGAAATACAGCAGTGACTGCAGTATTCAAGGTATAGTACTTTTTCAACACCTTTCAAATAAAACTCATACATTAATAGTAAGCAAATTTGATGAGTTACATGTTGAAAATAGTGGATTGATGACACTGCTGCTTCGGCGACACTGCAGTTATAAGCAAAAACGCCTTAGTCATGTGATCAATATAGTGTCGATAGCCCTGTAAGTACATGGGCTGCATGCATCTGGGTATTTAAATGAGGAAAATAACAAAAGTTACCCCTCACTGTTCTAGCATCTCGTGCTTTCGAGCATTCTTCACCATTGCCGATTATTAGAAAAATATTCGGCATTTCGAATATGCACTATTTGATTTAAGTACCAAATCGAATAGAACGCTATTTGATTCGTTGTTCAACATTTTCGAATATTCGAACACCCCTAATAATTACTTCATCCAATAGCGCTTACTCACTCTCGTGATGTCAAGCACTTCTAGAGTGTTTCAGATAATTGACTTTCCCCATATGTCTACAAACGTTTGTGTAGCTCGTATTTGAGTACCAATTCGAATAGAACGCTAATCAATTCGTTGCTCAAAATTTTCAGAATTCGAACACTCCTAATATAAATGCTTCATCCAATAGCGCTTACTCATTTTCGTGATGTCAAGCGCTTCTAGAGTGTTTCAGATAATTGACTTTCCCCATATGTCTACAAACGTTTGTGTCGCTCGTTTTAGGTCGGAAACTGGGACGTCCTAGTAAATTTCGTCAGGGATTCTGACATTGCTGCGCAGCCAAGCGTAATGTTCTATAGTTGGATACAACTTAAAGGGGCCCTGCAACACTATTCCAAGCAGCCATGGAATGGATTCACTTAAGGAGCTTACTGCCTCACGAATTCACCGACGCAAAAATTTTTAGAAGCCGTCCAGTACGAGCGGAGTTACAAAGATTTGTCGCACGCTGCAATTGCTTTCTCTTTCTCTCATCCCGACGAAAGTGCTGGAAGCTAAGCAGGGAGGGATAAGGAGGTATGTTACGCACACCTCATGACCTTGAGCACTTTCTCTTTTTTTTTTCTTCAAATTCGCGGCTTTTTCGCGGCCCCCCACGGCGGCCCCAGTAACTCCCGAGCGGGCCATGCTCAAATCAGCCAATGGTGATACTTGGGCATGTGACGCAATGATGTTTGAGTATGTAGCATCATTTGTCGAGAGAAGAGAAAGCGATTTTTAGCTGACTTTGAGAAATTATTTTAAATTCCAGGCTTCATGCTGCGCTATAATATTTGGCTCGCGTGTTCTCGGGAGCCTCGACTGCCGATCGGCAGCCTCTCTGACCATGCTGAAAAAGTGTTGCAGGGTTGCCCCTTTAAGAATTCCGGGGAGGCTCCACCACACTAATTGAGATATTGCTAATTAAGATCATCCTCATTAACACTTTGCTAATCAAGACCTTGCTAATAACCTAGCTCCTGTTTTGCTTTTTACATTAAGTACAACGCTGCTATTTAACAGAGGTAGACTCCACGAAGCAGGTTTCAGGAAAGCTTTTTTGCAGCATAAACTGAAAAAAAGATTGCTTACAAGTTTGCATTGTCACACTGACATATAAATGTTAACATTTCTGCTCATAATTGAAAAATAAAAGGGAAAACCAATCTTCTCTTCTGCTATAGTCTGTCACAACCTAAGAGTGACTGTAAGCTCTGCCCATAGTCATCACCGTTGCGCCTGTTGCCATTCACAGCGATGTAGGAAACCCTTGGGACACAAACATCACAAACACAGAGTGGCCCCGCAATCAAAGGCGTGATTCGAGAATCTGTTACCAATCTTTAAAATTCATCTTGATAAAATCTTAATGACTGGCAGCCTTCTTGTGTGGTGCACATCATCATAGTATTGAAGAGAACGCATGTTCAGAAAGAACGCAACACCAGAAAGTTGCCATTGTACCCCCTTTAAAAGGGGTACCGACACCTATTTTTGAAGGCAAGTTTACTCTTCCAAACAAATCTCGTGTATGCGGAGACTGCTCTGAACACGTGTGAAACTCGGTGAATGATATTTTATTTTGACGTTAAAGTCGATTTGCGGATAGTGCACCTACTGAGATCGACACTATTGCAACGTCAGGCTACAGCATCTATTCTGGCGGCTTTGTGCACCAGTATAACTAGTTGCAATTGCATCAAGTACCAAAAGCATTCGAATTGGCCATTTGCGCATCACCAATGGAGCCATGAAACAAAGTGGTCCCTGGGAACATTGCAATATCTTCCGCAAGCACCTGATGAGAAGCTCGTACCATATTGCCATGTCAGGACACAGTAGGGAAACGAAACAAGCTTTCAAGAACATATCGTAATTAATTTTTCAGGATGTGCACCCATGCTTACCAGCACATTTTCTAGGCTCTTGAGGGCTTGGCCTTTGATTCGACGCAAAAGAACAACTGAAAATGTTCGTGCCAGCACCCTCTTAAGGTGCCGCTGTAGAGAATGGATACAGTGTAAAATGGCCAACTCTAGTTCTCGACCAACTGCATCTCATAACCACTTGCACTGTGTTTGAATTTGCTGTGTTTATTGACCATGTATTTTTTTCTTTTGTACTTGCCTCGTCCCTGAGAACGATTTGTGTACTCTGGATCTCGCCTTGCTGCTTTGTTCTGTCTGTAGTATTTGTGGCATCTAGTGCATGATTACCATGCTGGAGATGTTAGCATTGCATGAGTGCACTGTGTTGTTAAGGAGCAGTGAACCAGCAAGTAAACTTCACCAGAACGTAGTTGCAGCGCTTGGCAGTGAGGTTATGAACATTATGGACCACCTGTGTGCTATGTGCGGTCATTCTCAGCAGTAGCGATTGGCTGCCTCTTCCACTTAGCCCGTTGCAACATGGTGTCCTCGTTTGGAGACGCGACTTATACCCCGGTCACACGGCACATGTAATGTCATTCGCAGTTAATGATATTCAAACTGAATGTCATTGTGACTTTGTGTTCCTGGTCTACAGAGGTGTACAAAATGGCATTCGCCATTGATGTTGATGTTTGCCGCCATTCCAGTGCGCTTTCCGCATTTTATTATTCTCCCCTGACGAAACTGCAGAGTTTGCTTCCATGGCTTACAGATGTCGCTTGCGTAATTCTGACCTTGATGCCGCAGCACCATTTTAACGAAAGAACGTGGAGGAATTGAAAAAGAAGGGAGAACGGACGAACGTTTGTAAACGTGGCCGACGGGGTGTTGGCGTTCAGCTGGAATATGGGAACAGGAATATTGCTGCACAAGTTGCTTCAACTGTAGTGGTGCACGTTAGAAAAGTTATTAGAAAGTTAACAGCAGCCATTAACAAGAACCTTAACCTTGATTACATTTTGCTTTAAGTTATTGATTCTGTAATTTTTTGCCAAGCGCCTGTTGTCAAGATTACGCGTCGCGCTTCCATGCAGTTTGAGAAACGCACTCAATGGGCGATTGCCATTGGCTGTGAATGTCATTCACTATGTCCATGTAGCAGCAACAAAACTGGCATTAACATCTAACTGCATTTGCTGTGAATGACACTACATGTGCCGTGTGACAGGAGTATTACTTTAGCCATTTTTGTGCACTACTGCGAAGGAAGAGGCTCTAAACGCTGAGCTAATGGTAAATTAAGTGCTCTTGTTGCCTGAAGTCTACTTGTATCAATTCTGGTTGAGGTACTTTGCTAAACACAATCGCTTTGGTGAAGGCAGTACCGTGTTTCACGAGATGTTGGATGTGGGGTGTTTCAGTAGGAATTTCAAGATTTTTTTTACCTTTTTTTTTTTTAGAAATGCTCGCTGCCAGCCGACAACTTTTGCATGGAATTTTAGTGGGTCGTTGAACTCTGTTTATGAAGGAAGATACCATGACTGACTGTGCAATCATTGGATAATTATTTACATTGTAATTACAATTAATTGATGTAAAGTACCCTAATTTATTTTCACCCTCTGCCACCTTGGCATAAAGTTATGCAAATTTTACGCATTAATAGACTGTCAATCATTATGTGTGTCGCAAGGGGTTAATTTGATAGCCTTAAAGAGTACTGACACGAATTTTAAATATTTTCCTGATTGATGCACTAAATAAAAGTACTGGTGTTGAGAAACCTAAAACGTGTACTGTGTACGTGTACGTGCCTGGGAATGCATCGAATATATTTTGATGTCGAGAGGGCGGCTTCTCAGTGACGTGTCATAGCAGTGTGACGTCACGGGGAGACAGCATCTGGTGACATACTGACATTAAATCTGTAATGTGCTTGTGGTGCACGTAAACAACGAAGAGTGAATGTCGTCCGATAACCCTGAGAGTGATTTTTGCGATTTAGGCTGCATGCAGGACGCAGAGCTTGCATACTAGGGAACTGTCTTGACTCATCGGGATAATGTCCATTGCAGTAGAGCTGTTGGAGCTGGCTTGCAGATGCTCAGCGCCGAAAACTTAAAATCAAAATGAAATATTTTATACGTGTCGTCCGACGTGCGTGGAGAGTGTTGACACTGCATACCAAGGAAACGAAAAATGTCCCTTTTGCGATGTCTTCAAATCATATCAGTACTCCTTTAAAGAAGTGCATTTCTTAACATATAGATGACCCAAGGAGAAGATAAGGTGTTTGATTTTATTGTGATGCGTTACATCATGAAGCCAATCAATGTTAGGAATAAGGAGTTGAAACAATGGGTGATTAATAGGCTAGTGCTAAACGGCAACACAATGAAACTTTCTGGGCGAGCATGCCAGCTGAATCTACCAACACCTCCTCTATTTTTCTCAATCCCAGTGCAAACGCTTGCTCCTCAATGGGAACCGTTGGTCCACCTTAGTTCAGGGAGTCGTCGTGATACGACGCCACCGAAAGAGAATGACTACTTGTGTCATACGTGCATCTGAGTGCACAACGCTCCTGTTCTTGTGGAGATGCATTCGATGCGCCGTCCATCTCCCATATCATGCGTCTGCCAGATTTCTTCCATCGTGCCCCTAACTTTGTGGATTGAGGCAACACCGCCGCTGCTTCGCAGCGCTCGGTGTTGCGCAATTTAAAGGCAGAGCATGCTGAAGTGTCACACTGATGCGCTGTGCCATCTCAAATTGCCTCGTCTCTTAGAGAGCCAGCGTGAAAGCCAACATGGCGATCTTGAGGGATGAAAGACATCACCCAACGGATAAAAATGCAACTAAACAACAGATTAGTTTTTCTGTTTTCTGTCCCGAGGCACCCCCGAAACCCCGAAAGGGTACTCTCCCCCATAAATGCAAAGCAAGCGCGAATGCTAGCCAAGAGAGGAGAGTAGGAGAGGACAATAGGAGGAGGGTGGTTAACAGTCGGATTGGGCACATCTGACTGGCATCGAAGAAATAGAGGAGGCGTTCGATCTAGTCTGTCTTTGGCATGTCCTTGAACCATTTAACCCCTTGAGGCGCGCTACGTACACGCGTCTGGACGCTACGCCTTTTTTGCCAGTTCTTTGGGCTAGTGGCCATGACACCGCAAAATACATTGCGTATGGGATGAATTGAGCCTTATTCATAACATAACCACTGTGTCTCTCCTCAACCTTAATGTACTGCAGATGGCTGCAGCGGTCCACATTGTTGAAGGCACTGCAATGTTCAACGGCTTGGTCGGTGTGCCGCATTCCAAGAGCAACGTCAAAAATATAATTTTTCTTCGCTCTAAATGAATACAACAAAAAACAAATCAAGCGTGCATTTTGAGCCTACAATTTTACTCTTTTTATGTAAAAATGAAACATGACTGGCTGCAGAATAATTGTACATTTAATTACATGCTCACTAGGATTAATTACTAAAAATTGCACAAAACAAGATATTGCTTCATTTTCTTTCTTGGATGCAATATCGAGTGCCTTAGAGTTACATTGTGCGAATTTAATGAGAACTAACAGACAATAATGCCAAGGGAAAGTATAGGGGATGTTATTCGTAGTAGTTACAATATAAATGTGAAGAAAGTAAAGCGTATGAAAAGGTTAAGTTGCCGCCAGCAGGGTCCGAACCTGCAACCTTTGAATTCGTAGATTGCAGCTACGGTTCCTGCCGGCGGCTAGTGATGTTTTTGTCCATTTTACTTTCTTCACATTTACATTATAACTACTACAACTAACATCCCCTATACTTTCCTTGGCATTATAGTCAGTTCTCATTAATATTGTGCCTAATAAAGAAAAACACGAGCCCTTAAAAATTCCCCTTCTTTCCTTCATTGTGCAAACTGGACACACTTTGCAGACAGTCGATCATAATTCTCGCCTGAAGGGGTTAAATAGATGAACTTGTCAAGTATGTGATTGTGTTGAGTGAATGATGGATGATGAGATTGGCTTGTTCCAGTGCTTTTTCGTTCTTCATTCAGGCGCATAGACGACGTGAACTGCCGTGATGCTATGCCCTTCTTATAGATGATGTGTGTGCATTTTAAGCTCGTTAGGGGCGAAGAGCCTTAAGGTCTCGGCTTGTCGGCGTGTCATGTCGTCGTCATGGTCCATCATAACGGGTATGCACCACAAAAATTAGGTAAATCCCACTACTTGCCACCAGTGTATCGGAACGGAACGAAAACCGAAAACGAAAAACGAAAAAAACAATATTTTTGACCGGAACGAAAACGTAACCGAAACGTTATCTATTATTTCGTTCCGGAGTGAAACCGAAATTTTTTTGTTTTTCGTTTCACTGAAACTTGACAGACCGGAACAACTGAGGTCATGCAACGTGAGGAATAATGCACATTTCGGAGTACAGAACTAGCGCATACCCCAGGCAAGAATTCCAAAGTAAACATGAGTTGAAATTGTGTGAAAAACGAGAACAGTGGCAACCAGAGATGTTTATATTAACTCAAGTGGACTTTCGTGTGCCCGCGACACATTACAGCGTGGAGAGGGCATTCTCGGCGCGCAAGTTTGTTTTATATGAACAGTGGTCTCGCATATGAGAGGTACAATCGATGACGGGCTGCTTCTGAGATCATACTCACTCCCTTGACGCAAAGTATTGAGCGTGCTCAAAATATTCGTAATTCACTTTTCAAAAAGTATGATATAACTTAGAAGGGCACTGGTTTGCGATGATTTGTAGGAATTCGTGGTACAGTTAGTTGTGCTCCTCTTAAGAACGTGGCAAGAACGTGTTCTACCCCTGTCCCACTTTCTTAAGAGCGTGAGTAATTATACGACAAATCCAACAGAGTAAAAGCTCGTTAATTTGAACTCTAACGGGACTATAAAATTGTTCGAATTAAGCGGAGTTTGAATTAGCGGGCAGGCGCTAGAATGAACAGACATCGCGCCACACTGTGCGGAGAGAACCCAGAGAAGCCACCCGGACTCGTTCTTGCAAATTAGGCGATACTACACGTTTGTGGCAGGCAATTTCATAAATTAAGTTCATGCTCTAACAGCCAACAGAATTTATTGATCAGTCAGTGATACGCCAGAAACAAGCAGCGACTCGCATTCACGTGAGCAGTGAGCCTTAATGCCAAAATATACGAAGCTATTTGTGCTCCAAAACACGTTCATTAACATGGCGGAGTTAACACAATCAAAATTTAGAGTCTCTCTTTCTTAGTTTATTTAGAACAATATTGAAATTGTCCAAGGAGACACGGCTAAAGGCAAACATTGCCTGACTGGGCAGAGCCACCCATACAGCAGCAGCAGCAGACAGATGACATTTACAACCATAAAAGCATACATGGAAATCAATCACTACACTTGTTTTACAGATGAAAGTAATGTGTAATTTAGGTGATCAGTCTGGGCCGATTTCTGCTAGGAGGGACGAAAGCTGGGGGGCTCTCAGTTCGAATTAACCGTAGTAGATACCGACGCGTTCGAATTATCGGGAGTTTTCCGCCATAGAAATACATAGGGCTGTGTCACTTCGAATTAACTGTAAGTTTGAATTAACCGAGTTCGAATTAACGAGCTTTTAGTGTATTTTTATCGTTACTCTAACTTCAAAATTTCGCATACAAATAAATAACGTTACGAAACGTTATGGAACTTTTTTTTTTCGTTCCGGAACAGAAACAGAACGGAACTTTTTGCGGTGGAACGAAACTAAAACCGTAACGAAAAACATTTCGTTCCGACACCCTGCTTGCCACTGGTCCATACTATGCATATTATGAGTTAAAGGTTCGTCGTTACCGCCTAAAACATTATGTTTTGCTTAGCAGCGGTGTCAGAATCCCCGATGCGATTTACCAAGGCGCTCAAGTTTCTTATCTAAAACCAGAGACACAAATGTGCATCTCTACGGTAAAGTCATCTATTTGAAACACCACCTCTTGAAACATATCTGCAAAGTGATGGTGCGTTAGCGGACTGGTGGCGAGTAAAGCAGTAAAGAGTAAAGATTTTGCTGTGAGAAACACCGGCGCACACTGCATGCTTCGCCCCTCCCCAGGTTTCACGTTAGTGGAGCTGAAACACCCTTTCTTTCTCATTGCGTAGTGCTTCCTCCTAATTTTTTGTGTATAACATCCGATATTGCTAGGAGCCGCTGAAATGTAGAGAGAGCCAACTTTGTTTTGTCGGTAGCCGTCTATTTTCAAAATGCTATTTTCTGTCGCAAGTGCGCAGGCTTTGAGTCGTGCAGAAAAGAAAAATTGTGAATCTAAGCGTTTAGCTTCTTTGGCTGCGAGTGATTTTGGACTGGCCTTTAGCGACAGTGGCAAGGCCGCTTGAGTGCAGTGACGCTTTCTCTTGTGATTGTGTAAAAAAAAAAATGTTTTTTTTCTTCATTGTAATCACCTTGTTGAGAAAGTTTTGATGCTGAAAAGTAAAGAACACATCTTGATTGTGAGAGCTTATTCTCTTTGAGTGTGTGATATCGAACTGGCATTGGACCTCAGTGGTGTGCGTGTGAAGACCCTGTTTGGTACAGTGTGGAAATCTGCAATCTTTTTATAGCTATCTTTACCAAGCAGCGACTTTTTTTTTTTCTTTCTAGTACTATTGTGTTGTTCGCATGCAAAAAAAAAAGTTCCCGCTGTTTTGCGAGCTTACAAAATTTCTTCACCGTCCTTAAGGGGATTAAAATTGTGGCTTGTGTTTTGATGGGGGGGTCAGCACATCGTTGGTTTGTGCTTGTGTGAGTTTTCCCACTTGTATGTGGTTTATTAACAATAAAAATCTTTCAATCGTAAGTTCTGCGTGTTTTGTCGTTTTTTCTTGTAGTCTTTGGCGTGCTCCATTCATACTGTACGCTCTAAGGAAAGATAGAGCATTTGGGGAGTATCTTTGCGACATAACTATAATCATCATCTACATTGCATACTTTCCTTTAGTTATCACCGCTGTTTCAGCACTTCCCAGTCACGAATGGCATGCGTGCTACCAGTGTGACATAGCATTCTTGATAGGAAAGTAGAAGAGCCGGGCTTTCAAGAAAGAAAACGCGAGCGAGCCAGATGACGATTACAGTTGTGGGGCAGTAAATACTCCCCAAATACTCGATTTTTTTTTTACAGTGTATGTGTGAGATAAGCAACATTCCTTGAACCAATTCATGTGCTCACATTCGCCGCGACTCTGAACACTGGCAGGATGCAATGCACGCAAATGCACGCAAAGAAAACACGAAGCTCTCGGTGGCAAAAAGTTTCACAGTACGTTTATTTGCCAGATTCCTCACAAGGGGGGGTTGTTGGCTAAACAGATCAACCCAGCTCACGGGAGATGTGGCGGTATAAATCACTCTCGGTGTTCTAGAAAGATACAGAGACAACTTCAATACGGCCTCGAGCGCGTCGGTACCAGTCGAAAGCATAGGTTCACAGTACAGAGTCGCGAAACTCCAAAAGAAAATAAAACACCGTGCAAACTTATCCCGGACAACTGTGGCTCGCAGTGCTAGGTATGGTGGTGCCGCCTACCTAGGTGTGGACTGCATGAGGCTGTGACGTGCGACACGACGTTTAACGGTGATCAAGGAAGCGTAGAAAGCGAGGTTTTTTCTTCTTTCAATAAATTCGAGCGAAAAATGCAACAGTGCTGAGCTGTGATTACACTTTTGTCAGGTGAAACCAGGCTAGCACCCGATTTTCCCCTAGCAAGTTTGCCAAGAGGCACTACTGAATTCCAGATATATCATTAGCAAACGAAAAGCTCATCAACTAGTCGTATGGCGTACAAGTGAAAAGCAGAACTAAATGTTTATGCAGGCTAAATATTTATGCCCGCTCGGAACAAAACCGGAGTGAAATATTCGCTTTGTCATTGCTTTGGAAGTTGCCAAAGTATAGACGATGTAGCACTTTCACTGCCTTATGCCATACAACAAAATAAAAATTTAAGAAGTAAGCCCACAGGAACAATAATAAATGCTGGGGTTTTACGTTCCAAAACCACGATATGATTATGAGGCATGCCATAGTGAGGGACTCTGGTATAAATTCTGCGGCTTGGGGTTCTTTGATGTGCACCTAAATCAAAGCACACAGGCGTTCGTTGCATTTCGCCCCCCATCGAAGTGCAACCACCATGGCCAAGAGTCAAACCCGCACCCGCGAGCACAACAGCGCGACACCTCACGTGCCGAGCTGCCACGGCAGGTCCACAACGACAGCTACTGGTAGATGTGTTAGCAGTGTAAAGACCGTTCCAACTTGTTCAGCCACGATATCTGTGGTAGTGCTATGAGAAATTCTTTAGGGGCGTGTCCCGTGTAAATCTGACGATAAGAAGCTCGTGGACTGCTGAAACGTGAGCTAAAAAAAACACACTGGGCTTGGCTCGTGTGTGAACATACGGCCATCGTGAATGGCACACAGCGTCCCAATTGATGCGTGTCATCTTGCAGAACCGCAAGATGGCCTGCGTTGATTTGCGATTTGTGTTTGCAAAAATTTTAGACAGGAAACACGATAAACAGCGTGGCTTTTCAGCACAGACAGTGCTGATCCATACCTGAATGCGTCTTTTAGTTGACTCATGGCATTGCAAATTACTGAAAACCAGAATGTAAATTTTTTTTTATTTTGTGCTTAGACACAGGCGTGCCTCACACACAATGCCCGCAGGGCCCTGCACCCCGCCTGTGCTTTGCAATGGCTGCCTCCTTTGGCAGCCGCTGTAATTTGTGGCTCAGCTCATGGTGATTGATGATGCTAATACGACTGTAATTTCGTTCATTTGCAATACATTTATTCTAAGTACTCTCTATAACTAATAATAATAATCGCACGGGTTTAACGTCCCAAAACCAAGATATGATTATGAGGGACACCGTAGTGGAGCTCTCCACAAATTTTGACCACCTGGGGTTCTTTAACGTGCACCTAAATCAAGTACTCGGGCCTCAAGCATTTCCACTTCCATCGAAAATGCGGCTGCCGTGGCCGGGATTCGATACCGTGACCTTTGGGTCAGCAGTCGAGCACCATAACCACTAGACCACTATTTAGCAAGTGTTGCCAAAAAGAAATACAGTTTAAGTTGTGCCTACTGATTCGTCTATCGATTTAGCATCAATTGCGAAGCACACTCTTCTTTTCGCTGTAGCAGTGTATGGCCAAAGTGACGCTAATCCTGCCTGTATGACAGGCGTACCAGGCGCGGCATGTCGATTACCAGTTATCAACTTTATGCACACAAACTCCTCTCAAGTACTGCACACACACAAAAACAAACTGACGCTGAATAGTATGTGGGCATTCGTGAGATGTAACTGGCCTACATTGGATTGCAGTGGTTCACACGCTTCCTACACCAATGGCAAGCTGTCATTTAGTTACGTAACAGTAACGGCGGCACCACCAAACTCGTTAAAACATTGCGCGAGAAACCCAAGTGCACTGACTGCCAAATCGGCCAGACGCAACATGTTCAACACTCCCGACAGACGCAAGTGCACGACGCAAAAGTGGCTACCCGAGCAGCAAACCTGAAAGCGCGCGGGAAGTCACCAGCAACAGCATGTCAATAAACTACAGCAACAACAGCAACATATTATATATATATAATATATGTGTATATGTGTGTATATATATATAGAGGCATAAAATGTGTGATAGACCCAACATCCTCACAAAAAGAAAGGCAACGCACAGGGGTAAAAAGAAAAAGCAGATTTCGTCCACTACCTTAAGAGCTCTCGATGGCTGGTCGTAACTTCTCTCCGCACATGATGAGCGAAGTGCTGCGCAGAAACTTAAAAAAACATGCAGCATTCTTTGCAGGAACAAATTAGAACAAGCAGTGGGACGCTCGACAAAACGTAAAAATCGCAAAGCGTACAGGAACTCGGAACGGTCAACGTACAATACGACCAAAGCGCTCGACAACACAGTGCCAAAGAAAACAAACTGGACAGCGTGGATCAAGCTTGTCCAAAGCAGTCATGCGGCAGGCTTGGTTGGTTAGCCTCGATAGTGACATTAAGCACGGAGGCCGTATTATGCAATTTTTTCGGCTCTACGTCCATGGCTATGATTGTGCCCAGATGCTGCGCACAGAGTGGCTGAGCCTAGTGATGGAGATCAACTGGGATGGCGAGAAAATGCAAAAAAAAAAAAAAAAAATCCGTGTATTCTCAGATGATTGGATTCTCAACAAGAATTATCATGTGCACGTTCTTACGTTTTTGACAGCGAGCTGTTTTTCACCGGAATAGTATCGGTGTCACCGAATTCACCACTCTGTACAGGAGGTGCTTGCTAACTGAATCAGAAACAGCTCAAGTGTTGTTGCGAATTCTACACCGAAGACGTCTCGCTTCATCTGATTTAACATGCTAGGCATATATTCCAATGAACACAGAGCACCGGCGATCACTCTATAACATACAGTGACAATGCAACGTGACATGAGGTCACTGTCTAGGCCACTCAGTCCCACATCTTGCCTCAATATAACGAAGCGTGGTGAAGCCACATGTGTGCTCCTGGCTTTAGTAACCAACCGACTGCGAAACCTTGCGCGAATCGCTACACAACGCTGGCACGGTTCTCGGCCGGCTGCTTGACTGCTCTGGACAAGTGGGATTCAAGCTTTACAGACGGCCACAAGGGTTGAAGATCGGGCGAGTTGGTTCGTCGTATTTGAACTGGTATAGCGTATTATGGTTATAGCGCTCTGTCCTCTTGTGTCGATCTGCTCGGCCGTTTTTTCTTTACCATAATGCGCTATACCAGTTCATTTACAGACGGAACATCTCCATCTACAGGTGGTTTAGGATTACCATCATGATTATCTTTACAAGCGATGTGTCTATACTCGAATTGGCGCGTGACATGTAACAGTATGACACACAACTGCTGCGCGGACAATGGGTATTATTGAACAAGCCTGGACAAACTAAAATACAAACAGATAGAAAACGAACACAGATACGGAAGCAACAACACAGCGCATTTGTTGGTGCATGCCCGCTGTCTGCGTATCTATGTTTCACCGGGTCGGCACGAGAAACACTCTCTACGAAAAACAAGGGAGGAAACGGAATAAGCGTGACAACATAGACCCCAACGATACCAGAAAAAAGAAAAGTAAATCACAGACATCTTTAATCACATAAACATAGCACTTGCTAAGAAGACAAGCAGCTCAATGCTAAACATAAAATATAAAGTATAGAGCCATTTGCCGCTAAATAACTTCAACACAACAATGCATCTCACAGACTTAGGAATGTAACGTCAGCTATTGGCCAGCAGTGCTGCGACCAAGCCTAAACATATAATGACAATGTAATGAGCACTAGCACCTGTCTCCTCTGCGCTATATTAGTTGGTGGTGATAATCTCAAATATCATAAGTGATGTGCCAAGCAGAGAAAAACTCACCAATGTGCCTGATCGGCCCCTAAAGAAGTGTCATGCTTCGCAATTCAACAGTCAGAGCCTGGCTTGATAAAGCCACGATTGTGACGTGTTACAGCAGTCGCAGGCCCATTACCAGCAAAAAAAAAAAACAACAAAAAAAAAAAACAGCGTTATGACAGTCAGAGTTAACAGTAACAGAAAAGGTCACCCTGTTACAGTTACAAGTTCCAATTCAGGGGGACTTGTTACAGCTGAATCTTGATAGAATGAATCTGGATATCACAAAATGAGTGAAGAAAAGTCTCGCCACCAATAACGACGTTAAAGATATACGTTTATGACGAATACCTGCTTATAGCAAAATTATTTTCCTGTCTTACTTCTTCATGATGAGGTTTCATGGTACAGTTTGGGGTTTCAGCTGACCAAGAGACGTTCGTTGTTAATTACTTACTGCAAGAACAGCAAATAAAATTCCACAGACCCATTATATTGTTCTTCAATTTGTTCTTCATTTTGACTTAGATTTATAGCGAAGAGCAATCACTACCTTTATGTGATAAATACCTAGCCCTATCCACCTTTGTTATTTCATTGATGATAAGTCATTACTATTAAACAGAACTGTAATAGAGTAACATTGTCGTAGCTGTGAAAAAGTGAGTTTTGCAGTTTAAAGTTGCCTGAGAAAGTAACTGGTTCCTAGTAATGCTTTCATTAGTGACTAGTTACTATCCATGTCTGCATTACTGTCACAGAAGCAAAAGATCACACAGTTAAGGAAAAGTTCTCTATTTAGCGAAACCACCCTTCAACATTTCTGTAAACCAGGCCTCGACAGTGAACCTTTGCTAAGACCTTTCCAGATCTTTCAGACTTTGCTGGCACCAACAAGTACAGTGCCAACAGCCACCATACCGATTTTGTAAAATTTCTGACTAAGTGAAATATTCGACAGCTCCATCCAATTCAGTCACGAGTTTTGAGCCATTTGTTGAGATTTAACCATTCGAGTGACCTAAGGTGACACGGCAATAATGGCTATCACATTTCCAACTAGGTAATTTACATGCGAGTTCCGATAAACAAGCTCGTATGCAGAACTACAAAGATTGGTTTATGGTTGTGTTCTCACTCTATCTGTGACTATACAGGCCGCGGCTCTCTCCAATTTAGTCAGGTTAAAGGTTCCCCAAAGGGCGCGAGGCGGCAGACAGCAAACTTGATACTGACCAAACACAGAGATGCAAGGATTGCACATAAAGTATAGTTTAAAGATTTCCTTCACTGAATATTGCACTACCCAGCTACAACACCAAGGTTTGTTGGTCTGCCTTAACTTTTTTTTTTGTATTAAATATTTAGGCACTTGCCTTACTTGCCTAGTAAGGGTACACTCAAAGTATACCGTAACGCAGTCCTGATTTGGGTGTTTTTCAATTTATGAAGTAACATCAATATTAACAGCAAAACTGATTTAGAAAAATACCAGGATGTCAGTTCAAGAATATCACTGTTACGCTTCACGAGCCTGGCCAATAACTACCAAGAAACGTCGGCAAACGTGAACACAATTGATACGTCTCCGCCCCAAGTAATGCCCACAGTTAGGACCATGTAAGTGTTGCAGTGCAATAAATGTAATAATGATAAAAAGCGCTTTAACTGCAAGTCCCGCTGAAAGTTTGTTTAGCACATTGTTCAGTTTTGCATACATAATGAGAATCTTATGCAATAAATTTTCGTATAGCTAAATTGCATTTCATTACGCACCGTGAGCGCCTATGATGACGTAGCAGCTGCTCACGTAGTTCTAGCACATATATGCTTATCAGATTTTTTTTTAGCTTTATCCAATCCAACACAGCAATGGCCATGGTGCTAAACCAAAGTTCTTAAAGGGACACTAAAGCGAAACAATGACTTGGTTTAGATTGACAAACTGCACTCTGAGAATTCTAATGCCATATGTTTCACTATCATAAGTTCATTATTAGCGGAGAAAATCAAGGTTGAAGTTTTATTTTTAAATTTGGTGCCGATATCTGCGCGCGTGATGTCCGAAATTCCAAATGTATTTTTCGTATTTTCGTGACATTGGCTCGATGAAATTTTCTGAAACTTCGTATGCTAGGTCTATGGCAACCACAGATGACAATGCACCTCATTTTTATCAATTAGAAGCTACGTAGGACTCAGCAGACGCCTTCAAAATCTATGACGTCACAGTGTTTGGTGCGGGAATCTCAAGGTGGTGTTTCCACCCACATTTTCTTTTCGCGTGTTCTCTCGCTTACCAAGCGTCATGTCACGGTAAGAGTGGTGTTTTTGGGATTGTGAAATTGTACTTAATATGCAAAAAATCGTTTTGCCCTTTAGTGTCCCTTTAAGCATGAAGGGAGTGCCCAACAAGCTTCAGCACAACTGTTGTGTACATTGCACCTAGGAGGGAGACCCAGAAAAATGTAAAAAGAGTGCTTTTGCCCTTTTACTAATTTGATGCTATGGGCTTGTCATTTCTTTAGCATGCATACACGAAGTTCTTTAGAGAGTTTAAGTAATCCGTTCCATGCCCTAAAAATAAGTGAAACAGCACTAGAAGGACTCGATCGTCCCTGCCACAAGCACTTCCGACACCGATTCACATTGAAACTGGCATTCGAAATGTCGTAAACAAGAATTTCAACCACAATGCGTCATCACCAGATTGTCTAGCATCCCAGTTAACCCTCGCTACAAAAGGCCGACGCCGCGCTAACATTGGACAGAGTACGAGGTTGTGACCAAGGTCCACGGGAAGTGGACAAACACGACCCCAAAGGCTCAGGCGATGCTAAATGGAACGCACCTCGCATCGAAGGGCACAGCTTAACATTTCAAATGAAAAAAAAAAAAAAAAAAGGAAGTCGGCAAACAAAAAAATCTTGATCTCAGCTAAGCTGTGCTTCATAGTGCGTGTGTTGACAATTCTTGAACGTGAACAAAGGACAGGGAACGCACGTTTTGATGATGGCCACCACCGAGATGCAACAGACATGTGTCGCACGTGAAGGTAAGCTTTTGTCGATGCGAGAGCATAAAGTGTGTTGCACTAAGTGTAAAGCCGTATTGCATGAAAGCTTAACAGGCTTGCTCTTACTCATAATGAGAGACAAGTCACAAGGCAACATCCACGACAACTTGGCAACACGCGTGTCAAGTCACCGATAGGTTTTGAGTTGTAAGCGTGACGGAGTGCACAAAAGCGTTCGCAGAATGAAAATGAAAAACAACATCGCTGCAAGTTTACATGCATGTGAGAGCAACGTATAAGAGTATGCCTTTCAAGATCATTTAGCGCAGTCAC
Source organism: Rhipicephalus appendiculatus (assembly GCA_030522465.1). NCBI lineage: Eukaryota > Metazoa > Arthropoda > Arachnida > Ixodida > Ixodidae > Rhipicephalus > Rhipicephalus appendiculatus. The sequence continues at coordinate 1,217,413 of JALIZH010008026.1, read as the reverse complement.
ACTAATGCTAACTGGCAAGTTGTCATCTCCTTATTAACTTATTAACCGTCAGGACAGAGTTAAGTTGGTAAACGAGAGTGGTTGAAGAGTTGTAGAACCACAAGCTTCGTCTGCTGAGCACTTCCATGTGATGGATCCAGCCTCCTGCATTCAGATGCCGAACTCTTACCCTTGCCTTTCAAATTCATGCTACATGACTAAGCACGAGGGAGAGTGAGCGACCCTATCCCACCGCAGTCACAATAGGTTACAATGAACGATCTAGGCCCACTTGTATGCACAACAGCCGTGTTTAGCCGAGGAACTAAATTTATATAGAGAAGCTGTTGCCGTGCTAAAATAATTGTTGTTAGGCCTAGCGTTTGTCTAAGCCTAACTTGCTCTGGGCCTAAAGTTTGTCAGGCCTAACATATTGGTAAGCCTACCAGCATTGAGCCAAAAGTAGGCTTCAGAAAGGTGGTGAGACACTAAGTAGTGTGTCTATGTCAGTTAAAGCTTTTAGGTTTAGGTTACTTCAAGTTTATCATATTATTGTACAGGGCTATATAGAGTTGATGTTGACAAGTAAAGTGCTAATGTTCTTGGAGTGAGCATCAAACATTAAGGTGATGAAGGTAAACAGGCAGTGCAATGGCACCAGCATTGAGTCCACGAAATGGAAGAGTCCAGCCTACAGTGGTCACAATGTTGTCAGGTTACCTTTTTTGGCTTAGCAGCTCATGGTGTGCTTAGACATCTTGAGGTGGGAGCTTAAAATCCATTCGAATATGACGTCTGGAGCATGGACAATTGTAGCACAAGTTATTACCATCTCTCTAGACACTCTGCAACAAGGTTCAGACTTTCTTGCCAGTTGATGACTAGACTGTGTGACAGGTTTTGAAAGAGAAGGAAACTAAAGAACGAAGAGTTGACATGCAGCTATTACGGCACACTCGGTGCAAATCCACGAGCTAGTAAAAATCTGACAAATCATATTCGCTATGAACAGAGACGTGTCAGTCAAGCTTCTCGGAACAGTGGCAACATCAAGAATAGACACTAAGAAAACTGGAAACCAGTTGGTGTGACATTATACGTTATTGGTTACGTTAGCGTGACGTCACAACTGACGCTGAAAGACCAATTGTACAAAGAATGAGGCCCAAAGGTTTTCCGGAGACCCAGCTTCATTTTCAATGCCCTAAAAAAAAACACACTTCCCTTTCAAGAAACATGAAACAGCACGAATATTGCGACGAAATATTCCTTTTTGAGACAGTAGTAAAAAAAAAATCAAACTGATATCTTTGGTTTAAAAGCGTAGACTGTAAAAGAGTACATGTACTATGACTTTCAGACAGAAATGCTGTACTAATCTCTTTGGTTGAAAGAAATGCTCGAAACTTATTCACTAATCCCACTGAAACATGCTGGAACTTCACTTCGATATCAACAGACCTCTAACACAATGTTGTGGTACACTAAAAAATGTGTAGTAAAGATGGCATGGCTTTTCCAAGCGTTGAATAAGAAAAGCGTAGCCAGGCATGATTTTCACTGCAGCAGTCGACAAGTTTGCTGGACTACACCAACACGTGGCAATGCAGAGAAGATAATTCGTGAATCAACCAATCTTTGCAAAGTCACGCACAAATGGAAGACTACGTACAATAAGCTTTTTTTTATCGTTTAACGGCTATTTTAACCATTCTTTTCCGATGAAGCAAAGCAAGGTGGTCCTCCGGAGCTTACTAGCATGGAAGGATATGATAGACTGGAGACAGAGACGCAAGTAAGCACTACTTGCGAGCTATTCTATTCGGCAAGCCCAAAACACATACGAGTTGTCTCTTATGTTTGTCACAAGTGCCGCTGTTTCGATGGGTGAGAAAACTTGTTTCTACGCGAAACTTGTGATACGTTGCAAATGCAGAAAACAAATCGAGCAAAACCTTTCGAAGATTATTGTCAGGGTGGCTCAAGAAAGAATGTTGTGAATGCCAAGGTATTACATATTCTCTGTTGAAAAAGTAGAGCTTATTCTGTATTACCTTTCGGTGGCAACTGTCATGTTACAGCACTCTGTGGAAATGGTATACGCCCTGTCGTCATGCTTTTTTCACTTGGAAAACAAGAGCAATAGAAGCTAGTGCATGCACTTCTGCCAGCAGTCCCTGATTTACACTTCAATGCTTAAAAACACTGCCGGTAAATTGGAACTTGGGTATAACAATCGCAAATATAACAAAATAAATACACGTTTTTTGTGTATGCCACCATCACCACTCTAGTGACGCACGTGACAATACACCTATAACAAATATTGAATATGTAACAAAAGTACCATCATGTAAAATGTGGTTTCTATTACCTGGTAAAAACAAACGTGCATATAACAAAATAAACCTACAATGGTCGTCACCTGCAACACTGTCACAAACAAATTGACAAATACGACGTGACAATACGATTATGACAAATATAGAATACAATTAAAGTAACATTGCGTCGAATACGTCTGCCATTACCTCGGCGAAACAAAGTTCTAATGACTTGTAACTATATAAATCTTCATTTCAGACCTGTTTTACTGTCACAAATGTACTGACACACGTTACGTGACAGCAAGCTTGTGAAAAATTATCGAATTCAAAGAAGGTAACATCAGGTCGAGTACGTCTTCCATTACCCGGAGATAACCAACAAAGATACAGCCACTTATAATGAAGTGAATCTTGTGTTTCTGACCACTGTCAGTGTCACAAATATTGACACGCATGGTGTGACAGTATGCCTGAGAAAAATCTCTATGTAACAAAGGCGTTACTTCACTGAAAGCTTCTTCCGTAATGGCAGTAGCTCGTGTCAGTGTTGACTGGGCCACACTTGCACACATCGGCAGAACTTTCTGGAGTCACCCTTAACGTAAACCAGTGAAGTTCCATCATGCCAACAAATGCCACTTAATGTACAAGCAAAATAAGCTCTTCACAGGAATCACTAGGAGACGAGTGTGGAAAAAACAAACAAAAAAACAACAACAACAAACAAAACCGAAATCGAGAGTGCAGCGACTAGATGAAGCACACTGAAGCTGCAAGTATTTGGTAGGCCTGTTAGTCACACTCGAATCACGACGATTACCTCAACTAGCTCGTTGTTCCTGGTAGTACAAGCAAGCCTGTACAGTTTCTGGCTAATGCGTAAGTTTTAGCACATACCGAAGCCGCTTCGAGTACCAAGGAACACCACGACTTAGTTTCAACTTATCTGATTCGTGAGGGTTAAGCAGCAGAGCCAAGGTGGACGAGAAAGCGTCAGTGCCTAGTGGTACAAACTGTAAAAATGCACAATTCGGGTTGCATGGAGTGCCAGCGAGCACCAGTACAACATGGTAACGCTCACTTGAACCGCTCGCATTCAATGGCCCTGTCACACGTCGTTCCACGGAATTTTCAAAAACTACAATGTCAAAGAGTCAAATGCCATTGTATGTGATAACTCCGAATTCTGCTTCGACCACATTTCTTTCAACTTCCCTCAAGTCGAGGAAATGTCAACGGTCCGCGTGATTTCGAATCAACGCGAGTTGGCCATGTTGACCGTGCCAGCACGTTGAGATGAGGCCGCGAGAACAAGGATGAAGTGGACGCAGACAAACAACTTGAGTTGTGTCTCAACGCAGTGCAGTATGCGCCGCGTCAGGCCGAGTAGCCCAATGACGACTCTTGGTTACGAATGGAGTTGCAGACTGCAAACGTGACGTGCTTGCCAAAGAGATGCACGCACGTGTTGACTATACACTGAAGTAAGCTAGAAAGTCACGGCGGTGAAACTCATCAACGTAACACGACGCGAGCAAACGTGGCAACAGGTATGACGCTAATGAAGTGACTTTACATGAGACTGTATATAATATCTCGCAGGCTTCATTTCGGGCAATGCCCACAAAAAGACAGACGGCTCATGTAGGAAAGCTTTTCGGCAGACGACGTGCACACTCACGCATACGTCGATCATTTTCACAGGACCTGTTGTCACTATTCTCAGTTTTCTCAACTGAATGCGACGCTTGGCAGAGCCTAGGTGACAAGCATGGTTCACGCTTTATCCAGCATAACTGCGCTAGCGACAAAAATGTGTCCTTAGGACACAATCGCGCATCCAAACCCAGCTTTTCTGTTTCTTAAACACGTCGACAGGAATATGCAAGAGGATCACATACAAAAGTCACAAATGCCTTAGTTGAAGTAAACATTACTAGCACTGTCACATTTGATATCAAGTTTTCAAGACATCAAAATATTGAAAATCCAGTTTCCAAGACATCACTGCGGGAGACTGCTCTTGTTCAAGCTATTAGCTATAACTTGTGATAACAAGGGTTGCTTAAACGATGCACTCGGGTACGGACGACAAAACTGGGCCTAAAGCAGCAACCATTACACACAATCCACAGTCTTATGCCTGCCAACACTGACATGCTATCAACTAGACGTTCACGATCCAAGTGATTCCATACAGTTGTGTGCGTATATGCCAACAAACACTTCTACACGAGGAGCAAAGTTAAGACATCACCCAAAAAGCTCAAGTTTTTAAGTTGACGCGTCAGAATGGGGGTTGCACCCGAAAGCATACAATGCTGCTTACGGAGAGCGCAGCACGCCTGAAAGACACTCACACCTTTTTTGTATTCCCGATGTTTTTTGTCCCATCGTTCATTCTCTCGCTACGAGAGGGGGCGCTCCAGTAAAATGCGAAAGGCGAGGCATCGGCCGCAGCGATTCTCGGAAATGCGCAACAACAACGCTCACACCTGGCACTCGCGAAGTATACGATCCCTGCTACGATAAACGTCATGCACAACAGCAAGTCGCAAACACGTATCCACTCGTGTCGCATGAAACCGTCACTCGAAGACACAGCGTGACACAAAATGCGGGTTCCCCATTAGTGGAACTCTAAACCGGAGAATCTTTTCAACCGTTCGTCTGATGCGCATCGCTGCCACAGACTGGGATGGACAGAGAGAGATTCCAGAGTGGAAACAGTGCAGTGGGTGTTGCGTACAGCAAACATCACTTGTCGGTTGCACACATTACAGCGATGATGCGAGGGCAACACATTCAAGCGAAAGCACCCTGCAGATTTTGTACAGCTTAATGCGAGGGCCAGCAACAGCCAGTGTAGGTGGCAAGCATGGCCTAATCATGGATGCAGTTTACTCTAGGACAGCTCGCTAAAATGGGCCCGGAAAAAGTTTCTGAAGAAAGGCTCTGAACGTGCATGGCCCTAAATGCATTTCAGAGCCAGCGATGCGGCGGTTAGGCTAGGTCTAACTGTCCCCACGTGGGAGCGGCCCGTGGTGTCACCCTAAGGGGTGGCACTTCTCCGGATCTTTAAATAAAGTTCTTCATACCGTACCGTATTCCCAATAATGTTCACTGAGGACTGCAATAACGCTGATGTACTCAGACTCAGACATGTCAGAACCACACATATCAACACACGTTTAATATCATAGGTTGATTAGTAGAAGAGAAAATCAGTAAAAGTTTAAAGGGGTACTGACACAAAAATTTTGTCCTCGCGTTTTTTTTCGCTGCATGCGATGTGTTGCTGGGGGCCTGTTAGTCCTAACAAGGCACATCGTTTGCTGCAGCGCGCGACAGATAATAATTACAGGCTTCTGATTACCGACCAGTCTCAGTTTCGGCATGAGTGTGCTTCAAAAACAACAAGCCGCCGGGTACAACTATCACCACCTAGCATGTTCAACACTCCACCACATCAGCACACATAACTGTAACGAGCTTCCGTACGGTCTGCATCAAACAGTCCTTTCGAACAGGAAATGGGAAAGCGGTGTCGCCAAACACATAACTTTCAACGCGGGCACCACAGCCACGGACTCGCGAGTAGCCGCCGAGTAATAGTCTGCTGGCGCAACCGCAGCAAAAGAGTAATGGTAACTGTGATGTCATCATAACTTGTTGTATTGGCTGCAGTGTGGTGATGTGAGGAAAGTAGGGGGGTCATCGTTGAATCTCTTTCGAGGGTGTCAATGCCGTGAGGTGAAGCGTATAGACCAATTCCATGTTTGTAAACAGCGGTAGGCACCGTCGACATACTGAGGCGCTTGTAGGGACGTCACAGTGCGTAGGCTCCGCCCAGCCTCCCGAGCGTACGCATGGGAGGCTCCCCAACGTGCTGTGCTTGGAGGCAGCTTTGCAGCTGCTGTGCCAGTTGTCACGTGATCATAGAGAGCGGTGGCGAGCTTTGGGCTGGGCGAAGCCTACGCGCCGAGGCGTCGCTACAAGCGCCTCAGTACGTCGACGGCGCCTACTCCTGTTTACAAACATGGAATACACTCAAACCTTAATATAATGAACCCGGATATAACGAAATATCAGTTATAACAAAGTTAATAAAGAACAGTCTTGTAATGAATACAGTGTTAAGAATATACGTTTATAACGAATTTTCGGATATAACGAACTTATTTTCATGTAAGATTGGACTTTGTTATAATGAGGTTTGAGTGTACGTCTATAGCGGTCAATCGCGCAGGAAAACTTCAGAATTCATATAGAATACCTTCAAAGCCATGTTCAATGTTTATAATGTGCAGATGATATTTTAGTTTCACGCTGAAATCTCCATGCATGAAGTCATGGATTTCAATTTGTATACTTCATAATTTGGCGACATTGGCTTAATGAAATTTCCTGAAACTTGGTATGTGGTCTGTCTACGTCCCCCCTCAAAGGACAATGTACTTCCTTTTTACTGATTAGGAAGCTACGTAGGACCTAACAGATTCCATCAAAATCTTTGATGTCACGGTGTTTCGTGAGGGAACATCAAGGTGGCGTCACTGCCTGCATTTTCTTTAGCACATTTTCTCGCTTGCCAATCGTCTTCTCGCGGCAAGCACGGTGATTTTGGAAATGTGAAAAAATAATTTACCAATACGAGAGAGATTTGATTTTCTCGGTAGTGCCTCTTTAGGAGACTCCAAAATATCTAGCATCCCTATTTCTAAGAGCTTTGGTTGCTGCTGCTTGCTTGGTCCTCGCATAACACGCTACAAAATCTGCACACACCACACCTTTGAGTCCCACGCTCACATTCACACGAGGAGCGTTGCGCCCATCACTTGGCACTGCACTTGCTCACACAAAGAAAACACGCGCTCATCTCGACTAAGGCAGTGCTCTTCTAAAAAATGCTGTCTTCTCTTCCTGCTGTTCTTTTTTTAACTGTCAACAGCGGCAAAACGTACGCCCTACTGAAAGGCAGGAAAGAAACAGTGCCTTCGAGTTAGCCCACGGAAGATGCCGGCGCGAAATTAAGCCGATTCGACGAAGCCCATGACAGAATCACATGGAGTGCTACTTTAAGTCTTGCACATGCCCCGCGAAGCCACTAGGTTAGTCCACAGCGTAATTATTAACAGCACATAAAGCTACAGCGTTGTAAGACATATGCCATAATTATCATGGGTGTTACTAGCCACGGCTAAGCAACGCTCTTCAGAAGAGAACACATCCAAAAGAGCAAGCTGCCAGTCGCACCTCTGACATGACCAACGCTAGCGTCATGTTTACTGACTGCACTGCTGCATGTATGACCACAAGAGCCGAAATTAAACTGGGTACGACATTTGCAGGTTCGGTGCCGTTATTCGGAGCACATTGTTATGCGGTGCTGCCAATACCAAACGAGACATACCAATAGGTGCTAATTCGCAGAGTCAATAGGGGGGGGTGAGGGGGGAATGGAAAGGTCAACTAGTTCTGATGGATTGGGTAACAATAGAGCGGCGTCATCAGACCGTGCTAAGAGTTGCTACACGATCACGATGCCTGCATCTGTGGCATCAGATCAAGATGACTGTAACATCAAGATGTCTGTATCTGTGGAGTATCACTAACTTGGTGGGAGAATGCATTGAGTTGTTCCCAAGATAAAGTTCGATAACAGCACACTAGAGGGAAATCTGAAGCTAGTGTCTATGGGAGCTGCAACGCATGACGCTTCAGCCAGCATGGGAATGATGGGTAGTGCGTGGATTTGCCTAAACTTCACTCTTTTGGCTCTGTGTGGCTCCTTGCGGCCTGCGTCGCTTTGTTACAAGACGAAGTTCAGCAGTCCCACTTCGCCACATTGACCCTTTTAGGCTCACCAACTCAAATCAGCTCACGAGGTTCACAAAGAGCCGTTCTTTTATCCGAAAAAAAAGTCAGAACACCACAGCAGACAAAACCACAAGTGCGTTCGAAGCTGCAAGCACGAAGATTAGCCAAATCCATGTACTACCAATGATTTCCATGGTGGTTGAACGATCGCAGTGCCCGGTTCCCTCTAGTAAATATTGTAGGAAACTCTACAATTCCCATGAATGGTATACCCATACAACGGCACAACCACAGCGTGGTACTACCACCAATACCAAATAGGGGGCAATACCAACTGCATAGCTCGACAAAGAATGATACTGCGTTGACGTCATAAAGGTAACTAGTGGCTTTTGGAGGTGAGGTACCAAATGTCACTGCCACTGGGAAGTACCACGACGATGGGGTACTAATATCAAACCGCAGGCAATACCAAGTGCACATATCCATGGAAAGTTATACCACTTTGAGGGTAATGGGGGGAGGTCGAAATGTTCACTTGGAGATATACCACGGGGTTGAACAGCTGGGAATCCCAAAAATTTCAGGCACCTGCGATTGGGGAGGGTGCACTTGCTTTTTCAAAACAAAATGTCTAGGTAGGCTTCCTGTGACAAGCTGTCGCATTTAGCCAATGGTACCGTCAACAGCTCACAAAATGCGCGAACACGAAAACGAAAGTCCAAAGTGACCAGCAAGACTGGATTATATGATAACAATATTAACGCGCCTCTTTGAAATTTACGATAACCCGCAACGAAAATTGAAAAACGAAAACAACCTTGGCCCTCGTCACACTCGAGCAACCACACTCGCAGCGTCAACAGCGTAAGCGTGCACTGCCTCTCCTGCACTGCGAAAGCGCGAAAACACCCTGCGCGCAGTTCCCGGCAGGCATCCATTGCTGGGCTATGTATGCTATATATAGTGTTGATCCATTGTTTTAGTGTAAGCGCGCCATTAAAACGCCCTTCTTTCGTGGATCGGAGGAAAACGTCGATGACCGCCGCGGTCAGAGCTTACGAAAACTATTTCCTCTCGCGCCAACGACTTACCGGCGCCCCCCCGCAGGGCGCACCATTCCATTCCAACTTTTCCGTCGCTTTCCTCAAACGCTGCTGTACGGCCCATCCTCGCCTCATCTCTTTTTCAACATTATCAGGCGAAGAAGAAGTTGAGGGCTCGGTTGACGTCGTAGTCGGCTGCGAGGCTGACCTGCACGAGCGCCTCGCGAGGCACCGCCTCGCCGACGACGTCGCGCAGCTGCTCGACGCAGACCTCGAGCTGCGCCGAGTCCTGTGTCAGTGGGAGCTCCTCCAGTGAGCTCCAGGCGCTCGAGTGTGCGGCTCCTTGGTCCGCCTGCGAAATGTGAAAAACTTTTCGGTAAGCCTGCTTTCACTGGCTTTACTCATAGATACGAAAACGTCCGTTGGTCAATTTGCGCTCTTTGTGGCAAATGTTCACTTCCAAGTAAACAATGCGCACGTCAAGTTAGCGCACTACGAACTTCCGAAGGAGTACAGTCGAGCGCAATGCCTTCGGAGCTTAGCATAAAGGAGCCCTGCAACACTTTTTGAGCGTGGTCAGAAAATGCTGCCGACTGGTAGTCGAGGCTGCTGAGAACACACGAGCCAAACATTATAGTGCAGCACACGGCCTGAAATTTACAATTAATTCTCGGTCAGCTAGAAATTGCTTTTGAACAGTAAAACAACCGTCATTTCTATAATGGAACAATATTTTATTTGGAACCAATAATGACAAACATTTACAGAGGAACATTATAATTAACTTAAAGCGGCAAACACTGCCACAGTTATGCAAGCTGAGTTTAGCTCGTATCAGCAGTGACAGCCTATGAGATATTTGGTAGCTGTACGTTGAAACACAGCGGTCACTTTGAATTCAAGGCAGTACTTCGTCACCACCTTTTAAATAAAACTGAGGCACAAAAAATTAAACAATGTCTGGCAAATGAACACCATGAATCTCATGATGAGCATAGCAGATTGAGGACACTTTTGCTTGGCGACACTAGAGTTTTAAGGAAAAGCAACTTCATCTGTGATTAACACGGCAACGACACTCCCATAAAAGCTTGGGCTGCATGTACCTTGGTAATCCAATAACTAAAACAAGATAAGTGCTCCCTCGATGTTCCAATGGGTTGTTCCTTTTGGTTTTTGTGCCAGTGCTGATTATTCGAAAAGTATTTGAAAAATATTCGGCATTTTTAATAAGCCATTCGATTCAACCACCATATTGAACAGAACGCTATTCGGTTCGTTATTTGAGATTTTTGAATATTCGCACACCCCTAGTTATACTAAGGTGAACATTCACGAGTGAAAATCCAGCTCGACATGAACTGCTCTCCACACATGGATGTTCTAAACCCATTTTAACGAGTGTTATATGACAGTGAACATTCATGAGTGAAATCCCAGCTTGACACGAACTGACCCATAAATATTCAACATGCCACAGATTCTGTTCAAATAGATTTACAACACTGATTCTTGTTTTACTGTATATGCAGTTCTAAGTAGAGATTATTGAGATTATTGTGTCAATTTACTCTGTTATTCTCCCAGTTTAGGGAAAAAATCTTACCCAGACAAAAGGCACACAAAATATACGATACCTTAAAAACTACACTAACTGCGAGAAAAACAATTGGACTCTTGAAATCAGCGCACAAATATGGATAAACTCAGCAGGTTTTGTCAAAATTGATTGATCAAGAACTAAAAAAAGAAGTAGTTGAATGTTTACCATAGATTGATATAAGACAGCTTGCACAATGTCTATTGGTGTTTGACAGTTATAGCACTGTTTAACGTGGATGCATCCACGTTGATGCTTGGTGGTACATCTGTATCCCGATGACTAACGTCCATGATCAACGATTAAACAAACCATTTTTGTCATATATGCTCGTGGTAGCTGTACGGTGAGAGCGGAATCAGAGAAAGCGGTGTGACAGCCAGAAGAGCGTCACTGACTAGACGCCAAATTTGGGCTAAGGTTGCCTACTCGCGGCATGTTGAGAGTTATTGAACACCACTGCTCGACCAGAGGGAAACGCAACGCACGTCGTGTCTTCCCCGTTGGCCGGCTGCGATTTTCGGTGGGGCGAGTGTAAGTTGGGAACGCGGTGTTACGGCCACGCTAAGCACTCACGCGTCGCAGAGCTACCTTTGGTATGGATGGATTCAATGAGCAACGCCGACGCTGGAGGTAAGGTCGCCATCTGGCAGTGTGTTAATGCGTCGACAAAATTGTACTTTTCCTATTCGAAACGCGCCGAATGGGATGGACGCGTAAACGACGCTTTCAACGAACTAATCGTAGATTTCACGGTTATGATGCATTCCTTCACTTTAGCAAGAGCACTGTGAGAGGACAGTGGTAGATATAAAAGGCGTGTTTGTAAAGCTTACAGAGTATGTGGCCGTGGCGCAGTGGATAGCGTGCCTGTATCTCTTGTTGCGGACCAAGAGGTCGTAGGTTCGAATACCGTTGACGGAACTTTTTTTTCTTTGTCTTCTGATTATGTGTATTTTTTCGACGTCATTTCCGTGACGGAAGTACGTCACTGAAATCTTGGTGGACCCCGGCATAAAACACTTTCGTGTTAAAATAGTTTTAAAGTGCAGCCTCCCCACTTATTTATAAGATGGGAACGATGCTAACAACACTGCACAGGCAAGCTGAAAACGACATGACGCGCCAACAACTCATCTACTGCGGGATAGAGATACACACATACAGGGTATGTACGGAAAGTAGTAGGACTGATTTTTTCCTGCCAAAGCATGGTTTGTCATGGTGAAAGGAGCGGGATGTTACTGCTCTGGCTGGGTGGTGGGGGGTCTTAGCTACTAGCATACCCGTCACCAGTCGTCTCCAAGCATTCACGGAGTGTAGATAGAGATTCAGGTGAACCCCTTTCGAGGTGCCTTGTCATCTCCACAATGAATCGTTTGTTAGAGCAGTGTTAGGCGGTGGAGTTTTGCGTCAAACTGGGCAAAACTGCGAGTGATAGCCGTGACATGATCAAGACTGCTTAAGGGAGTGATGCCATGCGCCGATCAAGTATTTTTGGGTGGCAAAAACTGTTTCGGAAGGGATGACAGCAAGTTGATGATAAGCAACGCTCATCAAAAAGTCACGACAACGTGCCAAGCCACACTGCCTTTGCTGTCATAGACTTTTTGACCAAACATACCATCACACAGCTATCTAGCCACCCCAGATGTCCCAGATGTCACTCCTTCAGACATATTTTTTCCTCTCATGAAAAGACTGTGCCACATCTTGGTCCAGGTCATTCAAGAGGCTGTAGCGAGGGAGCTGAAGAGCATTCCAGTTTCTGGGTTTCCAGGGAGCCTTCAGTGATTGGCAGAGTTGCTAGGAATGTGTTGATGCAGAAGGACCACATTTTAAGAACTATAGATCTAATGTGTCAGAATTGAGAATGAATCTTTCTTTTTTTTTTTTTTAATTTAGTCCTACTACCTTCCGAACAAACCCTGGATGCTGTAATCTTGTGTCAAATGTTAAGCTTCTATAAAACACTATGCAGAGTTTACAGTGCAGTCAATGCCGCACCCGGCAACTCACCTGTGTGGCATCTGTCTCTTTCCCAGAGATGCTGAGCGCCGAAGCGAACTCATCAATGTCAAGTAGGCTGGACGACGCCGAGCTGGGGCTGGCGGGCTCGAACTGGCACCCGAACGGTATCACGTCTTCGGGTCGCTGGGAACTCCTACATGAGAGAGGAAGAGAGAGGAAATAATAATAATCATAATAATCAATAAGGTTTAACGACCCAAGACCATGATATGACTATGAGAGACGCCATGTGGAGCGCCATGTGGTGGTGGTCATCCCTCCGTCCACTATGGACGAAGGGATGACCGCCACCGTAGCTCAATGGTAGAGCATTGGACGCGTTATTTGAAGGTCGCAGGTTTGGTCCCTGCCGGTGGCAAGTTATCTTTTCGTCCACTTTTCTTTCTTCACATTTACATTACAATTACTTCTAATAACATCCCCTATACTTTCGTTGGAATCACTGTCTGGTTAGTTCTCATTAATATTGTGTTTAGCACTACGGCTACACATGCGAGTTACAACCCCTTACACATTAGTTGCCTTCATTGTCTGTTGGTTTCATCAGGTTGTGTCTACCAAAGGACTGAGGCTCTTGCTTTAATTGTATAACGCAAAAAGCCGGCTCGTTGACTCCAGAGCTCAATGATGGTGGAGAACAGTGCTGGCCGCAACGTGAGCCGATTGTCACAATTGCATCACTAAGCACTGCACTTAACTGACGCATTCGTTAGCTCCCATCGTACTCATTCTGTTTTGAACTCTTAACCAATGCTACTGGAGACAAATGAAAATGGACCCAGACCTGAGCTCGAACCACGTAATGGTCTCCATGATTTCGGTCTGCAGGTCGTCCGGAAGCTCCGAGTAGCCGTCGCTTTTCACGACGTCCTTGTTGATGGCGACAAACTCGAGCGCCGAATTCTGAGAGAGAAGCATAAGTATATCAGCACTCGAAGAACCCTGAAACTTCAACCTACAGACCTTTCCTAATGATAATGGGAACATGCAATAGTGACAAAACTATCTATAGTTGTAACTGAGGCTGCAGGGCTGTAATAATGGGGACTTGAAAGATGACAGGCATGTGTGCCAACTATCAAATGACTTTACAGCTCCGTAACGCAAGCCTAAGCCTAAGTGCATGGGCGTTTTTCACATTTTGCCTGTAAATGTCACTGTCCACATTTGCTGCTGTATCAATGGCTGTGTGGCTCGACCGCAGCCAGTGCTCCCTATAACGCTCGCGTGTCTGTAATATCATTGCGTCCGTAAATGTAGCAAGTTTTTTTCAGCGCGAAACACACGAGGACAGAAGACCACAAAACAATAGGACGCAAATGGACAGCGCTCGTTTGCGTCTTATTGTTTCTCGCTCTTTCATCCTCGTCTGTCTCATGCTGGCGAAAACTTACTCAAGATTGTGAACAAACGAACTTGCACTACAGTACTGCTAATTGCAAATGTAGCTGTGTCCGTAAACATTGATGTCTCCGCAAATGTTGTGGTGTTTGTAAACACTGACGTGCCTGGCCACGCTTACCCTGAGATTCCTGGCATTGAGCTGGTCAGCCAAGTTGAGGAGGAAAAGGGCCGAGTCTTCGTCTAAATGGTCGCGAAGAGCGTCTTCCGCTATCTGCTTCAGCAAGTCAACCTGTCAGATTAAAGGACGGCAAAATTGCAGACGAGTAAAGAGAGAAAAGGTTGCAGTTTCACTGAAAGGGTGATGCATTAACGATGATAGCGGAATACATTAAACATTACATGAATTGAGGTTTGCAGTGTGGGGGGGAAGTTTAAATCACACCACCCAAAACAAAAGGGAGAGATGGAAGCGAAGGTGAGGCAGGGAGGTCAACCAGCATTTAATAACTAGGCAGCGGTCAGAAATCAACCTCAACAATACAATTGTAGGGGTCCCACGTCCCGAAACCATGAGATGATTATGAGAGACACTGCAGTAGATGGGCTTCAGAAATTTCAACCACCTGACCTATATCTAAGCACACAGGTGTCCAGCATTTTGCCTCCATTGTAGTGCGGCCGCGGTGGCCAGAAGTGGATCCTGCAAACTTTCAGATCAGCAGTCCAGCACCTGTAACCACTGGAATACTGCGATGGGTCAGGAATCGAATCCATGACCTCACATCGGTAGAGGAACACTTTTGCATCTGAGCTACTGTGAGTCATACTTAATGTGAGTATTAAACTATTCACAGAACGGCACAGGAAATGTGGAACAGTTACTGGACTTCGCGGAGAGGGAGGAACATTAGTGAAATAAAGCAGAGAGGGCATCTCGTGTGCTGTCCACTCCAGCCTGCTGCTTTGTGCTGCGGATGGGTGTTGAGGTAGCAACACGGGGAGGGTCGGAAGATGGTACAGCAACAACGGTGATTGACTGAACACCACATCCAACTTGGTTGTGAGGAACTCAAGCTCCTGCAGTGTACTTAGGAATGTGTCTATGACATGCACGATTGACACAGCTGTTTTAGCCATACGTGTAGTTAGTCAGATAGAATCAGCTACATGCCATCAATTAAAGGTTCCCTAAATCAATCCGAGTTCAAAGACAAGACAGCATAGGTCGGCACTTTAAGGGAGTACTCACTCAAACTCACTCACCACAATTTTTTCAGCCTTCGCACTCACTCACGTTCACACTCCCACGTCCACTCACACTCACATGAGTACTCACTCACGTTTACACTCACCTCCACTCACACTCATGAGTACTCACTCACGTTCACACTCACGTCACTCACACTCATGAGTACTCACTCATACTCAACTCACCACGTTCAAATGAGTGTGAGTGAGTGTGAGTTGAGTGCACTCATGAGTGAGTGTGCCGAGCTATGCTATTATGAAAACACGCACAAATAAAGTCTCCGATCAAAATAAAAAATCCAGGGCTGAAAGGGTCCCTAAACCAAACCGAGTTCAAAGACAAGACAGTGGTTTCTCTCTTGCCTTCACTGTTCTTCCTAAGGACACTATCTCCTCCCCAACAGTTATTCTTTTCATAAAACACATGGACAATGTCAGCACCAAGCATTGAGCTTATCAGGATATCGCGCTTTTTGCTTGCATGGTACCCACTACGCCATAAATCATCATAATTGTTGTGTAGTGGGGAAGCGTCCACTGTGTCGTCATTCTTCGGAAAGCGCGGTACCCGCTATACACTTGTAACGCATTATATCCAACGAGAAGTACGCCAATGCGGCAGAGGTGTGGCTTGCTACGTGCCGTCGCTGACTCACCTCGTACCGGTCGCCGAGCTGCATGAGTTCGACGAGCTGCTCGGTGGTGAGCTGCCGCGAGTCGAGGCAGCCGCGGTACAGGTACTCGAGGAAGAGCTGGAACACTTCCGGGTGCGTGTCGTGCACCGTTATTTTCCTGCAGTGGGATCAGACGGGGGAGAGAATGGGAATGCGGGTAGGGCTTACTAATGGTGCACACCCAATCATCAACAATGAACCAAAAATCTGGCTACCTGGATAACGGGACATGGTAACTATACTCGGGGACGACTTTTCTTGGTAGTATTGTGGAAGCTACAGCACTGAAATGCAGTCTGACCAAAAAATAGTGCCAAAGCCTAATGATAATTTTGTCATTTGCCTTGCTGAAATAAATACTGCTTTATTTATTATGAGACTCAAACAGTTGTGCGAAGTCGTAGGTAAAATACAGTTGCAGTTCACTTTACAAGAACGTCTTCCTTTTTCCTTCCATTTCTTACACAGCACCCCGTTTTCAGCACGCCTCTATTCCAAGGTAAACATGGCGTTCCTCGTGTGTTGGTCGGTGTGCATCCGCAAACACGCAATTTGTTTTCCAAGAGAAAAAAATATATACTCGTAATATATAACACATTTCACACCGAAGAATTAAAATGTCTCTCCCATTCTGATTTTTCATGTACAGTAAAAGCTCAATAATTCAACCCTCGTTAATTCGTAAAATTTATGGGGGATAATTTGGACGTTTTCTCCAGTCCCAGCCAGCATATACACTGTTTAATGAAATCAAACTCTTGTTTATTCGGTCATAATTGGCTCCAACCCTGGTTAATTCAGACAACCCTGGGAAGGCGCCAAGCACCGCATATGCGCGGCCCAAAAGAGTGAGAACGACGTTTGCAGGACAACCGAAACGAGGTGGCGCAGTCCACACCGCCACGGTTATCATTGAGAACCGCACGATAACGACAGAAAAGCCAGAACGCTTCATCCCTACTCGCATTTACCACAAGTCCACACTCACTTGGGAATGTTCTTTCAAACTGCATTGAAACCTCGTTGATGTGTTCCCGTTTCGTACGACTTCCCGGTGCCAACATTCGCGATATCGTCATCAAGCGAAACTGCGCGTTTTTATGGCGAATTTGGATTCTATGCTTTTCCCAGATAAAACCTTTTTTTCCAGCATATTTTTTAAAAAACACATGGATGAGGTTCTCCTTCGTACATTCACTTATACTAATATCTGTTCATGTTCATTGGTGCTTACTTTCTGTCTCGCATTTGCACTCACTTGCCAGCGCTTGTTGCATTTGTGCTCATCTTCCTTTACATCTACCTGCACAACACGAGCATTCACACTTGCGTCTACTTTCATTC